>CAWUFW010000757.1:3007500-3671347 GCA_963921515.1 Calotriton arnoldi | reverse complement strand
CTAAACAAGAATAAATATGTTTTAATAAACAAGAACTCTTATAAAACTCAATTTCATTTCTTGAATAGTTTACAAATTATATTTTTTCATGTATACATCAATATTGCTCAAATCTAGGTTGACATTTCATCTACGTCTTTCTCATTGATGTGTCTTTTATATTTTACAATAACAGTGTTAATTCTATAATGTTGAAAATACTTTGGGTTTTTATTAGGTTTAAGATGATCTGTTCAACAGTAAGTTGAATCAGACTTTTCTATTTTAATTGTATCACAAGACGACTTAATGAAAATGATTTGTTATATAACAATGAGAAAAGCAAGGCGCTGCTGAGATTTGAACTCAGGATCTCCTGTTTACTAGACAGGCACTTTAACCAGCTAAGCCACAGCACCCCTATGAGTATTTTCTATGTAACAGTTTTCTTTATGGTGTTCAAGAGAATACTGCTTTTTTACTTTCATATTCTTTTCTAAGTTCACACAACTCTCTACTCAAACACTTTATATGAAGACGCTTAACTTATTCAAAAACACCTCTCTAATTTGAAGCATAACCTATTCATAGAATTTTCGAATATGCCTTGTTGAAGAATGGATTAGTTGAATTCAACTCTAGAGTGATCATTCATCTCTACCTTGTTCTTTGTCATTTTCTTTTCCCTATTTCAGTCAATGCATTCCTTCAAAAATCTTCAGAATACCAAGTCTTTTATTTCATTTTAAGATGACCCATTCTAAAGTTCACAAAACCAGTCGTTTATTCTTAAATTGTATTCAACACTTGCTTGATGAAAATAATTCCTAAACTATGGAGACAATAGTTAGGTGCTGCTGAGATTTGAACTCAGGATATCCTGTTTACGAGACAGGCGCTTTAACCACTAAGCCACAGCACCTACGTTACTAACAACCAATGCATAAATAATTTATTTTTGATGATGGGAATTTGTTTCCTGATATAAAGTCTTCTTTATATATGTATTGTAATCTTAAACACAAAAGGATTCTCAATCACTAAACAAGAATAAATATGTTTTAATAAACAAGAGCTCTTATAAAACTCAATTTCATTTCTTGAATAGTGTACAAATTATTTCTTTTCATGAATACATCAATATTGCTCAAATCTAGGTTGAGTTTTCATGTATGTCTTTCTCATTGATATGTCTTTTTCATTTTATAATAACTGTATTCATTCTATAATCTTGAAAATACTTTGAGTTTTTATTAGGTTTAAGATAATCTGTTCAGCAGTAAGGAGAATCTGACTTTTCTATTTAAATTGTATCACAATACGACTTAATGAAAATGATTTGTTATATAACAATGAGAAAAACAAGGCGCTGCTGAGATTTGAACTCAGGATCTCCTGTTTACTAGACAGGCGCTTTAACCAGCTAAGCCACAGCACCCCTTTGAGTATTTTTTATGTAACAGTTTTCTTTATGGTGTTCAAGAGAATACTGCTTTTTTACTTTCATATTCTTTTCTAAGATCACACAACTCTCTACTCAAACACTTTATATGAAGACACTTAACTTATTCAAAAACACCTCACTAATTTGAAGCGTAACTTGTTCATCGAATTTTCGAATATGCCTTGTAAGAATGGATTCATTGAATTCATCTCTAGAGTGATCATTCATCTCTACCTTGTTCTTTGTCCTTTTCTTTTCCCTATTTCAGTCAATGCATTCCTTCAAAAATCTTCAGAATACCAAGTCTTTTATTTCATTTTAAGATGACCCATTCTAAAGTTCACAAAACCAGATGTTTTTTCTTAAATTGTATTGGATACTTGCTTGATGAATATTATTCCTAAACTATGGAGACAATAGTTAGGTGCTGTTGAGATTTGAACTCAGGATATCCTGTTTACAAGACAGGCGCTTTAACCACTAATCCACAGCACCTACGCTACTAACAACAAATGCATAAATAATTTAGTTTTGATGATGGGAATTTGTTTCCTGCTATAAAGTCTTCTTTATATGTATTGTAATCTTAAGCACGAAATGATTCTCAATCACTAAACAAGAATAAATATGTTTTAATAAACAAGAACTCTTATAAAACTCAATTTCATTTCTTGAATAGTTTACAAATTATATTTTTTCATGTATACATCAATATTGCTCAAATCTAGGTTGACATTTCATCTACGTCTTTCTCATTGATGTGTCTTTTATATTTTACAATAACAGTGTTAATTCTATAATGTTGAAAATACTTTGGGTTTTTATTAGGTTTAAGATGATCTGTTCAACAGTAAGTTGAATCAGACTTTTCTATTTTAATTGTATCACAAGACGACTTAATGAAAATGATTTGTTATATAACAATGAGAAAAGCAAGGCGCTGCTGAAATTTGAACTCAGAATCTCCTGTTTACTAGACAGGTACATTAACCAGCTAAGCCACAGCACCCCTATGAGTATGTTCTATGTAACAGTTTTCTTTATGGTGTTCAAGAGAATACTGCTTTTTTACTTTCATATTCTTTTCTAAGTTCACACAACTCTCTACTCAAACACTTTATATGAAGACGCTTAACTTATTCAAAAACACCTCTCTAATTTGAAGCATAACCTATTCATAGAATTTTCGAATATGCCTTGTTGAAGAATGGATTAGTTGAATTCAACTCTAGAGTGATCATTCATCTCTACCTTGTTCTTTGTCATTTTCTTTTCCCTATTTCAGTCAATGCATTCCTTCAAAAATCTTCAGAATACCAAGTCTTTTATTTCATTTTAAGATGACCCATTCTAAAGTTCACAAAACCAGTCGTTTATTCTTAAATTGTATTCAACACTTGCTTGATGAAAATAATTCCTAAACTATGGAGACAATAGTTAGGTGCTGCTGAGATTTGAACTCAGGATATCCTGTTTACGAGACAGGCGCTTTAACCACTAAGCCACAGCACCTACGTTACTAACAACCAATGCATAAATAATTTATTTTTGATGATGGGAATTTGTTTCCTGATATAAAGTCTTCTTTATATATGTATTGTAATCTTAAACACAAAAGGATTCTCAATCACTAAACAAGAATAAATATGTTTTAATAAACAAGAGCTCTTATAAAACTCAATTTCATTTCTTGAATAGTGTACAAATTATTTCTTTTCATGAATACATCAATATTGCTCAAATCTAGGTTGAATTTTCATGTATGTCTTTCTCATTGATATGTCTTTTTCATTTTATAATAACTGTATTCATTCTATAATCTTGAAAATACTTTGAGTTTTTATTAGGTTTAAGATAATCTGTTCAGCAGTAAGGAGAATCTGACTTTTCTATTTAAATTGTATCACAATACGACTTAATGAAAATGATTTGTTATATAACAATGAGAAAAACAAGGCGCTGCTGAGATTTGAACTCAGGATCTCCTGTTTACTAGACAGGCGCTTTAACCAGCTAAGCCACAGCACCCCTTTGAGTATTTTCTATGTAACAGTTTTCTTTATGGTGTTCAAGAGAATACTGCTTTTTTACTTTCATATTCTTTTCTAAGATCACACAACTCTCTACTCAAACACTTTATATGAAGACACTTAACTTATTCAAAAACACCTCGCTAATTTGAAGCATAACCTATTCATAGAATTTTCGAATATGCCTTGTTGAAGAATGGATTAGTTGAATTCAACTCTAGAGTGATCATTCATCTCTACCTTGTTCTTTGTCATTTTCTTTTCCCTATTTCAGTCAATGCATTCCTTCAAATATCTTCAGAGTACCAAGTCTTTTATTTCATTTTAAGATGAACCATTCTAAAGTTCACAAAACCAGATGTTTTTTCTTAAATTGTATTGGATACTTGCTTGATGAATATTATTCCTAAACTATGGAGACAATAGTTAGGTGCTGTTGAGATTTGAACTCAGGATATCCTGTTTACAAGACAGGCGCTTTAAACACTAATCCACAGCACCTACGCTACTAACAACAAATGCATAAATAATTTAGTTTTGATGATGGGAATTTGTTTCCTGCTATAAAGTCTTCTTTATATGTATTGTAATCTTAAGCACGAAATGATTCTCAATCACTAAACAAGAATAAATATGTTTTAATAAACAAGAACTCTTATAAAACTCAATTTCATTTCTTGCTGAAATCTAGTGTGAAATTTCATCTATGTTTTCCTAATTGATATGTTGTTTCATTTTACAATAACAGTATTGCTTCTAAAATCTTGACAATACTTTGAGTTTTTGATTAGGTCTAAGATGATCTGTTCAACAGTAAGATGAATCAGACACTTCTATTTGAATTGTATCACAAGACAACTTAATGAAAATGATTTGAATTATAACAATGCTCTGCTGAGGTTTGAACTCAGGATCTATTGTTTATTAGACCAGCACTTTAAGCAGCTAGCCAAAGGACACCCTTTAATTTGCAACACAGAACAGTTCATGTTATGGTGTTAAAAAAAATACAGCATTTTCACTTTCATAATCTTGTCTAAGTTCAAAGAATTATCTACTCACACAGTTTAGATGAACACACTTAACAAATTCAAAAACACCTCTCTAATTTGAAGCTACCCCTATTCATAGAATTTTAAATTATGCCTTTTTGAAGAATGGATAAGTTGAAATCAATTCTAGAATGGTCTTTCATCTACATCTTGTTCTTTGTCATTTAATTTTCCCTTTTTAATTCAAGGCATTGAATGAAAAATATTCACAATGCCAAGTCTTTTATTTCAATTTAAGATTTAAGGTTCACAGAAGAAGACGTTTATTCTTACATTTTATTCAACATTTCCTTCATGAAAATTATTTCAAAGGTTTGGAGCCGATAGTAAGGTACAGCTGAGATTTAAACTCATGATTCCTTGTTTATGAGACATACGCTATAACTACTTAGCCATAGAACCTACACTGCTATTGGAGAAGGCATTATTAATTTAGTGTTGATGATTAGAATTCGGTGCATGTGATAAAGTCTTCTTTTTATGTATTGTAATCTTAAACACGAAAGGATTCTCAATCACTAAACAAGAATAACTATGTTTTAAGAAACAAGGGGGCATATTACCAAGAACGGCGTTAAAATTATCGCCGCTTTAGCGGCAGGAAACTGCCGCTAAAGCGGCGATAATGGGCTTGATAATATGCCCTTGAGAATTCCAATAGAAGCCCATGTTCTGGTGTAAACATGGGCTTCTATTGGAATTCTCAAGGGCATATTATCAAGCCCATTATCGCCGCTTTAGCGGCAGTTTCCTGCCACTAAAGCTGCGATAATTTTAACGCCGTTCTTGGTAATATGCCCCTCGGGGTCATATTCTCAAGAACGTGTGAAAGTCTAACGCAACTCTTCACATCGCAGTCCTTCGCGGGAAAACAACTCCGTGCCAACGTGGTATTCACAACACGGCGGCCCCATGGGATAGTCCCACGATAACGCATCAAAAGAACGTGTTAAAACCAACGCGACGCAGAAAAAACGCGAAACACGAACGCGAAAATAGTAGCGAAGATGCCAATTGCGATACAAAACTCAGCGATAACCAGCCATAGACCTGCAATCCCACGCGTCATGGGGGAAAATGCAGCATAAAAGCAGATTAAAAATACGGTGAGATGACAATGTACGAGCACAACCACACATCCCTGACGTAGAACAGATGACCATTGTCCCGCATCAAACAGGCATTTCCCCAGAGTCACAATGTACATTGACATGCAGTCTGCATGTAAACTGCGCCAATGCAGAACCATGCATGGAACACACATTGAAACCGCATCTCCCCTTCACATTGCAGAGGGACAAGCAACCCCTCCTGCACACAGACGTGTCATGACCATGAGCAATCCACCATGAAAGCGTGGATGAATGTAGGGGCAGTGACTCCCGCTTACGTACCTGTTGCCCATGTTGTGGGACTCGAGCCACAGGGGGCATCCCTGCATCATGGTGGTACATATCTGACCCCAAAAGGAGCCCTGTTGTCACCTGTAGGACACAAATGGCAGCCAAAATGGAATGAATTTGGACACAAGTGAAACGCCGAAGAGTGGGATTCCCTACTAACTGCAACACACAGAACTGGCAGTCTGAATACGTGACACCCTAAACAGCCCATTTGCACAGAGGTGACACACCCACCATCCCTGAACAAATCATAAAATTGACAGCAATACATGTCGCACTCACACTTGTCTGAGTGATGTGCCTGTACAGATGAGTGACATGCACTCAGGGAATGTGCATTTTGAAAGCATTTAGTAGCACATGCTGTGCCTGTGGCCATATTGTACTGTCCCATGATTGCCAAGGACTGTCACAATGTGACGTGCCCATGTGAAGAAATTGTCAATGATGGTGTTCCCACGGGCAACTCCTGCTGCGGCCGCAGTGGGGTGTGGGCCACCTGCCTCATCCGGTGCATCTGGCACTTGTATCCATGGGGACTTGCTGCGTACACATATGTTGTGCAATACACAACATGCAACGATCATCTTGCACACGATGCCTGGGCTGTGCAGGAGCCTCCCACCTGTGACGTCCAGGCACCTGAAACATGACTTCAACACGCCAAATGTGCGTTCCATGATGCCCCTGGTGCGTTTGTGGGCCGAATTGTACAGCCTCTGGGCCTGTGTGTCCGGGGCTCGGAGGGGTGTCATCATCCAAGCGCAGAGTGCATATCCTTGGTCACCTGTGACTGTGCAGAGAGACATGAGCCAATAGTTGGCCCTGCAAGATGTGATGGCTGGCTCAGTGGCTCATTGGTGTGTGATATGTATGACCTCGTGATTCCTGCATGACATGTACTGCATGTTGCAAGTGAGCGGCATCAATGTGTATTACGTAGCCTCACTGCTGCTCCTCCCTCCCCCCGAGCCTATTTACTAGTGTGCGCAGCGCGGTTGCATCGCTTGCACCCCTACGGCAAACTATTGTCATGCCTGTCTGCGCATGTCCACAAGCCTGACAACGACACAGTGATGTCGTGCGCTGAAGGTGGACGGACACGTGTGTGTAGGCCTACGGTAAGGACAGGGCGGACACAGATGTAGAGGTCATGCCTGGCTGAACTCGCCATGCGGTTGAGGGTAGACCTTTGGCTTATGCTGCGGAAATAGCGACACAAACAACAGTTGGCATGTCTGATCCCTGAGCCCGAGCAGGCCTGTGCACCCTCATTTACCCCTCGGCCGAGCCCGTACTCCGGGGGCATGCTACATAGCAACATTGTGTATTGCGTGACGGGTGGCACCGACACACACCTGAGACATGCATTGGTAACTGTCTTGGCAAGGCCTACACTTAATCACACCCAGAGCCACGTGTTGAATTACCTCACCCCTACGCCATACTGCCGTACGCCGGTCCACTCCCTCATGCCCACAGGGGGTGCGACACAGATACATGTCCCAGGTCCACCCCACTGCCTGAGGTGACAAGGTTGCGCACGCTGTACACAGCACAATGTAATGTGGTATGGCCCGGGGCCCACACGCATACAGAATGACCACACAGACACATTGAGATAATTAGTGAACTGGCTACGGGCACGTGCACCCGGCCCCTTTTATTGTCAGGGTCACACGTCCAGTGACGCCTGTGCTGGATGGGTGTTGGGTAGTGTAAGCCACCCCTCAGGGGTTCGATGGTGCTGGCAACAACTACAACAGTGATCAGACAATCAGGAGTACAAAGTACAAACAGCAAGGGTCCATGACTTGATCTGCACAGAGTCGGTGGCCCCGGAAGTTCAGCGGCCGGCACAGGCACACTGCCACGGGACGGTGCCTGGCGATGCACTAAGGTAGGGCCAGGGGATCTGAGCGGGTCCTCGTTGATGTCCAAGGAGAATGTCGCGGAGTGTTACGGGGGACAGTGAAAGGTGTCCATCCAGGGCATGACGGAGAGGGCAGAAGCAAGCAGAGACAGGCAATATGGAGGAGTTGAATGCTACAGTCTCCTCTTTCCCACAATGTCAGTACCAACTACATGATGATGAAGACAACCCCCAGGCCATAGACTCAGACGCCACCAACGTTCAACCAGAGAGTGTCCATGACTCCCGTGGCACAGAGTCAGTGGCATCAGAGCCGGAAGGGGATGCAGTCAGCGATGAGGCCTGTACAATGATATAAACTCTGAAATTAACAAATCAAG
Organism: Calotriton arnoldi; assembly: GCA_963921515.1. Lineage (NCBI taxonomy): Eukaryota > Metazoa > Chordata > Amphibia > Caudata > Salamandridae > Calotriton > Calotriton arnoldi. The sequence goes on along the minus strand of CAWUFW010000757.1, from coordinate 3,663,186 downwards.
ACTCAGTTCCAATTGTGTGTCCTACTCAACCGCAGTGTGTGCCGGAGGCAGCGGTCAGCCCGGGGCACCCGCTGTGCAGCCAGCTCCTCCTGGATCTCTAACACACGGTGTTGAAATGGCATGTGGAGAAGATTCCTGGTTGACAGAGTTGGTGGCACCACATCGAAGGGAGCATAGGGATATAAACGATGCCATAAATATGTACTCTGCCATTGTGTAATCAAGACTCAGTTCCAAATGTGTGACTTACTTGACCGTAGTGTAGGCCAGAGGCAGCGGTGGAGTACGTCAATGAAAAAGGAGTAAAGCGGGCCTGTGTCGCGGAAGCCGTGATGGTCTGAGGAGGCTGCCAAGGTTGCGGGCTTCGGGCTTGGAGCTTGCGCTGGCACATGATGGGTCCTCTTTGACACACGCCGGTGTCGGCAGGTGAGCAGTGAGGCCTGGCTGCGCAGGGGCGGGCATGACGGGTTAAGGGACCAGTGGCCTGGGGTGCAGAAGGCGCACAGGATCGCAGGTCACCCCGCTCAGGGCGACGGCATCGGCCTCCTGGCGGGGTGGGAGGCGCCGCCCTGGCAGACGCGTTGGGCATTCCGGAAGAGAACCACGCCCAGTGCTACGTGCTTTTTATTCACACCCCTACGCTGGCCTGGCGTCCTCAGGGCCAGCCCACTCCGCACACGCTTACAGGGGGGGATGTCACATACAACATTTCCGCGATCTTCCTCACTGGCTGGGATGACATGGTTGCGTCCACTGTCCACTACACACCAAACAACAGGAGTGCATGTTGCCATGGATATGTCTGTGGTTTGCATACTTCAGTCTGGCCAGCACATCTACGCCACACTTGGCATTGTGTACATTCTCAGTCATGGGTCACTTGCCTCCGTCGCACATGCCTGGTTCCCACCTCTCCCCACATTCCGCTATTGTGTGGCTGAGGTGCCATGCCGTTGATGGCTCATGTACATGGCTAACCAAGGTTGCCACAGTAAGTTGTGCTGTTGTGTCTGGTGGGTGGGCATGTTGTTTGGCATGTTATATGTGATTTTGTGACGTGTGCAGTGCCAGAGTTGTGTGACTTGCATGATTGTGGAGTTGAGGTGTGTGGTATGTTCAGTTGGTACTTGCCAATGAGCAGTGCATTCCCATAGGTGCCATCCTGGAAGCACTGGTCGATGATGGACAGTCAGAAGATGAGGGGAGCATGCACACTGCCTGGGTAGTTGGCTACGACATTGGTGACGAGTCCCCTGTGGTCCACTATTGCCTGCACGTTGATGGAATGAGTGTGCTTTCTGTTGCGGTAATTGTGTGCGGTGTCTGCAGGGGGCACAAGAAGGACGTGTGCTGTCGATTGCCCCCAACACGTGCAGGAATCCAGCTATGGCATATAGTCCTTGCTTGGTCTCCAGCTGTTCCTGCGCATTGTGGGGGACGTATAGGTACTGGGGTACCTGGCTGATGATGGCATCCGGGACAGGTGTGAGGAACTTGGATGGGGCTGGCTGTGAGACTCCTCCGTCTCTGGCGGTTGTTGGTTGGGAGCTACAAGAGGGCAACAGGTGCAGCGCAGCCAGCAGCTTTGTCTGCGGAGGGATGTTGGTTGTCCACTGTGTTGGTACCGTCTGCCTGTGGGCAATGATGTTCAGGATGCGGAGGATGGTTGTCCTTTTGAGCCTGTAGTGGGCATTGACATTGTCTGGTGTTAGGTCTGTGAGGCTGGTGCATTTCCTGGAGGTCCGCTGTCTTTGTCTGCGCTGCCTCTGTGGTGGTCCGAGGTGGGGGGGCAGGGGGATCCGGGGGGGTGGCGATCCTGTGGGTGGTGGCGGTGGGTGTAGTTGCCCTTTCATGGCTCCGGGATGCATGGTGTGTGGCTCCATGGCATCTGTTGTTCTTCATGTGTGGCTCTGGGCTGGTCTCCCTTTGATGGTGCAGGTTGTCGTCCGACTTTACACCAGGTCAGAGCAGGTGTTAGTTTTCTGCTGCTAACGCGCCTTATCGCCTGTTTTGTGGTCTTATCGCCGATGTGGCTGGTCATTGAGAATATTGGGGTGTGGTGTTGTTGCGGCTTTTTGCTCGGGAACGCCTACTCTGCATCTCATTAGCGTTAGTTGCCGGGGTCATCTGTGGCGATGTTTTTTGCGGAAAACTGGTGTTATGGGCTGTTAGCACCAACTTGTGAATGGGGCGATAAATTTAGCGCGACTTTGGATGAGTTAAAGTGCCGATAACTCGGCGATAGCTCCTTGAGAATATGCCCCAAGAACTCTTGTAAAACTCAATTTCATTTCTTGAATAGTTTACAAATATTTTTTTTAAATGAATAAATAAACATTGCTCAAATCTAGGGTGACATTTCATCTACGTCTACCTCAATGATATGTCTTTTTCATTTTACAATAACAGTACTGCTTCTATGATCTTGACAAGACTTTGAGTTTTTATTAGGTTTAAGATGATCTGTTCAACAGTAAGATCAATAAGACATTTCTATTTTGATTGTATCACAAGGCAACTTAATGAAAAAGGTTTGGTGTATAACAATGAGTAAAGCAAGGCGCTGCTGAGATTTGAACTCAGCATCTTCTATTCACCCAACATGCGCTTTAACCAGCTAAGCCACAGCACCCCCTTGAGGTTGCTTTATGGAACAGTTTACTTTCTGGTGTTCAAGAGAATACTGCTTTTTCAATTTCATATTCTTTTCAAAGTCCACAAAACTTTCTACTCAAACACTTTAGATGAAGACGCTTAACTTATTCAAAAACACCTCTCTTATTTGAAGAGTACCCTATTCATAGAATTTTCGAATATGCCTTGTTGAAGAATAGATCAGTTGAATTCAACTCTAGAGTGATCATTCATATCTATCTTGTTCTTTGTCATTTTCTTTTCCCTATTTCAGTCAATGCATTCCCTCAAAAATCTTCACAATACCGAGGGGCATATTATCAAGGGCTCATCGCCGCTTTAGCTGCACTTTTTTGCCGGTAAAGCGGCGATATTTATTTCACTGTATTAGCAAGCTGCAGCTAACAGGCCTTAGCGCAAGTTTTTTGGTGTTAGCGGCCTGTTTTTTTATCTCAAAGCATGTTAGCGATATTTATCGCTAATTACATGCAAAGTAGGCGTTCCCGTGGAAAAAGGCATGCAAACACCACTACTCCATATTATCAAGGGGCTCCTTCAAATTCTGAAGAGCCAAAAACTGGCTCTAACTGCAGTTAGAGCCAGTTACTTAAGACCAGAAAATAGCTGGTCTTAAAAATGGTGATAAAACTTGGGCCCATATCTCTGCAGGTTTTGGCGCTGGCCAGCAATGCAAGCAATGTTTCAGCGCTGCCGTGCGACAAAACTACAGTGCAGGAATGCGCACAATCAATAAGATAGTGCGCATACCTCTGCCCCAGTCATGAAAAGTGTTGCTGCGCTGCGACAAGACAGCGTTGCAACACTTTTCACTATGCCCTTCTTGCGACAGCATGGATGCGCTGTAATCACTGGACAGCGATCCATGACGCAAGTAATGACAGATACGTCTGGAATTCTGACGTATCTGCCTGCGCTAAAGTCACGCATTGCTGCAGTCATGTCACAACCATGACGCAACTCCAGCAATGCATGGGGCCAGCCTATCCCTGTGGCACTGCCTCACCCTCACGCCTGCCATCAGGCAGGCAGAAGGTACTGGCGCAGTGCTGTTCATGAGGGGTGCCCGAATGTCGGCGCTTTTGGAGATCCATCGGTGGTGGTTGCGCGCTGCAGTGTCATCGTTTGGAAGCATTGGTGGAGTGTTGGTGCGGAGGGAGTTGATGAGATGTTCTTCGCTGGCCTTGATCCAGCTGCGAGGGGGTGCGATGATGGCGGTGGCGTCCGGTGGGCAAGGTGAAGACGTGATGTTACCAATGATGGTCGGTCCAGGAGAGTCCGGTGTTGTGGCTGTTGTTGAAGTACCCGCTGGCGGAGGTGACGTGCTCGACCGTGTGTCCTGCTATGTGGCCTGTTGAGGTGACTTGCTGCTTGCGTATGATGTCGGTGACCCTCCCCAGGAGAGGGTGGTGCTCTGGTCACTGGGGTTGTCCAGGTGGAACTTGAGTTCACCGAGTTGGATGTCGTCGGTGGATGGGAGACCCTGGGGTGCAATGAGGTCTACAATGGTATTGGAGAATGGGGGGCCATGGCCCGGGGGGCCTGCACATGAGGGTGCCGTAGAGGATGTTCTTGGGCTTGGTCTGGATCTGGGAGTTGACTTGGTCCATGGTCACCCTTGGCACATTAGAGTGCGTTGTCAGTAGGAGTGTGCCTCTGTAGGTAACGGCAATGCCTCCTCCTTGACGGTCGGGGTGCTCCTTGCGGGTGATACTGCAGCCATCAGTGATGGTGAAGGCGATGTCCGGCATGGAGCAGGGGTTGGTCCTGGCAGGCGAGGTGGCGTCCAGGGTTGATGTCGAGGAGGGTGCTGGCGTCGTAGCGGTGGAGTGTCCAAGAGGAATGCTCCTTGGTGCTGACCGCGGTCCAGGGGCAGATGGACGCAAACGGCGTAGCCTATGGGTTGCCTTTGGCACGGGAGACGACCATTACAATGCAGGCAGTACATCGTTAACAACGCAACTCCGACAACGCGGGTGCCTTAACATCGCATTGTGAGGTCAGTAATGGGGTAATTAAAACTTTTTCAGGTGTGTATGGGTTTTGGATGTAAAGAATGAAAATTGGTCTTTTTCTTGGGGTAGAATATGAAAAATGGGGTGTTCAATGGTGTAAAATATGAAAAATGGGGTGTTTAATGGGGTAAAATATGAAAAATGGGGTGTTCAATGGGGTAAAATATGAAAAATCGGGTGTTTTTTTGGGGTAAATGTAAAATTAGGGTGTTTTTTGGGGTCAATTTTTAAAATCTTGGGTGTGTTTTGTGCCAAAATGAAGAAAAATGTGCATTTGTCTCAAATGTGATCTTTTGGGGGTTCAAAAAGGAATTCCAGGGCTCACGGTTGGGTTTGTTGTGCAAAGGTTATTTTTGGGTTGCACTCACTGTAGTGGGAACAGTGATCTTCATGTCTCCGCTATGCAACACCTACTCTACTGTTGCAATGTGCCTAGTATTAGTTTGCATTATAATGGTATGCGATGTTTTGGCATGCGTCGCAACTACGTATGTGCCTTTGGCACACGAGTGGTACGCCCGCTGAGCATGGGCGCACAGCGGCCAACATTGAGAAGTGCGGGGGGTTCAGGACAGCTGTGAGGTGGTAAACGCTGTTAAGAAGACTGGATGTTGCGTGGACGCGGGGATGTGTGTGTGAGCGGGTGTTGTTAAAAATGTATTGAGGGAAGTCTTACCTCTAAGCCGGGACCCGTGTATTCGTAGCTTCTGCTCTCCTGCGTCTGCTTCCAGGAAAAGGAAGTAGGCAGCGAGGCTCCCTCCCCTGAGCCAATCAAAACGCTGCCATGCAGCGGTGGGATTGTTAATTGGCAACGGGACAAGTCATGCAGCCAGGGGCCGGAGAGAAGTGCGCATGACTGCATTGGGCAGCCTGAGTGGGCCGACCAAACAGTCATTGCGCACTTGAGTGTGCATGCCAAGCCGCACATGCCCTGCTCTGTATTTGGAGCAGTACTACCCACCCTCCCACCCCCTGAGGATACATAGCATGATTACATCAGTTAGTTATCCCTTGTTTTTCCCTTTTCCATCGTTTTTTTTGGCTTCTCTGAGCCCGCAATTCCCGCTTTCCGCCGCTGCTGCCCCTGCAGCCCGCACCCCTGTCCTCGCCCATTCCTGCATCCCAGATGATCGTTCCTCCCCCCTCCCCTACTAAATGTCGACCGACGCATGGTCGCTCAGCAGACGCGCGCCGCTGGTGCACCAAAGGCACGCCTAAGGCAAGACCGACTGCGTCCGTCCGTTACCCGACCGCGACCAGCGCCAGGACCCTGGATCTCGAGCCAGCCACTGCTACAGCTCAGCCACCCTCCACGCACTCAACCACGGAAAACTCTGAGACTGACAACAGGCCACGCCAAACACGGCCCACGGCCAGTTCTCCTGCCTCCACTACCGCCAGACCTTAACCACCACCCCGGCCTCCAACACAGCCGACGCCAGCGTCGCAGCCAGAGAACTCCACACTTGGATCTCCAACTGCGCATACAAGCTCGCCCCACTACGCAAGCCCGACAAACAGCGCCCCAGGAAAGCCGCCTGGTTCACCACTGATCTCCAAGAAGCAAGACACACCTGCAGATGCCTGGAGAAGAACTGGAGAAACACCAAGACACCCGAAATCTACACCACCTACAAGGACGCCATGACGGACTACCACAACCAAATCCTCAACAACTCCACCAACTCCAAGCAACTCTTCAAGGTCATTCATGAATTCACCAACCCACGCAGCGAAGACACAGACATCACCCCGTCCCAAGACCTCTGCGATAAGCGTTGAACCTACTTCGACCTCAAGATCAAAAAACTCTGCAACAACTGCGCCGACCATCCACCAGATGCCACAGCTGGCCCCCCGCCCCCCGACACACCAGCCAGCCCACCATCTCCACCTGGACACCGGTCACAGCCAAATACACTGCCTCGACCATGAAAGGCATCCACTTGGGGGCCCCCACCGACCCCTGCCCTCCTCACATCTACCACAGCACCGAGATCGCCCTACTCGCCGCCACAGACAACATCCGCACCCTCCTGGACAAAGGGCACTCCGCAACCCTCATCCTACTCAACGTTTCAGCGGCATTCAACACCGTCTCCCACTGCACACTAGTCACCAGACTACACGACGCCGGCATACAAGGAACAGCCCTAGACTGGATCCGATCATTCCTCACCGGAAGAAGCCAAAGGATCAGACTGCCACCCTTCCTCTCCGATCGCACGTAAATCACCTGCGGAGTCCCACAGGGGTCATCTCTGAGCCCGACCCTCTTCAACATCTACATGGCCCCCCTTGCCGCCATCATCTGACAACACGGCCTCAACATCGTATCCTACGCTGATGACACCCAGCTCATCCTCTCCCTCACCAAAGACCCCACCACCGCCAGACTCAACTTCCAGAAAGGAATGCATGACGTCGAAGTCTGGATGACCAACAGATGCCTGTAGCTCAACGCTGAGAAGACAGTAGTCCTCGTCCTTGGAACCACCCCTTCAGCATGGAACAACAACTGGTGTCCGCCGCCCTCTGAAGCCCACCTACCCTCTCGGACCACACCAAAAACCTCGGCATCGTACTCGACTGATCCCTCACCATGAACCAACAGGTCTACGCCGTCACCTCCAGCTGCTTCAACGCCCTCCGCGAAATCCGCAAGACCTTCAAATGGAGCCCCCTGGAGTCAAGGAAGACAGTCACCCATGCACTCATCACCAGCAGACTGGACTAATGAAACACACTCTACGCCGGCATTTACAAGACCCTACTCTGCAAACTCCAGACATTACAGAACACCGCCGCCAGACTCGTCCTCAGCATCCCCCGGCACAAACGCATCAGCCAACACCTACGTAGACTCCACTGGCTCCCCGTGGAGAAAATAGTCACCTTCAAAATCCTCACTCACACCTACAAATACCTACACAACAATGGACCCAAATACCTCAACAACAGAATCAACTTCCACATACCCAAAAGAAACATTCGATCTTCCAAACTCGCACTGGCCAAAACCCCATGCATCCACAGAGCCAGAGCAGGTGGAAGATCCTTCTCCCACATTGCATCCAAGACCTGGAACAAGCTACCAGAAGACATCAGACGCGCCCCCTCCCTGAACACCTTCAGGTAGACGCTCAAGACCTGGCTCTTCGGCTAACAGTTCTGCGACCCCCCCACTCAGCGCCTTGATACCCTCACGGGTGAGTAGCACGCTTACAATTCCCCTGATTGATTCATTGATTGAGTTATCATCATGTGATGATTGTTCCTCTTCTGCACTGCTTGAGGCGGTGGGGCAACGCTCTTCCGCCATAGCGGAAAAGCCGCCACTGGGTGTGGGTCAGCTACATGTGTGTTAGGCCTGAGCGACTCACCCCCTGGCCCTCCTGTGCTACGCGTCCCACCTTCTCCTTACCTGGACATTGACACCGTGGCGCAATTCACTGCACTCTCTCCAAATCTGTGACTCAGCCAGCAGGTGCCTCAGCCAGGTGTGATTGCACTCGGCTGGGTACAGCAGTCGCCGCCTAGTATGCTGGTGGACCTCCCGATGCAGTTGATGCAGCAGGGCCCCCTTAGCCGTGAAGGTGCAGCGCTCACACCACACAAGTTCGCTGTAGCACAGGGGCTTCAGCCTCAACAGCATACGGCCAGCCCAACATCATCCGGCCTGTGATGCAGGGAGACGGCGCACACCATTGGTAATCCCCTCCGTGGACCCCGGTGTAGTGGTGGATCGTAGTATGGGATGCGTACCTCACTATGTTGGTGCGCAGGAGCACCTCTACCATTAACAGCTCCAAGGGTCTCAAGGCGGTCTTCTCACACAGGTCAGCAACGTGTCTCCATGCGACCTGCCAGACTTCACCACCAGGTACGGGTGATCGTCACACATCAATGAATCAGGCCACGGCTCATCAACTCCACAGCTCCTCCACATCCCACTCCAGGCTCCAGACGCAGGTCCAGCGAGGTATCCAGGTTCCAGGAGCAGGTCCACCGAGGCATCCAGGCTCCAGATGCAGGTCCAGCGGGGCATCCAGGCTCTCATCCTGGTCATCCTGGATGTTGGGTAGATTGAGGGGGTTGTTGGTGTGTGCTGCACTTGGCCCTGGCTGCTACAATCTGCATTAAACTTTATTTTGGGCATTTTTTCTATGAGAGGTGGACTGATAGGCTATTTTTTCTAAGTCCTCACTTGCTGCCTAGCGTGCGTTTTCTTATCGTGTATGGGCTTATCGCTAGGATTCGCCCGCTACCGCAGGAATTTTTTACACCGTATACCTAATTTTATTGCCGGATATTTCAGCCGGTGAGCGAAGCTATTGCCTGTTAGCGGCGTGTTGGTAATACGTCGTTCACAAGGCGATAAATTTCAGTGATATACGGCGAAAACAAAACTCCCCCTAACTGGCGTTTGCGATAGTTATCACCAGGCATTGATAATGTGCCCCAATGTCTGAAGTGGGGTGACATATTGTACAATAGTGTATGCTGTTGTGGGCAAAGCAAAATGAGAACAACACTTGACCAGGCCAGTGGAGAAAGATGGCTGACCAAAAGCCCGGTATTTAAACATATGACATTTGTATTTTTTATGCGTTTGTGTAAAACAGTATGCAGGCAAGAGTGCCAGCGCTATCTCTATGCCAGACCTGAAAAGCTGGGATGTGGGTTCGCTCTTCGTGTTGGAGTTGTGCGAGTTTGGAACAAATTATCCTTTTGAGATGAGAGAGGCAATGGGATATGGCATTGTCAGCAAAAATAAAAATAGGACCCTTTCATCCTGTCCCCTCCTTGTCGCCTGACATGTTTGACTTTGTATCCTATTCTACACTACTTGCTTCTGAGCACGAATCAACCCTAATGTGTTATGAAGCGTACTATATAACATTTATTACATTACATGATATGTTTTGTTTTGTGACTCATGCACTTTACCCATGAGTCCAAGGCAACGTAAGTGAAAACTAAAAAAAAGGGAGAGCAATGTCCATACAGGCCCGCAAGGAAGTCAGGAGAGTACTAGTAAGTCTCTTTCTTGTGAGCAGTTGATAGGGAAGATGCATAGTGGATCACATAAAACTCATCTGTCACTGACCCTACCCCAGCCCACCTGGCTTCTCAGAGTTACTGATGCAGTGTGAATTTCGAAGTTCCATGTACACAGATTTAATTGATTGGGTGGTGCAAAATGTGAGCAGGCTGGTAGAAAACATGGGCAGGCTTCTGAGGCTCATCTAATTACCTGCACAGTGCTTTGTATTCCACGCTCTTGCTGCCTGAAGCAATCACTGCATTAAATAATAAAAATATAGCAGAACAGCCAGAAACTGTCGTGGGGATTTTCGCTTCATGTATTAACATGTGTTAGGATTTTATTGCTTTCCTATTGACCCCAGGTCATTATTTACGCCCAGAAGCACAATTATATTGTATTTCAAAAGCAAAAATCGTTTAAAAGCCAAAGGGATTCCTACAAGCGTTAATACAATTGAAGTGGGCCTGATATACAATACTTTGCTTTAAGGGAAGTTAGCCTGTTTTACACGTATGTATTTAGGCAACATTTTCTGTATCCAGTAAATGCTCGGTGCGGAAATTGGGTTGTGCATATGCAATTTCACCCGTGCACAATCCATGCTGACGTGTACTACAGGGGCCTAGCAGGCAACGATTGCAATCCATCTGTCACAGAGAGATATGCCCCTCTTTCGTGTGCCAGTCCACTCTGACAGGATTGACTCTGCGTATGGGGACGCAGGGGATGGCGAGTTTAGACAGGGACAGCGAGGTACGTTACCTTCACACTGATAAGATACAGTAAAGAATTGCATTCTTATCTATAACTTAGAGCTGAGAAATTAATTGTATGCATTGTCATGTAACATTATGGAGCATATTATCTAGCTCATTATCGCCGCTTTAGCGGGACTTTTCCAGTTGCTAATGCGGCGATCGCTAGGTATCGCCCGCTACCGCCTAAATCACTATCGCCATTGCGCAGAAGTTAGCGGGAGTTTTCTACGCCGTCCCCTGACACTATCGCCCGGTACCGACGTGTTGATAATATGTCGATAACAAGGCGATAATTATCAGGGAAAGAAGGCGATAAAAAAACTCCTGCTAACTGGCGCTGGCGATAGTTATCGCCAGGACTTGATAATATACCCCCAAGTCTTTTATTTCATTTTAAGATGACCCATTTTAAAGTTCACAGAACCAGACGTTTATTCTTAAATTCTATTCAACACTTGCTTGATGAAAATTATTTATAAAGTATGGAGACAATAGCTAGGTGATGCTGAAATTTGAACTCAGGATGTCCTATTTACGAGACAGGCGCTTTAAACACTAAGCCACAGCACCTACATTACTAATAATGAATGCATAAATAATTTATTGTTGATGATGGGAATTTGTTTCCTGCTATAAAGTCTTCGTTATATGTATTATAATCTTAAAAACGAAAGGATTCTCAATCACTAAACAAGAATAAATATGTTTTAAATAACAAGGGGGCATATTAGCAAGACCGGCGATAAAATTATCGCCGTTTTAGCGGCAGGAAACAGCCGCTAAAACGGCGATAATGGGCTTGCTAATATGCGTTATAGAATTCCAATAGAAGCCCAGGTTAGATGTCCTGCACATCTAACCTGGGCTTCTATTGTAATTCCATAACGCATATTAGCAAGCCCATTATCGCCGTTTTAGCGGCAGTTTCCTGCCGCTAAAACGGCGATAATTTTAACGTGGGTCTTGCTAATATGCCCCTAGAACTCTTATAAAACTCAATTTCATTTCTTGAGTAGTTTACAAATAAGTTTTTTTTCATGAATACATCAATATTGCTCAAATCTAGGTTGACATTTCATCTACGTCTTTCTCATTGATGTGTCTTTTTTATTTTACAATAACAGAGGTAATTCTATAATTTTGAAAATACTTTGGGTTTTGATTAGGTTTAAGATGATCTGTTCAACAGTAAGATGAATCAGACTTTTTTATTTTAATTGTATCACAAGACGACTTAATGAAAATGATTTGTTATATAGCAATGAGAAAAGCAAGGCACTGCTGAGATTTGAACTCAGGATCTCCTGTTTATTTGACAGGCGGTTTAACCAGCTAAGCCTCAGCACCTCTTTGAGTATTTTCTATGTAACAGTTTTCTTTATGGTGTTCAAGAGAATACTGTTTTTTTACTTTCATATTCTTTTCTAAGATCACACAACTCTCTACTCAACCACTTTATATGAAGACACTTAACTTATTGAAAAACACCTCACTAATTTGAAGCGTAACCTATTCATCGAATTTTCGAATATGCCTTGTTGAAGAATGGATTCATTGAATTCAACTCTAGAGTGATCATTCATCTCTACCTTGTTCTTTGTCATTTTCTTTTCCCTATTTCAGTCAAAGCATTCCTTAAAAAATCTTCAGAATACCAAGGGGCATATTAGCAAGACCCACGTTAAAATTATCGCCGTTTTAGCGGCAGGAAACTGCCGCTAAAACGGCGATAATGGGCTTGCTAATATGCGTTATGGAATTCCAATAGAAGCCCAGGTTAGATGTCCTGCACGGCGATAATTTTAACGTGGGTCTTGCTAATATGCCCCCAAGTCTTTTATTTCATTTTAAGATGACCCATTCTACAGTTCACAAAACCAGATGTTTATTCTTAAATTGTATTCAACACTTGCTTGAGGAAAATAATTCCTAAACTCTGGAGACAATAGTTAGGTGTTGCTGAGATTTGAACTCAGGATATCCTGTTTACGCGACAGGTGATTTAACCACTAAGCCACAGCACCTACGTTACTAACAACAAATGCATAAATAATTTATTTTTGATGATGGGAATTTGTTTCCTGCTATAAAGTCTTCTTTATATGTATTGTAATCTTAAACACAAAAGGATTCTCAATCACTAAACAAGAATAAATATGTTTTAATAAACAAGACGTCTTATAAAACTCAATATCATTTCTTGATTAGTTTACAAATTATTTTCTTTCATGAATACATCAAAACTTTGTCATTTTCTTTTCCCTATTTCAGTCAATGCATTCCTTCAAAAACCTTCACAATATCAAGTCTTTTATTGCATTTTAAGATGACCCATTCTAAAGTTCACAGAACCAGATGTTTATTCTTAAATTGTATTCAACACTTGCTTGATGAAAATTATTCCTAAAGTATGCAGACAATAGCTAGGAGAAGCTGAAATTTTAACTCAGGATGTCCAGTTTATGAGACAGACGCTTTGAACACTAAGCCAAACATCTACATTACTAATAATGAATGCATTAATAACTTTTTGTTGATGATGGGAATTTGTTGTCTGCTATAAAGTCTTCTTTATATGTATTGTAATCTTAAGCTTGAAATGATTCTCAATCACTAAACAAGAATAAATATGTTTTAATAAACAAGAACTCTTATAAAACTCAATTTCATTTCTTGATTAGTTTACAAATTATTTTCTTTCATGAATACATCAATATTGCTCAAATCTAGGTTGAAATTTCATCTGCGTCTTTCTCATTGATATGTCTTTTTTATCTTACAATAACAGTATTAATTCTATAATCTTGAAAATACTTTGGGATTTTATTAGGTTTAAGATGATCTGTTCAACAGTAAGATGAATCAGACTTTTAAATTTTAACTGTATCACAAGACGACTTAATGAAAATGATTTGTTATATAACAATGAGAAGCGCAAGGCGCTGCTGAGATTTGAACTCAGGACCTCCTGTTTACTAGACAGGCGCCTTAACCAGATAAGAAACAGCACATCCTTAATTTCTTTTTGCCGTAAGAGTTTACTTTGTGGTTTTCAAGAGAATACTGCTTTTTCACTTTCATATTCGTTTATAAGTCCACACAACTTTCTACTCAAACACTTTAGATGAAGATGCTTAACTTATTCAAAAATACCTCTCTAATTTGAAGCATACCCTATTCATCGAATTTTCGAATATGCCTTGTTGAAGAATGGATTAATTGAATTCAACTCTAGAGTGAAAATTCATCTCTATATTGTTCTTTGTCATTTTCTTTTCCCTATTTCAGTCAATGCATTCCTTCAAAAATCTTCAGAATACCAAGTCTTTTATTTCATTTTAAGATGACCCATTCTAAAGTTCACAAAACCAGATTTTTTTTCTTAAATTGTATTGGATACTTGCTTGATGAATATTATTCCTAAACTATGGAGACAATAGTTAGGTGCTGTTGAGATTTGAACTCAGGATATCCTGTTTACAAGACAGGCACTTTAACCACTAATCCACAGCACCTACGCTACTAACAAAAAATGCATAAATAATTTAGTTTTGATGATGGGAATTTGTTTCCTGCTATAAAGTCTTCTTTATATGTATTGTAATCTTAAGCACGAAATGATTCTCAATCACTAAACAAGAATAAATATGTTTTAATAAACAAGAACACTTATAAAACTCAATTTTATTTCTTGAATAGTTTACAAATTATATTTTTTCATCTATACATCAATATTGCTCAAATCTAGGTTGACATTTCATCTACGTCTTTCTCATTGATGTGTCTTTTATATTTTACAATAACAGTGTTAATTCTATAATGTTGAAAATACTTTGGGTTTTTATTAGGTTTAAGATAATCTGTTCAGCAGTAAGGAGAATCTGACTTTTCTATTTAAATTGTATCACAATACGACTTAATGAAAATGATTTATTATATAACAATGAAAACAACAAGGCGCTGCTGAGATTTGAACTCAGGATCTCCTGTTTACTAGATAGGCACTTTAACCAGCTAAGCCACAGCACCCCTTTGAGTATTTTCTATGTAACAGTTTTCTTTATGGTGTTCAAGATAATACTGCTTTTTTACTTTCATATTCTTTTCTAAGTTCACACAACTCTCTACTCAAACACTTTATATGAAGACACTTAACTTATTCAAAAACTCCTCACTAATTTGAAGCGTAACTTGTTCATCGAATTTTCGAATATGCCTTGTAAGAATGGATGCATTGAATTCATCACTAGAGTGATCATTCATCTCTACCTTGTTCTTTGTCCTTTTCTTTTCCCTATTTCAGTCAATGCATTCCTTCAAAAATCTTCAGAATACCAAGTCTTTTATTTCATTTTAAGATGACCCATTCTAAAGTTCACAAAACCAGATGTTTTTTCTTAAATTGTATTGGATACTTGCTTGATGAATATGCTGTTGAGATTTGAACTCAGGATATCCTGTTTACAAGACAGGCACTTTAACCACTAATCCACAGCACCTAAGCTACTAACAACAAATGCATAAATAATTTAGTTTTGATGATGGGAATTTGTTTCCTGCTATAAAGTCTTCTTTATATGTATTGTAATCTTAAGCACAAAATGATTCTCAATCACTAAACAAGAATAAATATGTTTTAATAAACAAGAACTCTTATAAAACTCAATTTCATTTCTTGAATAGTTTACAAATTATATTTTTTAGTGTATACATCAATATTGCTCAAATCTAGGTTGACATTTCATCTACGTCTTTCTCATTGATGTGTCTTTTATATTTTACAATAACAGTGTTAATTAGGCCTGGGCGGAAAACTACGCTACGCTCGCGTAGTTTGCGAAGTTTGCGCTACTTCGCACAACGCGAATTGCACGTAGCACAGTGCAAACACACGTAGCGTAGTGCAGCGGTCATTTTTTGCTTGCTCGTGACCGCGAGCAAGCAAAATGACATCCCGGCGAGATTTTTTCCTTGTTCGCGATCAGCAACACAAGTTGCCGATCGCGATCGTGGAAAATAAACCTCCCGGTGAGATTCTCAACGCGGGGAGGTCAGGTTTCTCATTGCGAGTGGTCGCGTATGCTCGCGACCGCTCGCGATGAGAAACTACCAGTCCGCGTTGAGAAAGCTGCCGCTCGAGTAAAAATCTACTCGAGCGGCAGTAAAAGACAGCTCGCACTGTGCAAGATGCGTTTTCAATGATTGCACAGTGCGGACAAGCATCCGGCACTGTGTAATCATTGCGAACACGCACTACGCAGTTCGCGTAGTGCTACGCGAAGCTCGCGTAGTGCGAACTTCACTTTGCGTAGCTTCGCGAGCGCTACTTCGCGAACTACGCCCAGGGTTAGTGTTAATTCTAAAATGTTGAAAATACTTTGGGTTTTTATTAGGTTTAAGATGATCTGTTCAACAGTAAGTTGAATCAGACTTTTCTACTTTAATTGTATCACAAGATGACTTAATGAAAATGATTTGTTATAAAACAATGAGAAAAGCAAGTTGCTGCTGAGATTTGAACTCAGGATTTCCTATTTATTAGACAGGCACTTTAACCAGCTAAGCCACAGCACCCTTAAGAGCATTTTCTATGTAACAGTTTTCTTTATGGTGTTCAAGAGAATACTGCTTTTTTACTTTCATATTCTTTTCTAAGTTCACACAACTCTCTACTCAAACACTTTATATGAAGACGCTTAACTTATTCAAAAACACCTCTCTAATTTGAAGCATAACCTATTCATAGAATTTTCGAATATGCCTTGTTGAAGAATGGATTAGTTGAATTCAACTCTAGAGTGATCATTCATCTCTACCTTGTTCTTTGTCATTTTCTTTTCCCTATTTTAGTCAATGCATTCCTTCAAAAATCTTCAGAATACCAAGTCTTTTATTTGATTTTAAGATGACCCATTCTAAATTTCACAAAACCAGTCGTTTATTCTTAAATTGTTTTGAACACTTGCTTGATGAAAATAATTTCTAAACTATGGAGACAATAGTTAGGTGCTGTTGAGATTTGAACTAAGGATATCCTGTTTACGAGACAGGCGCTTTAACCACTAAGCCACAGCACCTACGCTACTAACAACAAATGCATAAATAATTTAGTTTTGATGATGGGAATTTGTTTCCTGATATAAAGGCCTCTTTATATATGTATTGTAATCTTAAACACAAAAGGATTCTCAATCACTAAACAAGAATAAATATGTTTTAATAAACAAGAGCTCTTATAAAACTCAATTTCATTTCTTGAATAGTGTACAAATTATTTCTTTTCATGAATACATCAATATTGCTCAAATCTAGGTTGAGTTTTCATGTATGTCTTTCTCATTGATATGTTTTTTCATTTTATAATAACTGTATTCATTCTATAATCTTGAAAATACTTTGAGTTTTTATTAGGTTTAAGATAATCTGTACAGCAGTAAGGAGAATCTTACTTTTCTATTTAAATTGTATCACAATACGACTTAATGAAAATGATTTGTTATATAACAATAAAAACAACAAGGCGCTGCTGAGATTTGAACTCAGGATCTCCTGTTTACTAGACAGGCGCTTTAACCAGCTAAGCCACAGCACCCCTTTGAGTATTTTCTATGTAACAGTTTTCTTTATGGTGTTCAAAGGAATACTGCTTTTTTACTTTCATATTCTTTTCTAAGTTCACACAACTCTCTACTCAAACACTTTATATGAAGACGCTTAACTTATTCAAAAACACCTCTCTAATTTGAAGCATAACCTATTCATAGAATTTTCGAATATGCCTTGTTGAAGAATGGATTAGTTGAGTTCAAGTCTAGAGTGATCATTCATCTCTACCTTGTTCTTTGTCATTTTCTTTTCCCTATTTCAGTCAATGCATTCCTTCAAAAATCTTCAGAATACCAAGTCTTTTATTTCATTTTAAGATGACCCATTCTAAAGTTCACAAAACCAGTCGTTTATTCTTAAATTGTATTCAACATTTGCTAGATGAAAATAATTCCTAAACTATGGAGACAATAGTTAGGTGCTGCTGAGATTTGAACTCAGGATATCCTGTTTACGAGACAAGCGCTTTAACCACTAAGCCACAGCACCTACGTTATTAGCAACCAATGCATAAATAATTTATTTTTGATGATGGGAATTTGTTTCCTGATATAAAGTCTTCTTTATATATGTATTGTAATCTTAAACACAAAAGGATTCTCAATCACTAAACAAGAATAAATATGTTTTAATAAACAAGAGCTCTTATAAAACTCAATTTCATTTCTTGAATAGTGTACAAATTATTTCTTTTCATGAATACATCAATATTGCTCAAATCTAGGTTGAGTTTTCATGTATGTCTTTCTCATTGATATGTTTTTTCATTTTATAATAACTGTATTCATTCTATAATCTTGAAAATACTTTGAGTTTTTATTAGGTTTAAGATAATCTGTTCAGCAGTAAGGAGAATCTGACTTTTCTATTTAAATTGTATCACAATACGACTTAATGAAAATGATTTGTTATATAACAATGAGAAAAACAAAGCACTGCTGAGATTTGAACTAAGGATCTCCTGTTTACTAGACAGGCACTTTAACCAGCTAAGCCACAGCACCCCTATGAGTATTTCATTGTAACAGTTTTCTTTATGGTGTTCAAGAGAATACTGCTTTTTTACTTTCATATTCTTTTCTAAGTTCACACAACTCTCTACTCAAACACTTTATATGAAGACGCTTAACTTATTCAAAAACACCGCTCTAATTTGAAGCATAACCTATTCATAGAATTTTCGAATATGCCTTGTTGAAGAATGGATTAGTTGAATTCAAGTCTAGAGTGATCATTCATCTCTACCTTGTTCTTTGTCATTTTCTTTTCCCTATTCAGTCAATGCATTCCTTCAAAAATCTTCAGAATACTAAGTCTTTTATTTCATTTTAAGATGACCCATTCTAAAGTTCACAAAACCAGTCGTTTATTCTTAAATTGTATTCAACACTTGCTTGATGAAAATAATTCCTAAACCATGGAGACAATAGTTTGGTGCTGCTGAGATTTGAACTCAGGATATCCTGTTTATGAGACAGGCGCTTTAACCACTAAGCCACAGCTCCAACATTACTAACAACCAATGCATAAATAATTTATTTTTGATGATGGGAATTTGTTTCCTGATATAAAGTCTTCTTTATATATTTATTTTTATTTTATTACTGTGTTTTATAGAGCGCGAACTTGACCCGTTAGGGTATCAGAGCGCTTTACAGACAACATAGCATTGTACAAAAGGTATAGAATCACCTGGTAAAAGAAAAAAACAGATAGTAGGGGCAGGATATAGGATACATAGAAAGACACGTATTTACAAATTACATATTCAGTTACTGAAGATGAGATACGTATTTACAGATTACATTTACCATTACTCAAGACAAGAACCCAGGTTCATAGGGTGGGGTGATTAGGAAATCCGAGGGGAGGCAATAGGCAGACGTGGATCCGTGTCTTAGTGGGGGTTGAGGGCAAGTTTAAACGAGGAATTTGCTCATAAGGAAGGTCTTGGCGTGCTTTTTGAAGCGGGCCAGAGAAGGGATTTTTCTGATGTTAGGTGGGAGAGAGTTCCATATTCTTGGAGCGGCTCCAGAGAAAGCCCGATTGTACATTTTTTTTTCCCGAAAGCGTGCAGGTTGGAGCAAGAGGTTTCTGGCAGCCCGAGAGTTTCTGGATCCTCCGGAAATCACAAGTTTCCGTGAAAGATATGCAGGTGAATTTGAGTATAAAGCCTTGTGTGTGATGCATGCTAGCTTAAGCTGTATTCTTGCCTCAAAGGGAAGCCAGTTCAAAGCTTTCAGGTGTGGGGAGATGTGGTCGAATTTCCTTGTGCTGGTAAGTAGTCTGGCTGCTGCATTGAGGCAGGCTTTTAAAGGTGCCAGGGAGATCTTGGGTAAACCTGAGAGGGTAGAGCAGCCATATTCCAGTCTAGAGATGACGAGTGCTTGGACAGCCATTTTCATGTCAGGAGCATCAAGGAATGGTTTCAGTTTCCTAAGGTAGCTCAGGTGGAATCTGGCTGCTTTGGCCATCGAGTTGATATGGTCCCGCATGTTCAGATTGCTGTCAAGGGTAATTCTCAGGGATTTGGCCGAGTCCACGATGGTCGGTGGGCAATTTAAGGCAGTGATAGCATTAATCCATGTTTGGATCTCGTGGTTGGTATTAGGAGGGGAAATTAGGAGAAATTCAGTTTTCTTAGTGTTGAGTTTGAGATGATTGGAGGCGAGCCATTGGACAGTGAGTTTCAGGGCTTCGTTCAGGGAGAGAATCTCTTCGAGAGATGAGGTTTTGATGTAGATCTGAGTATCATCAGCATACATATGGAAGGAGATATTTGCAGTGCGTAGCACTTCGGCAAGCGGTTCTAGGTAAAGGATGAAGAGGGTGTGGGACAAGGTTGAACCTTGAGGGACTCCAACCGTGACCGGGGAGGGTGCAGATAGGTTGCCATTGATTAGGAATCGCTGTGATCGGTTGTGGAGGAAGGACCTAAACCATTCTAGGACAGTGCCATCCAATCCCATCCTGAGTTTGAGGCGTTCAAGTAGTTTTTCATGGTTGACCGTGTCGAAGGCCGAAGATAGATCTAGGAGGATTAGGAGACATGTTTTGCCTTGGTCAAGGGCTTGGAGGGCATCATCAACAATGTGGAGCATGGTGGTTTCAGTGCTGTGCCCAGGTCTAAATCCGGATTGGAAGTCATCGAGTAGGTGGAAGTTGTTGATGTGTTGCCTTAGCTGCTGTTGCACACACTTCTCCAGCACTTTGGCTAGGAGGGGGATGTTGGAGATGGGTCTGAAGTTGTCAGGGGAAGCTGGATCCAGCGAAGGCTTTTTCAAAATGGGGAGGACTTGGCCGGCTTTTAGAGAGTCAGGCATCGATCCCTGCAGGAGAGAGGCGTTAATTATTGCAGTCCAGCTAGGAATAATGGATTGGGCGATGGCAGCTAGACAGTTGGAAGGGAGCGGGTCATTAAAATGGTTATTTGGTTTTAAGGAAGAGAGGATTTTGAAGACGGAGTCTTCGTCATAGACTTTGAAGTCGGTCCAGTGAGCTAGATTTTTAGGTGGAGCCTGTGGGGACGTCACGGCCGGAGGAGGCAGGTCAGAGAGGGGTTGAGAGTATGTGGCGGAGCTGAGTTCGATTCCTAGGGTTTTGATTTTGTCAGCGAAGAAAGAGGAGAATTCCTCGGAGGATATAAGAGACTTGGGGGTTTCTTTCGATGTTTTGGCCAGTTTATTAGATTGGTGTTTGACCAGTTCGAAGAGCTTGCGGGGTCTGTTTTTGGCCTTCTCTAGTTCAGTTCTGAAAAATTCTTTTTTGAATTGAGGATGTTCCTGTTATAGACATTTCTGGCCTGGCGGAGAAGTTTTAGATGTGCGGCTGAGGGGTGCTGCCTCCAGGTTCTTTCAGATTGCCGGAGGGATCTCCTCTCATTGTTGAGGGATCCTGTGAACCAGGGGTTTCTGTCTTTGATTTGGGCTCTTTTCAGTTTTAGTGGAGCTAGATCATCCAGGATGTTCGATATAGTCGCAGAGTAGTGATCGTTGTATATGTATTGTAATCTTAAACACAAAAGGATTCTCAATCACTAAACAAGAATAAATATGTTTTAATAAACAAGAGCTCTTATAAAACTAAATTTCATTTCTTGAATAGTGTAGAAATTATTTTGTTTCATGAATACATCAATATTGCTCAAATCTAGGTTGAGTTGTCAACTATGTCTTTCTCATTGATATGTCTTTTTCATTTTATAATAACTGTATTCATTCTATAATCTTGAAAATACTTTGAGTTTTTATTAGGTTTAAGATGATCTGTTCAGCAGTAAGGAGAATCTGACTTTTCTATTTAAATTGTATCACAATACGACTTAATGAAAATGATTTGTTATATAACAATGAGAAAAACAAGGCGCTGCTGAGATTTGAACTCAGGATCTCCTGTTTACTAGACAGGCGCTTTAACCAGCTAAGCCACTGGACCCCTTTGAGTATTTTTTAAGTAACAGTTTTCTTTATGGTGTTCAAGAGAATACTGCTTTTTTACTTTCATATTCTTTTCTAAGATCACACAACTCTCTACTCAAACACTTTATGTGAAGACACTTAACTTATTCAAAAACACCTCACTAATTTGAAGCGTAACTTGTTCATCAAATTTTCGAATATGCCTTGTAAGAATGGATTCATTGAATTCATCTCTAGAGTGATCATTCAGCTCTACCTTGTTCTTTGTCCTTTTCTTTTCCCTATTTCAGTCAATGCGTTCCTTCAAAAATCTTCAGAATACCAAGTCTTTTATTTCATTTTAAGATGACCCATTCTAAAGTTCACAAAACCAGACGTTTTTTCTTAAATTGTATTGGATACTTGCTTGATGAATATTATTCCTAAACTATGGAGACAATAGTTAGGTGCTGTTGAGATTTGAATTCAGGATTTCCTGTTTACAAGACAGGCGCTTTAACCACTAATGCACAGCACCTACACTACTAACAACAAATTCATAACTAATTTAGTTTTGATGATGGGAATTTGTTTCCTGCTATAAAGTCTTCTTTATATGTATTGTAATCTTAAGCACGAAATGATTCTCAATCACTAAACAAGAATA
The DNA here is from genome assembly GCA_963921515.1 of Calotriton arnoldi. Taxonomy (NCBI): domain Eukaryota; kingdom Metazoa; phylum Chordata; class Amphibia; order Caudata; family Salamandridae; genus Calotriton; species Calotriton arnoldi. The sequence goes on along the minus strand of CAWUFW010000757.1, from coordinate 3,641,041 downwards.
AATATGTTTTAATAAACAAGAGCTCTTATAAAACTCAATTTCATTTCTTGAATAGTGTACAAATTATTTCTTTTCATGAATACATCAATATTGCTCAAATCTAGGTTGAGTTTTCATGTATGTCTTTCTCATTGATATGTCTTTTTCATTTTATAATAACTGTATTCATTCTATAATCTTGAAAATACTTTGAGTTTTTATTAGGTTTAAGATGATCTGTTCAGCAGTAAGGAGAATCTGACTTTTCTATTTAAATTGTATCACAATACGACTTAATGAAAATGATTTTTTATATAACAATGAGAAAAACAAGGCGCTGCTGAGATTTGAACTCTGGATCTCCTGTTTACTAGACAGGCGCTTTAACCAGCTAAGACACAGCACCTCTTTGAGTATTTTCTATGTAACAGTTTTCTTTATGGTGTTCAAGAGAATATTGCTTTTTACTTTTATATTCTTTTCTAAGATCACACAACTCTCTACTCAAACACTTTATATGAAGACACTTAACTTATTCAAAAACACCTCGCTAATTTGAAGCGTAACTTGTTCATCGAATTTTCGAATATGCCTTGTAAGAATGGATGCATTGAATTCATCTCTAGAGTGATCATTCATCTCTACCTTGTTCTTTGTCCTTTTCTTTTCCCTATTTCAGTCAATGCATTCCTTCAAAAATCTTCAGAATACCAAGTCTTTTATTTCATTTTAAGATGACCCATTCTAAAGTTCACAAAACCAGTCGTTTATTCTTAAATTGTATTCAACACTTGCTTGATGAAAATAATTCCTAGACTATGGAGACAATAGTTAGGTGCTGTTGAGATTTGAACTCAGGATATCCTGTTTTCGAGACAGGCGCTTTAACCACTAAGCCATAGCACCTACGTTACTAACAACCAATGCATAAATAATTTATTTTTAATGATGGGAATTTGTTTCCTGATATAAAGTCTTCTTTAAATATGTATTGTAATCTTAAACACAAAAGGATTCTCAATCACTAAGCAAGAATAAATATGTTTTAATAAACAAGAGCTCTTATAAAACTCAATTTCATTTCTTGAATAGTGTACAAATTATTTATTTTCATGAATACGTCAATATTGCTCAAATCTAGGTTGAGTTTTCATGTATGTCTTTCTCATTGATATGTCTTTTTCATTTTATAATAACTGTATTCATTCTATAATCTTCAAAATACTTTGAGTTTGTATTAGGTTTAAGATAATCTGTTCAGCAGTAAGGAGAATCTGACTTTTCTATTTAAATTGTATCACAATACGACTTAATGAAAATGATTTGTTATATAACAATGAGAAAAACAAGGCGCTGCTGAGATTTGAACTCAGGATCTCCTGTTTACTAGACAGGCACTTTAACCAGCTAAGCCACAGCACCCCTATGAGTATTTTCTATGTAACAGTTTTCTTTATGGTGTTCAAGAGAATACTGCTTTTTTACTTTTATATTCTTTTCTAAGTTCACACAACTCTCTACTCAAACACTTTATATGAAGACGCTTAACTTATTCAAAAACACCTCGCTAATTTGAAGCATAACCTATTCATAGAATTTTCGAATATGCCTTGTTGAAGAATGGATTAGTTGAATTCAACTCTAGAGTGATCATTCATCTATACCTTGTTCTTTGTCATTTTCTTTTCCCTATATCAGTCAATGCATTCCTTCAAAAATCTTCAGAATACCAAGTCTTTTATTTCATTTTAAGATGACCCATTCTAAAGTTCACAAAACCAGTCGTTTATTCTTAAATTGTATTCAACACTTGCTTGATGAAAATAATTCTTAAACTATGGAGACAATAGTTAGGTGCTGCTGAGATTTGAACTCAGGATATCCTGTTTACGAGACAGGCACTTTAACCACTAAGCCACAGCACCTAAGTTACGAATAACCAATGCATAAATAATTTATTTTTGATGATGGGAATTTGTTTCCTGATATAAAGTCTTCTTTATACATGTATTATAATCTTAAACACAAAAGGATTCTCAATCACTAAACAAGAATAAATATGTTTTAATAAACAAGAGCTCTTATAAAACTCAATTTCATTTCTTGAATAGTGTACAAATTATTTCTTTTCATGAATACATCAATATTGCTCAAATCTAGGTTGAGTTTTCATGTATGTCTTTATCATTGATATGTCATTTTTATTTTATAATAACTGTATTCATTCTATAATCTTGAAAATACTTTGAGTTTTTATTAGGTTTAAGATAATCTGTTCAGCAGTAAGGAGAATCTGACTTTTCTATTTAAATTGTATCACAATACGACTTAATGAAAATGATTTGTTATATAACAATGAGAAAAACAAGGCGCTGCTGTGATTTGAATTCAGGATCTCCTGTTTACTAGACAGGCGCTTTAACCAGCTAAGCCATAGCACCCCTTTGAGTATTTTCTATGTAACAGTTTTCTTTATGGTGTTCAAGAGAATACTGCTTTTTTACTTTCATATTCTTTTCTAAGATCACACAACTCTCTACTCAAACACTTTACATGAAAACACTTAACTTATTCAAAAACTCCTCACTAATTTGAAGCGTAACTTGTTCATCGAATTTTCGAATATGCCTTGTAAGAATGGATGCATTGAATTCATCTCTAGAGTGATCATTCATCTCTACCTTGTTCTTTGTCCTTTTCTTTTCCCTATTTCAGTCAATGCATTCCTTCAAAAATCTTCAGAATACCAAGTCTTTTATTTCATTTTAAGATGACCCATTCTAAAGTTCACAAAACCAGATGTTTTTTCTTCAATTGTATTGGATACTTGCTTGATGAATATTATTCCTAAACTATGGAGACAATAGTTAAGCGCTGTGGAGATTTGAACTCAGGACATCCTGTTTACAAGACAGGCGCCTTAACCACTAATCCACAGCACCTACGCTACTAACATCAAATGCATAAATAATTTAGTTTTGATGATGGGAATTTGTTTCCTGCTATAAAGTCTTCTTTATATGTATTGTAATCTTAAGCACGAAATGATTCTCAATCACTAAACAAGAATAAATATGTTTTAATAAACAAGAACACTTATAAAACTCAATTTTATTTCTTGAATAGTTTACAAATTATATTTTTTCATCTATACATCAATATTGCTCAAATCTAGGTTGACATTTCATCTACGTCTTTCTCATTGATGTGTCTTTTATATTTTACAATAACAGTGTTAATTCTATAATGTTGAAAATACTTTGGGTTTTTATTAGGTTTAAGATGATCTGTTCAACAGTAAGTTGAATCAGACTTTTCTATTTTAATTGTATCACAAGACGGCTTAATGAAAATGATTTGTTATATTACAATAAGAAAAGCAAGGCGCTGCTGAGATTTGAACTCAGGATCTCCTGTTTACTAGACAGGCACTTTAACCAGCTAAGCCACAGCACCCCTATGAGAACTTTCTATGTAACAGTTTTCTTTATGGTGTTCAGGAGAATACTGCTTCTTTACTTTCATATTCTTTTCTAAGTTCACACAACTCTCTACTCAAACACTTTATATGAAGACGTTTAACTTATTCAAAAACACCTCTCTAATTTGAAGCATAACCTATTCATAGAATTTTCGAATATGCCTTGTTGAAGAATGGATTAGTTGAATTCAACTCTAGAGTGATCATTCATCTCTACCTTGTTCTTTGTCATTTTCTTTTCCCTATTTCAGTCAATGCATTCCTTCAAAAACCTTCAGAATACCAAGTCTTTTATTTCATTTTAAGATGACCCATTCTAAAGTTCACAAAACCAGTCGTTTATTCTTAAATTGTATTCAACACTTGCTTGATGAAAATAATTCCTGTCCCGTAGCTGCTCCCTTGACCTTCGCTGACGCCGCCCTTGATTTCTCTTTGTTTCACGACCTGGGCGTTGAGCTGCTGCTGCTTCCCTGGGTCATTCCTGCATCAGCAGGACCATTTCTTCTTTCTTTCACCCTGTGGAGGACCACAACATCCAGGGTGCAACGCGATCCCGCCCAGGTGTACCGGGTCTTGCTAACGAGGGGGAGGCACCTGACCAGCTGTGCGCATAAAGCGCAGCCTCTCCCCCCGCAGTGTGGGTCCCGTAGCTGCTCCCTTGACCTTCGCTGACGCCGCCCTTGATTTCTCTTTGTTTCACGACCTGGGCGTTGAGCTGCTTCTGCTTCCCTGGGTCATTCCTGCATCAGCAGGACCATTTCTTATTTCTTTCACCCTGTGGAGGACCACAACATCCAGGGTGCAACGCGATCCCGCCCAGGTGTACCGGGTCTTGCTAACGAGGGGGAGGCACCTGACCAGCTGTGCGCATAAAGCGCAGCCTCTCCCCCCGCAGTGTGGGTCCCGTAGCTGCTCCCTTGACCTTCGCTGACGCCGCCCTTGATTTCTCTTTGTTTCACGACCTGGGCGTTGAGCTGCTGCTGCTTCCCTGGGTCATTCCTGCATCAGCAGGACCATTTCTTCTTTCTTCCACCCTGTGGAGGGCCACAACATCCAGGGTGCAACGCGATCCCGCCCAGGTGTACCGGGTCTTGCTAACGAGGGGAGGCACCTGAACAGCTGTGCGCATAAAGCGCAGCCTCTCCCCCGCAGTGTGGGTCCCGTAGCTGCTCCCTTGACCTTCGCTGACGCCGCCCTTGATTTCTCTTTGTTTCACGACCTGGGCGTTGAGCTGCTGCTGCTTCCCTGGGTCATTCCTGCATCAGCAGGACCATTTCTTCTTTCTTTCACCCTGTGGAGGACCACAACATCCAGGGTGCAACGCGATCCCGCCCAGGTGTACCGGGTCTTGCTAACGAGGGGGAGGCACCTGACCAGCTGTGCGCATAAAGCGCAGCCTCTCCCCCCGCAGTGTGGGTCCCGTAGCTGCTCCCTTGACCTTCGCTGACGCCGCCCTTGATTTCTCTTTGTTTCACGACCTGGGCGTTGAGCTGCTGCTGCTTCCCTGGGTCATTCCTGCATCAGCAGGACCATTTCTTCTTTCTTCCACCCTGTGGAGGGCCACAACATCCAGGGTGCAACGCGATCCCGCCCAGGTGTACCGGGTCTTGCTAACGAGGGGGAGGCACCTGACCAGCTGTGCGCATAAAGCGCAGCCTCTACCCCCGCAGCGCGGGACGTGCGCGGGATGTGCCGGGCGAAGCCCGGGCCAATGGCGGGCCCGTCTGAGACCGTCCGAGGCTGACCGAGGTTGGGTTGGGACACTCCCCTGAAAATTTGTTTTATGTAAGTCTATTGCTTCTGTGGAAACATATGTATTAATTAAGCGTATTGTCTTTTGGTGGGTTTTCCGGTCTCTCGGGAGCTATTAATACCAATTGCAAGTTCAAACTCTTTTAGCATATTGTGGACTTTGTTTGTTTGTTTATCCTACTTATTTGATTGTTTATTTATAACTAGACTTAGGGTACTCCCCCAATGTAAATTACTATGGGAAAGGATAAGGCCCCGCTCACGAAGCCAATAACCAGACAGAAAACTCTTGCCCGCCCGTCGACACCTAAATCCACAGCAATCGACAAAATGCTACAGCAAGCAATAGGTGTCGTCTCCAGTGAGATCGAACGCACTGAGAGACGCCTCTCCCTTACATCGATTTTACCCAGGCTTACAGCTATTACGGAGTCAGTAGTTCCAAATCCCCCACTTCAACTAGACTCTTTGCTCTCCTTGGATACATCACTCGCACAGGCAAATACAGCTATGGAGACCCCCAGTAAAACACCCATGAGGGGGGGGGCAAAAAGAAAGGGACCTTATCGAAAATACAAAAATCAAAGGGGAGGGAAACAAGGGAATCAACTACCAGAGGTGGCGCTTAACTTATCATCAAATGTTAATACACACAGTGACAGAAGTAATAAACCCATGGAGCCACCGACTTGGGCTTTAAACTTGGTAGAAGAATTCAAAACCCACTTCGAGCTGCTCATTAAACATGAGCTCGAATCCACAATGATTTGTATTAATAAGCTACTTTCTCTGGTTACGTCTTGGGGTAGTAAAATTGAGGCTATTTGGCTTGCTACTCAACCAACAAATACCCTGGTCTCGGTTAGAACAACCCAAACCCTACCAAATTCTGAAACACTACCTGTATTAACTGTGCCTCCTTCCCTTGAAGGCCAAACTCCACTAGTATCATCTGCACATTCACCAGCTCCGGTGGAGCCCATCCTCCCATCCCAAAACTGTCAGGGTCCTGCTTTATCCCTCCAGAGGATGACTAACACTATAGCAAAATCACAAGACACTAGGGCGGTGACATCCACTGAGGGTCCAACAATGCAGCATCACGCTTCTAAAAACTCCAAAGGGAATAATGAAGGGGAGTCTTCATACCCTAATCGGAGGCAAACTAATTCACCTTTGCCATGCATAGATTTGCCTCCAGCTTCCACCCCATATGTTGTTGTACTATCAGGGGTTCCAGAGCTAGATTTAGGATGTGTGGAGACCTACCCTGATTTAAAAAACAAAGCCATTCATTGGTTAAATAAAAACAGACCCATTCCTCACCAGTTACATGGCGAAATGTTATTCGCACGTAGGGTTAGTTGGGTGGGGCAGAGACAGAAAGATATTAAGGGAGATTGTGTTGTGATTAATTTTAGAGACAGTAGGGTGGTAGAGCACATTTTAGAATGGTGCCAGTCAGGTATGAGCCGTGGTATCCAGACACTTCCTCTGAGATATTTGTATCCCCCTAGCCCCTTGTTGGAGAGAATGGGAATTGTGTATAAAAAATGGGAACCAAGATTAGATGTAGGAAGCGTATCAAACAGGGGTTGGGGTCCTGATCCCATCTCATCATTTAATATCCCTGTTAGTAATAGGTACAGCTCCTTAGAGTTGGTTGATTGACTAATTCCTTCCCCTGACCACCTGTTTGGTATAGGCACCCATACAGCTATGCCACAAAGCCAAGAGAGTTCTGAGCAGTTAAGCCCTGATAGATTGGTTCCCACTGACCATCAAATAGGAACAAATGAAGAGAATACTCCAGGGACTAGTATTCAATGTGCACTCTTTAGTGTATCTGGAACTCTCTATGCTAGGACACAGGCCAAGGAGGTGACCCAACAGCAACAACAAGCACTACAACTAGAGAGGGATCCTATGCCCATATTGACAGGTAATGCAGAAAATGTGCAGAATCTTAAGATCGTCTCCTGGAATGTAGCAGGCCTAATTGCAAAAATGGAGCTCCCTGATTGGGGAGCATTTATAGATTCTCATGAAGTATGTCTTTTCCAGGAAACGTGGGCTACAATGGAATTGCATAGGGTGGGATATGTAACCTATTGTATTCCAGCTCTTCAGGGGCCTAGGGGGAGACCCTCAGGAGGATTAAGTATTTGGGTGGGAATTCATCTAGGATGTACTATTAAGTCGATAGATACGTCCTCCCCTGACATCTTGTGTATTTTCCTCACGATAGAAAATTTTCCCAAGCTGGCCATTATTAATATTTACTCTCGTCCGGTGAGGTATGGGTCAACCTCACAGACTCTTGATTCTCTTTTATCATTTCTTCCCACCTTACCTGTGTCTACGAAAGTGATAATCGGAGGAGATTTTAACTGCCATTTTGAACCCCTTAATGGTATTGCTACCACTATTTCTAGCGAGGAAGATTCCGTCTGGTCAATCCCAGAATGCAACTCTTATGCGACAAGAGGATGGAGTCCTCTTGTCCTACAAATGAACACCCTTATACTTAGCCATTCGCTTAGGGCATGTAATGGTCGTTTTCCCTCTGATAGCCCAGGTAACTATACATTTAAAAAATTGGGACAGGCTTCTATAATCGACTACATTTTAGTCGATGTTGAAATATGGCATAGGATTTTGAACTTTGCAGTCCATTCTAGATCCGAGAGTGACCATAACCCTCTGGTCTTAACCCTAGACCATCTGCAGAATAAAGAGCACCAAGATATGCCACAACAATACCCCTCGAATTTAATAGCAACCGAGGGGGGCAGAAGAGTACGTTGGGCAACACTAGCACAAACATCAGAAAAAATGGCTACTATGTACGATCAAATCATCCCATTCCTAGTAACTGCATTTACTGCTTCACAAAACAATGATGCATTAGTATCCCTACGGGTGATAGGTAAGAACCATCAAGACCTGGTCTCAAATTTGGCTGAATTTTTCTATAATGGTAGGAGTTCCGCCAGCTCTGACTTAAAATCTAAAAATCCCTGGAACACCAAGGTGTGCAGGGCAGCCAAAAGTGCTCTGTTACTGGCGATCAGGGAAGGTGATAGTTCTGTCATTAAAGTATCCAGAGTGCATTATAAAAACACTCTTGCTGTAGCGAAAGCTGAATGGGAGTCAGACAGATGGGATGCAATAAAGAAAGCATTAGAAGCTAGGGATATGAGAACTTTTTGGAACCTAATTAAAACGGGTAAACCAGAAGGTAACTCGGCCATACAACCAAATTTGGGGGCTGAAGTTTGGAGATCCCATTTTAAAGCTCTATATGCTAAGCCCATGGCTAGAGATAAGGATGGTGGGGCCCCAGATCCTGATGAAACTGACGCCAATAAGAACTGTCTACCTCTGTGCACATTGGCAGAGGTCTCCCTGGCTTTAACTAAACTGCTACCAAACAAGGCCCCAGGGTTGGATAGGATCCCTGGAGATCTTTTTAGGAATGAACAAGCAATTTGGGCCCACTACTTGCAGATTTTATTTAATGCTATCATTTGTGGCATGGCACTCCCTCCAACTTGGGCTGGGGCCGAAATAATTCCTATTTATAAAAAAGGTTCCCCGTTAAATCCTGCAAACTACCGCCCAATAAGTCTAATTGATGTCACCCAGAAGATATTTGCCCGTGTCCTTTTGGGTCGACTGCAACTGTGGATAGATGAGATGACAGTCTTAACACCATTACAAGCTGGTTTTAGGTCTAAAACGTCAACTATTGACCAACTATTTAGGTTGCAGTTGATCCTTTGGAAAACGGTTATCTTGGAGGGTGGCAGCCTCTATTTAACCTTCGTGGACCTTAAGTCCGCGTTTGATATGGTTCGGCGCGACCAGTTATGGGCCCTTCTTCTAGATATGGGTGCCCCAGTTTATCTTTGCCACCTCTTGAAGCGCCTTCACGAAGGCACTTATGCAAGGATAAGGTATGGTAGGAACGGGGAACTGACAGCTCCATTTCCGGTCGAGAAGGGGGTGAGACAGGGTTGTGTCTTGGCACCGACCCTGTTCTCCCTCTTTCTAAATGGCTTAATTGAAACCCTACTTTTGGTTAAAGATATAGATTCTCCAAGGTTAGCCAATCGTAAAATGCCTGCCCTAATGTTTGCAGATGACACACTCCTCTTATCCAAGTCCCCTATGGGTATGCAGCGTGTACTGGATGAATTTAGTCTATTCTGTAAGAGAAGAGATCTGGAGATTAATCTCCAGAAGACTAAGTTTATGGTCTTTGGTGCTAAAACTAGAAATTGCCCTCATCCTCGTTTGGATGGTAGATCTTTAGAGCGCGTGACTACCTTTGATTACTTGGGACTCACATTAAATGACACAATGGAGTGGGAGACCCAAGTAAAGAAAGCAGATCTTAAATTAATACAGTCAACAGGGGGAATTTTGAAAGTATACAAAAACTCTACCCTTAAAGTTTTTGGTCCTCCAGTTGAAATTTACAAAACCCAGGCGAGGGGAGCTACGCTATATGGTGCCGAACTCTGGGGTTGTTGTTTGCCAAGCAATTTGATAAAAACTGAGAACACCTTCATTAGGCAGCTGACGGGTCTTCCCAAAAGTACACCTCTAATTCCACTTAGGATGGATTTGGGTATAGATCCAATAGCTGATTTAATTGCCTCCCGCCCTCTTCAACATTGGCGACGGCTTTGGAGCACGCCGGAGCTAGAAACATACAGGGAGGAACTGAAGGACTTCTTGTCCACTTTGGGAGCTGGCAATCTACCATGGTTCACCTATATTAGGAACACGTGCCACCAAATGGCTATCCTGCTATCCCAAAAAAATCTTTAACCATTGCTTTTAAAAATCACAAATTGGCCCAAATTATCCAGAGTTTAGAATCCTCATCTCTAACCTCCAGGTTCCTGGACGTTAAGCAACAATACTCTCTAGAGCCTGCCTTGGATAGCATCCAACTATTTATGGCAAAGAAATTGTTCTTACAATTTAGGTATGGGACGCTCCCGTTGCGGGCTTTTACTAACAAATGGAAGGGAGCAATAAAACAAGAATGCCCGGGATGTACCCACCCAGAAGAAACAGAACTTCACGTCATTTTTTTCTGTCCCGCATATAGCAGGCCAAGGGCTAAGTGGGTATTCCAGTTATGTAGGAACCTGGGGATTAGAGATTACATTGAGGTGTTTAGGCTCTTTAAATACGAGATGCAGCCATTACTTGTAACTGTTATTTCAAGATTTTTATTTGCGATGTGGAATATACGTAGAGGCATTATAAAGTCAAAAGAGCTAGGTAATAATATTAATCTGCTTCTCCCCAGATAAGCCACCGTATTTGTGTGTTTCTTTTTATAAATGAGAAAAATTCATTCCCAATGCCATTCTGGACAAGTGGTTTTAATGCTTCAATGTTTTTAATCAATTTTTAATTTTTCATTAATTTTAACGTAAATGTTCTTTCCTTGTGAAGGCTAGAATGTAATAGTCAAAATTATTCACCTAAAGTCTTTTTAAATTTTTAACTATTATATGACACTTGATACCAGACAATGTATTTTTTGTTGCCTACTAAATGATGACCCAGACCTGGTGCTAGGATTAATTTTTTTTACATCTGTATAGCCTATTAATGAATTTCTGCTAAATACTACTGTATTTTCTTGCCAATCATACTTGATGTTAAGCCCAATTTTTTCTCTCTTTTTTTTTTTCTATTATGTAACAATCTTTTTTAAAAAAAGGAGAAGAGGAAAATGTGTTGTATAATTGTGCTTTTATGGCTGTGTAGCCGAAATAAAGTTTTATTTGACTTGAGTTCAGTTCTAGAGTGATCATTCATCTCTACCTTGTTCTTTGTCCTTTTCTTTTCCCTATTTCAGTCAATGCATTCCTTCAAAAATCTTCAGAATACCAAGTCTTTTATTTCATTTTAAGATGACCCATTCTAAAGTTCACAAAACCAGATGTTTTTTCTAAAATTGTATTGGATACTTGCTTGATGAATAATATTCCTAAACTATGGAGACAATAGTTGGGCGCTGTTGAGATTTGAACTCAGGATATCCTGTTTACAAGACAGGCACTTTAACCACTAATCCACAGCACCTACGCTACTAACAACCAATGCATAAATAATTTATTTTGGATGATGGGAATTTGTTTCCTGATATAAAGTCTTCTTTATATATGTATTGTAATCTTAAACACAAAAGGATTCTCAATCACTAAACAAGAATAAATATGTTTTAATAAACAAGAGCTCTTATAAAACTCAATTTCATTTCTTGAATAGTGTACAAATTAATTATTTTCATGAATACATCAATATTGCACACATCTAGGTTGAGTTTTCATGTATGTCTTTCTCATTGATATGTTTTTTCATTTTATAATAACTATTCATTCTATAATCTTGAAAATACTTTGAGTTTTTATTAGGTTTAAGATGATCTGTTCAGCAGTAAGGAGAATCTGACTTTTCTATTTAAATTGTATCACAATACGACTTAATGAAAATGATTTGTTATATAACAATGAGAAAAACAAGGCACTGCTGAGATTTGAACTCAGGATCTCCTGTTTACTAGACAAGCGCTTTAACCAGCTAAGCCACAGCACCTCTTTGAGTATTTTCTATGTAACAGTTTTCTTTATGGTGTTCAAGAGAATATTGCTTTTTACTTTTATATTCTTTTCTAAGATCACACAACTCTCTACTCAAACACTTTATATGAAGACACTTAACTTATTCAAAAACACCTGACTAATTTGAAGCGTAACTTGTTCATCGAATTTTCGAATATGCCTTGTAAGAATGGATTCATTGAATTCATCTCTAGAGTGATCATTCATCTCTACCTTGTTCTTTGTCCTTTTCTTTTCCCTATTTCAGTCAATGCAATCCTTCAAAAATCTTCAGAATACCAAGTCTTTTATTTCATTTTAAGATGACAAATTCTAAAGTTCACAAAACAAGACGTTTTTTCTTAAATTGTATTGGACACTTGCTTGATGAATATTATTCCTAAACTATGGAGACAATAGTTAGGTGTTGTTAAGATTTGAACTCAGGATATCCTGTTTACAAGACAGGCGCTTTAACCACTAATCCACAGCACCTTCGCTACAAACAACAAATGCATAAATAATTTAGTTTTGATGATGGGAATTTGTTTCCTGCTATAAAGTCTTCTTTATATGTATTGTAATATTAAGCAAAAAATGATTCTCAATCACGAAACAAGAATAAATATGTTTTAATAAACAAGAACTCTTATAAAACTCAATTTCATTTCTTGAATAGTGTACAAATTATTTCTTTTCATGAATACATCAATATTGCTCAAATCTAGGTTGACATTTCATCTACGTCTTTCTCATTGTTGTGTCTTTTATATTTTACAATAACAGTATTAATTCTATAATGTTGAAAATACTTTGGGTTTTTATTAGGTTTAAGATGATCTGTTCAACAGTAAGTTGAATCAGACTTTTCTATTTTAATTGCAGCACAAGACAACTTAATGAAAATGATTTGTTATATAACAATGAGAAAAAACAAGGCGCTGATGAGATTTCAACTCAGGATCTCGTGGTTACTAGACAAGCACTTAAACCAGCTAAGCCACAGCACCCCTATGAGTATTTTCTATGTAACAGTTTTCTTTATGGTGTTCAAGAGAATACTGCTTTTTTACTTTCATATTCTTTTCTAAGTTCACACAACTCTCTACTCAAACACTTTATATGAAGACGCTTAACTTATTCAAAAACACCTCGCTAATTTGAAGCATAACCTATTCATAGAATTTTCGAATATGCCTTGTTGAAGAATGGATTAGTTGAATTCAACTCTAGAGTGATCATTCATCTCTACCTTGTTCTTTGTCCTTTTCTTTTCCCTATTTCAGTCAATGCATTCCTTCAAAAATCTTCAGAATACCAAGTCTTTTATTTCATTTTAAGATGACCCATTCTAAAGTTCACAAAACCAGATGTTTTTTCTAAAATTGTATTGGATACTTGCTTAATGAATATTATTCCTAAACTATGGAGACAATAGTTAGGTGCTGTTGACATTTGAACTCAGGATATCCTGTTTACAAGACAGGCACTTTAACCACTAATCCACAGCACCTACGCTACTAACAACCAATGCATAAATAATTTATTTTGGATGATGGGAATTTGTTTCCTGATATAAAGTCTTCTTTATATATGTATTGTAATCTTAAACACAAAAGGATTCTCAATCACTAAGCAAGAATAAATATGTTTTAATAAACAAGAGCTCTTATAAAATTCAATTTCATTTCTTGAATAGTGTACAAATTATTTCTTTTCATTAATACATCAATATTGCTTAAATCTAGGTTGAGTTTTCATGTATGTCTTTCTCATTGATATGTCTTTTTCATTTTATAATAACTGTATTCATTCTATAATCTTGAAAATACTTTGAGTTTTTATTAGGTTTAAGATGATCTGTTCAGCAGTAAGGAGAATCTGACTTTTCTATTTAAATTGTATCACAATACGACTTAATGAAAATGATTTGTTATATAACAATGAGAAAAACAAGGCGCTGCTGAGATTTGAACTCAGGATCTCCTGTTTACTAGACAGGCGCTTTAACCAGCTAAGCCACAGCACCTCTTTGAGTATTTTCTATGTAACAGTTTTCTTTATGGTGTTCAAGAGAATATTGCTTTTTACTTTTATATTCTTTTCTAAGATCACACAACTCTCTACTCAAACACTTTATATGAAGACACTTAACTTATTCAAAAACACCTGACTAATTTGAAGCGTAACTTGTTCATCGAATTTTCGAATATGCCTTGTAAGAATGGATTCATTGAATTCATCTCTAGAGTGATCATTCATCTCTACCTTGTTCTTTGTCCTTTTCTTTTCCCTATTTCAGTCAATGCATTCCTTCAAAAATCTTCAGAATACCAAGTCTTTTATTTCATTTTAAGATGACAAATTCTAAAGTTCACAAAACAAGACGTTTTTTCTTAAATTGTATTGGACACTTGCTTGATGAATATTATTCCTAAACTATGGAGACAATAGTTAGGTGTTGTTGAGATTTGAACTCAGGATATCCTGTTTACAAGACAGGCGCTTTAACCACTAATCCACAGCACCTTCGCTACAAACAACAAATGCATAAATAATTTAGTTTTGATGATGGGAATTTGTTTCCTGCTATAAAGTCTTCTTTATATGTATTGTAATCTTAAGCACAAAATGATTCTCAATCACTAAACAAGAATAAATATGTTTTAATAAACAAGAACTCTTATAAAACTCAATTTCATTTCTTGAATAGTGTACAAATTATTTCTTTTCATGAATACATCAATATTGCTCAAATCTAGGTTGACATTTCATCTACGTCTTTCTCATTGATGTGTCTTTTATATTTTACAATAACAGTGTTAATTCTATAATGTTGAAAATACTTTGGGTTTTTATTAGGTTTAAGATGATCTGTTCAACAGTAAGTTGAATCAGACTTTTCTATTTTAATTGTAGCACAAGACGACTTAATGAAAATGATTTGTTATATAACAATGAGAAAAAGCAAGGCGCTGCTGAGATTTGAACTCAGGATCTCCTGTTTACTAGACAAGCACTTTAACCAGCTAAGCCACAGCACCCCTATGAGTATTTTCTATGTAACAGTTTTCTTTATGGTGTTCAAGAGAATACTGCTTTTTTACTTTCATATTCTTTTCTAAGTTCACACAACTCTCTACTCAAACACTTTATATGAAGATGCTTAACTTATTCAAAAACACCTCGCTAATTTGAAGCATAACCTATTCATAGAATTTTCGAATATGCCTTGTTGAAGAATGGATTAGTTGAATTCAACTCTAGAGTGATCATTCATCTCTACCTTGTTCTTTGTCATTTTCTTTTCCCTATTTCAGTCAATGCATTCCTTCAAAAATCTTCAGAATACCAAGTCTTTTATTTCATTTTAAGATGACCCATTCTAAAGTTCACAAAACCAGTCGTTTATTCTTAAATTGTATTCAACACTTGCTTGATGAAAATAATTCCTAAACTATGGAGACAATAGTTAGGTGCTGCTGAGATTTGAACTCAGGATATCCTGTTTACGAGACAGGCGCTTTAACCACTAAGCCACAACACCTACGTTACAAACAACCAATGCATAAATAATTTAGTTTTGATGATGGGAATTTGTTTCCTGATATAAAGTCTTCTTTATATGTAATGTAATCTTAAGCACAAAACGATTCTCAATCACTAAACAAGAATAAATATGTTTTAATAAACAAGAACTCTTATAAAACTCAATTTTATTTCTTGAATAGTTTACAAATTATATTCTTTTCATGTATACATCAATATTGCTCAAATCTAGGTTGACATTTCATCTACGTCTTTCTCATTGATGTGTCTTTTATCATTTTACAATAACAGTGTTAATTCTATAATGTTGAAAATACTTTGGGTTTTTATTAGGTTTAAGATGATCTGTTCAACAGTAAGTTGAATCAGACTTTTCTATTTTAATTGTATCACAAGACGACTTAATGAAAATGATTTGTTATATTACAATAAGAAAAGCAAGGCGCTGTTGAGATTTGAACTCAGGATCTCGTGTTTACTAGTCAGGCCCTTTAACCAGCTAAGCCACAGCACCCCTATGAGTATTTTCTATGTAACAGTTTTCTATATGGTGTTCAGGAGAATAATGCTTCTTTACTTTCATATTCTTTTCTAAGTTCACACAACTCTCTACTCAAACACTTTATATGAAGACGCTTAACTTATTCAAAAACACCTCTCTAATTTGAAGCATAACCTATTCATGGAATTTTCGAATATGCCTTGTTGAAGAATGGATTAGTAGAATTCAACTCTAGAGTGATCATTCATCTCTACCTTGTTCTTTGTCCTTTTCTTTTCCCTATTTCAGTCAATGCATTCCTTCAAAAATCTTCAGAATACCAAGTCTTTTATTTCATTTTAAGATGACCCATTCTAAAGTTCACAAAACCAGATGTTTTTTCTTAAATTGTATTGGATACTTGCTTGATGAAAATTATTCCTAAACTATGGAGACAATAGTTAGGTGTTGTTGAGATTTGAACTCAGGATATCCTGTTTACAAGACAGGCGCTTTAACCACTAATCCACAGCACCTACGCTACTAACAGTCAAATGCATAAATAATTTAGTTTTGGATGATGGGAATTTGTTTCCTGATATAAAGTCTTCTTTATATATGTATTGTAATCTTAAACACAAAAGGATTCTCAATCACTAAACAAGAATAAATATGTTTTAATAAACAAGAGCTCTTATAAAACTCATTTTCATTTCTTGAATAGTGTACAAATTATTTATTTTCATGAATACATCAATATTGCTCAAATCTAGGTTGAGTTTTCATGTATGTCTTTCTCATTGATATGTTTTTTTATTTTATAATAACTGTATTCATTCTATAATCTTGAAAATACTTTGAGTTTTTATTAGGTTTAAGATGATCTGTTCAGCAGTAAGGAGAATCTGACTTTTCTATTTAAATTGTATCACAATACGACTTAATGAAAATGATTTGTTATATAACAATGAGAAAAACAAGGCGCTGCTGAGATTTGAACTCAGGATCTCCTGTTTACTAGACAGGCACTTTAACCAGCTAAGCCACAGCACCCCTATGAGCATTTTCTATGTAACAGTTTTCTTTATGGTGTTCAAGAGAATACTGCTTTTTTACTTTCATATTCTTTTCTAAGTTCACACAACTCTCTACTCAAACACTTTATATGAAGACACTTAACTTATTCAAAAACACCTCTCTAATTTGAAGCATAACCTATTCATAGAATTTTCGAATATGCCTTGTTGAAGAATGGATTAGTTGAATTCATCTCTAGAGTGATCATTCATCTCTACCTTGTTCTTTGTCATTTTCTTTTCCCTATTTCAGTCAATGCATTCCTTCAAAAATCTTCAGAATACCAAGTCTTTTATTTCATTTTAAGATGACCCATTCTAAAGTTCACAAAACCAGTCGTTTATTCTTAAATTGTATTCAACACTTGCTTGATGAAAATAATTCCTAAACTATGGAGACAATAGTTAGGTGCTGCTGAGATTTGAACTCAGTATATCCTGTTTACGAGACAGGCGCTTTAACCACTAAGCCACAGCACCTACGTTACTAACAACCAATGCATAAATAATTTATTTTTGATGATGGGAATTTGTTTCCTGATATAAAGTCTTCTTTATATATGTATTGTAATCTTAAACACAAAAGGATTCTCAATCACTAAACAAGAATAAATATGTTTTAATAAACAAGAGCTCTTATAAAACTCAATTTCATTTCTTGAATAGTGTACAAATTATTTCTTTTCATGAATACATCAATATTGCTCAAATCTAGGTTGAGTTTTCATGTATGTCTTTCTCATTGATATGTCTTTTTCATTTTATAATAACTGTATTCATTCTATAATCTTGAAAATACTTTGAGTTTTTATTAGGTTTAAGATAATCTGTTCAGCAGTAAGGAGAATCTGACTTTTCTATTTAAATTGTATCACAATACGACTTAATGAAAATGATTTGTTATATAACAATGAGAAAAACAAGGCGCTGCTGAGATTTGAACTCAGGATCTCCTGTTTACTAGACAGGCGCTTTAACCAGCTAAGCCACAGCACCCCTTTGAGTATTTTCTATGTAACAGTTTTCTTTATGGTGTTCAAGAGAATACTGCTTTTTTACTTTCATATTCTTTTCTAAGATCACACAACTCTCTACTCAAACACTTTATATGAAGACACTTAACTTATTCAAAAACTCCTCACTAATTTGAAGCGTAACTTGTTCATCGAATTTTCGAATATGCCTTGTAAGAATGGATGCATTGAATTCATCTCTAGAGTGATCATTCATCTCTACCTTGTTCTTTGTCCTTTTCTTTTCCCTATTTCAGTCAATGCATTCCTTCAAAAATCTTCAGAATACCAAGTCTTTTATTTCATTTTAAGATGACCCATTCTAAAGTTCACAAAACCAGATGTTTTTTCTTAAATTGTATTGGACACTTGCTTGATGAATATTATTCCTAAACTATGGAGACAATAGTTAGGTGCTGTTGAGATTTGAACTCAGGATATCCTGTTTACAAGACAGGCGCTTTAACCACTAATCCACAGCACCTACGCTACTAACAACAAATGCATAAATAATTTAGTTTTGATGATGGGAATTTGTTTCCTGCTATAAAGTCTTCTTTATATGTATTGTAATCTTAAGCACAAAATGATTCTCAATCACTAAACAAGAATAAATATGTTTTAATAAACAAGAACTCTTATAAAACTCAATTTCATTTCTTGAATAGTTTACAAATTATATTTTTTCATGTATACATCAATATTGCTCAAATCTAGGTTGACATTTCATCTACGTCTTTCTCATTGATGTGTCTTTTATATTTTACAATAACAGTGTTAATTCTATAATGTTGAAAATACTTTGGGTTTTTATTAGGTTTAAGATGATCTGTTCAACAGTAAGTTGAATCAGACTTTTCTACTTTAATTGTATCACAAGACGACTTAATGAAAATGATTTGTTATATAACAATGAGAAAAGCAAGGCGCTACTGAGATTTGAACTCAGGATCTCCTGTTTACTAGACAGGCACTTTAACCAGCTAAGCCACAGCACCCCTATGAGCATTTTCTATGTAACAGTTTTCTTTATGGTGTTCAAGAGAATACTGCTTTTTTACTTTCATATTCTTTTCTAAGTTCACACAACTCTCTACTCAAACACTTTATATGAAGACGCTTAACTTATTAAAAAACACCTCTCTAATTTGAAGCATAACCTATTCATAGAATTTTCGAATATGCCTTGTTGAAGAATGGATTAGTTGAATTCAACTCTAGAGTGATCATTCATCTCTACCTTGTTCTTTGTCATTTTCTTTTCCCTATTTCAGTCAATGCATTCCTTCAAAAATCTTCAGAATACCAAGTCTTTTATTTCATTTTAAGATGACCCATTCTAAAGTTCACATAACCAGTCGTTTATTCTTTAATTGTATTCAACACTTGCTTGATGAAAATAATTCCTAAACTATGAAGACAATAGTTAGGTGCCGCTGAGATTTGTACTCAGTATATCCTGTTTACGAGACAGCCTTTTTAACCACAAAGCCACAGCACCTACGTTACTAACAACCAATGCATAAATAATTTATTTTTGATTATGGGAATTTGTTTCCTGATATAAAGTCTTCTTTATATATGTATTGTAATCTTAAACACAAAAGTATTCTGAATCACTAAACAAGAATAAATATGTTTTAATAAACAAGAGCTCTTATAAAACTCAATTTCATTTCTTGAATAGTGTACAAATTATTTCTTTTCATGAATACATCAATATTGCTCAAATCTAGGTTGAGTTTTCATGTATGTCTTTCTCATTGATATGTCATTTTCATTTTATAATAACTGTATTCATTCTATAATCTTGAAAATACTTTGAGTTTTTATTAGGTTTAAGATAATCTGTTCAGCAGTAAGGAGAATCTGACTTTTCTATTTAAATTGTATCACAATACAACTTAATGATAATGATGTGTTATATAACAATGAGAAAAACAAGTCGCTGCTGAGATTTGAACTCAAGATCTAATGTTTACTAGACAGGCGCTTTAACCAGCTAAGCCACAGCACCCCTTTGAGTATTTTCTATGTAACAGTTTTCTTTATGGTGTTCAATAGAATACTTCTTTTTTACTTTCATATACTTTTCTAAGTTCACACAACTCTCTACTCAAACACTTTATATGAAGACGCTTAACTTATTCAAAAACACCTCTCTAATTTGAAGCATAACCTATTCATAGAATTGTCGAATATGCCTTGTTGAAGAATGGATTAGTTGAATTCAACTCTAGAGTGATCATTCATCTCTACCTTGTTCTTTGTCATTTTCTTTTCCCTATTTCAGTCAATGCATTCCTTCAAAAATCTTCAGAATACCAAGTCTTTTATTTCATTTTAAGATGACCCATTCTAAAGTTCACAAAACCAGTTGTTTATTCTTAAATTGTATTCAACACTTGCTTGATGAAAATAATTCCTAAACTATGGAGACAATAGTTAGGAGCTGCTGAGATTTGAACTCAGGATATCCTGTTTACGAGACAGGTGCTTTAACCACTAAGCCAGAGCACATACGTTACTAACAACCAATGCATAAATAATTTATTTTTGATGATGGGATTTTGTTTCCTGATATAAAGTCTTCTTTATATATGTATTGTAATCTTAAACACAAAAGGATTCTCAATCACTAAACAAGAATAAATATGTTTTAATAAACAAGAGCTCTTATAAAACTCAATTTCATTTCTTGAATAGTGTACAAATTATTTCTTTTCATGAATACATCAATATTGCTCAAATCTAGGTTGAGTTTTCATGTATGTCTTTCTCATTGATATGTCTTTTTCATTTTATAATAACTGTATTCATTCTATAATCTTGAAAATACTTTGAGTTTTTATTAGGTTTAAGATAATCTGTTCAGCAGTAAGGAGAATCTGACTTTTCTATTTAAATTGTATCACAATACGACTTAATGAAAATGATTTATTATATAACAATGAGAACAACAAGGCGCTGCTGAGATTTGAACTCAGGATCTCCTGTTTACTAGACAGGCGCTTTAACCATCTAAGCCACAGCACCCCTTTGAGTATTTTCTATGTAACAGTTTTCTTTATGGTGTTCAAGAGAATACTGCTTTTTTACTTTCATATTCTTTTCTAAGTTCACACAACTCTCTACTCAAACACTTTATATGAAGACGCTTAACTTATTCAAAAACACCTCTCTAATTTGAAGCATAACCTATTCATAGAATTTTCGAATATGCCTTGTTGAAGAATGGATTAGTTGAGTTCAACTCTAGAGTGATCATTCATCTCTACCTTGTTCTTTGTCATTTTCTTTTCCCTATTTCAGTCAATGAATTCCTTCAAAAATTTTCAGAATACCAAGTCTTTTATTTCATTTTTAAGATGACCCATTCTAAAGTTCACAAAACCAGACGTTTTTTCTTAACTTGTATTGGATACTTGCTTGATGAATATTATTCCTAAACTATGGAGACAATAGTTAGGTGCTGTTGAGATGTGAACTCAGGATATCCTGTTTACAAGACAGGCGTTTTAACCACTAATCCACAGCACCTACGCTACTAACAACAAATGCATAAATAATTTAGTTTTGATGATGGGAATTTGTTTCCTGATATAAAGTCTTCTTTATATATGTATTGTAATCTTAAACACAAAAGGATTCTCAATCACTAAACAAGAATAAATATGTTTTAATAAACAAGAGCTCTTATAAAACTCAATTTCATTTCTTGAATAGTGTACAAATTATTTCTTTTCATGAATACATCAATATTGCTCAAATCTAGGTTGAGTTTTCATGTATGTCTTTCTCATTGATATGTCTTTTTCATTTTATAATAACTGTATTCATTCTATAATCTTGAAAATACTTTGAGTTTTTATTAGGTTTAAGATAATCTGTTCAGCAGTAAGGAGAATCTGACTTTTCTATTTAAATTGTATCACAATACGACTTAATGAAAATGATTTGTTATATAACAATGAGAAAAACAAGGCGCTGCTGAGATTTGAACTCAGGATCTCCTGTTTACTAGACAGGTACTTTAACCAGCTAAGCCACAGCACCCCTTTGAGTATTTTCTATGTAACAGTTTTCTTTATGGTGTTCAAGAGAATACTGCTTTTTTACTTTCATATTCTTTTCTAAGATCACACAACTCTCTACTCAAACACTTTATATGAAGACACTTAACTTATTCAAAAACACCTCACTAATTTGAAGCGTAACTTGTTCATCGAATTTTCGAATATGCCTTGTTGAAGAATGGATTCAGTTGAATTCATCTCTAGAGTGATCATTCATCTCTACCTTGTTCTTTGTCATTTTCTTTTCCCTATTTCAGTCAATGCATTCCTTCAAAAATCTTCAGAATACCAAGTCTTTTATTTCATTTTAAGATGACCCATTCTAAAGTTCACAAAACCAGTTGTTTATTCTTAAATTGTATTCAACACTTGCTTGATGAAAATAATTCCTAAACTATGGAGACAATAGTTAGGTGCTGCTGAGATTTGAACTCAGGATATCCTGTTTACGAGACAGGTGCTTTAACCACTAAGCCACAGCACCTACGTTACTAACAATCAATGCATAAATAATTTATTTTTGATGATGGGAATTTGTTTCCTGATATAAAGTCTTCTTTATATATGTATTGTAATCTTAAACACAAAAGGATTCTCAATCACTAAACAAGAATAAATATGTTTTAATAAACAAGAGCTCTTATAAAACTCAATTTCATTTCTTGAATAGTGTACAAATTATTTCTTTTCATGAATACATCAATATTGCTCAAATCTAGGTTGAGTTTTCATGTATGTCTTTCTCATTGATATGTCTTTTTCATTTTATAATAACTGTATTCATTCTATAATCTTGAAAATACTTTGAGTTTTTATTAGGTTTAAGATAATCTGTTCAGCAGTAAGGAGAATCTGACTTTTCTATTTAAATTGTATCACAATACGACTTAATGAAAATAATTTGTTATATAACAATGAGAAAAGCAAGGCGCTGCTGAGATTTGAACTCAGGATCTCCTGTTTACTAGACAGGCGCTTTAACCAGCTAAGCCACAGCACCCCTATGAGTATTTTCTATGTAACAGTTTTCTTTATGGTGTTCAAGAGAATACTGCTTTTTTACTTTCATATTCTTTTCTAAGTTCACACAACTCTCTACTCAAACACTTTATATGAAGACGCTTAACTTATTCAAAAACACCTCTCTAATTTGAAGCATAACCTATTCATAGAATTTTCGAATATGCCTTGTTGAAGAATGGATTAGTTGAATTCAACTCTAGAGTGATCATTCATCTCTACCTTGTTCTTTGTCATTTTCTTTTCCCTATTTCAGTCAATGCATTCCTTCAAAAATCTTCAGAATACCAAGTCTTTTATTTCATTTTAAGATGACCCATTCTAAAGTTCACAAAACCAGTCGTTTATTCTTAAATTGTATTCAACACTTGCTTGATGAAAATAATTCCTAAACTATGGAGACAATAGTTAGGTGCTGCTGAGATTTGAACTCAGGATATCCTGTTTACGAGACAGGCGCTTTAACCACTAAGCCACAGCACCTACGTTACTAACAACCAATGCATAAATAATTTATTTTTGATGATGGGAATTTGTTTCCTGATATAAAGTCTTCTTTATATATGTATTGTAATCTTAAACACAAAAGGATTCTCAATCACTAAACAAGAATAAATATGTTTTAATAAACAAGAGCTCTTATAAAACTCAATTTCATTTCTTGAATAGTGTACAAATTATTTCTTTTCATGAATACATCAATATTGCTCAAATCTAGGTTGAGTTTTCATGTATGTCTTTCTCATTGATATGTCTTTTTCATTTTATAATAACTGTATTCATTCTATAATCTTGAAAATACTTTGAGTTTTTATTAGGTTTAAGATAATCTGTTCAGCAGTAAGGAGAATCTGACTTTTCTATTTAAATTGTATCACAATACGACTTAATGAAAATGATTTGTTATATAACAATGAGAAAAACAAGGCCCTGCTGAGATTTGAACTCAGGATCTCTTGTTTATTAGACAGGCGCTTTAACCAGCTAAGCCACCACCCCTTTGAGTATTTTCTATGTAACAGTTTTCTTTATGGTGTTCAAGAGAATACTGCTTTTTTACTTTCATATTCTTTTCTAAGTTCACACAACTCTCTACTCAAACACTTTATATGAAGACGCTTAACTTATTCAAAAACACCTCTCTAATTTGAAGCATAACCTATTCATAGAATTTTCGAATATGCCTTGTTGAAGAATGGATTAGTTGAATTCAACTCTAGAGTGATCATTCATCTCTACCTTGTTCTTTGTCATTTTCTTTTCCCTATTTCAGTCAATGCATTCCTTCAAAAATCTTCAGAATACCAAGTCTTTTATTTCATTTTAAGATGACCCATTCTAAAGTTCACAAAACAAGACGTTTTTTCTTAAATTGTATTGGACACTTGCTTGATGAATATTATTCCTAAACTATGGAGACAATAGTTAGGTGTTGTTGAGATTTGAACTCAGGATATTCTGTTTACGAGACAGGCGCTTTAACCACTAAGCCACAGCACCTACGCTGCTACTAGCAACAAATGCATAAATAATTTAGTTTTGATGATGGGAATTTGTTTCCTGCTATAAAGTCTTCTTTATATATGTATTGTAATCTTAAACACAAAAGTGATTCTCAATCACTAAACAAGAATAAATATGTTTTAATAAACAAGAACTCTTATAAAACTCAATTTCATTTCTTGAATAGTTTACAAATTATATTCTTTTCATGAATACATCAATATTGCTCAAATCTAGGTTGACATTTCATCTACGTCTTTCTCATTGATATGTCTTTTATCATTTTACAATAACAGTGTTAATTCTATAATCTTGAAAATACTTTGGGTTTTTATTAGGTTTAAGATGATCTGTTCAGCAGTAAGTTGAATCAGACTTTTCTTTTTTAATTGTATCACAAGACGACTTAATGAAAATGATTTGTTATATAACAATGAGAAAAGCAAGGCGCTGCTGAGATTTGAACTCAGGATCTCCTGTTTACTAGACAGGCGCTTTAACCAGCTAAGCCACAGCACCCCTATGAGTATTTTCTATGTAACAGTTTTCTTTATGGTGTTCAAGAGAATACTGCTTTTTTACTTTCATATTCTTTTCTAAGTTCACACAACTCTCTACTCAAACACTTTATATGAAGACGCTTAACTTATTCAAAAACACCTCTCTAATTTGAAGCATAACCTATTCATAGAATTTTCGAATATGCCTTGTTGAAGAATGGATTAGTTGAATTCAACTCTAGAGTGATCATTCATCTCTACCTTGTTCTTTGTCATTTTCTTTTCCCTATTTCAGTCAATGCATTCCTTCAAAAATCTTCAGAATACCAAGTCTTTTATTTCATTTTAAGATGACCCATTCTAAAGTTCACAAAACCAGTCGTTTATTCTTAAATTGTATTCAACACTTGCTTGATGAAAATAATTCCTAAACTATGGAGACAATAGTTAGGTGCTGCTGAGATTTGAACTCAGGATATCCTGTTTACAAGACAGGCGCTTTAACCACTAAGCCACAGCACCTACGTTACTAACAACCAATGCATAAATAATTTATTTTTGATGATGGGAATTTGTTTCCTGATATAAAGTCTTCTTTATATATGTATTGTAATCTTAAACACAAAAGGATTCTCAATCACTAAACAAGAATAAATATGTTTTAATAAACAAGAGCTCTTATAAAACTCAATTTCATTTCTTGAATAGTGTACAAATTATTTCTTTTCATGAATACATCAATATTGCTCAAATCTAGGTTGAGTTTTCATGTATGTCTTTCTCATTGATATGTCTTTTTCATTTTATAATAACTGTATTCATTCTATAATCTTGAAAATACTTTGAGTTTTTATTAGGTTTAAGATAATCTGTTCAGCAGTAAGGAGAATCTGACTTTTCTATTTAAATTGTATCACAATACAACTTAATGAAAATGATTTGTTATATAACAATGAGAAAAACAAGGCGCTGCTGAGATTTGAACTCAGGATCTCCTGTTTACTAGACAGGTACTTTAACCAGCTAAGCCACAGCACCCCTATGAGTATTTTCTATTGTAACAGTTTTCTTTATGGTGTTCAAGAGAATACTGCTTTTTTACTTTCATATTCTTTTCTAAGTTCACACAACTCTCTACTCAAACACTTTATATGAAGACGCTTAACTTATTCAAAAACACCTCTCTAGTTTGAAGCATAACCTATTCATAGAATTTTCGAATATGCCTTGTTGAAGAATGGATTAGTTGAATTCAACTCTAGAGTGATCATTCATCTCTACCTTGTTCTTTGTCATTTTCTTTTCCCTATTTCAGTCAATGCATTCCTTCAAAAATCTTCAGAATACCAAGTCTTTTATTTCATTTTAAGATGACCCATTCTAAAGTTCACAAAACCAGTTGTTTATTCTTAAATTGTATTCAACACTTGCTTGATGAATATAATTCCTAAACTATGGAGACAATAGTTAGGTGTTGCTGAGATTTGAACTCAGTATATCTTGTTTACGAGACAGGCGCTTTAACAACTAAGCCACAGCACCTACGTTACTAACAACCAATGCATAAATAATTTATTTTTGATGATGGGAATTTGTTTCCTGATATAAAGTCTTCTTTATATATGTATTGTAATCTTAAACACAAAAGGATTCTCAATCACTAAGCAAGAATAAATATGTTTTAATAAACAAGAGCTCTTATAAAACTCAATTTCATTTCTTGAATAGTGTACAAATTATTTCTTTTCATGAATACATCAATATTGCTCAAATCTAGGTTGAGTTTTCATCTATGTCTTTCTCATTGATATGTCTTTTTCATTTTATAATAACTGTATTCATTCTATAATCTTGAAAATACTTTGAGTTTTTATTAGGTTTAAGATGATCTGTTCAGTAGTAAGTAGAATCTGACTTTTCTATTTAAATTGTATCACAATACGACTTAATGAAAATGATTTGTTATATAACAATGAGAAAAACAAGGTGCTGCTGAGATTTGAACTCAGGATCTCCTGTTTACTAGACAAGTACTTTAACCAGCTAAACCACAGCATCCCTTTCGGTATTTTTTATGTAACAGTTTTCTTTACTTCCGGTTTGGGTCAGCGCGCTAGTCTTTCGCGCCCCCACTTGTTTTTAAATCATTGCTCATGCGCACGCGCAGCGGACGCGCGCGGCGGGCGTGCCGGCGGAGCGCCGAAGGCGTGCCAAAGGCAAGCACATCTGCGCCCGTCCGAGCCCGGTCGGGACCAGGGGCCATGACCCCTGGCGGTTTTAAAACAACTAATTTCATTTACAGTGCTCAGACACTGCTCAACATAAGACAAGTCACTAGCACTAACTGTCTACATTCGCTGATCCTCGCAAACAATCCCTCTATCTTCCTCCACTGTAACTTTAAGCTTCAACCTCACAGTAAGGATTCACCAGATGCTGGCTCCCATAAAAAACTCTTTCTTTTAAACTGCCGCTCTCTCCCTAAACATTCTGTCGAACTGGCACTTCTCATAGATGATCTTAAACCTGATGCTCTATTTCTGACGAAAACGTGGTTACAGGATGAAGTTGATCCTACTATTACCCAGACCCTGCCACCAGGGTATTTAATACATAGAGCAGACCACAAGATTGGAAGAGGTGGAGGTCTCGCTATCATTTTTAAAGATAATTTTTGCTGCCGGTCCTCCGTGGAGGAGCTACCTGGCTGCGAAAGTATGAATTTTTCTTTGGATTTCTCATCCACAACTACTCTCTCTGGTCTGCTGCTCTACCGCCCCCCAGGTCCCATAGGCCAATTCCTTGGTATACGTCCGACTCTTGTGGCTAGTTACAGTACTAGGGGATCTTAACATCCACCTGGATGACCCCTCCAATCACCTGGATAAAGAGCTACAATCCAGCCTCTCAGCACTTCAATTCAAGCAGAAAGGCTTTGCCCCTACGCATGTCAAGGGTCATCTTCTTGATCCAGTGTTTAGTAATGACCAGAATCTGTCGGTGGGGTCTCCCATCCCTCTCCCCTGGACTGATCATCTACTAATTCCTCTGGTCTGGAAGATTGTAGTGCCCCCTCCCTCCCAGAGTGTAACTCTGCTGCAGGAAAGGAAATGGTCAAATCTCTCCATCAGTCACTGGTATTTAACTCTAGATGCCACTGCTCCCCCTCCTGTTTCTGATCCTGAGAGGGCTAATAACAACTTTAACCTGTGGATCCAAAACTCATTGGACACCTTACTTCCAATAAACCCTTCCTACAAGAGACCCAAACGTAAAGCGGCTCCATGGTTTTCCCCCAAATTAAGGGAACTCAAACAAATCTGCAGAAAATTGGAAAGGAGATGGAGACAAAATCTAGCAGAAGAGAGGAAAAATATCTATAGAGAGGCAATCAGAAGTTATAAGGCAGAAATCAAAACTGCCCAATCTTCATTCTATGAGGAGAGGATTAATGCAGCGGCTAATTCTCCCAAAGAGATCTTCCATATTGCTAAATCTCTTACCACCATACCGCAAAAATCCCATAACACAGAGGATGCACTAGCTCGCTGTAACAACTTAGCAGAATACTTTCACCAAAAAATTCATTTAATATGCCAATCCTTCCCTTTCCACCAAAGTGAGTCAACAGTGTCCAGCACTAAAAGTCCCCTTCCTGAATCACAGTGTTCTTTAGCGGAGTTCCCCCTGATAGACGAGGTCACCTTGGATACACTTATCTCTACGGTGACCTCGGGCTCTCCCTTAGACCCCGCTCCTCCGCGGTATCTTACTTTAGTTGCCAATGTCATTCGCCCAGTAATTCTGAACACCCTAAATGCCTCCATTATTTCGAGCACGGTACCCCCAGATTGAAAATGCGCTCAGGTTAGAGCCCTTTTAAAAAAAACAAATCTAGACAACTCCAACATGGCCAACTATCGACCTATCTCTCTCCTTCCCTGGTTGAGCAAGCTAATTGAGAGACATATAAACTCTACACTAGCTCATTATCTGGAGTCTAACAACTTGCTTCATGACTCCCAGACAGGATTTCGTCCCATGCGTGGGACAGAGACGGCCCTGCTGGCAGTGACAGAGGAAGCAAGGAGACTTCTGGATCAGAGAGGCTCAGCAGCAATTATCTTATTAGACCTCAGTGCCGCTTTCGACACTGTAGATCATAACATCCTGCTAGAGAGACTAAAAATTCTTGGAGTAACTCACCAGGCTCTAACATGAATTTGGTCCTTTCTAAAGGACCGAGTCTTTCAGGTCTTTGAGGGTACTTTTACATCCAACCGATGGCCTCTCAGCTGTGGGGTTCCCCAGGGTTCCTCCTTGAGCCCCACGCTTTTTAACATCTATATGGCGAATCTGGCAGAGATAGTACATCCATTCGGCATAAAAATTATCACCTACGCTGATGATACCCAACTGGTTGTGGCAATAAACCACTCGGAGGGTTCATCATGGCAGTAGCCGAATGGATGGAACTATCTCACCTTAAGCTAAATGGGGACAAGACTGAATTGATGTTCCTGGGCAAAGCTCCATCACCTTCCTCGGCATTTCTATGGCCAAAGTGTCTTGGCACTATGCCTGCCCCAAAGCACCAGATTAAGAGCCTAGGCATATGGCTTGATAGCTCTTTAAGCTTCAATCATCAAGCCACCAAGCTCTCAGCTACATGTTTTGGCCTGATGAGGATGTTAAGGAAAACTTTCCATTTACTCCCCTTCCAGGCGCGAAGGATCATGGTGCAAGCCCTCATCTTATCCCGCTTGGATTATGGGAATGCCTTGTATTTGGGCGCCCCTCAGGCCACTACACGGAAATTACAAGTGATCCAGAATTGTGCGGCTCGTCTACTCCTCCAAGTTCCTCGGAGACAATCGGCAAAACCCGCAATTAGAACACTTCACTGGCTCCCAATCAGGTCCCGAATACGATTTAAGGCCATGTGCCTGGCCCATAGAGCCTTCTGGAAAACTGGCCCTGCCATTATTCACCCCCTGGTTACTCCCTACCAACCTTCAAGGAGTCTTCGTTCCAGCTCCGCTTTCCTGGCTACCACAAGGAAAGTACGTAGATCTAGATGGGGCGGTCATTCTTTTTCCCTGAACGCTACCAATCTATGGAATTCCCTTCCCTCTACTCTTCGTATGGAACCTAACTTACAGATTTTTCGTAAACTTCTTAAAACTTATCTTTTCAGCACTACACTCTAATCTGCCACGTATTTGTCTGTCCGGTCTTAAGCGCTACGAGGCCTTAGGGTAGTAACGCGCTATAGAAATCCAATTTCATTCATTCATTCATTCATTCATTTTCATGATGTTCAAGAGAATACTGATTTTTTACTTTCAAATTCTTTTCTAAGATCACACAACTCTCTACTCAACCACTTTATATGAAGACACTTAACTTATTGAAAAACACCTCACTAATTTGAAGCGTAACCTATTCATAGAATTTCCGAATATGCCTTGTTGAAGAATGGATTCAGTTGAATTCAACTCCAGAGTGATCATTCATCTCTACCTTGTTCTTTGTCATTTTCTATTCCCTATTTCAGTCAATGCATTCCTTCAAAAATCTTCACAATACCAAGTCTGTT
The DNA here is from genome assembly GCA_963921515.1 of Calotriton arnoldi. Lineage (NCBI taxonomy): Eukaryota > Metazoa > Chordata > Amphibia > Caudata > Salamandridae > Calotriton > Calotriton arnoldi. The sequence goes on along the minus strand of CAWUFW010000757.1, from coordinate 3,610,377 downwards.
ATTTCATTTTAAGATGAACCATTCTAAAGTTCACAGAACCAGATGTTTATTCTTAAATTGTATTCAACACTTGCTTGATGAAAATTATTCCTAAACTATGGAGACAATAGCTAGGTGATGCTGAAATTTGAACTCAGAATGTCCGGTTTTGTCAGACAGAAGCTTTGAACACTAAGCCAAAGTAGCTACATTACTAATAATGAATGCATAAATAATTTATTGTTGATGATGGGAATTTGTTTCCTGCTATAAAGTCTTCTTTATATGTATCGTAATCTTAAACACAAAAGGATTCTCAATCCCTAAACAAGAATACATATTTTTTAATAAAAAAGAACTCTTATAAAACTCAATTTCATTTCTTGAATAGTTTACAAATATTTCTTTTTCATGAATACATCAATATTGCTCAAATCTAGGTTGAAATTTCATCTACATCTTTCTCATTGATGTGGCTTTTTTATTTTACAATAACAGTGTTAATTCAATAATGTTGAAAATACTTTGGGTTTTTATTAGGTTTAAGATGATCTGTTCTACAGTAAGATAAATCAGACTTTTCTATTTTAATTGTATCACAAGACGACATAATGAAGGCGCTGCTGAGATTTGAACTCAGGATCTCCTGTTTACTAGACAGGCACTTTAACCAGCTAAGCCACAGAACCCCTTTGAGCATTTTCTATGTAACAGTTTTCTTTATGGTGTTCAAGAGAATACTGCTTTTTTACTTTCATATTCTTTTCTAAGTTCACACAACTCTCTACTCATACACTTTATATGAAGACGCTTAACTTATTATGTGTGTAGGCCTATGGTAAGGACAGGGCGGACACAGATGTAGAGTTCATGCCTGGCTGAACTCGCCATGCGGTTGAGGATAGACCTTTGGGCTATGCTGCGGAAATAGCGACACACACAACAGTTGGCATGTCTGATCCCTGACCCCGAGCGGGATTGCGCACCCTCATTTACCCCTCGGCCGAGCCCATACTCCGGGGGCATGCTGCATAGCAACATTGTATATTGCGTAACGGGTGGCGCCGACACTACACCTGAGACACACGCGTTAGTTACTGATTTAGCAAGGCCTAAACTTAACCACGCCCAGAAACACATGTTGAATGACCACACCCCTACGCCATACTGCCGTACGCCAGTCCACTCCCTCACGCTCACAGGGGGGTCCGACAAAGCTACATGTCCCAGGTCCACCCCACTGCCTGAGGTGACAAGGTTGCGCACGCTGTACACAGCACAATGTAATGTGGTATGGCCCGGGGCCCACATGCATACAGAATGACCACACGGACACACTGAGATAATTTGTGGAACTGGCTACGGGCACGTGCGCCCGGCACCTTTTCTTGCCAGGGTCACACGTCCAGTGACGCCTGTGCTGGATGGGTGTTGGGTAGTGTAAGCCACCCCTCAGGGGTTGGTTGGTGCTGGCAACAACTACAACAGTGATCAGACAATCAGGAGTTCAAAGTACAAACAGCAAGGGTCCATGACTTGAGCTGCACAGATTCGGTGGCCCCGGATGCTCAGTGGCTGTCACAGGCACACCACCACGGGACGGTGACTTGCGATGCACTGAGGTAGGGCCACGAGAGCTGAGCGGGTCCTCGTTGATGTCCAAGGAGAATGTCGCGGAGTGTTACGGGGACAGTGGAAGGTGTCCATCCAGGGCATGATGCAGAGGGCAGAAGCAAGCAGAAACAGGCAATATGGAGGAGTTGAATGCTACAGTCTACTTTTTCCCACGATGTCAGTATCAGCTACATGATGATGAAGACAACCCCCAGGCCATAGACCCAGATGCCACCAACGTTCAACCAGAGAGTGTCCATGACTCCCGTGGCACAGAGTCAGTGGCCCCAGAGCTGGAAGGGGTTGCAGTCTGCGATGAGGCCTGTACAGTGATATAAACTCTGCAATGAACAGATCAAGACTCAGTTCCAATTGTGTGTCCTACTCGACCGCAGTGTGTGCAGGAGGCAGCGGTTAGCGCGGGGCAACCGCTGCGCAGTCAGCTCCTCCTGGATCTCTAACACACGGTGTTCAAATGGCATGTGGAGAAGATTCATGGTTGACGGAGGTGGAGGCACCAGAGCTGAGCGGGTGTGCACCCTGCGACGATGCTGTGTCCTGCCTGTTACAGACTGTATTGGATTGGTGGGAGGCCTGCTGGACCACTGTGTAGGCCGAAGGCAGAAGTCCGCAAGGGCCCACAGACATGTGTGGTCGGAATGCTATGCACAGAGTTGGTGGCACCACATCGAAGGGAGTATAGGGATTTAAACGATGCCATAAATATGTACTCTGCCATTGTGTAATCAAGACTCAGTTCCAAATGTGTCACCTACTTGACCGCTGTGTATGCCGGTGGAGTACGTCAACGTGAAAGGAGTACTGCAGGCTTTGCTTGCGGAGGCCGTGATGGTCTGAGGAGGCTGCCAAGGTCGCAGGCCTCTGGCTTGGAGCTAGCACCGGCATGTGGTGGGCCCTCTTGGAGACACGCCGGTGTCGGCGGGTGAGCAGTGTGGCCTGGATGCGCAGGGGCAGACAAGACTGGTTCGGGGACCAGAGGCCCAGGCTGCGGCAGGCGCACAGGATCGCAGGCACCGCCACGCACGGCGTCGGCCTCGTGGCGGGGTGAGAGGCGCCGCCCTGGCAGCCACGTTGGCCATTCCGGAAGACAACCACGCCCAGGGCTACGTGCTTTTTATTCACACCCCTACGCTAGCCTGGCGTACGCCGGGCAAGCCCACTCCACACACGCTTACAGGGGGGACGTAACAAGCTACATTTCTGAGATCTTCCCCACTTGCTGGGGTGACATGGTTGCGCCCACTGTCCACATCACTACCATCACCAGCAGTATATGTCGAGATGGATATGTCTGTGGTCTGCATACTGCAGTCTGTCCAGCACTTCCATGCCACACTTGGCATTGTGTGCATTCGCATTCATGGATCACTTGCCTCCTTTGCACATGCCTGCTTCCCACCTCTCCCCACATACTGTTATTGTGTGGCTGAGGTCCCATGCCGTTGATGGCTCATGTACATGGCTAGCCCAGGTTACCGCAGTACGTTGTGCTGTTGTGTATGGTGGGTGGGCATGTTGTATGTGAGTTTGTAACGTGTGCATTCCCAGAGTTGTGAGTTGCATGATTGTGGAGTTGAGGTGTGGGGTGTGTTCATTTGGTACTTACCAACGAGCACTGAATTTCCGTAGGTGTCATCCTGGAAGCGCCGGTTGATGATGGACTGTCGGAAGATGTATGAATCATGCACACTGCCTGGGTAGTTGGCGACGACATTGGTGAAGAGTCCCCGGTGGGCCTGCAAATTGATGGAATGCGTGTGCTTCCTGTTGCGGTAATTGTGTGCAGTGTCGGCAGGGGGCACAAGTAGGACATGTGTGCAGTCAATTGCCCCCAACACGTGCGGGAAGCCAGCTATGGCGTAGAAGCCTTGCTTGGTCTCCAGCTGTTCATGCGCAGTGTGGGGGAAGTATAGGTACTGGGGTACCAAGCTGATGATGGCATTCAGGACAGGTTTGAGGAACTTGGATAGGGCTGGCTGTGAGACTCCTCTGAATCTGGCGTTTGTTGGTTGGAATGTCCCAGAGACCAACAGGTGCAGCACAGCCAGCAGCTTTGTCTGAGTTGGGATGTTGGTTGTCCGCTGTGTTGGTACCGTCAGCCTGTGGGCAATTATGTTCAGGATGCAGAGGATGGTTGGCCTTTTGAGTCTGTAGTGGGCAATGACATTCTCTGGGGTTAAGTCTGTGAGGCTGGTTCATTTCCTGAAGGTCCGCTGTCTTTGTCTGCGCTGCCTCTGTGGTGGTCCGGGGGGGGTGGCGGGCCTGGGGGTGGTGGCGGTGGCTGTTGTGGCCCTGTTGGGGCTCCGAGCTGCATGATGAGTAGCTCCATGGCATCTGTTGTTCTTCAGGTGTGGCTGTGGGATGGGCTCCCTTTTCTGGTGCAGGTTGTCGTCCGACTTTGCACCAGGTCAGAGCAGGTGTTAATTTCCTGCTGCTAACGCACCCTATCGCCTGTTTTGTGTTCTTATCGCCGATCTGGCTGGTCGTTGAGAATGTTGCGCTGTGGTGTTGTCGCAGCTTTTTGCTCGGGAACGCCTACTCTGCATCTCATTAGCGATAGTTGCCGGGCTCATCTGTGGCGATGTTTTTTGCGGGTGCTATCACAGGTAAACTGGTGATATCGGTTGTTTGCACCAGCTTGTGAATGGGGCGATAGTTTTATCATGACTTTGGCTGAGATAAAGTGCTGTTAACTCGGCGATAGTTCCTTGAGAATATGCCCCTAAATGTGCCCCTCATGCAGACTTTCAGGCGCTGGCAAGCACACCCACCCAGCCCTAATACACTAAGTCCTGAGTGGGAGGTGGTCACACCTCCCTGTGACAGGATGCCTATTGTTCTGCCTTCCCCTGCTCGAGCTTGGCTCAGCAGCAGGAGGGCAGAAATTGGTCTCTGGTCGGCAGCAACCATTTTGTACAGTCCAGGACTAGAAGACTGGTACCGGGAACACCGAGAGTCTAACGGAGGGCTCTTCCAGTGCTTGGAATCATACCTCCCATACCGTTTACAGTGTGGGGTATGATTCCAACATGTTTGATACCAAACATGATAGGATTTGTTGCAGCGTTTTTCGAGATGGTCATTGTGCAGTCACACGATGCCCCTCTATATAGTATATGGCTGCTTCACTGACACCCGAGGAGAGTGGACTCCGTAAGCTGCAGGGGTGTCCTGCTCATGCAGGGGCACCCTCTCACCTAGAACCAAGCACCCTGTCCTCAGGATTGTAAAGGCCTGCTATAGTGGTGACTTATTGGTTTTAAGTGCAGTGACCCTTAGATATAGTAAACCTATATCTTAAGAAAGTGGTGCATGCACCAACTTATACAGGCTGCAATGGCAGGCCTGTAGTTCCATATTGAATGGTCTCTCCTGGGTGGCATAATACATGCTGCAGCCCATGGGAGACCTCTGGGGTACCTATCTCCTGGGTAGATGGGTACCATATACTACGGACTGACAAGGGTACCCCAGTATCCAATCTGTGGTGTACCTAAGTACATAGCACAACAGTTTAGGGAGAAAGCAGATAGACTGTGGTCCTGATTAGCAGGATTCCCGTCAGACTAGTCAAAAACAGCATCACATCAAGCAAAAAGTGGGTGTAACCATAAGAAGCAGATCCTACTTTCCTACAATTCTTAATCACTAAACAAAAATAAATACGTTTTAATAAAAAAAACTCTTATAAAACTCAATTTCATTTCTTGAATAGTTAATTAACTTTCCCCACCTGTGATAGGAGCAAAGATGGTGTTTGACTGACCGCTGCGAAAGAGATGCCCCTGTGCTCAGCCCCAAGGTGAATGGTTCAAAGCAAGACGATAAGACTATAGCATGGTAAAAAAGCCCGTACCCCATGAGCTCTTCCGACTCCTGGTGGCAGAGAAGCTTGCGGTGGCTGGAATTGCAGACTTTTGTTGCCCCCCGTAAGGCTGCTGCTGTGGTTGGCACCGTTCGTGGAAGGCTGTTGCAGTCCATGGCAATGGCCCCCAAGGCAAGTAGAGCACCGAAAAATGCCTTGAGAGAGGCAGCTGTGCCGGGAGCTGCCTGCAGCCGAATGAGGGACGGGCAACCCTCAGCATCGCAACTCAACTAGAAGGACAGAGAAGACTGACATCCGCGCTGTCAAGTAGAGCGGGACAGAGAACCGTGGCGGGCAGCGCGGGACGGGCACTGATCGTGGCAGTGTAAGGCAGACACTCGTCGCAGAGGCCTTTTCCCATGCTGCTGCTGTTGCTGAGCCGCCGCCCCTGCCGAGTGGGGCTGTGGCGGAGAGCGCCTCTGCTGCTTCATCTGTCTCCACTCAGATGGGGGATCGGGCAGAACACAATCACTCGCTTCACCCGCCCAGCCTGCTCAGCACGCTCAGTCCTTGGATACAGGGCTACAGCAGCTCTCTGTGCATACTTCAGGGAGCAAGGATCTAATCCAGCCAGAGCACCAGCAGCCAGTGTCATCATTGCCGAATCTAGCAGAGAAGGGTATTGGCATCTCTGGACTCTCTAGACCCCCAGGATTGACATAACTGGAGCCCCCCACAGAGTCACTGGTAAGAAATAATAATCTTTCATCACATGCATCTATAAATACTCCTTTTGTTGGTGCAGCAACGCAGGGGCTATTACCTGGACCTTGGCTAAAGAATCCAATGGGCTCTCCAGATCTAGGGGGGGGAAACTTATTTTCCCTTACAGACAAATCTGAACTTTCTACCTCAAGTCCACGGCTCACAGAGGAAGAGTCAGGGTCAGAGGACTCTCTTGCCAGCAGGGACCATGACAAAATAATCAGGCAAAAATGCAAGACAAGATCTAAAGCAAGTGGTCAACTGCTAGATAGTGAAGGGAAAATGGCCTGCAGGCTCAAATGGGACTACTCTGCTACCAGTCAGGTCTATAATGAGGAGATGGGCGATCAAAGTACACCTCAGAATGATCCTATTGATCCGAAAGCCTCGCCCTCGATAGATCTAGTATATGCCACTCTTAAGCAGATGCACGGGGATGCTCGACAAGAAAATCGCAGAGCACACCAGGCCACCAAAAAACTGCAAGGGTCAATCCGGAAGGTAAGCAAAATCTGCTCGGAGATGAAAGAAAGGGTGACCCATGTCGAGGAAAGGACCGTAGCTCTAGAAGGTGAAGTTGAGAAACTACAGATACACAAGAAGCTGCTGGACAAACAGGTAGCGGACGTAATGTGGAAGCTCAAAGACTTCGAGAATTGTGGACCCCCTTTGACCCCTTTAGTGTTGGGTCTCTCAAACCAATCATTACTACATGGCGAGTTGGAGACAACAGGTCGAGGCAGAGCACCACCCTTGGAGTAAGTGTGACAATAGGGGGTCTCCTCCTCTAAACTCGCCAGTTTGAGAATGGCTCATATATAAACTCGATTCTCTGGAGTAAGTTATTGTACCGAACCCCTTATTCTGAGAACAATTGGTTTGAGAGACCCAACACTAAAGGGGTCAAAGGGGGTCCACAATTTGCAGAGTTCTGGGATCTGAAAGGTCCTGATGAAGGCTGTGACGACCTGGAATTAGAAGCATTTAAAAAGCAGCCGAAACATGTCGACATATTGGCAGTAAGGAAGGGTGTAGGAACTCCTAATTCTTTCCTATCACCACCATCCTGTTTGGTTTTTAACCCTAGTCGGTGGATCTAGGAATAAAATTACCTGCAAAAGATACCACTGAACTAGTTTTAACGCTCATGGCACTTTTTTGTTTCGGTGATCCCAGGATCTTTCATGTATATTATTATTTATATATGTTTGTATTGTCTTCCCCTCACTTTTGCTCCACCCCAGGCGTTGGTCTGCACAGGGGTGTATTGAACCAAGCCCGATGATGAAGCATGTCACAATTTTGTGAGTGAGGGCAGTATTTTTTCACAGAGCACGTGCCACCACTAAATCTAGAGACCCGTACACACTACTCCCCCTTGTGTGTTCATAGCTGTGATTGGGGAGGCAGGAGTAGTGGTTGTGTTGTGCCTCCCCCCCCTTCTTGTGTGTGAGAAAATGTTTATGGTAGACCTTTTAAAGGGTGCTTTCCCTGAACTATCACACTGGAATTGAGTTGTCGAGGTACAAAGAGAACATCGTGTCCCCTTGACTCAAAAGAGAAACAACATGGCAGGGCAATCTGATCTTCCCAGGGAGGTTCTAGTCTTCTTCGGGAAGTTTCTCCTTCGGCAGGCTATATCAGACAAAGCAACGGTGGATGCTAAATGCACCTTTGACGGCCATACCTTTTTCGCACAACTGGATTTCTGCCATACTACCGTAGAAAGGAGGTGGAGACCACACCAGCTAATATCACCATTCTAGGCGCTAGGTTGTGAAGTGTATCTTTTGAAACCAGCGCGACTCAAGCTTATATGCAACAGAAGGGTGCGGATGTTAACTTCAGAAATTAAGGCCCAAGACTTCTTGAAGGAGCTCCAGGAAATAAAAGAAAGTGCCGCTCCAACAAGATTGGGAACAGAGAGGACCCTAACTTACTGAACAAGCAGGAGCGAGCAGGACTACGGTCACATCAATATGGGGGAGAGTGGGGTGATGGGACTAGAAAGATGGGGATTGTTATGCCCCTAGGTCATGATATAGATTCTAAATACTGAATTTTTTGTTAATAGTCACGGGGTTAGACGACTTTTTGCTTAGGTGCCGGGACACAGGGGTATCTCGAGGCGGGTGGAGCAGGCGGCATCACATAGGTCAATGGTTACCTATTTGCTCGCATATGGGGGGTGGGTGAGGCGGGGAGAGGAGAGGAGGGGGAGGGTGGATGGAGGGGTAGGGCTGAATAGGGGGCTTCGGGGGCAGGAAAGGGAGGGGGTAAACACAGTAAACACGGCATATGAGGTAAACCTCAGAAATTGGAAATTGGCAAAGATGCTCATTGTAGTAGGAAACTGGGTTAATACACACTCTGCGTTGGTTATGTCTACATCAAGATCTCTTAAAGACTATGGCTGATGAGCATTTGAATTGCAACAGTAAATATCTGCGGTATGAGTGATCAAAGCAAAAGTCAGAAGGTAGCAATAGATCAGAAAATGCTTCAAGCCGATATTGTATGTCTTCAAGAGACTCACATTGAGGGCACAAGGAGTAAACTAATGGAACAGCTTGGGTATAATCTCATTATTAATACCACACAGGGAACCAGGACAAGAGGGGTTGCTATTTTATCTCGAAGGAGGGACATAATATTCAAGAAATGTCAGTCCGATAAGCTAGGGCGCTGGGTGCTAGCCGAGTGTTGCTACTCTGAATGCTGAGCTAGCATTATGGCCATCACCAGGTATACTATGTGGTGACCTGAACATTAACGGTCTGGTTGGGATACTGCGGGCGAACATTGGTAAATATGAAGGCCAAAAAAGCAAAGTCTATGGAGCCCTTGTATCATTAACTCAAGATAACAGGCTAGTAGACATATGGCCTTTGCTGAAACCCACTGACTCCGGGAGTACGTATTTACTCTGCCCCACAATAAGCAGTAGCACAGCTAGACTACTTTCTTACCTCACGTCAATTGGTCCCAAGCTGCAGCATAGAAAAAGTACCCCCGGGTTATGTCGGACCGTAACACCCTGGTATTGACCGTCAATTTCACAGGGTTGGAAGGAAAGAGACAACCTGGACTTTTGAGAGAGGTTTATTGAAGGATTTGAGATACAGTTCACATATGAACAGCTGGATTAAGGAGTTTATGGAAGTCAATAGGAATAGTGCAAGCAGTGGGGTGGTTTTGGACGTGCTTAAGGGGGAAACACTTAGCGATAGCATGCACTGTTGAAAGAACTAAGGGGCGTATACTCAAGGAACTATCGCCGAGTTAACAGCACTTTATCCCAGCCAAAGTCGCGATAAATTCATCGCCCCATTCACAAGCTGGTGCAAACAGCCGATATCATCAATTTACCTGCGATAGCAGGCGCAAAAAACATCGCCACAGATGACCCCGGCAACTAACGCTAATGATATGCAGAGTAGGCGTTCCCGTGCAAAAATCCGCGACAACACCACAACGCAACATTCTCAACGACCAGCCAGATCGGCGATAAGATCACAAAACATGCAATAAGGCGCCTTAGCAGCAGGAAATTAACACCTGCTCTGACCTGGTGAAAAATCGGACGACAACCTGCACCAGAAAAGGGAGCCCAGCCCAAAGCCACACCTGAAGAACAACAGATGCCATGGAACTACTCATCATGCAGCTCGGAGCCCCAACAGGGCCACAACACCCAGGCCCGCCACCACACCCAGGCCCCCCACCCCCCCCAGACCACCACGGAGGCAGCGCAGACAAAGACAGTGGACCTTTAGGAAACGCACCAGCCTCACAGACTTGACACCAGAGAATGTTATTGCCCACTACAGACGCAAAAGGTCAACCATTCTCCGCAGCCTGACCATCATTGCCCACAGGCTGACGGTACCAACACAGCGGACAACCAACATCCCACCTCAGACAAAGCTGCTGGCTGTGCTGCACATGTTGGCCTCTGGGACATTCCAACCAACAACCGCCAGAGTCGGAGGAGTCTCACAGCCAGCCCTATCCAAGTTCCTCAAACCTGTCCTGGATGCCATCATCAGCTTGGTACCCCAGTACCTATACTTCCCCCACACTGCGCAGGAACAGCTGGAGACAAAGCAAGGCTTCTACGCCATAGCAGGCTTCCTGCACGTGTTGGGGGCAATTGACTGCACACATGCCCTACTTGTGCCCCCTTCCGACACTGCACACAATTACCGCAACAGAAAGCACATGCATTCCATTAATGTGCAGGCAATAGTGGACCACCGGGGTCTCTTCACCAATGTCGTCGCCAACTACCCAGGCAGTGTGCATGATTCATACATATTCCGACAGTCCATCATCAACCGGCGCTTTCAGGATGGCACCTACGGAAATGCAGTGCTCGTTGGTAAGTACCAAATGTACACACCACACACCTCAACTCCACAATCATGCAACTCACAACTCTGGGAATGCACACGTTACAAACTCACATACAACATGCCCACCCACCATACACGACAGCACAACGTACTGCAGAAACCTGGGCTAGCCATGTACATGAGCCATCAATGGCATGGCACCTCAGCCACACAATAGCAGTATGTGGGGAGAGGTGGGAAGCAGGCATGTGCAAAGGAGGCAAGTGACCCATGAATGAGAATGCACACAATGCCAAGTGTGGCGAGGAAGTGCTGGACAGACTGCAGTATGCAGACCACAGACATATCCATGTCGACATATACTGCTGGTGGTGGTAGTGTTGTGGACAGTGGACGCAATCATGTCACCCCAGCCAGTGGGGAAGGTCTCGGAAATGTAGCTTGTGACGTCCCCCCCTGTAAGCGTGTGCGGATTGGGCTGGCCCAGCGTACGCCAGGCCAGCGTAGGGATGTGAATAAAAAGCACGTAGCTCTGGGCGTGGTTCTCTACGGAATGCCCAACGTGTCTTCCAGGGCAGCGCCTCCCATCCCGCCACGAGGCCGATGCCGTCGCCGTTAGCGGTGTGGCCTGCGATCCTGTGCGCCTGCCGCAGCCCGGGCCGCTGGTCCCCGAACCAGTCTCGTCCACCCCTGCGCATCCAGGCCTCACTGCTCACCTGCCGACACCGGCGTGTCTCCAAGAGGGCCCAGCACGTGCCGGTGCTAGCTCAAAGCCAGAGGCCCGCGACCTTGGCAGCCTCCTCAGACCATCACGGCCACCGCAAGCAAGGTCTGCAGTACTCCTTTCATGTTGACATACTCCACCGGCATACACAGCGGTCAAGTAGGTCACACATTTGGAACTGACTCTTGATTACACAATGGCAGAGTACATATTTATGGCATCGTTTATATCCCTATACTCCCTTTGATGTGGTGCCACCAACTCTGTGCATAGCATTTCGACCACACGTGTCTGTGGGCCCTTGCGGACTTCTGCCTTCGGCCTACACAGCGGTCCAGCTGGCCTCACACCAATCCAATACAGTCCATAACAGGCAGGACACGGCATCGTCGCTGGCTAAACACCCGCTCAGCTCTGGTGCCTCCACCTCTGTCATCCAGGAATCTTCTCCACATGCCATTTCAACGCCGTGTGTTAGAGATCCAGGAGGAGCAGGCTGCACAGCGGGTGCCCCGCGCTGACCGCTGCCTCCGGCATCCACTGCGGTCGAGTAGGACAAACAATTGGAACTGAGTCTTGATTTGTTCATTGCAGACTTCATATCATTGTACAGGCCTCATCGCAGACTGCATCCCCTTCCGGCTCTGGTGCCACTGACTCTGTGCCACGGGAGTCATGGACACTCTCTGGTTGAACTCTGGTGGCATCTGAGTCTATGGCCTGGGGGTTGTCTTCATCATCATGTAGCTGATAATGACATTGTGGGAAAAAGGAGACTGTAGCATTCAACTCCTCCATATTGCCTTTTTCTGCTTGCTACTGCCCTCTGCATCATGCCCTGGATGGACACCTTCCACTGTCCCCCGTAACACTCCGCGACATTCTCCTTGGACATCAACGGGGACCCGCTCAGCTCTCGTGGCCCTACCTCAGTGCATCGCAAGTCACCGTCCCGTGGCGGTGTGCCTGTGCCGGCCGCTGTGCATCCGGGGCCACCGACTCTGTGCAGCTCAAGTCATGGACCCTTGCTGTTTGTACTTTGAACTTCTGATTGTCCGATCACTGTTGTAGTTGTTGCCAGCACCAACCAACCCCTGAAGTGTGGCTCACACTACCCAACACCCATTCAGCACATGCGTCACTGGACGTGTGACCCTGGCAATAATGGTGCCAGGTGCACGTGCCCGTAGCCAGTTCCAAGGATAATCTCAGTGTGTCTGTGTGGTCATTATGTATGCATGAGGGCCCCGGGCCATTCACATTACATTGTGCTGTGTACAGCGGGCGCAACCTTGTCACCTCAGGCAGTGGGGTAGACCTGGGACATGTAGCTGTGTCGGACCCCCCTGTGAGCGTGAGGGAGTGGACCGGCGTACGGCAGTACGGCGTAGGGGTGTGGTCATGCAACACATGGCTCTGGGCGTGGTTAAGTTTAGGCATTGCCAAGGAAGTAACTAATGCGTGTGTCTCAGGTGTAGTGTCGGCACCACCCGTCACGCAATATGCAATGTTGCTATGTAGCATGCACCCGGAGTACGGGCTCGGCCGAGGGGTAAATGAGGGTGCGCAGGCCTGCTCGGGGTCAGGGATCAGACATGCCAACTGTTGTGTGTGTCGCTATTTCCGCAGCATAAGCCAAAGGTCTACCCTCAACCGCATGGCGAGTTCAGCCAGGTATGAACTCTACATCTGTGTCCGCCCTGTCCTTACCAGGGGCCTACACACACGTGTCCGTCCACCTTCAGTGCACGACATCACTGTGTTGTTGTCAGGCTTGTGGACATGCGCAGACAGGCATGACAATAGTGTGCCGTAGGGGTGCAAGTGATGCAACTGCGCTGCACACACACGTGAATATGCTCGGGGAGGGAGGAGCGGCATTGAGGCTACGTAATACACATTGATGCCGCTCATTTGCAACAAGCAGTACATGTCATGTAGGAATCACAAAGTCACACATATCACACACCAATGTACCAGTGAGCCTGCCAACACATCATACAGAACCAACTATTGACTCATGTCTCTCTGCATTGTCACAGGTGTCCAAGGATATGCACTCTGCGAATGGATGATGACACCCCTCCGAGCCCCGAACACACAGGCCCTGAGGCAGTACAATGCGGCCCACAGACGCACCAGGGGCATCGTGGAATGCACATTTGGCGTGTTGAAGTCACGTTTCAGGTGCCTGGACGTCATAGGTGGAAGGCTCCTGTACAGCCCAGACATCGTGTGCAAGATGATCGTTGCATGTTGTGTGTTGCACAACATATGTGTACGCAGCAAGGCACCATGGATACAAGTACCAGATGCACCGGACGATGATGATGAAGATGAGGCAGGTGGACCACACCCCACTACAGCCGCAGCAGGAATAGCTCGTAGGAACACCATCATTGACAATTTCTTCACATGAGCACGTCACATTGTGACGGACCTTGGCAGTACTGGGACAGTACAAAATGACCATAGGCACAGCATGTGCAAATAAATGCATTCAAAAAACACATTCCCTGAGAGTAGGAATCACAAAGTCACACATATCACACACCAATGTACCAGTGAGCCTGCCAACACATCATACAGAACCAACTATTGACTCATGTCTCTCTGCATTGTCACAGGTGTCCAAGGATATGCACTCTGCGATTGGATGATGACACCCCTCCGAGCCCCGAACACACAGGCCCTGAGGCAGTACAATGCGGCCCACAGACGCACCAGGGGCATCGTGGAACGCACATTTGGCGTGTTGAAGTCACGTTTCAGGTGCCTGGACGTCATAGGTGGAAGGCTCCTGTACAGCCCAGACATCGTGTGCAAGATGATCGTTGCATGTTGTGTGTTGCACAACATATGTGTACGCAGCAAGGCACCATGGATACAAGTACCAGATGCACCGGACGATGATGATGAAGATGAGGCAGGTGGACCACACCCCACTACAGCCGCAGCAGGAATAGCTCGTAGGAACACCATCATTGACAATTTCTTCACATGAGCACGTCACATTGTGACGGACCTTGGCAGTACTGGGACAGTACAAAATGACCATAGGCACAGCATGTGCAAATAAATGCATTCAAAAAACACATTCCCTGAGTGCATGTCACTCATCTGTACAGGCACATCACTCAGACAAGTGTGAGTGCGACATGTATTGCTGACAATTTTATGATTTGTTCATGGATGGAGGGTGTGTCACCTCGGTGCAGAGAGGCTGTTTAGGGTGTCACGTATTCGAACTGCCAGTTCTGTGTGTCACAGTTAGTAGGGAATCCCACTCTTGGGCATTTCACATGTGTCCAAATTAATTCCATTTTGGCTGCCATTTGTGTCCTACAGGTGACAACAGGGCTCCTTTTGGGGTCAGATATGTACCACCATGATGCAGGGATGCCCCCTGTGACTCAAGTCCCACAACATGGGCAACATGTACGTAAGAGGGAGTCACTGCCCCTACATTCGTCCACGCTTTCATGATTGATTGATCATGGTCATGACACGTCTGTGTGCAGGAGGGGTTGCTTGTCCCTCTGCAATGTGAGGGGGAGATGCGGTTTCACTGTGTGTTACATGCATGTTTCAGCATTGGCGCAGTTTACATGCAGACTGCATGTCAATGTACATTGTGACTGTGAGGGGATGCCTATTTAATGCGGGACAATGGTCATTTGTTCTACGTCACGGATGTGGTGTTGTGCTCGTACATTGTCATCTCACCGTTTTTTTTTACTCTGCTTTTATGGTGCATTTTCCCACATGACGCGTGGGAATTGCAGGCCTCTCGCTGGTTATCGCTGATTTTTGTATCGCGATTGGCCTCATTGCTACTATTTTCGCGTTCGTGTTTCACGTTTTTTCTGCGTCGCGTTAGTTTTAACACGTTCTTTTGATGCGCTATCGTGGGACTATCGCATGGGGCCACCGTGTTGTGAATACCACGTTAACACAGAGTTGTTTTCCCGCGATAGACTGCGATGTGAAGAGTTGCGTTAAGCTAATTTTGCGGTAGTTATCACACGTTCTTGAGAATATGCCCCTAAGTTGGGCTGATAAAAACATAAAAAAAGCCTTGGCAGGCATTGAAGAAGAACTGATTAGAGCTATAGCTTTGGGTGCGCCCCTATAGAACATAATACACAAACTCGCCTTAACCAAAGCAGAAATTAGGGAAACCTCGGCCTTCAAGGCAGTGGAGAAATTTCTGGCATGGCGACAGGGGTGCTATGAGTTCAATAAATGCGTAGGACATATGCTGGCAGTACGCTCAAGGCAAAAAAGGGTGATGGGGGAGATACATGAGATCCAAGACGAAGGGGGAAATCTGGTGATAGACTCTTCAAGCATACGGGAGGAATTCCATAAATATTGTAGGAAACTATACCAGGATGAACAGAATGCAGAACAGAACTCAATCAGAGAATATTTTGAAGATGTTCAATTAGAACAATTCACCCCTAACGTTGCAGAATCTTTGGAGACCAGCTTCTCAGCGGATGAATTATATAGTGCATTGAACGGCCTCCCTTCTGGCAAGGAAGTGGGACCTGACCAGATCCTCCTTGAGTTCTATAAAAACCTTTTCACTGTTCTAGGGCCTGATCTGATTAAAACATTTAGACAGGCTCAGATAGGGAATTCTGTTCCAGGCCGTAATTGTAGTCTTTTTAAAAAATGGTAAGCCCCCTCGGGAAGCAGGTTCTTACAGACCCATTACCATCATGAACAGCGATGTGAAAATATTCTCAAAGGCACTAGCGCCACGACTAAGTTTAATCATTGGTAAGGTGATCCATCCTCGACAGCATGGATTTATACCTGGCAGAGGTACCACAGAACATATCCGAAGGGTGATAACTCAGCTGGATGCAGCAGCTGTCTCAGGAGACCCTATGGCATTGATTCCACTTGATGCCAAGAAGGCGTTTGATAGGGTCTCCTGGGATTATCTGAGGGGCATACTCGAACGGTTTGGGATAGGATAGGGCTTTATTAAGGCAATTCGGGGCTTATATAGGACCCCAGTGGCCCGAATGTGAATAGAGGGCACACAGACCTGATATGGATTACAAGGGGGACTAGGCAGGGGTGCCCGTGTTCCCCACTTCTCTTTGCATTATATATTAACCCCTTGATTCATAAGATTGACGCAAACAGAAGTATTAAACCTATGAGATTTCAGGAACGAGAAACAAAAATCCTCGCATATGCCGATGATTTGGCAGTCGTCACACCGGATCCCCAAATAGCAATTGTGGCAATAGGGGAGGAAGCTCTGGCATTTGGGAAGATCTCAGGGTATTTGCTCAATCAGCAAAAAACACAGATATTTATAAACAACTCAACTGATCTGGAGGATCAACGGGTGACCTAGGTAGCCACTTTTTTAGGGATAAATATCACCTCAGAGCTTGATCAAATGGTAAAGGTAAATATAGCTCTAATTATCTGGAAAGGAAAAAAGGACTTCAACAGGTTGCACAATCTTCATCTTTCTATTGTTGGCCAGTACAATATAATTAAGTTTATTTTTTTGCCCAAGATTTGATATCTCTTGAGGGCCATACCCCTGGACTTTGAAAAGCATTGGTTCAAGGGGTTGGAGAATATGTTTAATAGATTTATCTGGGCACACTGGAAGACTAGGAGAGCATTAACATTTCTTACACTTGCAAGCGAGAGAGGATAGAGGAGGATGGGGGGTGCCAGATCTTAGTCTTTATTAAAACAGCGTCATGGAGGTGGTTAGGGACAACACAGGTTGTACCATTAGGCATATTTATTCAAAATGTTCCCAGTTCAGCCAAGACGACCTTGAGAAACAAGGGGCAAAATGGGAACAAAAACTAGGTATAGTTCATGGTAGCTTTTTAGACTCCCTGGAACTTGGTAACACCATTTTGTGCTCTGCCGGGCTACAAGCACAGAACTATAAAATGCTGTTTGCTTTATACTACACCCCGGCAAAAATAGCTCAATTGGGGGGGCTGGTTGGGATTATCTGCCCCCGCTGTAGCAGCACTGAAGCCAACCAAGTACATATGTTAGCGCCTTGAGACCCTAACGGGTGAGTAGCGCGCTTTATAAACCCCCTGATTGATTGATTGATTGATTGTTAGCAACATGTCCCAGGCTAGAAACCCTGATAAGGGAAATCGAAAATTTTCTAAACCAATCGCTGAAAATAAAGATAAATTTAACTAATGCTACTAGGGGTTAGTTATAATGAAACACCTGAGGAATACCTATATTTTCTATTCCTGGCTATGGCAGTGGTCAGAATGTGTATAACAATGGCATGGCGGGATTCCCATGGCCCCTACTTTTCAGCAATGGTTAGGGAGGCTATTAGCTATTTTCAACCTAGAAAATGCGGTGTATGAAAAAAAGGGCAGAAGATCAAAAAGATTAGGGAAATATATGTGGGCCCTGATCTACAGATCGAAGGAGGGAAGATGCGGTACCAGACCGTAGCTGATAACCTAGCTGGAATGAAGGTATAAAGGTGCTTTTTTAACCCAATATGATAACAATATGTTCTTTTTAAATCACAGGTTTATCAAATTTCTTATCAATATTTTGTTATGCAATATTGTATGATATTTATTGTCTCCATCCATGGGAAAACCTCATAAAATGTATGTATAATTAATGCTGTTGATGAAATAAAAAAATATATTTTTTAAAAGTAATCTTAAACATGAAAGGATTTTCAAACACTAAACAAGATTAACTATGTGTTAATAAACAAGCACTCTTATAAAAGTCAATTTCATTTATTGAATAGTTTACAAATAATTGTTTTACATCAATACATCAATATTGCTCAAATCTAGGGTTAAATTTCATCTACGTCTTCCTCATTGATATGTCTTTTTTATTTTACAATAACAGTATTGCTTCTATAATTTTGACAATACTTTGAGTTTTTATTAGGTTTAAGATGATCTGTTCAACAGTAAGATGAATCAGACTTTTCTATTTTAATTTATCACAAGACGACTTAATGAAAAAGGTTTGGTATATAACAATGACACAACTCTCTACTCAAACACTTTAGATGAAGACGCTTAACTTATTCAAAAACAACTCTCTAATTGAAGCATACCGTTCATAGAATTTTCAATTATGCCTTGTTGAGGAGTGGATTAGTTGAATTCAAATATAGAGTGATCATTCATGTCTAGCTTGTTCTTTGTCATTTTCTTTTCCCTTTTTCATTCAAGGCATTGCTTCAAATATCTTCACAATACCACGTCTTTCATTTCAATTTAAGATGACCCATTCTAAAGTTCACAGAACCAGAATTTTATTCTTAAACTGTATTCAACATTTGCTTGATAAAAATGATTCTTATAGTATGGAGCCAACAGTTAGGTGTTCGCTAAGATTTGAACTCTGGATTTTCTGTTTTTAAGACAGGTACTTTAACCACTAAGCCACAGTACTTTCATTTATAATAAAGAATGCATAATTAATTTAGTGTTAATGATGGGAATTCGGTTCCTGCTATAAATTCTTCTTAGTATGTATTGTAATCTTAAACACAAAAGGATTCTCAATTACTAGACAAGAATAAATATGTTTTAATAAACAAGAACTCTTATAAACTCTTATAAAACTTAATTTCATTTCTTGCTGAAATCTAGTGTGAAATTTCATCTATGTTTTCCTAATTGATATGTTGTTTCATTTTACAATAACAGTATTGCTTCTAAAATCTTGACAATACTTTGAGTTTTTGATTAGGTCTAAGATGATCTGTTCAACAGTAAGATGAATCAGCCACTTCTATTTTAATTGTATCACAAGACAACTTAATGAAAATGATTTGAATTATAACAATGTGAAAAACAAGGCTGTGCTGAGGTTTGAACTCAGGGTCTATTGTTTATTAGACCAGCACTTTAAGCAGCTAGGCAAAGGACACCCTTTAATTTGCAACACAGAACAGTTCATGTTATGGTGTTCAAAAAAATACAGCATTTTCACTTTCATAATCTTGTCTAAGTTCAAAGAATTATCTACTCACACAGTTTTGATGAACACACTTAACATATTCAAAAACACCTCTCTAATTTGAAGCTACCCCTATTCATAGAATTTTAAATTATGCCTTTTTGAAGAATGGATAAGTTGAAATCAATTCTAGAATGGTCTTTAATCTACATCTTGTTCTTTGTCATTTAATTTTCCCTTTTTAATTCAAGGCATTGAATGAAAAATATTCACAATGCCAAGTCTTTTATTTCAATTTAAGATTTAAGGTTCACAGAAGAAGACGTTTATTCTTACATTTTATTCAACATTTCCTTCATGAAAATTATTTCAAAGGTATGGAGCCGATAGTAAGGTACAGCTGAGATTTAAACTCATGATTCCTTGTTTATGAGACATGCGCTATAACTACTTAGCCATAGAACCTACACTGCTATTGGAGAAGGCATTATTAATTTAGTGTTGATGATTAGAATTCAGTGCATGTGATAAAGTCTTCTTTTTATGTATTGTAATCTTAAACACGAAAGGATTCTCAATCACTAAACAAGAATAACTATGTTTTAAGAAACAAGGGGCATATTACCAAGAACGGCGTTAAAATTATCGCCGCTTTAGCGGCAGGAAACTGCCGCTAAAGCGGCGATAATGGGCTTGATAATATGCCCTTGAGAATTCCAATAGAAGCCCATGTTCTGGTGTAAACATGGGCTTCTATTGGAATTCTCAAGGGCATATTATCAAGCGCATTATCGCCGCTTTAGCAGCAGTTTCCTGCCACTAAAGCTGCGATAATTTTCACGCCGTTCTTGGTAATATGCCCCTCGGGGTCATATTCTCAAGAACGTGTGATAACTACCGCAAAATTAGTCTAACGCAACGCTTCACATCGCAGTCCTTCGCGGGAAAACAACTCCGTGCCAACGTGGTATTCACAGCACGGCGGCCCCATGCGATAGTCCCACGATAACGCGTCAAAAGAACGTGTTAAAACCAACGTGACGCAGAAAAAACGCGAAACACGAACGCGAAAATAGTAGCGAAGATGCCAATCGCGATACAAAACTCAGCGATAACCAGCCATAGACCTGCAATCCCCACGCGTCATGCGGGAAAATTCAGCATAAAAGCAGATTAAAAATACGGTGAGATGACAATGTACGAGCACAACCACACATCCCTGACGTAGAACAGATGACCATTGTCCCGCATCAAACAGGCATTTCCCCAGAGTCACAATGTACATTGACATGCAGTCTGCATGTAAACTGCGCCAATGCAGAAACATGCATGGAACACACATTGAAACCACATCTCCCCATCACATTGCAGAGGGACAAGCAACCCCTCCTGCACACAGACGTGTCATGACCATGAGCAATCCACCATGAAAGCGTGGATGAATGTGGCGGCAGTGACTGCCGCTCACGTACCTGTTGCCCATGTTGTGGGACTCGAGCCACAGGGGGCATCCCTGCATCATGGTGGTACATATCTGACCCCAAAAGGAGCCCTGTTGTCACCTGTAGGACACAAATGGCAGCCAAAATGGAATGAATTTGGACACAAGTGAAACGCCGAAGAGTGGGATTCCCTACTAACTGCAACACACAGAACTGGCAGTCTGAATACGTGACACCCTAAACAGCCCATTTGCACAGAGGTGACACACCCACCATCCCTGAACAAATCATAAAATTGACAGGCAATACATGTCGCACTCACACTTGTCTGAGTGATGTGCCTGTACAGATGAGTGACATGCACTCAGGGAATGTGCATTTTGAAAGCATTTAGTAGCACATGCTGTGCCTGTGGCCATATTGTACTGTCCCATGATTGCCAAGGACTGTCACAATGTGACGTGCCCATGTGAAGAAATTGTCAATGATGGTGTTCCCACGGGCAACTCCTGCTGCGGCCGCAGTGGGGTGTGGGCCACCTGCCTCATCCGGTGCATCTGGCACTTGTATCCATGGGGCCTTGCTGCGTACACATATGTTGTGCAATACACAACATGCAACGATCATCTTGCACACGATGCCTGGGCTGTGCAGGAGCCTCCCACCTGTGACATCCAGGCACCTGAAACATGACTTCAACACGCCAAATGTGCGTTCCATGATGCCCCTGGTGCGTTTGTGGGCCGAATTGTACAGCCTCTGGGCCTGTGTGTCCGGGGCTCGGAGGGGTGTCATCATCCAAGCGCAGAGTGCATATCCTTGGTCACCTGTGACTGTGCAGAGAGACATGAGCCAATAGTTGGCCCTGCAAGATGTGATGGCTGGCTCAGTGGCTCATTGGTGTGTGATATGTATGACCTCGTGATTCCTGCATGACATGTACTGCATGTGGCAAGTGAGCGGCATCAATGTGTATTACGTAGCCTCACTGCTGCTCCTCCCTCCCCCAAAGCCTATTTACTAGTGTGCGCAGCGCGGTTACATCGCTTGCACCCCTACGGCAAACTATTGTCATGCCTGTCTGCGCATGTCCACAAGCCTGACAACGACACAGTGATGTCGTGCACTGAAGGTGGACGGACACGTGTGTGTAGGCCTACGGTAAGGACAGGGCGGACACAGATGTAGAGGTCATGCCTGGCTGAACTCGCCATGTGGTTGAGGGTAGACCTTTGGCTTATGCTGCGGAAATAGCGACACAAACAACAGTTGGCATGTCTGATCCCTGAGCCTGAGCAGGCCTGCGCACCCTCATTTACCCCTCGGCCGAGCCCGTACTCCGGGGGCATGCTACATAGCAACATTGTGTATTGCGTGACGGGTGGCACCGACACACACCTGAGACATGCATTGGTAACTGTCTTGGCAAGGCCTACACTTAATCACACCCAGAGCCACGTGTTGAATTACCTCACCCCTACGCCATACTGCCGTACGCCGGTCCACTCCCTCATGCCCACAGGGGGTGCGACACAGATACATGTCCCAGGTCCACCCCACTGCCTGAGGTGACAAGGTTGCGCACGCTGTACACAGCACAATGTAATGTGGTATGGCCCGGGGCCCACACGCATACAGAATGACCACACGGACACATTGAGATAATTAGTGAACTGGCTACGGGCACGTGCACCCGGCCCCTTTTATTGTCAGGGTCACACGTCCAGTGACGCCTGTGCTGGATGGGTGTTGGGTAGTGTAAGCCACCCCTCAGGGGTTGGATGGTGCTGGCAACAACTACAACAGTGATCAGACAATCAGGAGTACAAAGTACAAACATCAAGGGTCCATGACTTGATCTGCACAGAGTCGGTGGCCCCGGAAGCTCAGCGGCCGGCACAGGCACACTGCCACGGGACGGTGCCTGACGATGCACTAAGGTAGGGCCAGGGGATCTGAGCGGGTCCTCGTTGATGTCCAAGGAGAATGTCGCGGAGTGTTACGGTGGACAGTGAAAGGTGTCCATCCAGGGCATGACGGAGAGGGCAGAAGCAAGCAGAGACAGGCAATATGGAGGAGTTGAATGCTACAGTCTCCTCTTTCCCACAATGTCAGTACCAGCTACATGATGATGAAGACAACCCCCAGGCCATAGACTCAGATGCCACCAATGTTCAACCAGAGAGTGTCCATGACTCCCGTGGCACAGAGTCAGTGGCATCAGAGCCGGAAGGGGATGCAGTCAGCGATGAGGCCTGTACAATGATATAAACTCTGAAATTAACAAATCAAGACTCAGTTCCAATTGTGTGTCCTACTCGACCGCAGTGTGTGCCGGAGGCAGCGGTCAGCCCGGGGCACCTGCTGTGCAGCCAGCTCCTCCTGGATCTCTAACACACAGTGTTGAAATGGCATGTGGAGAAGATTCCTGGTTGACAGAGTTGGTGGCACCACATCGAAGGGAGCATAGGGATATAAACGATGCCATAAATATGTACTCTGCCATTGTGTAATCAAGACTCAGTTCCAAATGTGTGACTTACTTGACCGTAGTGTAGGCCAGAGGCAGCGGTGGAGTACGTCAACGAAGAAGGAGTAAAGCGGGCCTGTGTCGCGGAAGCCGTGATGGTCTGAGGAGGCTGCCAAGGTTGCGGGCTTCGGGCTTGGAGCTTGCGCTGGCACATGATGGGTCCTCTTTGACACACGCCGGTGTCGGCAGGTGAGCAGTGAGGCCTGGCTGCGCAGGGGCGGGCATGACGGGTTAAGGGACCAGTGGCCTGGGGTGCAGAAGGCACCCAGGATCGCAGGTCACCCCGCTCAGGGCGACAGCATCGGCCTCCTGGCGGGGTGGGAGGCGCCGCCCTGGCAGACGCGTTGGGCATTCCGGAAGAGAACCACGCCCAGTGCTACGTGCTTTTTATTCACACCCCTACGCTGGCCTGGCGCCCTCAGGGCCAGCCCACTCCGCACACGCTTACAGGGGGGATGTCACATACAACATTTCTGCGATCTTCCTCACTGGCTGGGATGACATGGTTGCATCCACTGTCCACTACACACCAAACAACAGCAGTGCATGTTGCCATGGATATGTCTGTGGTTTGCATACTTCAGTCTGGGCAGCACATCTACGCCACACTTGGCATTGTGTACATTCTCAGTCATGGGTCACTTGCCTCCGTCGCACATGCCTGGTTCCCACCTCTCCCCACATTCCGCTATTGTGTGGCTGAGGTGCCATGCCGTTGATGGCTCATGTACATGGCTAACCAAGGTTGCCACAGTAAGTTGTGTTGTGGTGTCTGGTGGGTGGGCATGTTGTTTGGCATGTTGTATGTGATTTTGTGACGTGTGCAGTGCCAGAGTTGTGACTTACATGATTGTGGAGTTGAGGTGTGTTGTATGGTCAGTTGGTACTTGCCAACGAGCAGTGCATTCCCATAGGTGCCATCCTGGAAGCACTGGTCGATGATGGACAGTCGGAAGATGAGGGGAGCATGCACACTGCCTGGGTAGTTGGCTACGACATTGGTGACGAGTCCCCTGTGGTCCACTATTGCCTGCACATTGATGGAATGAGTGTGCTTTCTGTTGCGGTAATTGTGTGCGGTGTCTGCAGGGGGCACAAGAAGGACGTGTGCTGTCGATTGCCCCCAACACGTGCAGGAATCCAGCTATGGCATATAGTCATTGCTTGGTCTCCAGCTGTTCCTGCGCATTGTGGGGGACGTATAGGTACTGGGGTACCTGGCTGATGATGGCATCCGGGACAGGTGTGAGGAACTTGGATGGGGCTGGCTGTGAGACTCCTCCGTCTCTGGCGGTTGTTGGTTGGGAGCTACAAGAGGGCAACAGGTGCAGCGCAGCCAGCAGCTTTGTCTGCGGAGGGATGTTGGTTGTCCACTGTGTTGGTACCGTCTGCCTGTGGGCAATGATGTTCAGGATGCGGAGGATGGTTGTCCTTTTGAGCCTGTAGTGGGCATTGACATTGTCTGGTGTTAGGTCAGTAAGGCTGGTGCATTTCCTGGAGGTCCGCTGTCTTTGTCTGCGCTGCCTCTGTGGTGGTCCGAGGTGGGGGGGCAGGGGGGTCCGGGGGGGTGGCGATCCTGTGGGTGGTGGCGGTGGGTGTAGTTGCCCTTTCAGGGCTCCGGGATGCATGGTGTGTGGCTCCATGGCATCTGTTGTTCTTCATGTGTGGCTCTGGGCTGGTCTCCCTTTGATGGTGCAGGTTGTCGTCCGACTTTACACCAGGTCAGAGCAGGTGTTAGTTTTCTGCTGCTAACACGCCTTATCGCCTGTTTTGTGGTCTTATCGCCGATGTGGCTGGTCATTGAGAATATTGGGGTGTGGTGTTGTTGCGGCTTTTTGCTCGGGAACGCCTACTCTGCATCTCATTAGCGTTAGTTGCCGGGGTCCTCTGTGGCGATGTTTTTTGCGGAAAACTGGTGTTATGGGCTGTTAGCACCAACTTGTGAATGGGGCGATAAATTTAGCGCGACTTTGGATGAGTTAAAGTGCCGATAACAGTTTACTCTCTGGTGTTCAAGAGAATACTGCTTTTTCAATTTCATATTCTTTTCAAAGTCCACAAAACTTTCTACTCAAACACTTGAGATGAAGACGCTTAACATATTCAAAAACACCTCTCTTATTTGAAGAGTACCCTATTCATAGAATTTTCGAATATGCCTTGTTGAAGAATAGATCAGTTGAATTCAACTCTAGAGAGATCATTCATATCTATCTTGTTCTTTGTCATTTTCTTTTCCCTATTTCAGTCAATGCATTCCCTCAAAAATCTTCACAATACCGAGGGGCATATTATCAAGGGCTCATCGCCGCTTTAGCTGCACTTTTTTGCCGGTAAAGCGGCGATATTTATTTCACTGTATTAGCAAGCTGCAGCTAACAGGCCTTAGCGCAAGTTTTTTGGTGTTAGCGGCCTGTTTTTTTATCTCAAAGCATGTTAGCGATATTTATCGCTAATTACATGCAAAGTAGGTGTTCCCGTGGAAAAAGGCATGCAAACACCACTACTCCATATTATCAAGGGGCTCCTTCAAATTCTGAAGAGCCAAAAACTGGCTCTAACTGCCGTTAGAGCCAGTTACTTAAGACCAGAAAATAGCTGGCCTTAAAAATGGTGATAAAACTTGGGCCCATATCTCTGCAGGTTTTGGCGCTGGCCAGCAATGCAAGCAATGTTTCAGCGCTGCCGTGCGACAAAACTACAGTGCAGGAATGCGCACAATCAATAAGATAGTGCGCATACCTCTGCCCCAGTCATGAAAAGTGTTGCTGCGCTGCGACAAGACAGCGTTGCAACACTTTTCACTATGCTCTTCTTGCGACAGCATGGATGCGCTGTAATCACTGGACAGCGATCCATAACGCAAGTAATGACAGATACGTCTGGAATCCTGACGTATCTGCCTGCGCTAAAGTCACGCATTGCTGCAGTCATGTCACAACCATGACGCAACTCCAGCAATGCATGGGGCCAGCCTATCCCTGTGGCACTGCCTCACCCTCACGCCTGCCATCAGGCAGGCAGAAGGTACTGGCGCAGTGCTGTTCATGAGGGGTGCCCGAATGTCGGCGCTTTTGGAGATCCATCGGTGGTGGTTGCGCGCTGCAGTGTCATCGTTTGGAAGCATTGGTGGAGTGTTGGTGCGGAGGGCGTTGATGAGATGTTCTTCGCTGGCCTTGATCCAGCTGCGAGGGGGTGCGATGATGGCGGTGGCGTCCGGTGGGCAAGGTGAAGACGTGATGTTACCAATGATGATCGGTCCAGGAGAGTCCGGTGTTGTGGCTGTTGTTGAAGTACCCGCTGGCGGAGGTGACGTGCTCGACCGTGTGTCCTGCTATGTGGGCTGTTGAGGTGACTTGCTGCTTGCGTATGATGTTGGTGACCCTCCCCAGGAGAGGGTGGTGCTCTGGTCACTGGGGTTGTCCAGGTGGAACTTGAGTTCACCGAGTTGGATGTCGTCGGTGGATGGGAGACCCTGGGGTGCAATGAGGTCTACAATGGTATTGGAGAACAAGGGGCCATGGCCCGGGGGGCCTGCACATGAGGGTGCCGTAGAGGATGTTCTTGGGCTTGGTCCGGATCTGGGAGTTGACGTGGTCCATGGTCACCCTTGGCACATTAGAGTGTGTTGTCAGTCGGAGTGTGCCTCTGTAGGTAACGGCAATGCCTCCTCCTTGACGGTCGGGGTGCTCCTTGCGGGTGATACTGCAGCCATCAGTGATGGTGAAGGCGATGTCCGGCATGGAGCAGGGGTTGGTCCTGGCAGGCGAGGTGGCGTCCAGGGTTGATGTCGAGGAGGGTGCTGGCGTCGTAGCGGTGGAGTGTCCAAGAGGAATGCTCCTTGGTGCTGACCGCGGTCCAGGGGCAGACGGACGCAAACGGCGTAGACTATGGGTTGCCTTTGGCACGGGAGACAACCATTACAATGCAGGCAGTACATCGTTAACAACGCAACTCCGACAACGCGGGTGCCTTAACATCGCATTGTGAGGTCAGTAATGGGGTAATTAAAACTTTTTCAGGTGTGTATGGGTTTTGGATGTAAAGAATGAAAATTGGTCTTTTTCTTGGGGTAGAATATGAAAAATGTGGGTGTAAAATATGAAAAATGGGGTGTTTAATGGGGTAAAATATGAAAAATCGGGTGTTCAATAGGGTAAAATATGAAAAATCAGGTGTTTTTTTTGGGTAAATGTAAAATTAGGGTGTTTTTTGGGGTCAATTTTTAAAATCTTGGGTGTGTTTTGTGCCAAAATGAAGAAAAATGTGCATTTGTCTCAAATGTGATCTTTTGGGGGTTCAAAAAGGAATTCCAGGGCTCACGGTTGTGTTTGTTGTGCAAAGGTTATTTTTGGGTTGCACTCACTGTAGTGGGAACAGTGATCTTCATGTCTCCGCTATGCAACACCTACTCTACTGTTGCAATGTGCCTAGTATTAGTTTGCATTATAATGGTATGCAATGTTTTGGCATGCGTCGCAACTACGTATGTGCCTTTGGCACACGAGTGGTACGCCCGCTGAGCATGGGCGCACAGCGGCCAACATTGAGAAGTGCGGGGGTTCAGGACAGCTGTGAGGTGGTAAACGCTGTTAAGAAGACTGGATGTTGCGTGGACGCGGGGATGTGTGTGTGAGCGGGTGTTGTTAAAAATTTATTGAGGGAAGTCTTACCTCTAAGCCGCGACCCGTGTATTCGTAGCTTCTGCTCTCCTGCGTCCAGGAAAAGGAAGTAGGCAGCGAGGCTCCCTCCCCTGAGCCAATCACAACGCTGCCATGCAGCGGTGGGATTGTTAATTGGCAACGGGACAAGTCATGCAGCCAGGGGCCGGAGAGAAGTGCGCATGACTGCATTGGGCAGCCTGAGTGGGCCGACCAAACAGTCATTGCGCACTTGAGTGTGCATGCCAATCCGCACATGCCCTGCTCTGTATTTGGAGCAGTACTACCCACCCTCCCACCCCCTGAGGATACATAGCATGATTACATCAGTTAGTTATCCCTTGTTTTTCCCTTTTCCATCGTTTTTTTTTGGCTTCTCTAAGCCCGCAATTCCCGCTTTCCGCCGCTGCTGCCCCTGCAGCCCGCACCCCTGTCCTCGCCCATTCCTGCATCCCAGATGATCGTTCCTCCCCCCTCCCCTACTAAATGTCGACCGACGCATGGTCGCTCAGCAGACGTGCGCCGCTGGTGCACCAAAGGCGCGCCTAAGGCAAGACCGACTGCGTCCGTCCGTTACCCGACCGCGACCAGCGCCAGGACCCTGGATCTCGAGCCAGCCACTGCTACAGCTCAGCCACCCTCCACGCACTCAACCACGGAAAACTCTGAGACTGACAACAGGCCACGCCAAACACGGCCCACAGCCAGTTCTCCTGCCTCCACTACCGCCAGACCTTAACCACCACCCCGGCCTCCAACACAGCCGACGCCAGCGTCGCAGCCAGAGAACTCCACACTTGGATCTCCAACTGCGCATACAAGCTTGCCCCACTACGCAAGCCCGACAAACAGTGCCCCAGGAAAGCCGCCTGGTTCACCACTGATCTCCAAGAAGCAAGACACACCTGCAGATGACTGGAGAAGAACTGGAGAAACACCAAGACACCCGAAATCTACACCACCTACAAGGACGCCATGACGGACTACCACAACCAAATCCTCAACAACTCCACCAACTCCAAGCAACTCTTCAAGGTCATTCATGAATTTACCAACCCACGCAGCGAAGACACAGACATCACCCCGTCCCAAGACCTCTGCGATAAGCGTTGAACCTACTTCGACCTCAAGATCAAAAAACTCTGCAACAACTTCGCCGACCATCCACCAGATGCCACAGCTGGCCCCCCGCCCCCCGACACACCAGCCAGCCCACCATCTCCACCTGGACACCGGTCACAGCCAAATACACTGCCTCGACCATGAAAGGCATCCACTTGGGGGCCACCACCGACCCCTGCCCTCCTCACATCTACCACAGCACCGAGATCGCCCTACTCGCCGCCACAGACAACATCCGCACCCTCCTGGACAAAGGGCACTCCGCAACCCTCATCCTACTCAACTTTTCAGCGGCATTCAACACCGTCTCCCACTGCACACTAGTCGCCAGACTACATGACGCCGGCATACAAGGAACAGCCCTAGACTGGATCTGATCATTCCTCACCGGAAGAAGCCAAAGGATCAGACTGCCACCCTTCCTCTCCGATCGCACGTAAATCACCTGCGGAGTCCCACAGGGGTCATCTCTGAGCCCGACCCTCTTCAACATCTACATGGCCCCCCTTGCCGCCATCATCTGACAACACGGCCTCAACATCGTATCCTACGCTGATGACACCCAGCTCATCCTCTCCCTCACCAAAGACCCCACCACCGCCAGACTCAACTTCCAGAAAGGAATGCATGACGTCGAAGTCTGGATGACCAACAGATGCCTGTAGCTCAACGCTGAGAAGACAGTAGTCCTCGTCCTTGGAACCACCCCTTCAGCATGGGACAACAACTGGTGTCCGCCGCCCTCTGAAGCCCACCTACCCCCTCGGACCACACCAAAAACCTCGGCATCGTACTCGACTGATCCCTCACCATGAACCAACAGGTCTACGCCGTCACCTCCAGCTGCTTCAACGCCCTCCGCGAAATCCGCAAGACCTTCAAATGGAGCCCCCTGGAGTCAAGGAAGACAGTCACCCATGCACTCATCACCAGCAGACTGGACTAATGAAACACACTCTACGCCGGCATTTACAAGACCCTACTCCGCAAACTCCAGACATTACAGAACACCGCCGCCAGACTCGTCCTCAGCATCCCCCGGCACGAACGCATCAGCCAACACCTACGTAGACTCCACTGGCTCCCCGTGGAGAAAATAGTCACCTTCAAAATCCTCACTCACACCTACAAATGCCTACACAACAATGGACCCAAATACCTCAACAACAGAATCAACTTCCACGTACCCAAAAGAAACATTCGATCTTCCAAACTCGCACTGGCCAAAACCCCACGCATCCACAGAGCCAGAGCAGGTGGAAGATCCTTCTCCCACATTGCATCCAAGACCTGGAACAAGCTACCAGAAGACATCAGAGGCGCCCCCTCCCTGAACACCTTCAGGTAGACGCTCAAGACCTGGCTCTTCGGCTAACAGTTCTGCGACCCTCCCACTCAGCGCATTGATACCCTCACGGGTGAGTAGCACGCTTACAATTCCCCTGATTGATTCATTGATTGAGTTATCATCATGTGATGATTGTTCCTCTTCTGCACTGCTTGAGGCGGTGGGGCAACGCTCTTCCGCCATAGCGGAAAAGCCGCCACTGGGGGTGGGTCAGCTACATGTGTGTTAGGCCTGAGCGACTCACCCCCAGCCCTCCTGTGCTACGCGTCCCACCTTCTCCTTACCTGGACATTGACACCGTGGTGCAATTCACTGCACTCTCTCCAAATCTGTGACTCAGCCAGCAGGAGCCTCAGCCAGGTGTGATTGCACTCGGCTGGGTACAGCAGTCGCCGCCTAGTATGCTGGTGGACCTCCCGATGCAGTTGATGCAGCAGGGCCCCCTTAGCCGTGAAGGTGCAGCGCTCACACCACACAAGTTCGCTGTAGCACAGGGGCTTCAGCCTCAACAGCATACGGCCAGCCCAACATCATCCGGCCTGTGATGCAGGGAGACGGCGCACACTGTTGGTAATCCCCTCCGTGGACCCCGGTGTAGTGGTGGATCGTAGTATGGGATGCGTACCTCACTATGTTGGTGCGCAGGAGCACCTCTACCATTAACAGCTCCAAGGGTCTCAAGGCGGTCTTCTCACACAGAGTCGATACAAAAGGGGATGATGGACGAACGTTTGAGCCAATCAAACACTCACCCCCAGTCAACTGATCTGGGTTTAATCCATCATCATTCTTTAGCTCACTCCACCACCCCAGTTCAGACATGGCCATATGCAAATCAGTCTGACCCTGTGCCTCATGGGAACAGTCCAGCCCGAACTGCCAAGCCATGTCTTCCATGGACCGGAAACAAGCATCCTGGGACCAGTTTCTGGCATTCCAGCCGTCATCAGCCAGGCTTGCTTGAATCCAGTGGCAAAGTGAGCAAGGGACCCACGTCTAGGCATACCCCGCCAACTTAGGGCTGAACAAAGCGATACAAAAGGGGATGATGGACTGGAGCGTTTGAGCCAATCAAACACTCACCCCCAGTCAACTGATCTGGGTTTAATCCATCATCATTCTTTAGCTCACTCCACCACCCCAGTTCAGACATGGCCATATGCAAATCAGTCTGACCCTGTGCCTCATGGGAACAGTCCAGCCCGAACTGCCAAGCCATGTCTTCCATGGACCGGAAACAAGCATCCTAGGACCAGTTTCTGGCATTCCAGCCGTCATCAGCCAGGCTTGCTTGAATCCAGTGGCAAAGTGAGCAAGGGACCCACGTCTAGGCATACCCCCGCCAACTTAGGGCGAACAAAGCGATACAAAAGGGGATGATGGACGGAACGTTTGAGCCAATCAAACACTCACCCCCAGTCAACTGATCTGGGTTTAATCCATCATCATTCTTTAGCTCACTCCACCACCCCAGTTCAGACATGGCCATATGCAAATCAGTCTGACCCTGTGCCTCATGGGAACAGTCCAGCCCGAACTGCCAAGCCATGTCTTCCATGGACCGGAAACAAGCATCCTAGGACCAGTTTCTGGCATTCCAGCCGTCATCAGCCAGGCTTGCTTGAATCCAGTGGCAAAGTGAGCAAGGGACCCACGTCTAGGCATACCCCCGCCAACTTAGGGCGAACAAAGCGATACAAAAGGGGATGATGGACGGAACGTTTGAGCCAATCAAACACTCACCCCCAGTCAACTGATCTGGGTTTAATCCATCATCATTCTTTAGCTCACTCCACCACCCCAGTTCAGACATGGCCATATGCAAATCAGTCTGACCCTGTGCCTCATGGGAACAGTCCAGCCCGAACTGCCAAGCCATGTCTTCCATGGACCGGAAACAAGCATCCTAGGACCAGTTTCTGGCATTCCAGCCGTCATCAGCCAGGCTTGCTTGAATCCAGTGGCAAAGTGAGCAAGGGACCCACGTCTAGGCATACCCCCGCCAACTTAGGGCGAACAAAGCGATACAAAAGGGGATGATGGACGGAACGTTTGAGCCAATCAAACACTCACCCCCAGTCAACTGATCTGGGTTTAATCCATCATCATTCTTTAGCTCACTCCACCACCCCAGTTCAGACATGGCCATATGCAAATCAGTCTGACCCTGTGCCTCATGGGAACAGTCCAGCCCGAACTGCCAAGCCATGTCTTCCCTGGACCGGAAACAAGCATCCTAGGACCAGTTTCTGGCATTCCAGCCGTCATCAGCCAGGCTTGCTTGAATCCAGTGGCAAAGTGAGCAAGGGACCCACGTCTAGGCATACCCCCGCCAACTTAGGGCGAACAAAGCGATACAAAAGGGGATGATGGACGGAACGTTTGAGCCAATCAAACACTCACCCCCAGTCAACTGATCTGGGTTTAATCCATCATCATTCTTTAGCTCACTCCACCACCCCAGTTCAGACATGGCCATATGCAAATCAGTCTGACCCTGTGCCTCATGGGAACAGTCCAGCCCGAACTGCCAAGCCATGTCTTCCATGGACCGGAAACAAGCATCCTAGGACCAGCTTCTGGCATTCCAGCCGTCATCAGCCAGGCTTGCTTGAATCCAGTGGCAAAGTGAGCAAGGGACCCACGTCTAGGCATACCCCGCCAACTTAGGGCGAACAAAGCGATACAAAGGGGATGATGGACGGAACGTTTGAGCCAATCAAACACTCACCCCCAGTCAACTGATCTGGGTTTAATCCATCATCATTCTTTAGCTCACTCCACCACCCCAGTTCAGACATGGCCATATGCAAATCAGTCTGACCCTGTGCCTCATGGGAACAGTCCAGCCCGAACTGCCAAGCCATGTCTTCCATGGACCGGAAACAAGCATCCTAGGACCGGCTTCTGGCATTCCAGCCGTCATCAGCCAGGCTTGCTTGAATCCAGTGGCAAAGTGAGCAAGGGACCCACGTCTGGGCATACCCCCGCCAACTTAGGGCGAACAAAGCGATACAAAAGGGATGATGGACGGAACGTTTGAGCCAATCAAACACTCACCCCAGTCAACTGATCTGGGTTTAATCCATCATCATTCTTTAGCTCACTCCACCACTCCCAGTTCAGACATGGCCATATGCAAATCAGTCTGACCCTGTGCCTCATGGGAACAGTCCAGCCCGAACTGCCAAGCCATGTCTTCCATGGACCGGAAACAAGCATCCTAGGACCAGTTTCTGGCATTCCAGCCGCCATCAGCCAGGCTTTGCTTGAATCCAGTGGCAAAGTGAGCAAGGGACCCACGTCTAGGCATACCCCCGCCAACTTAGGGCGAACAAAGCGATACAAAAGGGGATGATGGACGGAGCGTTTGAGCCAATCAAACACTCACCCCAGTCAACTGATCTGGGTTTAATCCATCATCATTCTTTAGCTCACTCCACCACCCCAGTTCAGACATGGCCATATGCAAATCAGTCTGACCCTGTGCCTCATGGGAACAGTCCAGCCCGAACTGCCAAGCCATGTCTTCCATGGACCGGAAACAAGCATCCTAGGACCAGTTTCTGGCATTCCAGCCGTCATCAGCCAGGCTTGCTTGAATCCAGTGGCAAAGTGAGCAAGGGACCCACGTCTAGGCATACCCCGCCAACTTAGGGCGAACAAAGCGATACAAAAGGGGATGATGGACGGAACGCTTGAGCCAATCAAACACTCACCCCCAGTCAACTGATCTGGGTTTAATCCATCATCATTCTTTAGCTCACTCCACCACCCCAGTTCAGACATGGCCATATGCAAATCAGTCTGACCCTGTGCCTCATGGGAACAGTCCAGCCCGAACTGCCAAGCCATGTCTTCCCTGGACCGGAAACAAGCATCCTAGGACCGGTTTCTGGCATTCCAGCCGTCATCAGCCAGGCTTGCTTGAATCCAGTGGCAAAGTGAGCAAGGGACCCACGTCTAGGCATACCCCGCCAACTTAGGGCGAACAAAGCGATACAAAAGGGGATGATGGACGGAACGCTTGAGCCAATCAAACACTCACCCCCAGTCAACTGATCTGGGTTTAATCCATCATCATTCTTTAGCTCACTCCACCACCCCAGTTCAGACATGGCCATATGCAAATCAGTCTGACCCTGTGCCTCATGGGAACAGTCCAGCCCGAACTGCCAAGCCATGTCTTCCTGGACCGGAAACAAGCATCCTAGGACCAGTTTCTGGCATTCCAGCCGTCATCAGCCAGGCTTGCTTGAATCCAGTGGCAAAGTGAGCAAGGGACCCACGTCTGGGCATACCCCGCCAACTTAGGGCGAACAAAGCGATACAAAAGGGGATGATGGACGGAACGCTTGAGCCAATCAAACACTCACCCCCAGTCAACTGATCTGGGTTTAATCCATCATCATTCTTTAGCTCACTCCACCACCCCAGTTCAGACATGGCCATATGCAAATCAGTCTGACCCTGTGCCTCATGGGAACAGTCCAGCCCGAACTGCCAAGCCATGTCTTCCCTGGACCGGAAACAAGCATCCTAGGACCGGTTTCTGGCATTCCAGCCGTCATCAGCCAGGCTTGCTTGAATCCAGTGGCAAAGTGAGCAAGGGACCCACGTCTGGGCATACCCCGCCAACTTAGGGCGAACAAAGCGATACAAAAGGGGATGATGGACGGAACGTTTGAGCCAATCAAACACTCACCCCCAGTCAACTGATCTGGGTTTAATCCATCATCATTCTTTAGCTCACTCCACCACCCCAGTTCAGACATGGCCATATGCAAATCAGTCTGACCCTGTGCCTCATGGGAACAGTCCAGCCCGAACTGCCAAGCCATGTCTTCCTGGACCGGAAACAAGCATCCTAGGACCGGTTTCTGGCATTCCAGCCGTCATCAGCCAGGCTTGCTTGAATCCAGTGGCAAAGTGAGCAAGGGACCCACGTCTGGGCATACCCCCGCCAACTTAGGGCGAACAAAGCGATACAAAAGGGGATGATGGACGGAACGCTTGAGCCAATCAAACACTCACCCCCAGTCAACTGATCTGGGTTTAATCCATCATCATTCTTTAGCTCACTCCACCACCCCAGTTCAGACATGGCCATATGCAAATCAGTCTGACCCTGTGCCTCATGGGAACAGTCCAGCCCGAACTGCCAAGCCATGTCTTCCTGACCGGAACATGTATCCTAGGACCGGTTTCTGGCATTCAGCTCATCAGCCAGGCTTGCTTGAATCCAGTGGCAAAGTGAGCAAGGGACCCACGCCTGGGCATACTCGCCAACTTAGGGCTTACACAGTCGATACAAAGGGGATGATGGACGGAACGCTTGAGCCAATCAAACACTCACCCCAGTCAACTGATCTGGGTTTAATCCATCATCATTCTTTAGCTCACTCCACCACTCCCAGTTCAGACATGGCCATATGCAAATCAGTCTGACCCTGTGCCTCATGGGAACAGTCCAGCCCGAACTGCCAAGCCATGTCTTCCTGACCGAAACAGCATCCTAGGATCGGTTTCTGGCATTCCAGCCGCCATCAGCCAGGCTTGCTTGAATCCAGTGGCAAAGTGAGCAAGGGACCCACGTCTGGCAACTCGCCAACTTAGGGCTAACAAGTGATATACAAAGGGGATGATGGACGGAACGCTTGAGCCAATCAAACACTCACCCCCAGTCAACTGATCTGGTTTAATCCATCATCATTCTTAGCTCATCTACCACTCCCAGTTCAGACATGGCCATATGCAAATCAGTCTGACCCTGTGCCTCATGGGAACAGTCTGCCAACTGCTGCCATGTCTTCCTGACCGAAACAGCATCCTAGACTGCTGCTGCGTCATCAGCCAGGCTTGCTTGAATCCAGTGGCAAAGCGGACCCACGCCTGGATCCTCGCCAGCTTAGGCTTAACAGTTTGATACAAAGGGATGATGACGAACGCTTGAGCCAATCAAACACTCACTCCCAGTCAACTGATCTGGGTTTAATCCATCATCATTCTTAGCTCACTCACCACTCCAGTTCAGACATAGTCATGCAACAGTCTGACTCTGGCCATAGTCCAGCCTGACTGCCAGCCATGCCTTCTGGACCGAAACAAGCATCCTAGACGCTTTCGCATCTGCCATCAGCCAGGCTTGCTTGATCCAGTGGCAAGTGAGCAGTGGACCCACGCCACCTAGGCAACAAACTTGACATAAAGTGGATGATGGACGAACGCTTGACAACACTCACCCCAGTCAACTGATCTGGGTTTAATCCATCATCATTCTTTAGCTCACTCTACCACTCCAGTTCAGACATGGCCATGCAACAGTCTGACTTGCCATGGGAACAGTCCAGCCGACTGCCAGCCATGTCTTCCTGGACCGAAACAAGCATCCTAGACCGGTTTCTGCATTTCGCCATCAGCCAGGCTTGCTTGAATCCAGTGGCAAAGTGAGCAAGGACCCACGCCTGCATACTCGCCAACTTAGGGCTTAACAGCGATACAATAGGGATGATGGATGAACGCTTGAGTCAATCAAACACTCACTCCCAGTCAACTGATCTGGGTTTAATCCATCATCATTCTTTAGCTCACTCCACCACCCTCAGTTCAGACATGGCCATATGCAAATCAGTCTGACCCTGTGCTCATGGGAACAGTCCAGCTCGAACTGCCAAGCCATGTCTTCCTGGACCGGAAACAAGCATCCTAGGACCGGTTTCTGGTATTCCAGCCGTCATCAGCCAGGCTTGAATCCAGTGGCAAAGTGAGCAAGGGACCCACGCCTGGGCATACCCCCGCCAACTTAGGGCTAACAAAGCGCCTGGTATGCCCAGACGTGGGTCCCTTGCTCACTTTGCCACTGGATTCAAGCAAGCCTGGCTGATGACGGCTGGAATGCCAGAAACCGGTCCTAGGATTGCTTGTTTCCGGTCCAGGGAAGACATGGCTTGGCAGTTCGGGCTGGACTGTTCCCATGAGGCACAGGGTCAGACTGATTTGCATATGGCCATGTCTGAACTGGGGTGGTGGAGTGAGCTAAAGAATGATGATGGATTAAACCCAGATCAGTTGACTGGGGTGAGTGTTTGATTGGCTCAAACGCTCCGTCCATCATCCCCTTTGTATCGCTTGTTCGCCCTAAGTTGGCGGGGTATGCCCAGACGTGGGTCCCTTGCTCACTTTGCCACTGGATTCAAGCAAGCCTGGCTGATGACGGCTGGAATGCCAGAAACCGGTCCTAGGATGCTTGTTTCCGGTCCAGGGAAGACATGGCTTGGCAGTTCGGGCTGGACTGTTCCCATGAGGCACAGGGTCAGACTGATTTGCATATGGCCATGTCTGAACTGGGGTGGTGGGAGTGAGCTAAAGAATGATGATGGATTAAACCCAGATCAGTTGACTGGGGGTGAGTGTTTGATTGGCTCAAACGCTCCGTCCATCATCCCCTTTGTATCGCTTTGTTCGCCTCTAAGTTGGCGGGGTATGCCCAGACGTGGGTCCCTTGCTCACTTTGCCACTGGATTCAAGCAAGCCTGGCTGATGACGGCTGGAATGCCAGAAACCGGTCCTAGGATGCTTGTTTCCGGTCCAGGGAAGACATGGCTTGGCAGTTCGGGCTGGACTGTTCCCATGAGGCACAGGGTCAGACTGATTTGCATATGGCCATGTCTGAACTGGGGTGGTGGAGTGAGCTAAAGAATGATGATGGATTTAACCCAGATCAGTTGACTGGGGGTGAGTGTTTGATTGGCCCAAACGTTCCGTCCATCATCCCCTTTGTATCGCTTTGTTCGCCCCTAAGTTGGCGGGGGTATGCCCAGACGTGGGTCCCTTGCTCACTTTGCCACTGGATTCAAGCAAGCCTGGCTGATGACGGCTGGAATGCCAGAAACCGGTCCTAGGATGCTTGTTTCCGGTCCAGGGAAGACATGGCTTGGCAGTTCGGGCTGGACTGTTCCCATGAGGCACAGGGTCAGGACTGATTTGCATATGGCCATGTCTGAACTGGGGTGGTGGAGTGAGCTAAAGAATGATGATGGATTAAACCCAGATCAGTTGACTGGGGTGAGTGTTTGATTGGCTCAAACGTCTCCGTCCATCATCCCCTTTTGTATCGCTTGTTCGCCCTAAGTTGGCGGGGCATGCCCAGACGTGGGTCCCTTGCTCACTTTGCCACTGGATTCAAGCAAGCCTGGCTGATGACGGCTGGAATGCCAGAAACCGGTCCTAGGATGCTTGTTTCCGGTCCAGGGAAGACATGGCTTGGCAGTTCGGGCTGGACTGTTCCCATGAGGCACAGGGTCAGACTGATTTGCATATGGCCATGTCTGAACTGGGGTGGTGGAGTGAGCTAAAGAATGATGATGGATTAAACCCAGATCAGTTGACTGGGGGTGAGTGTTTGATTGGCTCAAACGCTCCGTCCATCATCCCCTTTGTATCGCTTTGTTCGCCCTAAGTTGGCGGGGTATGCCCAGACGTGGGTCCCTTGCTCACTTTGCCACTGGATTCAAGCAAGCCTGGCTGATGACGGCTGGAATGCCAGAAACCGGTCCTAGGATGCTTGTTTCCGGTCCAGGGAAGACATGGCTTGGCAGTTCGGGCTGGACTGTTCCCATGAGGCACAGGGTCAGACTGATTTGCATATGGCCATGTCTGAACTGGGGTGGTGGAGTGAGCTAAAGAATGATGATGGGATTAAACCCAGATCAGTTGACTGGGGGTGAGTGTTTGATTGGCTCAAACGCTCCGTCCATCATCCCCTTTTGTATCGCTTTGTTCGCCCTAAGTTGGCGGGGGTATGCCCAGACGTGGGTCCCTTGCTCACTTTGCCACTGGATTCAAGCAAGCCTGGCTGATGACGGGGCTGGAATGCCAGAAACCGGTCCTAGGATGCTTGTTTCCGGTCCAGGGAAGACATGGCTTGGCAGTTCGGGCTGGACTGTTCCCATGAGGCACAGGGTCAGACTGATTTGCATATGGCCATGTCTGAACTGGGGTGGTGGAGTGAGCTAAAGAATGATGATGGATTAAACCCAGATCAGTTGACTGGGGGTGAGTGTTTGATTGGCTCAAACGCTCCGTCCATCATCCCCTTTTGTATCGCTTTGTTCGCCCTAAGTTGGCGGGGGTATGCCCAGACGTGGGTCCCTTGCTCACTTTGCCACTGGATTCAAGCAAGCCTGGCTGATGACGGCTGGAATGCCAGAAACCGGTCCTAGGATGCTTGTTTCCGGTCCAGGGAAGACATGGCTTGGCAGTTCGGGCTGGACTGTTCCCATGAGGCACAGGGTCAGACTGATTTGCATATGGCCATGTCTGAACTGGGGTGGTGGAGTGAGCTAAAGAATGATGATGGATTAAACCCAGATCAGTTGACTGGGGGTGAGTGTTTGATTGGCTCAAACGCTCCGTCCATCATCCCCTTTGTATCGCTTTGTTCGCCCCTAAGTTGGCGGGGGTATGCCCAGACGTGGGTCCCTTGCTCACTTTGCCACTGGATTCAAGCAAGCCTGGTTGATGACGGCTGGAATGCCAGAAACCGGTCCTAGGATGCTTGTTTCCGGTCCAGGGAAGACATGGCTTGGCAGTTCGGGCTGGACTGTTCCCATGAGGCACAGGGTCAGACTGATTTGCATATGGCCATGTCTGAACTGGGGTGGTGGAGTGAGCTAAAGAATGATGATGGATTAAACCCAGATCAGTTGACTGGGGGTGAGTGTTTGATTGGCTCAAACGTTCCGTCCATCATCCCCTTTGTATCGCTTTGTTCGCCCTAAGTTGGCGGGGGTATGCCCAGACGTGGGTCCCTTGCTCACTTTGCCACTGGATTCAAGCAAGCCTGGCTGATGACGGCTGGAATGCCAGAAACCGGTCCTAGGATGCTTGTTTCCGGTCCAGGGAAGACATGGCTTGGCAGTTCGGGCTGGACTGTTCCCATGAGGCACAGGGTCAGACTGATTTGCATATGGCCATGTCTGAACTGGGGTGGTGGAGTGAGCTAAAGAATGATGATGGATTAAACCCAGATCAGTTGACTGGGGGTGAGTGTTTGATTGGCTCAAACGCTCCGTCCATCATCCCCTTTGTATCGCTTTGTTCGCCCTAAGTTGGCGGGGGTATGCCCAGACGTGGGTCCCTTGCTCACTTTGCCACTGGATTCAAGCAAGCCTGGCTGATGACGGCTGGAATGCCAGAAACCGGTCCTAGGATGCTTGTTTCCGGTCCAGGGAAGACATGGCTTGGCAGTTCGGGCTGGACTGTTCCCATGAGGCACAGGGTCAGACTGATTTGCATATGGCCATGTCTGAACTGGGGTGGTGGAGTGAGCTAAAGAATGATGATGGATTAAACCCAGATCAGTTGACTGGGGGTGAGTGTTTGATTGGCTCAAACGTTCCGTCCATCATCCCCTTTTGTATCGCTTTGTTCGCCCTAAGTTGGCGGGGGTATGCCCAGACGTGGGTCCCTTGCTCACTTTGCCACTGGATTCAAGCAAGCCTGGCTGATGACGGCTGGAATGCCAGAAACCGGTCCTAGGATGCTTGTTTCCGGTCCAGGGAAGACATGGCTTGGCAGTTCGGGCTGGACTGTTCCCATGAGGCACAGGGTCAGACTGATTTGCATATGGCCATGTCTGAACTGGGGTGGTGGAGTGAGCTAAAGAATGATGATGGATTAAACCCAGATCAGTTGACTGGGGGTGAGTGTTTGATTGGCTCAAACGCTCCGTCCATCATCCCCTTTTGTATCGCTTTGTTCGCCCTAAGTTGGCGGGGGTATGCCCAGACGTGGGTCCCTTGCTCAC
Source organism: Calotriton arnoldi (assembly GCA_963921515.1). NCBI lineage: Eukaryota > Metazoa > Chordata > Amphibia > Caudata > Salamandridae > Calotriton > Calotriton arnoldi. The sequence goes on along the minus strand of CAWUFW010000757.1, from coordinate 3,569,239 downwards.
TTTGCCACTGGATTCAAGCAAGCCTGGCTGATGACGGCTGGAATGCCAGAAACCGGTCCTAGGATGCTTGTTTCCGGTCCAGGGAAGACATGGCTTGGCAGTTCGGGCTGGACTGTTCCCATGAGGCACAGGGTCAGACTGATTTGCATATGGCCATGTCTGAACTGGGGTGGTGGAGTGAGCTAAAGAATGATGATGGATTAAACCCAGATCAGTTGACTGGGGGTGAGTGTTTGATTGGCTCAAACGCTCCGCCCATCATCCCCTTTGTATCGCTTGTTCGCCCTAGGTTGGCGGGGTATGCCCAGACGTGGGTCCCTTGCTCACTTTGCCACTGGATTCAAGCAAGCCTGGCTGATGACGGCTGGAATGCCAGAAACCGGTCCTAGGATGCTTGTTTCCGGTCCAGGGAAGACATGGCTTGGCAGTTCGGGCTGGACTGTTCCCATGAGGCACAGGGTCAGACTGATTTGCATATGGCCATGTCTGAACTGGGGTGGTGGAGTGAGCTAAAGAATGATGATGGATTAAACCCAGATCAGTTGACTGGGGTGAGTGTTTGATTGGCTCAAACGTTCCGTCCATCATCCCCTTTGTATCGCTTTGTTCGCCTCTAAGTTGGCGGGGGTATGCCCAGACGTTGGTCCCTTGCTCACTTTGCCACTGGATTCAAGCAAGCCTGGCTGATGACGGCTGGAATGCCAGAAACCGGTCCTAGGATGCTTGTTTCCGGTCCAGGGAAGACATGGCTTGGCAGTTCGGGCTGGACTGTTCCCATGAGGCACAGGGTCAGACTGATTTGCATATGGCCATGTCTGAACTGGGGTGGTGGAGTGAGCTAAAGAATGATGATGGATTAAACCCAGATCAGTTGACTGGGGGTGAGTGTTTGATTGGCTCAAACGCTCCGTCCATCATCCCCTTTGTATCGCTTGTTCGCCTCTAAGTTGGCGGGGTATGCCCAGACGTGGGTCCCTTGCTCACTTTGCCACTGGATTCAAGCAAGCCTGGCTGATGACGGCTGGAATGCCAGAAACCGGTCCTAGGATGCTTGTTTCCGGTCCAGGGAAGACATGGCTTGGCAGTTCGGGCTGGACTGTTCCCATGAGGCACAGGGTCAGACTGATTTGCATATGGCCATGTCTGAACTGGGGTGGTGGAGTGAGCTAAAGAATGATGATGGATTAAACCCAGATCAGTTGACTGGGGGTGAGTGTTTGATTGGCTCAAACGTTCCGTCCATCATCCCCTTTGTATCGCTTTGTTCGCCCTAAGTTGGCGGGGTATGCCCAGACGTGGGTCCCTTGCTCACTTTGCCACTGGATTCAAGCAAGCCTGGCTGATGACGGCTGGAATGCCAGAAACCGGTCCTAGGATGCTTGTTTCCGGTCCAGGGAAGACATGGCTTGGCAGTTCGGGCTGGACTGTTCCCATGAGGCACAGGGTCAGACTGATTTGCATATGGCCATGTCTGAACTGGGGTGGTGGAGTGAGCTAAAGAATGATGATGGATTAAACCCAGATCAGTTGACTGGGGGTGAGTGTTTGATTGGCTCAAACGTTCCGTCCATCATCCCCTTTTGTATCGCTGTAATGAAAAGCAATGCTTCAAATGTTCAGTACCTTTTGCATTCTAATAGGTTTTTTAAATGCCTTTTTTAAATGGTTTTATGAAAAATTTTAGAAATATGCGGTACTCCATTTTTAATGTTTAGCATTTTTAATGTTTAGCATTTTAGTATTATCGTACACACGAAAGAGGAGTGGGTGTTGTATTCCTCTTAGGGTATCCATAAACGGGCTTTCCAGTATCATGTCCTTATATAGGCACAATTCGCCCTGCCCTTATATAGGCATAAAATCCCAGCCCTTATTTAGGCATTAAACCGTGCACTCCAAATACAGGCATGGTCTCTGACATCCGTCCACCCTAACGTCACAACGAGTTCATGAAGAACAGACCCTTAGGCTGCGGGAGTTTCCCTAGTCCAGGACTATTGATTTCTTCAAGGACTCATATATTATGCATGAACCATTATTCCTTAGGGGGTTCATTCATGACGTCTTTTGCTGTCCAACTCACGTCAATACTAACATTCTTAGGTGCTCTCAGGTATAAATATACCTTCCCTAGCCCCTGTAAACCAGAGGAGACCTCGACTTCAGAGGAGCCCGTTTCCCGGCCTGACGCACTGAGAAGACGCTATCATCCCTGCACGCAGAGAGTCCAGCTTCCAGTGATCTGACTTCCCTTGCGGGGTGTTGGAGTTCGAGTCTGGCAAAGAGATTCCTACCTCTCTCATTCTTCAGGTATGGAGCTGACTAGAACCTAGAGGGACTCTTGGCAGACTAGGCATACTAGGCATACTAGACTTAACATACTCTTAGTATACCATAGTAAGGAATACTTCACCTACTTCTTCCCTCTTCCTACACCTAGGTTAGGTTAGGTACATTGGGGTAGAACTAGCTTAGCAACGCATTGTATGAGTACTCGCATTTTTAGTCTGTGTTATTTATGTAACAGCATATGTACTAAAAGATAATGCTCTTGCAGTATTATTTATTTCTACTGCTCACACTGTACATTATTTATCTCGCATACTGTCTTGTTATCATAACAGCACATTTTACTTACACCAGAAACAAGACTGTTCAATAAATCCTTTATTGAAACGACCGTCTATTTCTTTCTGTGTAACTTGGAGAAAACTAAGCATGCACGACTGAGCTGAGTGAAATAGTTATCTATTGTTTCCACGACTCTGGGACACGTTCTGATTCTAAAGGGAAACACAGTGGTCATGTTTTGCGGCTGCCAGAAACTACTCCCTTCTTGTTGTCAAGGAGTTTCTAGTGGCCTCTGAGCTAGCTGGCACAAGTAATTAAGTTTAATATACTCGATAGGGACATACTGACCTTAGTCCTATGTCAAACCTATAGGATATATTATTCCAATGCGAAGAGCCTATTAGGGAAATAGGAGCTACACTACAGTTCTTAGTCCATGCCAATGTCTGAGATGCCGAGAGAAAGATGCCCAAATACTTAAAGCCGTCCGGGACCACCACTACCTCTCGCGACCAGTCGCCCAGCCTATCCCCGCCCCGCAGTGGCCAAAGAAAAGATTTTCCCCCGGTTCATGTAGAGGCTGGAGGTCTCGCCAAAGATCTGCATAATGCGAAGAAGGTGCGGACCAGTCCGGTCGAGATTCGTGAGAAAAAACAAAACGTTGTCCGCATAGAGCGCTATGCGATCGGAGACTCCCGGTGCCCATTCGAAACCGCGCATCTGCGCGTCTATTCGAATCCAAGCCGCGAGCGGCTCCATAGCGAGCGCAAAGAGATAGGGAGAGAGTTGGCAGCCCTGGCGCGTCCCTCGCCCGATGGGAAAGCGCCTGGAAGCCGAGTCGGCCACACGGACCGAGGCGGTTATGTCCGTATATAGTAGGTGGATAAGATTCAGTAACCGGGGGCCAATGTTTAGACGGTCAAGCAAGACAAAGAGATATGTCCAACTACGGGAATTGAAGGCCTTGTTCATGTCCGCCAGGAGGAGCGCGGCCGGGCCCCCAAGTCTATCAACTGCGGCTATAGCAGTATGTGCACGCCTGATATTATGCCGCGTGGCTCGACCAGGCATAAAGCCTGTCTGATCCGGGTGGACCAGGTCCGTAATGTGCGGAACCAGGCGGCTGGCGATCACCTTGGCCAACAGTTTGGCTTCCACATTGAGCAAAGAGATCGGGCGGTAGGACGAGAATTGTTCCGGAGGACGACCCGGCTTTAAGAATACAACAAATTCTGCGTGCCGCCAATCCGGTGGGAGACCACCACCCTCCGCAGAGGCCTCAAGAGCCGCCAGGTAAGGTTTTAACAGTTGCGGGTGAGATTTTTGGGAAAACCTGCCGGGGAAGCCATTCGGGCCCGGCGCCTTTCCCGCCCGCATATCAAGCAACGCAGTTAGTAGTTCTTCTACCGACAAAGGTGCATCCAGCGCATCACACACCTCATCGGATATGGCCAGAGGGGGAAAATCATTGATGAACTTCTGAACAAGTTCCGCAGGGAGAACTTCATGGGGAGCATACAAGTCTGCGAAATACGAGGCAAAGCAATCAGCAATGACGGACGGGTCTGTAGGAACCGTCCCGTCTGGACCGCGTATACATGGGAGCGTCTGAGGGCGCAGGGTTTGTTGACACAGATGATGCAGCAAGGCACTAGATTGGTCTCCCCACTGGTATACACTGCTACGAGTGGCGAGCCAATAAAGCCGGGCCTCATCCAGGAGTTCCCTGGCATATGTCTGTTGTACATTCAACAGGTGTCTGCGCGCGATACGTCCCTCCGTATCCCTACCTGCGCGCTCCAGATCGAGCAACTGGGGCTCAATTTGTAACAATTTGTCGCGGCGCTGTCGACGTTTTGCAGTACAAAAGGCAATATCCGTACCCCTGAGAGTGGGCTTCATTGCCTCCCATAGAATAACTGGGGATTCCACTGTGCCTGTGTTTAGTAAAAAATAATCAACTAGGGATTTATGAATTTGTGATCTATACTTTTCGACACGTAACAGCCACGGCGACAAACGCCACCTGAACTGAGAGCGCCTGGGATCCAGAGATAAGAGGAGGGAGACCGGTGAGTGGTCTGATAACCTTCTAGGGAGAATTTCGGCCGCGGACAATCTATGAGTGTCTGCCCCTGAAAGGAAAATATAGTCGAGGCGAGAGCTCCAGAGAAATAGGTGTATGCAGACGCGGTGGGGTGTAGAGTCCTCCACGAGTCAACCCATCCCAATCCCTGAACTAGGGGCAATAATTTAGAGTCCTGGGTCCCCGCTACTCGGGCCGTAACACGCCACCTATCTTGCGTCGGGGACATAACATCGGTCCAATCTCCCCCAACCAGGGTCAATCCCGACGGAAGCTCAGTCCAGAGCGTCGTCAGTTTTTCAACAAAAGACCACGAAAGAGGAGGGGGCATAGACACTACCTAAAACAATGGGTTCCCCATACAGTGTCCCATACACCACAATGAATCTACCCTGGGGGTCAGACCAATTTCAGCTATGAACAAATGGGACGCTGCGATGTATAAGGATTGCAACCCCCCGGGAGCCTCTAGTGAAACCGGCGTGATACGTGTGTGCAAACCCAAACCTTCCCAAACAAGGTGTCTTGGTACCTGCTAGGTGGGTCTCCTGCAGGAATAGAATGCTTGCCATGTGACGCTTAGCTTGGCGCAGCACAGCTCCCCACTTGATCTTATCGAGCAGACCATTTGTATTCCAACTAAGAACCCGGAGCTCTCTACTCCCGACCCCAGCTAGGTCTTGCGGCATGACTGGCAGTGGCATGTGGAGGGGAACGTAGCTAAGTGGGAGACAGTAGCAATCCCAAAATCGCACATAGCATAAGACATAGTGGCATTAATAAAAAGCAACAAAAATCCCCGCATGAAATCCCCAACAAACCCCCCACCCCAATACCTCCCGAACATGGAAGTATCTGTCGCGGCATGATCCAGGCCAAGACCCCAACAGGGGGTAGCGGCAAAGAGCAGCCAATGGATCCCAAGTAAGAGTCTCCTGCCCATAAAGAGTCAAACAACTGAAGGTCAGGGACTCAGTATACAATGCAAGCCTGCAATACAACATACAGTAGGTATCATATTAGAGTGAATAGTTACAGTTCTCGGAGCTACATCGTTTAGGACGCTGAGGGTGCTGCTTGATCTTCAGAAAGTCTCTTACTGGATGTACTGCTAGTCTTGGACCTCTTCTTAGATCGCGAACGACGTCGCTGTCTGCCATCCGCCCCGGGGGGGCCACGTCCAGGTCCACTAGACGACGAGTCGGAGTCGATTCTGGGTGGGGTGCGGGGTTTAATCCACACCGCCTCTTCAAGCCACTGGAACACCTCCTCGGGGACTCAAAAAAGTAAGTGCGTGACTGGTACGCCACCCGCAGACGAGCCGGATACAGCAAGGAGTATGGAAGCTTGAGACCTCGAAGACGAGCCTTGGCCTCCAGGAAGGACTGTCTGCGCTGCTGTACGAGCCTAGTGTAGTCCGGAAAGATTAGGATGCGCTGAGAGTCATGAGTCAGTGAGTCCCTCGCTCTTGCCTGCTGTAGGATTACATCTCTGTCTCTATAATTAAGGAGACGGGCGATGATAGGGCGAGGACGGGCACCTGGCGGCGGCTTCTGTAGCAACGCACGATGAACGCGCTCCAACACGAAGCAGGATGAAAGCGAGTCGGGTGCGAGCCAACCTCTGAGCCACGTGGCGAGGAACTCTTCCGCGTTGTTACCCTCGCATCCCTCCGGGAATCCAATAAAGCGGAGATTATTGCAGCGAGCACGTCCCTCCGCATCTTCCACTCGCGTTGCCAGGCCTCGAGTGAGTGATTCAAGAGTAGACACTTTTTTCGTCAACGTGCCCATTGTGTCTTCCACGTCCGAGATGCGGGATTCTGCCTCCGTGATACGCTGCACAGCATTCCGGAGATCTTGTCGAAGCAGCATAACATCCGCGCCCACCGCACCAATCGTGTTCTCCAATGTTTCCCGCGACTGCGTGATCGCCGCCAACAGCGCCGCATTGTCCGGCATGTGGGCTTCCGGGCCACCCAGTGAGGGCCCGAGGTCACTGTTCCAGCGTATTTGTCAAGGGTACATTGCTTGGAGGACGCAGCAGGCGGCTTAACTTTGGCAATTATAAAATCTCACGGGGCAAAAAGGCGGTCCAACAGTCGGGATATAGCAATCTCCCACAGCGTGCGCAGACGGGTCACAGGCGACGGGGGCCAGGTATTTCGCCCGCAGCGGGGGAAGAGAGGGCCAGACCAGGCGGGGCCACCACACCCGCAAGCCGCACCAAAGCTCAGTTGGCCGCCTCGGCGAGTTAGGTACCCCAGCCTCCCCTAATGGGTGTCAAGGCACAGCTCCCAATCACCATGCAATGGTAGGACAGGCCGTAGGACAATATCCCTCAGTCACTGGCATCAAACACAGCACTCCGGTGAGGGGTAGAACTGTAGGGCGACACACCGATCAATGGTGCGAGGGGACAGCGATGGCACTCAGCACTCCCATGCAAGCAGTGCCCCAAGAGAACACAGGAGGTGGGCTGCGGTATCAACACAGTCAATCAAGGCTGGCATAGGCGTCAGATGGTGTCTCCCGTGCTGTAGAGGCAACTGCACAGTTATTGTTACCACATATCAGGCCCATGCGAGGGCCCCGGTGTCCAAATTCAGAAGCCCCAAGCACAGTCCGGGTAGGATGGTAGTGTGCTCAGCACAGGCCCTAGAAAACACTCAACGCTCACTCCGCCCCGCAGCGGGCCTCCCGGCGCAGGCAGACTCAAGCACGCAGTGTCTCTTCCCGGGAATCTGGGCCACGCAAATGCCTCCACACAGTCTGGGACGACAATCCCCACCGCTGCCCACAGATTGCACTCACCGGGTCAGCGAGAGGTGGCTGGGAGGGATTCCACAGGCCCAGTCGATCTGCGGGATGGGGGCACCGCACGGGGACCCCGTGGCGCCACACGAAGAGCACAGGCTGCACCCGCGCGACCTCGGCGGGGCGGCTCTTCCACAGGCAGGCCCACTGCAGAGAGGCCCAGGCACGGGGGGGCAGTCCGGGCCCCCCACCACGATCCGGTGCAGAGGCCACCAGGTCCCGACAGTTCAGGGCCGCGGCTGCACCCCCGCCGCACCAGGTGCCGAGCAAAGCCCACCGGCGGGAGCCCACGAGGCAAAAGGGCGCTCTGCGGTCACCAGGCAGCCGTATCACCAGGGCCCCACCTCAGGATCGCGGGCGGGTAGGTGCAGGGATGTCGTCGTCGCCGTGTCCCGGTATCTCTCGGACACCGCAGGCTCCGGGGCAGGAGGGCACACAGGCGGGAAGGCGGGCGCCGGCAAAGCAGGCAGCACGTCTCGCAGGCGCCAGGCCACCACGCCGTCAGGCCGCCACCCCGCAATCGCGACAGGGCAAGCCCAGAGAGGCTGTCGCAGCTGTGAGGCAGGATTGCAGGGGATATACGGACTCCGAGACAGGAGGATGTCCACTCATAGCAAGGATATATGAAGGATTAGTGGCAGGCTGCAGGAGCTGCGCTAAGGCTCGTCTGCCATGGTAGACGGCTAAGCCACGCCCCCGTTACACACATTTTTTAATCTCCACCATATTCGCACTTGTTTTCATTCTGCTTTTTTCTGTTTTAAGGGAGATCACCAGCAGTTCATGACTAGATTTATAAAATAACATGACATCCGCAGAAAGAATTTTAATCAACTCAAATTAACATCTACAGAAAGAATTTTAATCAACTCAAATTAACATCTACAGTTTTCTATGACATAACAGTGCAACGCACTTTCGATCTGGTTTATTCAACCCCATATTGAGCATTTGAATAAGGCACATGGGTAGCTCTGCCTCAAGCTCCGTATTCCTGACGAGTGAATACATCTTTAATGATGCAGCAGATTGCACTTTCTGAACTGTCTATTAAAACTAAATTGATCCATCTATACTGCTCCACGGGTAGTCCCATTTCGAACTGTCCATATCAGTTATTGCTCCCCTCAGTCATTAATTGTGCACTATGTTCTTTCAGAAACCTTCCTGTAATATTCATGATAATTTTAAGTGTATTATTTTATGGTTTTATTTAACTGAAATAAATTTAAACTTGAACTTAAATGGGTTGCACATTAGAAAAGTGAGACCCAAATTCAAGTCCCACTGTTGCATCACAAAGGGCTTTGGCAGAATCATTGGCTAAAGGCTGTGGTCCAGTGGGATTGGAGTGCGGTCGAGGTGAATCCGGCTCTGAGTTGAAGACCACTATAGATAGCTGCACCTCTTCTGGCGCCGGCGTCGTCGTTATCAGCGTCGATGTGAAAGGAACCGGTACCGGGAGTTGCGCCGGAACCAAAGTCGGCACTGAAGTCAGTGTGGAACCGTAATCAGGCTCAAGAGGGACACACAGCACGGAACGCAAACCCGCTGGCAGTACCTCAACTGAAGACCTCTGCAGATCGTTAGGGCCAGTAGCTCACCAGAGAGAGATGGAAGCATGCCAGATATGCACAGCATGGCCAACCTAAAGGCTTCCATTTGCTGTGAAGTTGCCAACGACCCGGAAATTCAAGTTGCATCTTCACCAAATTTGGAATCAGCTCTTCAGGAACTGAGAAGCAAGACCCAGAGGCATATGGATGTCCTACCACCCTATCTGGAGTTCGAGAGTGGCAGGAAGACGTTGATACCTGATTTGACTTTTTATGCTTCTTTTAGGACTTACACAAAGACTTCAACCGCAACGAGGACCTGCTGCAGAAAAACGTTTGCGAGCTGAAGCAGGACCTTCCTGTCAACTTTGACTAGTTTTGACGCAGATTCTTACTATGTTTGACAACGTAGAGTTTCACCTTGGGGTCCTATTTGGACTTTGGATTATCTGGGCTCAGTCATCGCAGGCCCTGGAGCTGTGCTCTTACCCAACACACCATAGGCATACCTCGTGGGTGTCCATCACAGACATTTGTTTGCAATAGGCCGGCCAAAGTTTAAACTCTGTTGTTTTGGGAGGGTACATATTTGCCTTGCGCACTTGTAAAAAAAAAAAGAAAAAAGAGAATTTGGGCAAAAAAGACTTGTCAATGACGAGGAGTAGAACTCTGGATCCACGTCTGAAGGTGTGAAAGAAAGGAACTGATGTCAGCACACCTGGGTGGTGACTATATGCAGCCCACCCTTACAGAACATAATGACGTCAGTGCAGCGCACATGAGTACTTCTTTTGGATTTCAGGATCCAATCCGATGTCTGAGGGAATATTCAATTGGTGAAGAATCTGCAGTTAGAAGTATCCATCAGAAGTTGTTTTTTTTTTTCCCAACCTCAGTACAAATGGCAATCATGCATGTGCACTGAAGGCTGAATATGACATGAAATACAACCCCAGATCGAGGTGCTGCGGTTTGAAGGGGCACACAATGTGCACTTTTCCTTTACTGAGAGTTACTACCATCAGCTCACTGGGCTGTGATGGAGTGACAGTGGTGGCACTAACTGATTACAAGGTGAAATTTGCCTTCTGGCCGCTCCTGTTTTAAATTGGTTTGTCCCCTAAAACTGGGTCCTTTGCTTTCATCCATCCATATGGTATATGGACTACCATCAGTATGTGTGCTGTGCAAGGCTCTTGCAGCCAAGGGGCTCCGTTTGGTTCCATGCATAAGTGGTACCTAAGATGAGGGTGGAGAAAACCGGCCAGACAGCAATGTGAAGTGCAGTGCTTTTCCAAAGCATTCCTGAGGTCCTTTATAATGGACCACATTGTAGTGTGTAAAGGTGAAGAGAAAGAATGCCCCTTTGTAGTGAATACAAAGTCCTTGCTCTCTCTGAGCCATTCCTCCCCAGAAGTGTTACCCCAACATACTGTGGGGGAGGCAAGTGAGAAAACCTTGCCCTCGTTTGTGTCCTTTGTTTTTGGTTGTCCTGACATGGAGATTCCAGCCCCACCCCACCTTATCCACTTCGTCCAACAATCCCTCAAACCCATCTCATACACAGTAATGAATGGATAGCTAAAATGGCAATGATTAATACGGGAGTCAAAATAGTCCCCAGTATCCCACTATCTATGCCACTAAGCCAATTACCTATTGCAGAAAAACCTCTCCCAACTGCCTCACAGGCACCTGTTGCCTCCCTCTCCTTCAATTCTCCTGAAACTACACTGATGTTATTTACAAACTTGTTAATTTCTTTGCTTTTGTTAGGCACGTAAGTGCAGCACTGCTGGACGCGTAACATGCGACAGACTCCACCCTTTTTTGTGATCAAGATATCTAAAGCAAGCATGTTCTCTTAAACCATGGCCCTAATAGTTACAAGTTCAGAGTTAACAGCAGACAATGCTCCTGCAGTATTGGATGCAAGACAGTCAGCCAAAGTAGATAGCTTCCTAATTTTTAGGTCATTCAGAACTACCCTTACAGAAGGAATCAGAGCGTCAAAGATGTCACCTAGTATTTGCGAAGCACTACGCTTGTATCTTCAATGAAGCACCTCTCCCATATTATCTAAATTATCTGCATGATTAATTTTAGCAAAACCTAAAGCTAGGTAACAGCTGCCTACCCAATTTGCAGGAAGCCGAAAATAAACATTCTTCCCACACACAAAGTAAACTCCTGGAATGACAGCATCCCTTCCACCAAATACCTGTTCTCGCAGAACTTCAAATCTCTGTGGGCATTCACTCCAGCCCATCATCTGAAGATTGCCAATCTTTTACTTTCTTCTCATAAAACATAGTTTTCCTTGCTTTTGCCAATCCAAACTCAACTTTGGGTGTATCCCATCATTCTTTAGTTTTTCCGCTCTTTATCCCACTCCCTTGGGAACATAAATCCTCTCTTTGCCTTGTACTCAAGCCCTTGCCTTCTGTCCTCCAATTCTTCAATAAGCTCTTTCTCAGGTTTAGTCATCTTGCATGTCAACCTTTCCTTCTGCACACTGGAAACATAAATATTTGTCAGAAACCTAAAGAAATGCCACACTATATCTCTGTACCTAGCGTTATAATGAGGATTCAAATGTTTGTACATAGGCACCTGTTCAAGGACTAGGTCAAAATTTGAGAAATAATATAAACAAGCATTGGCATAGTCAATAGGTCTCGCCTTGGGACCTTATAAGTATTTAGTTATGCAGCACAATTGTTGCATGGCTAAACACTTATAAGGTCCCAAAGGCGAGACCTATTGGCTATGCCAATGCTTATTCTTAGTTATCACCTATCAGAGCACCTTTCAATATGTGCTACGGTTGTGCGCTATATAAAAACAGTCTAATGTACCAAGGTGAAACGCTTCTACATGTTAAATATGTTTCTTTTTATTTTAAAGAGACCGTAATATTTTGGTATGATGTTTGTTAGGAGATTTAGATGCCAACTATTTTCAGGGTTTGGCTTCTACACGGGCTCTTAGAGCCCGGCCAATCTCCTGGCTCGGCTCTGGCTCGGCTCCTGCTGGCAAATTCTTGGCTGTCCACCTCTATCATTGTGCGTGCGTCATCCACGTTAACAGAACGACAGCCGATTTCACTATTGCTGTGCTTTTGAAGTGCCTCAAGTACTTCCCAAAAAAAATGAAGTATTTCCGGTCCAGCAGGTGCACAACGCCGGCTGCGCTGTTTCAGTGCGCAGCGCCGGTGTGAGGTTTACAGCCACGACCGCCTTGAGAACGGAGTGAAGCAATTACTGTGAGATGTCTCCAGAGACAAAAGCCATCACAGGCGGAGCTCTGCTTTCATTTGTGGGGGTGAGAGTGCGACGCAGAGAGCTTGCTGGGGGCGGAGTCACTAGCAGAAATGGGGAAGGAGGGAGATGGGCGAAAGTGGGGACAGTGGAGGAACCGAGATGAGCGAATCAAGGGGGAGGGAGGGAAGTCATCAAGTCGGATGAGAAGGAAGGAACACGTTGACGTGAGAGGGGAAAAGTTGGAAAAGGGCGGAAGAAGGGCTGGTGTGAGAGGGGAAGGGGAACAAAGAATGCCGGGAGAAAAAGATTACGAGATGGAGAAGGAGAGGGATACAAATAAAGAAGTCCTTGCGGGTTGATAGCATGACAGAGGGAACGGGGTGTGTGTGTGTGGGGGGCGCTGCTAAAAGTTATAGCATGGCATGCAAAGGCATAAAGCTAACGAGAAGGGAGTAGGAGAAGGGAGGGGGTAGGAGAGGGCATTCACGCGCGCGATCAAAGAAGCCAAATGACAGCTGTGCACGATGCAAAGGCATGAAGCTAACGAGAAGGGAGGGGGTAGGGGAGGGCATTCACGCGCGCGACCAAAGAAGCCAAATGCCAGCTGTGCACGTCGCGCGCGCTCTTGTGCGCGTAATAGCAAGCTGGTGGCCGGCAAGGTACTAAAGTCTCGCAGAGCAGCGCATGCGCTGGCTCAGCGAGACCTAAAAAGGAGAGGGGCAAAGAAAAAAACAGAGGGAAAGTGAAAGGGAAGGCGAGAGTGAAAGATAGGGGCAGATGGGGATAGAGAAAATGAGGGAGAAGAACATGGGTAAAGGAGTGGAGAGAAATGGATATGGTGAGGGAAAAACAAGTTAGATGTGGTGTGGCAAGAATGTACTAGAGGAATGTGTTTGCTACAAAGGGAAAAAGAAAGACAATAAAGACAGAGAATGATGGGGAGAGGCTGAAAACAAGAGAGAAGATATATCATAGAACAGATAAGTTACAGTGAGGGCAGGAGAAGAAAAGACCAAAGGTGAGTCGGCACCCATGGAGTATCAGTGAGTGATGCCACAGGGGGACGTGGGGTGCCCTCTCACTGCTAGTGGCAGTGGGCGGCAAACTCCAAACGTTTTGGGGATCTTCACTTATTTATTTTTACATATTAAACACTGTATTGTTAAAGCCAATGATTTGGGACACATTTAAAATTGACATGGCGCATGAGGTTTGTGATGTGAAGTGGCCTCCTGAACGTATATGCCTTTTAAAAAAATTAATGCACTAGCAAACAAACATGAAGAGAAAGTTGGTGAATAATATGAACAACAATACAAATCTTTTATAAAGCTAACAAAAAAAATAGACGATAATGTTGAACCCTATTAAGTGATTTCTTCTTTGTGATTCTACTATTTTAATAGAAACAAGGAAGAAAAAATATAGAAAGAACCAAAGCAAGCCATCACCACGATAAAATTAAACATAAAAAGAGATCAGAAAGGCCAGAATAGAGATCCCATGTGTAAGAAATAAAACCTATCCCAAATGGATGCAAAAATAGGTAAACCAAAATTTAAATGAAACAAATAACTTAAATGCAAATAGCAAGAATAATATTTAATCAAAAAAGGGAAGCACAAATATTTATATAATAAAGGAAAAAGGTAAAAGACCTTATACTAAAAGATGCAAAACGCAATCGCTATGATAAATGACTAAATCTACCTTCAAAAGTCCAAGCGACAGTTCAAATATTAGGTAACGCTCCCATGGACACAGGGATCACCCGTACCATGTATGTCGGATATTGAGGGACCTTCGAACAAAAAAATATATATAATAGAGAAACATAAGCACAATGCAAAAGTAATACTGGAGTTAAAATGAACCCTATACAGTCTTTATTTGATAAAAATACGCCACTTACGAACAATGTATATCAGCCGCCTAAGAGTAGATCGATTTTTCAGAAAGGATCCACTTACATAAGATGTCTTCTCATAATAATCTATCTAAGGAGTCTAATATGGCAATATTCGCCTATAAGAGAAATAAAAAGTGTCCTTGTAAGAACATGTGCCCAATAGGGTGTGCAATAAAAGGAGTTTAGATAACTCCCCATATCCTTTTAATACTCTTAATTTGAAGCGCCCCTAAAATCAAAAGGGCGAAAATGGTCCATCAATTTGTCTGACCAACAAGGAATAATAAAAGATAAAAAAATAAAAATAAATTTAAACTTACAAGTAAGTATTACTCCTGTTTCGGATATTTGACGTAGATTTGTGGAACATAAAAGATTCAAGTGAAGGTCCTACACACCGAACAAAAAGAATAATGACCGGTTGACCAGCACCAAACACTTATTTTGTGTCACATATATTTATATCTATATACAAGTTCCTTAACTTTAGTCCATTTTCTTATGTATGTAAGTATCGGTAAATTCATTTTCAGTATTCATGTCTGAAAATGCCGGAAGCAATGAATAAAAAGATTAATTTGTTTAATTTGACTAAGAATGAATATCAAGCCCTCAAAACATTAGCTGCTAACCATGATGTTGTAATCAAGGAAGCAGATAAGGGCGGCAACATTGTGGTAATGCAAGATGTGGACTACATACAAGAGATTGAGAGACAGTTAGGAGAGGGGATGGCATATACAAAACTTGTTGCTAACCCGTTGAAGCAGGTCACATGCCACATTGAAGATAGACTAAAGTTTTGGCAAGAACGTGGCCTTATTTCTGACATCGAATATAGGTATCTATTCACTCCACTACCAAGAGCACCTTGTATATACATGCTCCCTAAAATTCATAAGACAGGCAATTTTCCACCAGGGAGACCGATTGTCTCTGGCATTGGTTCACCTACAGAACGCTTGTCGGAATATATTGACATTTTTTTACAGCCTCTAGTATTTAATTTACCTTCATATCTTAGGGATACAGGTGATCTCCTTAGCAAACTAGAAGACATAGAATGGACTGGGGAACTTGCATTTGCCACATTAGATGTGTGCTCCCTATACACGAGCATACCAGTTGAACAAGGTCTGCAGGCTTTGCGGGACTCATTATCTTCAAGAGATGCCACTCTGTTTGAACACACAGAAATGGTGCTAGATCTTACCTGTTTAGTGTTAGAGAACAATGTATTTTTACATCAGGATACTTGGTTCAAACAGTTGATGGGCGTAGCTATGGGGTCAAAATTTTCACCATCGTTCGCCAATCTGTATATGGGCAGATTCGAAGCCAAACATCTGTGGGCCAACGGTCCCCTCAACTGACTGGTCGGATAGTTTATTGGGGCCGGTATATAGATGATATTTTTGTTATCTGGGCAGGCAACAAATTGGAGTTTGAATCTCTGACGGAATATCTTAATGATAACATTTTTAATCTTAGATTCACCTCGAATTATAATGACTCTGAAATAGAGTTTCTGGATGTGGGGATCTACATCAAAGATAATAAAATAATGTCTCGCCTATATAGAAAACCAACAGCATGCAATTCAATACTGCATGCCTCTAGTGCTCATCCTAATACACAGGTTAATGCAATTCCATTAGGCGAAATGACTCGTTTAAGGAGAAATTGCAGTGAGGATATCATCTTCCTTCGGGAATTAGATAATCTAGAAGAACGTTTTAAGAACAGAGGATACACTTCATCGGTCCTCAATCAGTCTAGGAAACAGATTATGAAAACAAATAGACACACGCTTCTAAGAAATAAGAACAAGAAGGCCCAGAACAAACATAGGAACAAACTTAGTTTTGTAACAGGATACAACACACATAGCCATGCCATTTACAAGATTATATTAAAGCATTGGCATCTCTTAACCTTAGATAGGTCATTGGAGAAATATATTACAAGAAACCCCAGAGTAGTCCATAGAAGGGGCAAGACCCTTAGAGACATTTTGTGTTCTAGCTATCTTCCACCTAAGTCTCAGAGACTGACATGGCTCCCGGATAAACCAAGAGGGTTCTACAGCTGCACTCGGTGCAACATGTGTGCATTTGCGTGTAACAAAATTAAGGAATTTAGCTATAATACGACCACTGTGTACCAGATCAGACATTTTATAAATTGCAATTCTAAATATGTAGTTTATTGTATCCGTTGTCAATGCGGACAAATCTACATAGGGAGCACGATACGTCCACTCAAGGAAAGAATCCAAGAGCATATGAGGGCTATACGCAATAATGATATGAGCTATCCTCTTGCGGTTCATTTCAATACATGCCATCCGAATTTAAATCTGGCAAGTATCAGCTTCCATGGAATTGTTCAGATACAGAATGACCCTAGGGGTGGGGACAAGACAAAGGTGCTCAGAAAAGTAGAATCGCAATGGATACTTCGTCTTAGGGCTGTAGAGCTAGGCTTGAACATTGATAGGGAATTACATGTATTTCTTACAGATTGAAATTCAATAAAGGGCTTTATACCATTGATTGAATATGCTCTATCTGTTATTTTCTTGGCTGGACCTTTAAGACATGTTACTCTATCTGTGTACAATTTGGATACAAACTGCAATAACACCATCTGATTTTGTTATAAGTCTTACAAAAGATTATGTGTGCCTTAGGATTCACTTGGTCTTTTTGTGAATTTAGTGCTCTCTGACTTTCATTAAGCATGGTAATTGTACTGCTATGTTATGTTCACGTAGCTCTAATTATTGTCATATTGGCTTCTGGAAATCGAACTATAATCTTGTATTACACTTACTTAGCTTTGTATTATATTATACTATGCAAACATGTGGAATCACATAATATGTGATATCCAATCGCAATGCATAATTTCAAATTTTAATTTTAAATTGTAGCCTTGGACTACATACAATGACTGCATACATGTCCATAATCAATAAGTATTACCAGGAATTGGCTTGCTTTAAGATAGAGTGGAAATTGTTAAACTTATAGTTTAAATCGCATAATGTGTAAACAAGTGGAATGACTTAATACGCAATATTTAATGACAATGTATGACTTAAGATGTAGGTGGAGTGCTTCTTTTTTCCTTTTTTTCTTCTCATTTTTTCTCTGTCTTTTTCTTTTCTGGACTATTTATATTTAAATTTTGAAAGGCCAAAATGACAACTAAGCGTTTTAACCATTTCCTCACTTATTTGCCATTGCTTTTTGTTATGGGCTACTACTAATGGAATTCGTATATATTTACTCCTTCCAACATGGCCGCCATCCTAGTACACCGGCAATTTTTTGAAGTCCTTCTTCTATTTTTAGATTAAGGGCTTCGTAATATTCTGGCACTAACGTATTCGAGGAGGAGTTGTCGGATTAGCTATGACGCTAAAAAACCTGCCTAATGGTTAACCTATAGGGCGGCATCGGCACATTTAAATAGTGCCGGTGGGAGAGAAGGAATTGCTCATTTTGTTCGAGGGACGCCACGATTGGAACACGGCGCTCCGCGCCAAAACTAGGTAAGCTGAAAGGAAGCTGTTACGGTGTATGTAATTTTTGATATAGAACAGGGCAATTGTTAATTGACAGCCCTTCTCTCAGCTCCTATATCGTCTCTTTTATGGTTCACTTATTTTCAATTCTTGTCTCTAAATTTAGGGAGGCTTACCATAGCCCTTGAAGTCATATTTAAAACTCCAAGTAAGTCAAGTACCTTCAGTATAAAAGGGGTTTAAATGCTTGGAAGGAATCTTGTTTTATTCTTGGACTTGCTAAGAGTGTTAGTCTTAAAGTAGCCCTTTAGTGTGTTTAGAAAGAATTTATTACTTCGGTGATGTATGGATGGCAGTGTTTGAGATAGAGATTTATAGTAAACAAACGCTGCGATTAGCTTTGAACATGTTTTCCCCTTCGAATTTGTATCTCATTTTATAATTAGATGAGACAGGAATTTACAGCAGTCAAATACCGCGACTGACTTTAAACAGGTTTCCCCGTTTAAATTGTTGTTTATATGCAACTCTGTTGGACGTACATTTGGTTGCCCTTACTTTAAAACAGATAGGGCTAATTAATCTTTTTATTCATTGCTTCCGGCATTTTCAGACATGAATACTGAAAATGAATTTACCGATACTTACATACATAAGAAAATGGACTAAAGTTAAGGAACTTGTATATAGATATAAATATATGTGACACAAAATAAGTGTTTGGTGCTGGTCAACCGGTCATTCTTCTTTTTGTTCGGTGTGTAGGACCTTCACTTGAATCTTTTATGTTCCACAAATCTACGTCAAATATCCGAAACAGGAGTAATACTTACTTGTAAGTTTAAATTTTTTTTTTTTTTATCTTTTATTATTCCTTGTTGGTCAGACAAATTGATGGACCATTTTCGCCCTTTTGATTTTAGGGGCGCTTCAAATTAAGAGTATTAAAAGGATATGGGGAGTTATCTAAACTCCTTTTATTGCACACCCTATTGGGTACATGTTCTTACAAGGACACTTTTTATTTCTCTTATAGGCGAATATTGCCATATTAGACTCCTTAGATAGATTATTATGAGAAGACATCTTATGTAAGTGGATCCTTTCTGAAAAATCGATCTACTCTTAGGCGGCTGATATACATTGTTCGTAAGTGGCGTATTTTTATCAAATAAAGACTGTATAGGGTTCATTTTAACTCCAGTATTACTTTTGCATTGTGCTTATGTTTCTCTATTATATATATTTTTTTGTTCGAAGGTCCCTCAATATCCGACATACATGGTACGGGTGATCCCTGTGTCCATGGGAGCGTTACCTAATATTTGAACTGTCGCTTGGATTTTTGAAGGTAGATTTAGTCATTTATCATAGCGATTGCGTTTTGCATCTTTTAGTATGAGGTCTTTTACCTTTTTCCTTTATTATATAAATATTTGTGCTTCCCTTTTTTGATTAAATATTATTCTTGCTATTTGCATTTAAGTTATTTGTTTCATTTAAATTTTGGTTTACCTATTTTTGCATCCATTTGGGATAGGTTTTATTTCTTACACATGGGATCTCTATTCTGGCCTTTCTGATCTCTTTTTATGTTTAATTTTATCGTGGTGATGGCTTGCTTTGGTTCTTTCTATATTTTTTCTTCCTTGTTTCTATTAAAATAGTAGAATCACAAAGAAGAAATCACTTAATAGGGTTCAACATTATCGTCTATTTTTTTGTTAGCTTTATAAAAGATTTGTATTGTTGTTCATATTATTTACAGCCTTGAAGAAGTTACTAACGTAACGAAACACGTGTCGGCTGTTTCCATTCAAGACAACGTAGTAAAGGCTATATGAACAGGACCTCTGGGAAATTATAAATAGAAAATAATACCTGTAACTGTTGATTATTTTTACTGTGCTGCAAAATATGAGATCACCACAATTAGTAATGAAATAATATCAGTAAATTAAAAACATTTTTTACTGCTCAAATTGACTTGTTGGATTATTTGCCTGTGAATTGATATATAGATTTCTACAAAGACAGATTACACTATTCAACTGTAGTGTTTGATAAATTTGAAGAGTGCCTAGGTAAATTTGTGTTATTTGAACTAGCATAGGAGTCCGTTGGTACTCCTATGGGGTCACATCCGTGGTAGCGGGATGTTTTATATTACCTGGAGTGGCACCAACACTTATAGATGAATAAGAAATAATTTTAGAAAAATACTGCTTTGTAACTGAGGTGCTACCCTGTATTCCACCGCTACCTTTTTTCTGTGCTTTATTATTAGAAAGTTGGTGAAGTATATTTTAATTTTGTAAGTCACATAAATGATTTCCATATAAATGTATAAACTAAACGTAGCAATGGCTGAACTTGACAACGTTTTTAAACAAAGGTGAGGGACTTTGTTACGTTTTAGACATGTTTTACAGAATAAAAATTGATGTGTGCAGTTAAGAGATCCAAAGAAAACTGCTTTCCTTTAGCAAAGAAAACAAGCGCGCGCGGGCGCTGAAGGAAAACAAGTATTCGTGAGGAAACGGGTGGAAGTGCAAACAGTGGCTTTTGCTGGCGACCAGCTTGCGTTCACGCGAGCGTCCAGATGGCGAGGGAAGCCATATGGCGCCTGATCGCGCGTGCACGCTTGCGTGAACGCAGGCTAGTCCGCAGCAAAAGCCACTGTTTGCACTTCCAAAACCCGCTTACTAAAAGTCTCGCCAGAGCAGCGCATGCGCGCTGGCTCAGGCGAGACCTAAAAATGACCATGATGATAAAGAAGGCTAAGCATTGTACTACATGACAAAGGGTATGTGAAAGTTATGGTTGGTCACTCCCTCCGCAGTAGAAGCAGGCAAGTAAGCACAAATGCAAGTCATGCTCATGCATGACTGTAGAATATTCATGTAAGAGGTTAAAAAATACTTTATTGGAGTAGCTCCTTGGGAACCATAACCGTCTACTATCATCATATTAAATCTATTCTGTTCATTTAAATGAGTAGAATTAGGTTTAACTATGATGGAAGCATGCTCAACAGGAGAATTTAAGCCCACTAATAAACAGATCATGAAAAAGATTAAGACAACTGCCAATACAATATCTCTGTACGTTTATTTGGTGGAATGGACACCATGGTTTCTTTGGGTCAGACTTCAAAGATCAGAAAAATGGAAGAGCAAAATTACGTTCTAATTGTCGTCTTCTACTTGTGCAAATCTGCAAAATGTTGACTAGTTCAAGAATGAGTATATGTTTAGTTATCTTCAGAGATTATACCTAACTCTACACCATCTTCTTCTAAAATGACAACTCTACTCTTCTACTGAAGCCTGAGCCCTAAGGAGTTTCCAAACGTTTCAGAAAGATTTCAGTTTATTCAGCTAAGCATGTCCATTCAGGAGCAGAGTACCTTCAACAAGGCACCCGTAGTCTCTTTGATCTCCTGTTTACCGGCTGTTTTTCTCCAATGTCATTGTACTCACTGGTCTCTGTTTCCTCATTGACTGTCACCGGGATGCATACCTCTGAGACAACAGCACTCAGTCCCTCACCCTTGATTGGCCACCTTTCTCTTCTCTGTCCCAGACTGGCTGCACTGCTTGGCCCTTCTTATGGATCAGGGTTATCATTCACAGTCTCTTTAGCTTGGTTCACTGTGGCTACTATGGCTACTGTTGGCTATTTCATCACAAGCTTGGCACTTGTCTCAGGTTGACTTTGAGACATTGGGCACCCTCCTCTCCCCCTCTGCTTGTTAGACTCTGTAAATTAGTGGCTGTGGTCAGCCTCACTTCGCCAGTTTATCTAACTCTTCGGGTGTGAGAAGCATGTACCCAATTTGGAAGCCCATCGCACTTCAAATCAGTTTTGGCAAACAAGATGACTTGAAAGGGGCCACGCCATCAGGCTCAAGACATGACTTCTGGGCGTGTTTTTCCACCAGGACCTAGTGCCCCAGACAAAGGTTGTGGCACTGTTCTTGGCTCCGAAGGGGAGTCGCCGCTTCGACTTGATGAGAGACAGAATACACTGCATCAGCCAATCCCTTGCAGTAGTTGAGAACCATATCATCTGTAATATTCACAAGCAGGTACAGCAGGAAGTCTCATGGCTCTCCCCATTAGGATTTGAGGTTGGGACAGTCCTGTCCTCTGGTGAGTGGTACTTTGCAGACTCATCAGCACCAACTGAAGGTCATTCAGCCACTTAAGGGATGTTGATGCACACACTTCGGTAAGTCGGGATTTCAACGTCCCGTTGATCTGTTCAAAAGTACCCGGTGCTTCAGGTCAGTAATTATAAAGAAGTCCCTGAGCCACTTGCAGTGCTACACACACCATGCCCATAATCTCATTGTTGAAATACTCCCACAATCTTACCAGAAGGCCGAACTGAGGGGCCAACTCCCTCTACAACAGTTTTTCCACAATGGGACTGCCATTACCCCTAGTTGAGTACGCTTCTATCCAATGTAAGAAAATACACACCACTACTAGGATGTACTCAGTTCCATTGCTTAAGGGCATCTTGACAAAATCTAGTTGCATGCGATTGACTCAAGTGTCACCATGGCCCTTCTACCCGCATTTAACTAATGCCAGGTAACACATCCCTGACACAGATTCTCAGCAATGACAGGGAAGCGGAGATTGAACCAGTGCATCTTAAACAAGTGCATCATCGCATCTCTCCCTGTGTGGGTTGGGCCATGAATATGTCTAGCCATAGGGGACAACATGGCATCCGGCAAGATAGGTGCTCTGTCTGTTGAAACCCAAATTCATCCTTATTCTTCAAACATCCTGCTCTGCCCACTCCTCTTGTTCTCTCTCTCTCTGGGACTTCTTTCTGTAGATGCTTGACCTCTTCCCACGTATCAGCAACAGTCAACAAGAGGTTGAGGCAACATGATTTTTCAGATTCATTTAAATATTCTCCATTGACTGTGCAAGACCCAAGAGCGCAGTATCTGGCTACCTCATCCGCATAGTGGTTGCTAGATAGCAGTCACAAAATCACATCCGCTCGTTTGCTGCACATGTTACAACCACTATTTCAGTGGGCAATTGTTGTCTCAAGCAGGTCCATAACATGATTATTTTTTTAAATGGAGGAGCAAGAGGGAAGTCATGAAACCCCTCTGGGACCTCAACCATCCAAAAACATTTACCACTCTAAACTGACA
Source organism: Calotriton arnoldi (assembly GCA_963921515.1). Classification (NCBI taxonomy): domain Eukaryota; kingdom Metazoa; phylum Chordata; class Amphibia; order Caudata; family Salamandridae; genus Calotriton; species Calotriton arnoldi. Next base: position 3,546,321 of record CAWUFW010000757.1, on the reverse strand, counting down.
TTGGCTATCAGTGTAGATAGTGACTTAGATTGCTAGAGACACAACAGGCTCTAGTAAGAGCAAACACCTGTGTAGAAGTTACAATCTGCAAACAGGAGGCTTCTACTACAACTTCTAATGTGCAGACAACATAGGCGGCTTTCAAAATCCCTTGTTCATCTCTGAGACAAGAGCAGTCCACAAACAACATATAATCAGGCTCTTCCGGATGGACGTCTTGAATATCGGGTCTTGGCTTGGTACACAATTCTGTAACATCAAGACAGCCATGCTCAATCCTTTCATCATTCTCATCAGTCACCGGTAAAGGCAACAGTGTGGCAGGGTTGAGACAGGAGCACCTCCACAGAATGTTTTCCACAGCGAGGATAACCTGCTCATAGTAGATTAATCAGCTATTGCTCATGTTCGAGTGCAGGTAAGCAAGATTCCAAAAGAATGTGGAACCATACCTGTAACAGGCTAGCCGATGACTATATTGTCAAATTGCTGAATGCTGAAACCAACCATGGCCTCTGCCTTTAGGCAATCTGGCAGTGCTGCAGCTACTGAGTCAAGGGTGGCGGAGAAATATGCAACAGGGCGTTTGGAATTGAATGGGTCTATGGAAGTACAGCGAGGAAGCACCCTTACAGTTCACTGCAATACAAAACAAAGCCCTTCTCATAGTAGGGCATTCCAAGAGCTGGGGTGTGGTAGAGACTTTCTCTTAGCTAGAGAAAGGCACTTATGCATTTGTTGTCCCATGGTAGTGGATCAGACACATTTTTGTGTTTAAGCCTCTGTAAAGGCTTTGCCACTAGGGAAAAGTTGGGAATTCACTGACCACAGTAGCCCACCATTACCAGATACATCCTGACTTCTTGATGTGTTGTGGGAAGGTTAATTTTGTAGTAAGGCAGAGATTCTCTCTGGAGACTCATTTTTTTCTAACTACTTTCTCAATATGGTGTCCAAGATACAATAATTCCTTCTGATACTACTGCAATTTGGTTGGGGACACTATGTCATTATCAGCCAAGTGACTCAACAGGGCAAAGGTGTCTTATCTGTATGCTTCTTTAGTGGTTGATGCCACCAATAGGTTGTTGATATATTGGACCAGGACTGAGTTGCATGGCAAATGCAAGGTCTCCAGATTCTTTTTGAGGTTCTGATTGAAGATCGAGCGGCTTTCTGTATACCCCTGTGGGACTCTGCACCGTGCCAGAATTGTATTTTAGAATCGGAATGCAAAGAGGAACTGGATGTCCTCATGCAAAGGAAAGGAAAAGAATAAAAGAACGCTTGGGACAGGTTGATGACAGTGAAACACTCTGCATCACAGGGTATCTGGAACAGCATCACGCAGTATTTGGTACCACAGGACAACATGAGACAACACTATTATTGACCTTTATAGGGTCCTGCATGATTCGCCACTTTTTATTTGGTCTCTGCAAACCCATTACAGGGACTCCATAGTATTTCTTTTAAGATGCCCTGCTCTAAAATTGACTCATTGATGCGCCTAATTCCAGCCACGCCTCTGATGAGAGGTTGTACTAGGGTGTTGGGGATACTCTGCATTCTGCTTGATTGTAATTTTCACAGGTTCAACATCTTTGATTAGGCCAATAACTTTACCAGTGTAACCCCAGACTTCCTCCTTCACAGAGTCTTTTAAATCTGGGGGTATGTCTTCTTTTGTCAAAACTGGGAACAATGTAATGGCTGACTTTTGTGCTCAATTTAAAGTCTACATCCTCATCACGTCTCCGAAGCTCAACACTATCCGGTGTACAATAGATCACACAATTTAATTTGCAAAGAAGATCCCTGCCCATTAAATTGACTGGACTTGAATTACATATTTACAAACCGATGATCCTTTTCAAGGGGACCTATTTTTCCAGGGACTTTGGCTGAAACAGGATACACAATCTGCTTATTGGGTATGTCTACAAGTTGGACCTAAGAAGGGTTGGTTTGGGACCTCTACAATTCTTACAGTAGAGCAGGTAGCTCCTGTGTCAATAAGAAATGACACAGGGTGGTCATTAACCTCTCCAACCACATGAGAGCCACCCTGGTCTACCTCAAAGACTGCGCCAAGCACACAATCTTCCTCCCATCTCATGCACTGTCATTGTGATTGATCAGAACCAGGGTTCTCTGAAACTGTTAAAAACTGGGAACTGTTGGAAAGTGCCAGAACTTATGAAGGTGTTTAGCTGAACTTCGAGTTTGCATTAAACCTTAGGCCATACATATTGTGCGTCATTAGCGGGGCTTGGGGCATATTGGGGTTTAGGGGTCTTTGAATTTGCATATTTTGTAGTGGCCTCATGTTTTTATTTGGCATTTGACCATCAATTTGCATTAGATTTGGATTCAACCTGCATTTCTGTTTCCAATGTCCTACCTTGTTACAATAATGTCACGGGGTAGTCTTTTTCAACAAAGCTATGTCCATTCCTGAATTTGGTACAACCAGTATCCCACGCCCCTTAGCCTGGGGGACACCATCCCCATTCTGCACCATCTAGCCATCACCTTGATATCCAGCTCTCTGCACTCCAGCACAAACACCCTGATTAGAACCTGAACTCGCCACATGCGGGCTATTATGTAATACTTTCTGTTCTAGCTTCATCAGAGCCAACTTAAATGTCGCCTCTATTTTCTTCTGTCTCGCTTCCAGATCATCACTGCAATACTTCGCGTATCGCAGAATTTCGTCCATCGGCTTCAACGTGGACTGGGCTGTGGCAGATTCTGACTGTCTCTGGGACAAATTCTAACTCTCTAAACCTCAATGAGAACTATCCTCTGCTACCAGATTGAAGCAGCATGGGATGGGGTTTGCACCGTGCAAATCAGTAGTGCAATTCAAATACAAGCTCCACTCAAGTGGATGAACTTTGGTCTCTAATGGAGGCTTAACAGCAGTTCATCAACAGTCCCTCAATGACAGTGAAGCACGTTAGGCTCCACAATAATGAGAGAGATGAGTAGATTTTCAAACCATGAAAGTTTGTTAGCAGATTAGCAAAGTTACAAACTCAAATCATTCAAATTAGTCATAAATCAATGATCACCTTATAATGTGTTGTTCGGTATAATCCAAAGCAACTCAAGATAGCAAATACAAAGGCAAGTTATTTAAAGATAGCCATATGCAAATTGAATAGGATTCAGTTACCCTGAAGGGAAATTCCCTAACACAGAGCTGACGATTCCAATGAGGTTGGGGGAAGTTAAGCAGCTGGTGTCAGCAAGTAAAGCCTTTAAAGGCAGAACCAAATGAAGGTTCAATCAGACAAAGAGGAATAGATTTACATGAGAGTTTAATTCTATGATGGGGTCTCAAGAGAGTGGAAAGGGCATCTGCTCTTGAAAGAGTTGATAGGAGCATCTGAAACTAACTTACTCAAAAATACACAATGAAACATATGATTTTTACACTCATTATTCAACTTTCAGTGAAACTCACAATGATAATAGTTCTCACAGAATAAAACACTGGAAATAATTTAATATGTTTAAGCTACTTCAGTTCAGCTCTTAAATTAAGAGAAAGAGTGAGTTAAAACACAGTAGCCAAAATGCATTTTAAATGTTAGCAGGAGTCGTTTTACTGATGCCTACGTTAACCATGGCTAATGTAACGTGAACACCGTAACTATGGTTTACTATAAGTGAGAATCACTAACTATGGTCAAACTGAACATAAAATCATTCTTTAGATATGAGTATATAATGCACATCAGTACATATATAAGGCAAAACGATAAATAGTGACAGATCATCACCAATTAGGAGTTCTCACATTAGACCTCACTAAGTGTGGGCTGTATAATGGATATTAAATTTGAATTTCTGCTAACGTGCATGCTTATGTTTTGCTCATGCACTAATACTGCCATATTTTACAATGTGGTTTTGGCTGTGCAAAAAACAGGTGGCATTTCTGCATGAGCTAAAACCGCTAATAAAGTTATGGGTTTTGTACTGCTGCAACTTGCCAGCAGTGGCGTAACAAAACTTTAGGACGCCCCCCTGCAAAGTATATGGAGGGGCCCCCCACACTCCGGACCCAGTCAGGAGCTCTCAGGCCAGGGACCCGCCACCCGCGCACAGTGCCGGAATGGGCCCCATGGAGCTCAGGGCCCCCGCACTGTGGGGACTGCGGGGGCTAGTATTACACCACAGCTTCCCGGGTCTGGGTGAAACTCTAACCACGTATGTGATGTTAAAGATGAATGCTACTATTTGATTGGCTGTTTAAAGACAAAAAAGTTGCCCACATTTTGACTAACATTGTTGATGAGCCAACAGAAAGGACTGCAGGTGACAAGAGTACTGATGTTCTGAAATCTAGCAGGTTTAGCCCTACAATCGAGTTAGGGGAGCGCATAACTGAAGATTGGGAGCTACTTTCCTATTACGGTACAAGTAATACCCCACCTCGTTAAAACAACATGTAATAAATGTATATAGTTTAATTCAGCACCTACCCTGGTGATGGATACTCCAGTCTCTTACAGTGGACAGCCCATGGATGCTCCTAGGTTAAAGAGCAGTATATATGATATACCAGTATAGACCAGTATAGGAGCCCAACAACTGGTTCAGCGGTTAAGTATATAACTTCCAGGCTGCTGTTATTTCCAGCTACTGGAAATTGCAGGACACTAGAGAAAATATATAATTGGTTTTAAGGAACTTCATTTTAACATGGAGGTGCCCTTGATAGCCGAAAGAGTCAATGCTCAGAAATGCTGTTCAAACAAGTTAGTATTGGGTGAGACTTGGGCAGAGGGTCCACCCCCCTTCCAGTGTGAATTAAATAATTGCCATATTTGCCAAATACATGTTCATCGCTTCATAATTTTGCAGATGTCACCATTAACAACATTTTCTTGCTTAAACTTGCCAAAGTTTAAATGAATGTTGCATGTGCAGTGGAGCTCCTCAATATCTTTATATAACACATCATCTGTGACTGCTGTACTCAGATTTTGAAGATGGTTTTAATGCGGCCTTGTAGTGTAGAGAAAAGATAAAACAGTTCACTTTACCCAGTCCTGCATCTCTAGCAATCACCAACAATAAGCACTCTAGGATGTCCCTATCTAGTCTGGCACATTGACAGGAGTGGGGTTTAATGTGTTCCTCACCTTTTCAGTTTCATGTTCTTTCCAGATGTTTCTGAAGGTAGGTTGATTCCTGAAGGTTGAATTTTAAAGTCCACAGTGCTGAATAAGTCTGTTCCTTGTTGGAAAGGGGTGCTTCCAGCAGCACCCCACTGTTAATAATGACACAGCTCTTTTTCAAACCAGTATTTTGGGGTTTTAAGTATAAAACAAGCACATAATCCAATACCATGTTCAAGTACGTATAAGTATGACAGCATTATATTAATTTCGTCCGTCAATAAGAAAAAAGTATAAACTAGCCTAACCCAAAGTCCCACCCGCAATCCACCTAAACTTTACCTTCCCCTCCCCCATGCTTGCGGACAAGAGAGAGTTTGTCTGATTATTCACCCTAGGACCAGAGCCTTCAGGAAAGACTAAGGGGATACCAATCCATTTAACTGAATACTCAAACTTCTTGTGTATCTCCCTTGGGCGTCCTAGTAGGTCATCAAGAGAGGCGATCGACAGCCCGAAGCCAAAGAGGGGAGTCCCACCAACATATACTCCAGCAGAGGCTTCCAGACTCTGTCAAATTTCCATTGATCTTTCCTCACATTAGCCACAAGTCTTTCCAAACCCCAGGTGTTCCAGATTTGCGTCTACCATACCGGGGGGGGGGGGTGTCTCCTTCTTATACCACCATATGGGTATCGTCAGCTTCAGTGCTCCTGAGTATTGCCATTTCAGAGTACAATCTATTCTAGTCACCTTCCTTTCTTTGAGACATAGTCTAAATACCACCACCCCTGTGCCTATTGCTAATGGAATCCAGGAATTTACTTAATTATATCAAGCACCTTGGACCAAAATCGCTGAAGTTCCGGGCAAGACCAGCACATATGTAGACCATCCCGTCTCTGCAGCTCCTGGGCTACTTCCAGGAAACATATTGGAGTCGTACACAACTTTATAGGTTCATACTCTCTAAGGCTCCAAAATTGTTGCTTGCGACTGATTCTATCTGGCGATACAAAGCTGAACAATAAATCAGCAGTTAAATGCACTGTGCACTTTAGGAGGATAGGAAGGTGATTCAAGATGTCGTGGACGAGATTGCGGTATATTTATATGTTAATCCGTGGTTTTAACATTTGAGTAGAATATTTTATGAAATTGTCCAGCCAAATTTACTTTATAAAGGGAATGCTTTTAATTTGTTTTTTTTAAATATATTGTATGGCTTATAGTCATAAGCCGAAACAATAAATAACATTTGTAATAATAAAATGTGTACAGCGTAATGCTCTATTCTCTACACACATTCTGCTGCTATGTAAACCGCTCCATGTATTTGTCGGTTAAGGCACTCAGCCCATTTGAGTAGGTATGAGGCTGAGTCAAGGACCTAGAGACCAATAAAATATTGTATAGTTTGGTTATAATCCCTATTGTAGTCTTAAGTGTGCTTAAGAGTTTCTTGTTTATCGTTGTATCTCTTATTGCACCTCTTTAACTGATGGTAGCATAGTCCAGTGTTGTGCCTGGACATAATGGAGACTTTCCGTCGCGTCCACTCCAAAACCTGATTTACATTGTCTGAAGGATTTAATTTTACCTTGATGAAATATATCCATAATAATGTTAAAGCTGAAGGGCTTTACATAAGTTGAAGGATTGTATTGCCTTGGGGAACTCATCGATTGATAATGTGGTTCCTGAGGCTTGGGTTGGAAGTCAGTAAGTCTAGGGAGTTCAGCTCAATTGATATAGGAGATCTGGGCGGCTGGCAGGTGGGGCGATGCTGAATATTCACATTCCTATAGCTTTCCTTAACTACTCTAGCTTCCCTTGTTGCACAAGTACTTGCTCTCTCATGTCCGTAAAAATTCCACATCTTTACCTGTCTCCATTTTCTCCCTTCATTGACATGCCACTGGGGCGCCTGCCTTATTCCCTGCATCATGTTTGCCTCTACAGATACAGGGTTTGCAACATAGGTGTCACAGATAGATTAACAGAGGTGCCCCTTTTATAGCAAGAATTCCACATCACAGATTTTTTTCTACAACTGAATTCAAAATTGTGTATCAAAGTAGACAAAATCATTGCTGAATATTGTTTTTTATATCTGCAGCTGGATTTTCATATTTTTCTTCCTTGAAATAACAGAGTTTTCTAAAATAAAGGGATTGATTGTAGATTGTGCATTAAAATGTCACACTAACTGCATAATAGTACCACTGTATAATTTGCATTTTCCATGGCACAGACGTTAGGCACCCCGGGCAGGATTTGGTCATGTATTGACATACATTTCATGTGAGCCTATATCCAATGTACCTTGGCACCCTCAAGCCACATGGACTAGGCTCCCTTTCCATTTTCTACACTTGAAGTCTACTGACAGCTGGATGTTAAATTATCAATAACAAAAAAATCGGCTGATATAAATATTGTGGCCTACATGTGGCTGACACAAATATCACTCCCAGTGCCATCTAAACGATTTTGGGGCATGAGGCAAAACATATTTTGAGAGGCAGGGGGTACTATTTAGAATAACATTGAATTAATTTCCAGTTTTCACCTAATTCAAGACCTCTTAATAACATGCATTATTGAATTACAGGTTACACTTTCAGAAACAGAGGCACGCAAAAATAGTTGAAAGCCCAAGTTGACCGGTATCCACCAGCCAAAAGAAACCTTGAACAAGCATTGATAAAATAAATAGTTTTTGTGCTTCAACCTGTATTTTTTTTTATCACACGACAATATTTTAACTGGAATTCAGTGTCTAATTAGCCTTTTCCTACCATTGTTCGAAAGACATGGTATGGTTGACTTGGTGGATGTTTAGTGGACAACTGTCTAGTACTAACTATTATATAGCAATAGGTAGAGAGAGAGAGAGGGGTGAGTAGAAGAGGAGGTGAAATGAGGCGAGATCCATGAGAGAGAAAAATATTTTTTAATGTGATTTCTGCCAGCTGTCTGAGAACACAATTGTTAAGGTTGGCCTGGCCAGGAGTGCACGCTAGGCTTCTGTACAGCTGCAAACCTGTCATAATAAAAAAAATATCTTTTTTTATGTACACTTTAGTATGACAGTGCTTCTGACTTTCCTGACCACTTCACCAGAGGGCCCCCAAGAGGGTGGGGGCCCTGGGCAATCGCCAACATTGCCCATGCCTTTAAAATGTCTCTGATCACTCAGTGTGGTGTACTAAGTCCAATGGGGCAATATGTTTGCAAACGGTGTATTATGTCTAATGGGGCGATATTTTGTAAATGATATTTAGGAAATTATTCTTTTTTATTAGAGGATATTTAGGCCACAACTTTCTGTTCTGGTACTACACCTGACTGATTGTGTTATAAGAGCAAACACTCAAAATATGGGCCACACATTGGAGAACCTTTGTTTGCCAAGTATGGTGAAACATAAGAAAGACATGGAATACATTTCCAATTCGATGTTCACCATTAATGTAATGTTGTGAGAGGGAGGAAGAATCCAAATGTCTAATTTTGGCATTTGTGTGCAGAATTATTCATTTTCCCATTTTCAGATAAAAGTCCCAGCAAGTCTAACAGGAAGATGGCAACGAGTCAAGGTGGAGAGGGGCTTCCTTTCCAAGTGTGGAATTCTGAGGGGGTGGGGTGGCAAAAATGTACTTTAGAAAAAAGCTCAAACATAAAGCAATGAGAAATAACCTATTTCGAAAACAGAGGCGTTAAAGTTCCAAGAAACCAGAGGCCAAAGGCATTACAACTCCAATACTATTCCTGTTTTTTAATGGAAATGGGATACACGAACAGTAAGATGGGATACAGGGGGAAAGGTGTAGGAAGCATAAGCAGACGGACAATGTGAACAAAGAGATGAGACCATTTCCTGCGATTTCCAACAATGGTTCAAATCCTGGAAGGAATACTGGGCTCATCACTTTAGATGGAAATTCACATTAGTCACATTATCAGAGCACCACATTACCAACTTAGTTCATTTACTGATTTATTCTTATTCAATTCGTTTTTATATGGAGCACACACAGGATGGCGGGTATCATAGGACTTTACATAAGCATCAAATTTAGATAGTGTTTGAAAGAAACAGGTAGCAGATAATAGGATACTACAGTATCGTTTGACAGTGATAACAGAGGTAGATGGTGAATATGGTGTACTGCTAAAAAGATATGACTGGTCTATTTAGTACGATAGTGTGGTAGGTAGCTCATAGTCAGGTATAATGTCAGAGGTAGAAGAGAAAGGGGTTAGGTTGGTGGGTTGATATGGGATCAAGACGTTAGGTTAGTAGGCCGATATGGGATCAAACGGTTAGGTTAGTAGGTTGATATTGGGCCATTAAGTTAGGTTACTGGGTTGATTTGGGCCTTGGGACAAGGTTAGTAGTGTGATATTGGGTCAAGAGGTTAGGTTAGTGGGTTGATATTGGGCATTGGGGTCAGGTTAGTAGATTGATAAGAGATCAAAGGATTAGGTTAGTAGGTTGAAATAGATCAAAGAGTTCAGGTATCGGGTCGATATTTGGTCATGGGTTTAGGTTAGTAGGTTGATTTGGGCATTGGGGTTGGGTTAGTGGCTTGATATTCAATCAAGGGATTAGGTTAGTCGGTTGATATGGGATCAAGGGGTTAGATTAGAAGGTTGATATGGGATCAAAGGGTTAGGTTAGTAGGTTATTGGGCCACGTGGTTAGGTTAATAGATTGATATTGGGTCAGGGGGTTAGGTTAGTAGCTTGATATTGGGTGATGGAACTAAGCTAGTAGGTTGAGTTTAGTTCTGATGAGGTAGCTTGTAAAACTTCAGATGAGGGAGAGTTCTGGCAATATAAAGACAATCAGACCCTAAGGTCGTTTCACTTATGAGAGTTGAAAAAGAATGTACACTGAGGTATCTGGGAGATATTTTTGAGGGACCTCTTGATGGAGAAGAGAGAAGTGGCCACATGACCTAGAGGTACATCCCTCCTTTATTGCAAGATTGATTCTTGTGGCCATGTTGGGGTGTGGGAATGTTTTATTTCACACGGATTTCAAAGTATTTTCTACTTAGGCCTCATGTCATACAGAAAGTGGCTGTGTGCATTGCTGCTAAAACAACTCCCAGAGTCCACGTGACTCCAGTGCTACGCATTGTACACTTCTTGTTGTTAAAAGGCAGAACATAGCATAAGCTGCTCACACTGGCTCATGAAAATGTGAAAATGACACTAATTAAAAAACACAGAAGTATGAGTGAAAACAGAGCTTGTTTCCGAAAACAGAAAATCTGTTATTAGACCAGTCGGTTCGCAGAATCACATTCGAAGTTACCACTTGTTGCATAAACGGACAAGTTACTTACCTTCGGTAACGATATATCTATAAGAAACATTAGTAGTGATAGATTCCTTACCTTAGAATATCCCCAGGCGTCAGACTGGATCCGGAAAGTTTTCGTCAGCAGTACCCCTGCGCGTCGGTAGGTGGCGTCGTACGGCTGCGCGTTCGTCGTTGGCGTCGTGGTCGCCGAGATGACGTCGCGGGCGCTACTTAGACGCCGCCCACGCGCGCTGACGTCAGTTCTGTACACGACTTTCCGCGCTAGGAACGCAGAGCCATGCAAGATACTGACCACTGGTGCCTTGAAACTAGGGCCCTGAAAGGAGATGACCTTAACCCTAGAAATCAGTTTGCAGAACTGGGAGGATGGGTGGGGCGGTAAGGAATCTATCACTACTAATGTTTCTTACAGATATATCGTTACCGAAGGTAAGTAACTTGTCCATCTGAAAGAAACACATAGTGATAGATTCCTTACCTTAGAATAGAAAACCCAGCAATACCAACCCCAGTGGTGGGTCTGCGAACCAAGATCACACCAGAAAGTCACAGAGAACAGAACGGCCAAAGAAGCCGTCTCTCCGGACTTGGCTGTCTAGGCAATAATACTTGGTAAACATGTGCAGCGAGGTCCACGTGGCTGCCTGACAGATGTCTTGCAGGGGGACACCACGTCCCAATGCAGTTGTGGCTGCAGTAGCTCTGGTGGAATGAGCACGCAGCCCCAGCGGAGGTTCTTTTTTTAGCCAAAGAGTAACAGGCTTTGATACATAAGACAACCCAGCGGGAGATGGTTCTCTTATGGACCGCCCGACCTTTCTTGGTGCCAACGTAACCAACAAAAAGCTGGTCGTCCTCCCGGAACTGCTGTGTGCGGTTGAGATAAAAAGAGAGCGCACGTTTTGGGTCCAGACGGTGGAGCCTCTCTTCCTCTCTGGAAGGATGCGGAGGCGGAAAGAAGGTGGGCAAGGTAATAGTCTGCCCAATGTGAAAGGCCGTAACCACTTTTGGCAAAAAGGAAGGACGGGGCCTGAGCACAACCTTGTCCGGATGGACTGAAAGGAAAGGAGGCTTACAAGAAAGAGCCTGGAGCTCACTCACCCGCCTAGCAGAAGTGATGGCCACCAGGAAGGCAGTCTTCAATGTCAAGAGACGAAGAGGACAGTTGTGAAGGGGCTCAAAGGGAGCGCACATCAAGTATGTCAGAACCAGATTCAAGTCCCACTGAGGCATCAGGAAAGGAATAGGAGGAAAAAGGTGTGTAATGCCTTTGAGAAATCTATTTACAACAGGGGACTTGAAAAGAGAGGGCTGATCAGGGAGCCTGAGAAAGGCCGAAATAGCAGAGAGGTAGCCCTTGATAGTGCCCAGAGCAGAGCCCTGCAGGGCCAAAGAAAGAAGGAGCAGTAGTACTTCAGAAAGAGGGGCAGAAAGGGGATCCACAGCCTTTGCTGTGCACCATGCCACAAATTTGTTCCACCTGCAGACGTATACCACTTTAGTAGAGGGATGCCTGGCTGCCAGAATAACGTCACAAACTTCAGGAGGCAAGTCGAAAGGAATCAACTGTCGCCGCTCAATCTCCACGCAAAGAGGTGGAGGCTGGACAGGTTCGGGTGGAGGACCGTCCCCTGCTGCTGCGACAGACGATCCTCCTGAAGAGGCAGTCGGAACGGGGAATCGATGTTCATACTGAGTAGCTCGGGATACCATACTCTTCGAGCCCAGTCCGGAGCCACAAGAATGACTTGGGCCCGGTCGCGCCTGATCTTCTTCAGCACTCTGGGCAGAAGTGGTATAGGCGGAAAGGCGTACAACAGACCGCAACTCCACTCGCGACGAAAAGCGTCGCAGAGCGAGTGCCGCCTTGGAAATTCCAACGCACAGAACTGATGACATTGCGCGTTCTCTTCGGTGGCGAATAGATCTAACCAAGGCTCTCCCCATTGCTGGATGAGACCTTGCGCAACTTCCGAGTGAAGACGCCATTCGTGATCGAGCATGCACCTGCGGCTGAGTTCGTCCGCCCTGGCGTTCAGAGAACCTGCCAGGTGTTGAACCACCAGGGACATGCCCTGATGTTCCAGCCATGTCCAGAGACACAGAGCCTCCTGACAAAGGGTCCACGACCCCACCCCGCCTTGTTTGTTGCAGTACCACATGGCGGTGGTGTTGTCTGTGAACACCTGCACTACTCTCCCCTTGACAGAGGGAAGGAATGCCTTTAGTGCAAGCCTGATCGCCCGCAGCTCCAAAAGGTTGATATGGAGCCGGGACTCCGCCGGAGACCAGAGGCCTCTGATCTCTGCCTCTCCCATGCGGCTGCCCCATCCCAGGAGGGACGCATCCGTCACCACTGTGAACTCCGGTTGGGGAAGGAAGAGGGATCTGCCGTCGACCCAATGCCGGTTCATGAGCCACCACTGCAATTGTCGTGCAGTGCTCTCCGAGATCTGGACGTGATCGGACAGGTTTCCCTGATGCTGCGCCCACTGGAACTTCAGGTCCCACTGCAGAGCCCGCATATGCCACCTGGCATGATTTACCAGCAGGATGCAGGAGGCCATGAGGCCCAACAGCCTCAGAGTCACTCTGACCGAAACCCGGGACAAGGGCTGACAGATGGGAATCAGAGCCCGAATATCCCGGACTCGCTGTTCGGGAGGATAGACCCGAAACTGCGCCATGTCCAGAACCGCTCCGATAAAGAGGAGCTTCTGAGAGGGAATCAGGTGCGACTTCGGCACATTGATGGAGAACACCAGCAAGTGCAGGAGGTCGGCCGTAGTCTGGAGGTGGGAGACAACTGTCTGGGGCGAGCCCGCCTTCAACAACCAATCGTCGAGATAGGGGAAGACTGAGACCCCTGATCTGTGCAGATGAGCTGCGACCACCGCCATCACCTTGGTGAACACCCGAGGGGCACTGGTAAGGCCAAAGGGGAGCACGGTAAACTGAAAGTGCTCGTGGCCTACCGTGAACCGTAGGTAACGCCTGTGGGCTGGCAGGACGGGGATGTGGAAATAGGCGTCCTGCAAGTCCAGCGCCACCATCCAGTCTTGTGGGTCGAGAGCAGAGACCTGAGCTAGAGTGAGCATCTTGAACTTCTCTTTGCGAAGGAAGCGATTGACGTTCCGGAGGTCTAAGATAGGACGCAGGCCTTTGTCCTTCTTGGGCACCACAAAGTAGTGGGAATAACAACCACGACCTACTTCGTGCGTCGGAACGCGCTCGATGACCCCCTTGGCCAAGAGGGCCGCAACGTCCTGCTGAAGAAGCACCAAGTGATCCCCCGACATGCGGTGGTATTGAGGTGGCATGGCTGGGGGTAGTCTCGAAGGGGAGGGAGTAGCCCCTCCGGACTATCTCTAAAACCCACCTGTCCGAAGTGATGGTGCGCCAGTGGGGGAGGTGATGGTGGAGCCTGCTACCCACTGGCGTTTGATGGGCCTGAAAGTTCGGACTAGGAAGGTTTGGAGGCAGTGGTGGCCGGGGTGGTGGTGGACTGACCCGCCCGCTGGCCCCTTTGTCCGCCACGGCGGAACCTGCGTCCGCGCTGGGATGATTGCTGCGCCGGCCTGTGGCTCTGTTGCGAACGCTGCGGGGCGCCCCTTCCTGTGCCACAAAAGGAGCGGAAGGGGGAGGAGGGCGGACTGCCGAGAGTCCCAAGGACTTGGCCGTAGCCCGTGAGTCCTTAAACCTCTCCAACGTGCTGTCCGCTTTGTCACCGAAGAGGCGACGGCCATCAAAGGGCATGTCCATAAGGGTGTTTTGGACATCCCCTGAAAATCCAGTAGTTCTCAACCAGGCGTGACGGCGAACCGCCACCGTCGTTGCAATGGATCTGCCCAGTGAGTCGGCGGTGTCTAGACCACAACGGATCATGAACTTTGCTGCGTCTCTCCCCTCTGCAACAGCCTGGGCGAGAGCAGGCCGGGCCTCCTCCGGACACTGGGGCAGCATGTTCGCCACCGTATCCCACAGAGAGTGGGAATAATGGCCCAAGAGGCATGAGGTGTTCACGGACCGCAGCGCAGAGCTGGTGGAAGAGAAAATCTTCTTCCCAAACTGATCCAGCTTCTTGGATTCCCTATCCGATGGTGCGGAAGGGAAGGCGGTTGGGGAAGCAGAGGCATGGACAACCAAGCTCTCAAGAGTGGGGTGTTGGAAGAGGAAAATGGGGTCACCCGGAGCCGGGCGATGGCGTCGGGCCACGTTCCTATCCACAGGAGCCCCTGTGGTGGGCCTCGACCAAGTGCCCAAAAGTACGTCAGAGAGGGCTTCATTGAAAGGAAGCAGCGGCTCCGCAGAAGTAGCTGCTGGCTGAAGCACCTCTGTCAGGAGGTTAGTCCTGACAGCCACAGTAGGGAGCTCGAGGTGTAGGGCCTCGGCAGTCCTACGCAACACCACTGCATAACTGGCGCCCTCCTCCGTAGCCACGGTAGGAGGAGACAGCATGCCAAGGTCTGGTGAGGTATCCAGACCACTGGCGTCCCCCAGTTCCTCAGCCCAGTCCTGTTCAGACTCGCAGGCTGCAGAGAGAGGGTCCTCAGACCCCTCCCAGTCCTCCCCTTGCTCCTCAGGCTGTTCAACAGGCCAAAAATAAGGAGCAGGGACATGGGGATAGAAATCCCCAATCAGGGTTGAGAACGGCATTGATCGACGCCGGCTCGGCGCCGTGTCCACCTCGGGGCTGAAACTGAGGTCGACGTCATCCCGAGGAGCGGGCGGCGTCAGGATCGGTGCCGGTGGGGTCGACGTTGGTGGAGGCGTAACGAGGTCAACCGGCGTCGACCGGGATCCAGGCCTGGATCCAAGGGTGTACTGCGGCGCCGTGGCCGGAGCCGACAGCGACGCCGGGGCCAGAGCCGCCGGCAAGGAAACGCACCGGCGGGACCCGACGGCCCAAAGAGGCGAGCCATGGCCGACAGGAACACCTGTATCTGGGCCGGAGACGCCGACGACCCCGGGAAGGGCAGGTAGTCGGGTGGCGACTCCATGGACTGCGCCGGAGCCGCGGGGGTGGCACCACCCATACCCTCAGCCGCGTCGCGCGACCGGCGAGGGGAACTCGGAGAACGATGGCGTTTCTTCGACTTCTTGTGCTTCGCCTTACCTGACCCCGAGTGCGAAGACTTGGATCCCGATGAATGGTGATGACTCCGCGCAAGGTCCCTCGACCTCCCTCTGGACTGGGACCTGGAACGGCGCGGAGCCGACTGCCGGGCTTCCAGCAACTTTCGGGACTGCTCCCGCAAAGTCTTCGGCGCCATGGCCCGGCAGTCGGAGCACGACTTGGGGTCGTGTTCGCGCCCCAGGCAGAAAAGACACACACGGTGCGGGTCCGTCACCGACAGCATGCGGTGACAATCCCCGCAGGACTTGAAACCGGGCATCCTAACTGCACCTTAGGAGTCGAAGACTCGATGAAAAAAATGGAGACAAAAGTCTCAAAAAATCAGTCAAAAATTGACTGGGGGTTCCTGCTCTTCCCGGATCTGCGCTTGCTGGTGCGGAAAAAGAAAGAACTGACGTCAGCGCGCGTGGGCGGCGTCTAAGTAGCGCCCGCGACATCATCTCGGCGACCACGACGCCAACGACGGACGCGCAGCCGCACGACGCCACCTACCGACGCACAGGGGTACTGCTGACGAAAACTTTCCGGATCCGGTCTGACGCCTGGGGATATTCTAAGGTAAGGAATCTATCACTATGTGTTTCTTTCAGATTGATTATATGCACAGTATAGAAGCTCTCTAAAAGAATAGTTTTTCCCCTCTAAACTTCAGTAGTCTGTCGCTCAGTTCTTGTTTGAGCAGCTAGTGGCTTAAAACATGTCTTTTAAAAATACAAAAGTGCCATTGTATCAAACCACGTAGTTTAGTATTCAGATTCTCAGGAGAAGCTAGTTATTATTGTTTTTCTAGATCGTTTCTACACTTTATTCTTGTGCATATTTCTTTAGTAGATCATCCGAAAGAACGGTAGTAGTGTTGTCTGAGCGTTTCGTCCCGCTATATTATTTGCAGAGCATTCATCAGATTATAGAGGGTTTCAAAGAATTGTCCGTTTTTAATGTTTAGTTCTACGTGATCATCATTCATCAAATCCACTATTCAACAAATTCTCTATCTCAAAATCTTCCAGTAAAATGGATTTTGGGTTGGCTGAGTGGACGAATGTGTAAAATCGACATTACTCTACTGAGAAGCGCAACAAGCTTTGAGATCTGTGACTTTAAAAAGTTGCAGCAGAATTACGATTCTAATAGGTTTACTGATTATAGAATCGGGATTTTATTAAAGACAAGGAGGCTAGCATTATGCATAAACTTTTATTTCCCACTTCTGAGCAGCACCATTAAAAGCTCATGGAATCCTTAAACATCACAATCAAAAAAGAACCTTCAAGTCCATAAATATCATGTGACCACCATCTTCTTCCTCTTTTCGTTTGCCTCTTCCAGCTCTTCTTCACACCAAATACTTTGAATTAACCTTTTTTAATTCTCTACAACAAAACATACAAACAAAATTAGCAAGCATAATCAAAACTCATAATGCTTGTACCAAAAAAACTCCAAACTTAACTAATACTCAATAAACTAATCAGAAACGTATTAAAACTATGCCACACCCAAGGGAAGGGTGGGTGGGATAATGCTAGCCACCTTGTCTTTAATAAAATCCAGATTCTATAATCAGTAACCTATTAGAATCGCAATTTTATGTCAAGACAGGAGGCTAGCATTATGCATGTTCAAAGCTTTCTAAAACACATTTTGAAACATGTTCAACTGATTTAAAATAAAATCTCCTAAATGTAGAGACAGAAGACCAATCTGCTGCCTTCATAATATCCTCTAGTCTTCCACCTAACATACTCACCTTACTTGCCATAGCACTACGCGCAGAATGCGCTGTGAACTTGGACACATCCACACCTGCCTCCTTCATGGAACATTTAACCCATCTAGCAATAGTCGCACTAGAAACAGCCTTGAATGGTTTCACATAAGAGATCAAAACTTGATCCACTCCAGCTCCCCCTTTTTTCCAACATTCTGCTTTCATACTCCTTCAAACATCGAACTACACACAAACTTGGACACTCATCAAAAACCGGAAAAAAAACAGAACTTGACATAGTCTTAGTTCTCCTACATAACTCAAAAAGCACACCATTAGGCTGAAAAAACCTATGAGAAATCTCCAAAGCCTTGACATCCGAAATCCTCCTGAAAGAAATAAGACACAGTACGGTAGCTAACTTCCAAGACAACTCCCTAGACTCCAAGAACTTATTACTTGGCCAACTTACAAACAACTTCAGGACTAAATCGACGTCCCATAAAGACTTATACTTTGATTCCGGAGGCCTCTTAATCCGAATCCCTTTCATAACTCTACAAAACAAAGGACTCCTTCCAATAGTAACACCATGACTTAAAGAATGGCCAGCAGAAACCGCCGACCTATAACAGTTCACCGTTCTATACGACAAACCCTTCTCAAACAAACCAGCCAGAAAATTCGCTACTTGGATGTCAATTGCTTTCAGGGATCCAAACCCCTTTTCAAGCACCAACGAAGCCAAACCTTCCATGCCCCTCTATATCTCTTCCTTGTCCCTGGTGCCCAGGACTCGAATAATAACTCTGCAGCCGTTCCTGAAAGATCCGTGAATGCTCTTGAACTCCTGATATCTTCCAAACTAGAAGGTTGAGAGAACCCAACTCTCTCAACCTTGGGATGTTCCTCTCCTTCTACATTCCTCAAAAGACCCCTGAAAGCCAAAATCAAGAGGCTCTGTCACTGCCAACTCCATCACAGAAGGGAACCAAGGTTGACTCTTCCAAAATGGAGTTACCAAAACTAATTTGCATCCTTGCTTCCTCACCAGAACTCTCTGAATCATAGAGAACGGGGGAAAGGCATAAGCCTTCACCCCTTTCCAATCCTGCAGGAATGCATCCACTGCCATGGCCCCTGGATCCGGCCTCCAACTCATATACCTCTCCAACTGGTAGGTTAACCTCGATGCAAAGAGATCCACTTCCAGAGGACCCATTCTCTCCTTCACCCGCTTGAAAACCTCCTCTTTCAACTTCCAATCGCTGTAATCTATCATATTTCTTGAGTTCCAATCTGCCAGCACATTCTTCACACCCGGTAAATACTCTGCCTTTAGATCTATTTTGTGCTCCAGACAAAACTCCCAAATTTCCTTGGCTAACTCCGCCAGACCCTTTGACCGAGTTCCTCCCAGTCTGTTTATGTATGCTACAGCAGACACATTGTCCATGCTTAGCAGCACTGACTTGCCTTCCAAACCTCTCTTGAAACTCTTCAAAACAAACAAGCCTGCCCTCATCTCCAGACAATTTATATGACTCTCTTTCTCCCAAGGGGACCACACACCCCCTGTCTCTTTCCCCAGACCGGACGCACCCCAACCAAGATTGTTCGCATCTGTCTCTAAAACAAACTCTGGGGAAACACCAAACACGCATCCACGTTTTCTCTCCACCAAATCAATTTTTCCTTCGCTTCCAAAGTTACATCCACCATGTCTCCATACCACAAACCTTTTGCCAGCCCTGATTTCTTCAAACGCTGTAAAGCCCTGTAATGTAGAGGGCCAGGAATAATCGCCTGAATTGACAAAGACAATAGACCAATCACTCTTGCCAAATCTCTCAAAGACACTCTCTCTCTGTTTATAACCTTCTGAATTTCCTGGTTTATCTTCCTCACTTTTTTCTCCGGTAGACACAATTGACACACAATTGTGTCCACCACAAATCCCAGAAACTCCACCTTCCTTACAGGGACCAAAACTGACTTTTCCAAATTTATGACAAAACCCAAACTTTCCAAAGTGCTCATAACAAAATTCAAATGTTCGTTTAGAATCCCAATATACTGATTCATAATCAAAATATCGTCCAGATAAATTATCATCCTGATACCTCTCTCCCTGAAGAAACCTACCACGGACCTCATAACCTTGGTGAAACACCAAGGAGCAGAGGAAAGTACAAATGGAAGGCTCTGAAATTGAAATAATTGACCCTTCCATCTGAATTGTAGATATCTTTGACTTTCTTTTTGCTATTGGTATAGTGAAGTACACATCCTTCAGATCCATTTTCACCATCCAATCTCCCTCTTGCAGAATATCTCTCAGAAGGTGAATTCCCTCCATTTTGAAATGACGGTAAGTCACAAACTGATTTAAACTCCTTAGATTTATCACCGGCCTCCATCCTTTGTCCTTCTTTTTTACAAGGAAAAGAGTACTTACAAACCCTTTGTCTTCCTCCCTCACTCGCATAATTGCATCTTTCTCTAACATCATACAAACCTCGTTTTCT
Source organism: Calotriton arnoldi (assembly GCA_963921515.1). Taxonomy (NCBI): domain Eukaryota; kingdom Metazoa; phylum Chordata; class Amphibia; order Caudata; family Salamandridae; genus Calotriton; species Calotriton arnoldi. The sequence continues at coordinate 3,526,469 of CAWUFW010000757.1, read as the reverse complement.
ACTATTAAAAAAAACTCTTCTTGAAAAACCAGCTCGTGTGGTTCCTTTACCTGAATTGGTTCTAAATCGAAATCTATTCGAAACCCCGCTATAGTTTCTAGAACCCATGCATCCTGAGTTACCTCCCTCCATTTTTCCTTGAAATATTTCAATCTTCCTCCTACACTTTTCGGGATAGAAAGAGAGCCAGTCCTCATACTCACCCTGGTTCTGACTTTGTCCCTGACTTTGTCCTCTTCCTCTGATGCCGCGAGCTCGACTTCTTCCTCTTTGTGGGAAGAAATTAAAACTTCCTTGACCTCTCGCATAACCACTCCCTTGGTTATGGTATTGGGCTCTGAAGTTTGCTCGGCCGGTAGCTTACCCTCTTCTACCGGCCCGACCATAAAAAACACTGCTGTTAAAGACCCTGCGCATTGAGTAATGTGCCTTATCCAAACTGGTGAATGTACGCACATACTTTGTCAAAGATTTAACCATCCCTTCACCAAATAAAAGTCTGCGTGCCTCATCACTGGACTCCTTTTTTGGCCAAGTCACCCAACTTCGGGTTAATCCTCATAAGGATAGTCTTCCTTCTCTCTGAAAGAATGCCAGCATTAGCATTCCCTAAAAAGCAGATTGCCCTCTGGCACCAACCACGCAATAAAGAAAGGTCCAGATCCAAGTTTTTAAGGTAAGCCTCCTCAATGGCATCAAAAATCTTAGCCAAAGGCCCCAAAATGTCAAGTACTATGTCCTGACATTGCTTTAATGATCTGTCCAAGCCCTTCCTTGGATCCTTACCCATTTTAAATAAATAAGTTATGAGCTCCGGGTCAATATTAGGAGTCATAGTCACTTTCTCCTCAATGACAGGCCTTGAACATTCTGCTCGCATAACATTTCTTTCCTCCTTTTCTAAGGGTTTCCTAATTCTTGCCTTGATGTAGTCCGCCACATGAGCAAGTGGCCACCAGTCCTTACCCCTAGGGTGTCTAATATCTTTGGGACTAAACAAAAGCTCCCCGAAAGGATCCACCACCGAATCCTTATTATTCTCTCTTCCACTATCCTCAATCTCCTCTCCTAAGCCATCCTTATACTCTAGATCTAATACATACTCATCCAACTCATCTTCACTTAAATTGTTTGCATCACCTGATGCTCTCCCTTGCCTTCCAGTGTAAAACTGGCTTTCTTCTGTTCCGCGACAGATACCATTCCAATTTGAGCCGATTGGGACTCCACTCTGAACCTGTTTTACATTCAAATGTTTCTTTTTCGTTAAACATTTCCCTCCTGGACCTCTTTCATTATCCTCCTCAGAAACAGAAAAATATTCTTCTTCCTCATTTATTTTTCTTTTACATAGAGCCTGCTTAACAGACTCCTGAATTGCTTCTTTCAGCTCTTTATTAATGATCTCTCTTATTATTTTCTCCTGTCCTTCGTTTTCACCTTCCATTTTAATCAAAATTATATATTTTACTTACTCCTCAACTCTCCACAAAGCTATTCTAATCCCCTTAAACACTCGTTTTAACTTTCTATGCTAATTTTCCACAATATTGCCCAAGATAAGATGCTCCTCACAGCTGTAACTGTCGTTCCCCTGACAAGAAGCAATAACGATGCTTCGTTGCCAAGGGAACGGCCTCGCAGAGCTATAAGCTCTAGAAACAAATGGGTTTGCTCCGAAACAAGCCCCAATTCCTTTAAAAATGCGCCCCAGCGTTATCCAATGGGAGAGCCCGCTTCGCGCACGCGTGCGTCACAAGCTCGCTCTCCCAAAGGCATTAATACGCTGTTGAGCCTCAAGACTGCTCGCGTGTGCCGCTCCAACAGAGCAGTCAAGTAACGGTAAGCGCGAGCGGCTTTTGATTGTAATGTCGCTTTCGGTAAGCGCGAGCGGTTTGAAAGTTAACTCGATCTTTCAATACTCATTGCGCTCGTGCTCACGCTTACAATTATTAAATTTAAACTCTGAAATCTCACCACTCGGGCTCAATTAGTCTATACAAGGCTAATAAATCAATCTCATAACAAACTAAAACTTTAAGCAAACATTAACTCATTAAATATTCCATTCTTATTCCTTTAAATATTCCTTAACTCTGAAACAAACACAATCAGCATTCAAACATACACCCATAAATTGGGTATCAAAATAAATGACTTCAAAATCAGCCAACCACAAAAACACTTACATAATAAAATCAATTAAATTGTCAATACTTATCTGCTCAGAAGCAGCAAACAAAAGAGGAAGTAGATGGTGGTCACATGATATTTATGGACTTGAAGGTTCTTTTTTGATTGTGATGTTTAAGGATTCCATGAGCTTTTAATGGTGCTGCTCAGAAGTGGGAAATAAAAGTGTATGCATAATGCTAGCCTCCTGTCTTGACATAAAATCAGGTTTTGCTGTTAAGTGAATAGCCTGTAATAAAGTAGGCGCCCGTGGCAATCACATTGAAGAGTCATATGTGAGGTTGCATTTACGTTGTCATTGGTGATGACACTTGTGGCATCATGTGAAATGTCAATAACAGGGCTCTGGGAAGATGTTTCATTACCCATACTTTCGCTATTTAGGACTTTGATCATTATGAGGGATTTCTGTGCTTTAGAAAACTGCATGCTGCTTGTGAAGCTGTTTGAGGACTGGAAGAGGCACAGGACAGCCTCGAATGGCAAATCCTAGAAGAGGTCAGCAGAAAAAGTAGGAGAGCACGGGAGCCATTTTGGCGTGGTGGATGTGACCCTCTTCAACAATTTGTTTCTATAAAGAGTTAAAAAGGGGAACACTCATTTAAAGGGCTACGTTTAATTATATTTATGTAAGTATACTAGGAACGACAAAAAAGAATACTTAGTTCAACATTTTGAGTAATCGTTATATAGGAATCTACATTTTTGCACAGACCCAATACTTTCCCACCCACTCACTCCCACCTGTGACCTGGCAAAGCATCCATTCATCCTTTACATCAGCTTGCAAGGGGGTCCGTTATATAAATTGTAGGTGTTATGTGTATTTGTAAAGCGCACTATCTCCCGCGAGGGTCTCCTGGAGCGGTAGGTAGAGAATGGATGTACCCAAGGTAGTTTTTACTTCTAACATGGTTAATATACACAAAGATTTAACTTAGTGGGTAGTAACTGATGGAATGTGTGTGAACTGGGTTCTTAATACAGTTGTTTCTTCAGGGGTGTAGATGGAGAAAGTGAATCTAATGAAAACATGTTTTGCATGTGAGGAAACTAAAAACCATGAATGTACAGATGCACATGTACTAAAGAGTACACACACCTAAAGAGGATATACGCAATTGGCAGCTGCAGGGTTAAGGCTGACAGGCTTAGGCTAGGCAAAGTATGATAGGTGTAGTTTATCCGGGATTACGCCAAGGTTTTTGAATCCAAAAATTGCACAATATTAGGAAAATCCTACATATACAGCTGCAGTTTCTACCATTTTATTTGCCCGTTGTCTCCATAATTGGTTCATTTAATATTTTAATATTTCTATGTTCTTCCTGCCACATGGTGACCAACCCCGCACCCATTGACCAAGGTAGCGTGCACACTTTTTTTTCTCTTGCATGAACAAAGCTTTATGAATCAATGTGTTAAGGCGGCTACAGCTAAACACGGCGTCTTTGCGCGGCACCGTGGATCATCGATCTAGACCCATGCTGATCTGTATTCCTGGTGGTTATGTTCTTTTTGAGAATATAAAATTCACATTTTGTGTTATTGTCTGCCTTGACCATCGATAACAAAGCTAAGAGCTGAGATCAATATGTTCTTCGCATGTGCTATTGAGGACTTCGCAAAGAAAAGACCTGGCGGGAAGGAGTTGAGAACTTCTGGACTCCATTAGTCTGATCCAAGATGTCCTTTCAGTCTGGAGGGAGCCTTTTATTTCTTTAAATGTAATGAGCGCAACACACTTTAATCAAGAATAAAAGGTCCGAATTCCAATATTGATGTCTGCTCCTTCGCAGTCAATAGATTTGGGATGTAGTTTATACACATGTGATAGGACAGATCCACGCTTCATGAGTGTTTGTTGCAGTTGATTGTGAGATGATCTTGCCTAGCAGTAAGAGGTCTGTTCAGTCTTTAAACTGATTAATGGTAAAGGCAGTCTCTGCCTGTTTGTGAGGCTGACACAAAATGGTTTGACAGATTGCTTCAGTTACATTTCTAGTTACTTCCTGGAACTAAGTCTATGTATTAGGCTAAGAAAAAAAACACATAAAACATTAGTTATTGGAAAGTGGAGAAGCAAATGAAGGTGCAGCGTCTTGTGTGCCTACCACTGTTGGTCTCACAAATGGCGCCGCATGACTGTATCTAGCTGCGTCAATTTCCGGCGATTCATGCAACTGGCAATCCTGCGCGTTGTCACGGACATTGACAACATGATACCACAGTGGGGCAGATGAAACAATGCGCAGCCAGTAACATTGGACGCTTCAAAGCAGGCCAAGGGCTGGTTAAAATGAAACTCATGGCCTCACATTATGAATTTACAAGCTGCACGACCAGCTTGGCATTTTCAATCACATCTGGAGCCTGTTTCTTGATTCAGAGGTCACCGACTGCGGTAGCCATTTCTGCCTGGATCCACCAGCCAGGCCTGTAAGCATTTATTCACACAGGAACAGTTCCGTATTACCAAATATGCAAAGTAGGCACGGCCTATGGGCCCCACTCCTTTCAGGGGCCCCGTAACAACAGATCATAATAATATTGATTTGATCTTGAAAGAAAATTACAATCAAGCTTTCTTAAATATTGTTTCCAAAAGATAGAAAAAAATTAATCAACTCAAAGGAAAGCAAACTTTACCTTAAAGACTCTATGGAGAAAATACTGTATTAATGTTAAGTACCCATTAACAACTTAAAGTACATAAACCAGAGACATCAGATTCACAGAACAGTTTGTCTCTCAAAAGCTCATCTTCTGGCAGCTGTCAGTTTGTAAACAAATCCGGTGCATTGGGTATTAGGAGATAATTTGCAAGGGGTGGCCCGAAATTTCGACTGCCTAGGGGCCTCCACAGGGTTTAATCCGGCACTGCGCAGGAACTTTCCTACATTTGTATTATTTTTTAACTTACAGACGGGCGTACTGCTGATGGTAATCAGAGTAAGAAACTCTGCATGTAATCGTGAGATGTGATAATTTTCCAACTTACTGGGATTGTGTTTGTTCTCCATTTTTGCATTTGCATTCTAGATAATTTTCAGTTGGTGTGTACTTCTCTCTTCCTTACTCTCTCTTCCTTACCTTCTCTTCCTGTTCACCCCGCCTCTCCTCTTTCTATTATTTTCCTCACCCTCTCCACTCACTTCTTACAACCTGTGACCGTGTTTCCTACCACTGGGATCCAGAAGCAGCTGCTACTGTACCCTGGGGTGTGAGGCGGGGGGGCTGACAACCACCCCCAAAAAACCACTTACCTTTAACGGCCGGCCGCTGCCTCTCTTCTGTAATCGTCATCGTCCTTCTTCCTGCAGTCCCAGCAGGAAGCACCCAGGCTCCCAGGCTCCCCTGAGCCAATCATAACGCTGCAATGCAGCGTTATGATTGGTCTGAGCGCCGTGGTTCAGGGCTCAGACAGGGACTGGGAGGCTTTGCATGTTCCTCACCAGGCTGTGTAAAGCAAGCCTGGTGGGGAAGATGTAAAGTGGGCAGGACTGTTTGGCCGGCCCGAGAGGGCCAGCCAAGCAGTCATGCGCACTTAAGGAGGGCAAACCCCTCCTCTCCCTTGCTCTGGCCATCCCCTCCCCGCCCCAAGACACTGACTGCAATTGGAAAACTAAAATGATAATAACGATACATTAGTATCATTTTATTTTTCCTTTTGTTGAATGGGGCGACGCTCCTCCGCCTTAGCGGAGGAGCCGCCAGTGCTGGGATCCTATTGAACTCATCTGTGTTTGAGTAATTTAGTGGTATATGAGAAGTTTGTCTATATGCTCTGCTGTCTGCATTAAAAATCTTTACTAAAAGAAATATTTTGAGAACAATACATTCAAGTAAGGCTGAGGAGGTGGATGTTTAGTGACACCATTATGAAAAATAGAAAATAATCTGGCTTCGGAGTGGGCAAACGCTGATGCACAAAAGAAGTAAACCAATGTACGTAAATGACATAACACCCAAGCAACAACTTACGCCCTTTTCATGCACTGATATTAAATGCCCTGCTTTCCAGGACATTCCGGGATAGTTACACTACAGCATGTTGCAGACATAATGGTTTCTTTCCATTGGCTCTCACAGAATGCCGCAGAGGTTTCGCTCATTCCTGGCACACTGGACTTGCCAACCCTCGGGATCCAGTTACTCTCTAATTGCAACAGGTGTTTGACATGATCGCGGCCTCTTGGATTTCGTTTGACAGATTGGATCCAAGAGAATTGTAAACTTGAAGGGTCACTGTTATGACATTCTTAGAAATGTTTTGCCCCGGGTAATGACTGTATTCATTACCGAAGGAACGCAGTCGTTAAAATCTCAGACTCATGGTCGCCACAGGATCCCAATGGCAGGTCAATGGTGGGAACAACACAGCAGCATCAGAAATTAGGGTTCAAGTCGGTCTAGGGTCACTTTTGTTTTGGAAATTGAATCAAAGTCTTTTGTTGGGTGGCCATTGGTAGCTTTCCAACCCGTCTGGCGGTGATTGGAGGGCAGCAGTGTTCCTAAGATCCCTCGAGGTGTTCGTGAAGGCAGTTGCCATGTAAACAACCATACAAACTACATTTATCTTCCCAGCTGCATGGGTTTAAACCATCTGCTTGCTGTTCCCTATCCAGAGTTACGTCTGCCTGTCATTAAACCATATGCCGCAATGTCATTGGACTTCCATCAGTTGTGCTGCCTGGCAGTGACTGGGGCAGGCCTTCATACTAATACTGATATAGGCCAACTTCACAACAACAATGTATGCTGGTTTTATGAATAAGAAGGGTAGGCATCAGCACTGTTTGGGGTACAAGTACTTCTGTATTCATTTCTAGGGACTCGCAAGATCTTCACCAGCAGACGTCCCACATCTATGTCCTTGGCCTGGTGGAGTTTTAATCCAACTCTGCTTACACTGGTAGAAACCTTGGGTAACTATTCAACTTGCCACCACATTGGTCAGAATACAATACAAAAGAGTTTGTAAAGTGCACGGCTGCTTCTGCAGAAACGTCCAGGCACTATCAGCTAAAGGTCGGCACAGTAAGTAGTTAGAGGACAGAGTTAAAAAGAAACGTTTTCAAGTTTTTCCTAAAAATAGATTCCGAAGAAGCTAGTCAAAGGCTAAGCGGAAGGGCACTCCAGAGCTCAGCAGAACCGCCCTTTCTGTGTATTTCCCGGTCCTAAGACTGGCAAAGTCCACTGAATGCCCAAACTGACGACCCACCCCAGTTCAGGATCACAGCAACAATCCCTAGATCCACTGCCAAGCTCAGATATCCTGGAAGTAAGTTTAAGGAAACGGGGGTGATTGAGAGCGCAAACAGGGAACGATGCCTGAAAATGCTAAAACAAGCTATATTGTAAGGGTGAGCCCGATACATAACCCTCCACTTGTGTTTAGTCATCTACAAGGAGATACTGGCTACTTGGTTCTATAGGCATAGAGGAACCATCCACCAACTTCTCAAGGAAAATCAGGCTTGCGCAGCAGACACTGGAGACTCTAGTTCTGTCATTTCAGACAGAAGGTGATCCAGCTGGAGCACCACAATTCCCAGCCCTAGAAAAGTCTCTGGAGTTGTCCTCGGCCATGGACTCTGGCCTCATCCCATTGTACCCTGGGGAAAAATCCAAGGGAGTGCACAGAGAAATACAAATTTAGTGTGAAGTCAATAATGATAATTTCTAAAATCACATTGGCCGTGCGACACGGTGAATCATCTACAGGCACTGTTTGCATAAACCAATAAATCCATCAAAACTGACACTGGTGCCAGGTGAAGCTGTGTCTTTAAAGCTCTTATCTAATGACCAACAACCCGAAAGTGCCCTGTCCACATCCTGAGTTCAAGATCCACTGTTGAGGGGGTAGCCATTGGTCCAGGACATTTAAGCGGTCTCTTCTGGATAGCGAAACACGGGGTGACCTGTGCATCGAGCTTCTGTCTTGTAGTTTTAGCAGTGCTCATTCCTTCGTTGGACAAGCAGATCATCGTCTAGCTCATGCAAACAAGCACTATCCGACAGACCAATTCCAGGCGAAGTCATGATCAATGTTGCAATGATCTGCTTATGTTTGTGTCAAAAATGCTGACATGAAGATTGAATTGCACGCGGAAGGTAGGACATCGAAGAATGGTGGTTGAGAAGCAGGCCTTTGGCCAGAGGTGCTCCTTTAAGATAGCACACTCACCACTTGCCAGAGGCACCAGGAACCAAAAGACGATAAAGCGCTTCTATCCCAGGAAGCCCTAAATCACAGCTTTGCTAGGATGCCTGATTCTGGAAGTGATGCAAAGGTGTTAAATGGGTGCTTAGCATGCTAAAGGCTCTGACTGATTCCCAGTTATGACTGTGATCCAAAAGCTATCCTTCATTCTCACCTGAGCATTAACTCTAAAGCATTACCTCTTCAAAAAATAAAGTAGCATCTTGTATTTACTTGGTGCCAGTGACAGGTGCAGGTTTTAAAGATACAAACAAACAGGTATTACGTGTTCACTTTGAGTCAATTATAGCTTCGCTTAAAAAAGAGATAACGGGTGAATTAGAACAGGTGAATATGAAACAAATTATCTTTACACATTTATTGCATTTGTTGCTTTTATATAGTGCTTTAGCAGTCATGAAATAGCTTCAGAGTGCTAATATAACATTTTCTTAGTGTATAAAACATAAATATGTACAAGTTACTTACCTTGGGTAACGCTCTTTCTGGTGGATACTTTATCAAACAGCAGATTCCTCACCTTAATAATATACCCAGATACCAGAATGGTTTGGAAGCTTTCACACAAGTGCACCACTGGGCCAGTAGGTGGTGTTGTGCTGCTCCATACTGACTTTGTTCTGTCCTGGAGCAAAACCTACTAGAGGGCTGGTATAGACGGGAACTACTCAATTATGAAGAAAAGAACTACCTCTATGTCACACCCCCTACCTTTCCCACATTCTACCTGTTACCTAAGATTCACTAAGAAGGCTATCCACCATCCGGTAGACCTGTAATCTCCGGAATCAATTCAGTATGCTCCAGAATGGGAGAATATATTGATAAACATTTACAACCACTCACGAAGGATCTTCCATCATACATCCAGGATACAAAGGACCTGTTAATCAAATTGCAAGTGGAAACAAGATTTTATTCTAGTCACCATTGATATTGTCAGTTAGTATACCACAATAAAACATGCTGATGGCATAGAAGCAGCACTACGAACCGTCTAGAAGAAACCAGTCAATTTCTTAGAATCAAATCAGATGATACTGGATACTCACTTTTTGCCTCGCCCACAATGTGTTCAGTTTTAACAAACAATACTATCGACAACTCTACAGGACTGCGATGGGCGAAACTTTGCACCGCCTTACGCCTGCATCTTCATGTGGAGTGTGGAACGATTCTGGCTGTGGGATGATCAATTTTCAGAATACACATCACATATCAACTTTTGGGGTCATTATATAGACGACATCTTCTGCATTTGGCAAGGAGATGTAGACTTACTGAAAGTCTTTCTCAATCAACTTGATGACAATATTTGGAACATTAAAACCACATGCTAATTTTCCACCACTGAAATTGAATTTCTGGATCTTACCATTTTTATCCATAAGAATGCACTTCAAACCTGCCTTTATAGAAAAGAAACAACAGTCAACTCTATACTGCATGCGGATAGTTGCCATCCCAAACACAACATTCTGAATATTCCAACGGGTGAACTACTACGCATCAAACACAACTGCAGTGAGAACGAGGTCTTTCGGGAAAAAGGAGCAGAAATGATAACCAGACTAAAACACCGGGGCTCTAGCTTGGACCATCTTAAAAAGACTATGCACGAAATTGCTAAGATCAGACGTAATGAGATCCTTCGACATCATGCTGATACATCTAAGGTAAACCAGGAATCAGTTTGTTTAATTACTGACTGTCTACCATTATGGCCATCAGCATGTGAGAAACATTCTGAGATGACACTGGCACCTATTTGTTCAAAATCCAAGCATTTCTGAATGTATCAAGAGTTTTCTCTAAATGGGATTTTGAAGAGCAGGCAATTTTAAATGGCTGTTGTGCAAACCAGAATTTGTGGATAAGAGAACTATCGGATCTACCTTTTTGGGCAGATCGGCCGGCTTTTGCATATGTCATAACTGTAATATCTGAAAATTAGGACTCAACAAGACACAAAACCTTACCTTACAGAAGGGTCAACAAGTCAAAATCACTAACTGGATTGATTGTAACAGCAAATTTAACATCTATATGATATTCTGCCCATGTAACCAACCGTACATTGGTAGTACTGTCAGACCGCTTTGAACCAGGATTCAAGAACACTACCGGAACATCAACAACTTTTCAACTGGATACCCATTGACTGACCATTTTCACAATGTACACCCGCTCTTTTGCAGGAATAGAAATCATCAACAAACACCCATGGGGTGGGAATCGAGAACTTACACTCCGCAGAAGAGAGAGCGAACTGATCCTAAGATACCACACTATGAAAAACGGCTTCAACAAGGATGCAGAAATGCATCAATGGTTATATGAGGACTAAATAGGCACTGCTTTTATTCATGTGATTGTCACTTCCCATTGTCTGTCCAACCGGTTTTGAGGCTACATATACCCTTTTAGGTAGTACGCAATAGGTTAACATGCACGGTTAAACTGATTCCATTTTTACCTCTAAGATGACCTTTCACTGATCTGGTTCCTTCAGACTTCACCATGGCCATCTCATGATTTGCATACAATCTGCTTACCCCAATATGATAACCTTATACCTCCTGATTTCAATGAGACTCTTCCGCGGATCGTGTTCCTGACTTGATCTCATGGACTATGATTAACCTTAGGACCTTTAATCACTCCATATACTCCCTCTAGGACATGAGATGTCCTTATGCATGACAGTACCAGCTGTCTTTTTTCCTAGTAACCTGAGACCCACGATATGACCCAGGCAGGGTAAGATAGCTCACCCTTTAATTCCTGGCAGAGATACCTATGGATATCCTCCTTAGTATGACCTAGGTGACAAATGTGGTGCTTTACTTTTAATAATCCTCCCTTACATCTGCATCGGAGACAACTTATGTCCTTTTTACATCCTAGTTTTTATACTGATGCTTTATCACCCTTGAACTCCAAATATGGCACCCAAAATATTACTTAGCGGTATCCCACAGTATCTACTATCACATGATTATTTCAGGCCTGTTTTTTAATAGATGCCATCCTATTTAGGAATTCTTAATTGGCTATCTAAGGTTGGTTTCCCTTGGGTATGATTAGGGACTTTATAAGCCATCCGTCTGCCTATTTTGCTTTAAGCAACTCCTATTCCTCCTTTCCAACATGGCAGCACCCGTGCCGTTCAATTCACTCTGACCACGGATCTTGCCGGCTCACCCGGAAGTACCTTTTACTTATTTAACAGGGTGGCGTCTCATCGATGACCGCCGTGAATACCTAGTTTCAAGCAGCCTTGCCGAACCACTTGTGACTCTGCTTTTGACCAACTGAGAGGTAAATGCCTTCCATTACCACCAGTCTTCTGCATACTTTTAGCGCCCCTTATATTTCACTTAGACATCTCTCTTTTGTGTCAGATTAGGAAACTTTTGAGGACCGCCGAAAGTTTCCCGTTGGCCAAACGGAACAGTGACCATGCTGCCGGGTCTTAAATGTTTTTGGCACGTACTGAGCCAATCATTTCACGCATTCGTCAACTCATATACTTACGCCTTGAGCAAGTCCCAGGCCTACGCGCCAGGAGGGGACAAAACACGTGTTGGCTGTTCTCTGGATATTGCTTTTTTCCTTTGAGAATCATTTTGAATTACCAGAAGAATAGAATACATTTTCTCTTTACTCTGAATCCACTCTTACATATTGGAACTTGAATATGAAAGACTAGTCAGTAACCCAGCTCTGTCCTTTATTAACCTTACAGAAATCCAGAGATACAGCTCCTCTTGGTACAGGACCCAGGACCCCACTCCACCCTGCTTGTTGCAATACCAGATGGCAGTGATATTGTCTGTGAAAACTAGCCACCCTTTATGGACAGTAGGAAGGTCTTCAACAGTGGGAAAATGACCCGCAACTCCAACAGATTGATGTGCAGTCGAGTTTCCAATAGAGACCACAATTCTGTGATCTTCACAACTCCCAGATGACTGCCCCAACCCAGCAGCGACGCATCGGTCACCACCATTAGCTCTGGATGGTGAAGGGAGGGGGGTCTGCCGCTGATCCAATTAAGGCAGAACAGCCCCACTACAAATTGTTTGGAGTCTCCTCAGAAAGGGGATGTAATATAATATGTTGCTTTGGTGCTTATCCCACTGAGAATTCAGATTCCAATGTAGAGTCAACATACGCCACCCAGCGTAGTCAATGAGCAAGATGCAGGAGGCGAATAGCACAAGAAGACTCAGAATTAGCTGTACTGAGACCCAGGATTGAGGCTAAGACTTTGGAATTATAGCCTGAATGTCCTGGACTCATTGTGTTAGAGGGATGGTTTGGAACTGCACCATATTCAAGACGGCTCCTATTAAGGGAAGCCTCTGTGCAACAGTCAGATGCAACTTCGGCACATGATCATGAACCCCTATAATATTAGGAGGTTAGCTGTTGTCTGGTGGTGGTCTACGACAGACTGTGGTGGTGAGCCCATCTTCAACAGCCAGTTGTTGAGGTTGGGGAAGACTGGTACCCCTTACCTCCGAAGGTGCGCCACTAACATTGCCATCTCTTTTGTGAACAACCGAGGGGTTCTGGTGAGGCCAAGGGGAGCACAGCAAATTATAAATACTCCTGGTCTGCCTAGAATCACAGGTAATGGCGGTGGGACTGCAGGACAGGGACATGAAAATATGCGTACTGCAAGTTCAAGGCCACCAAGCAGTCGTCCGGGTCCAAGGCAGATAAGGAAGATGTTCAGAGGGTGAAGATCTAAAATGGGATAATGGCCTCCATCCTTCTTCAGCACAAAGAACTAGTGAGAGTAGCAACTAGTTCCTATTTCCACATCTAATACCATTTCTGTGGCCCCTTTGGAAAGTAGAACTTGCATGTCTTGCAACAAGATGGACAGGTACTACTCTGAAGTGTGAAAACTGTGGTGGGTTGGAAAGGAATGGAAGGTCATAGCTCTGTTGAATGATCTGGAGAACCCACCTGTCTGACGTGATAGCTTACCACCTTTGGAGAAAATTGATTTTGCCTCCCATAGGGTAGACGTGAGCTGCAAATGGCAAACTAAATCAGCCTGGAGCCTGATGTCACAGGAGTGGGGGACTGGGAAGGTTGCGGTCCCTTGTGACCTGTACGTTATCTTGCTGATCTCCATCCTTGGGCACTAAAAGGTGAGAGGAAAGAGCTGGGGCAAGGGGGCCAGGCATTGCCTGTATGTCAAACCTTTGGAGTAGCCTAAGACGCCAGTCTGTAGCGTCTTGCTACCTGCCTTTTCACCGGCGGGCAAGAGGAAGGCTTAGACCAAGTGCCCATCAATGTATTGTTTAGGGCTTTGCTAAACGGCAGTATTTGCTCAGAGGAAACCTGTGCAGGTTGTAAAAATGTAGTAAGTACATCTGTTTTGACTTCCACAGAAGGAAGATGTTGATCCAAAACCTCTGCAGCATGTTAAATCACTACGGCAAAGGAAGCACTTTCTTGTGTTGGGGGGAGGAGGGGAGAGGTGGAATCAACCCAACATCAAGAGAAAGGTCAAGCCCACTGGCCTGCTGTACGTCTATGTACAAATTGTCATAATGTGGGGGAAATCATCCCCATTGTCATCTCCTGGTGGTGGCAAACTCGAATTAAAGTCAGAACTGAAAAGCTGGTGGTGCACCTGAGGGAGGCTCTGTGGTGGAGGGAGTCTTTCAACTGAATCTGTATGGGAACTGGATGCACCAGAGTGAAATCGGAATGCCCTCTTGGGATGGGCCCAGATGAGTTTGATTCAGAGTCAGAAATCTGTGTCAGCAGAAGGTCCTCTCTGGCACTGTTGGAGTCGAGACTAGCGTCAACTTTGAAGAGACTGGCACAGGTTGTGGAGCTGTAGTGGAAGTTGGCACCCAAGTCGGTGCGGAACTCAAGAAAGGTTCGAGAGGCACAGGTGGTGCAGAGGTAACCCAACTGGAGGTCCCGCGGGTCCTCAAGGTGTGCAAGTGTAACCAGAAATGTGCAAAATGGCATCCCCAAAGGTCTTGCTTAGCTGTGGTGTTGCCAATGTTCCAGGGAACTCAGTGTGCATCGGGATCAATTGTCGAATAGGCTCCTCAAACAAGGATCAAGTGCGAGACTGAGTGCAAACTTTATGCCCTTGCTACATATCTAAAGATGGATAGGGGCGGCATAGAGATGAGTCCAGCTTAGTCTTCTTGTGATTCTGCTTGGATTGGGTTTCGACTTACTAGACGGGCTCAACATTGAAGAGGATCTGTCATGGGACCGGCCTAGAAAGCGGGAATGAGTCTGTGCCCTCAATGTAGAGCGGGAACAGGACTTGCATGGCTTTTTCTGATGTTCAGTAACATGCAACTTCGCTTCACGATCCTGGATCACCTTTTGCTTCATGAGGGTGCATTCTCCGCACGACTTGGAGTCATGCCCCAAGCCCAAACACCAAAGGCGCACCTCATGTGGATCCACCTTCAACATCCGACACTCGCTGCATGCTGTGAACACTGCACAATTGATTGACATTTTATGAAGAAAATAAATTGTCAATCCGATGGAAAGGAGGGAGCAGATCTGCATTTAAAGGTGCGGGAAGGAACTGACGTCGACATGCAGGAGTGGCGGTTATATGCAGCCCGTCACTTCCAGGGCGGAACAAAGTCAATTTTGAGCCTCACGCCGCCAGCTAGTGGAATGCAAGAGCACTGCTGTTTAAGCTTCCAGGTCCAATCTGGTGCCTGAAGATATTGTAAAGGAGAGGAATCTGCAGTTAGAAGTATATATCAGAAACAAAGCTTTTTAATGCAATCTCTGCATCCCTCAATTTGTGTTTCATTATTCCACGACACGTATACTTTTGTTCATTCCTTTATACTTTGCATAACATTTTTATAAATGCATGTATAATTATTTTAAATATATTGTTGTGCATTGCCTCAAACATTCGCTGCTTTGCAGTGACAAGACAAGCAGGTACATGGACTTGGAAATATGGATTACATGTGAAAACAACTATGAAGCTTTGTAAATTGGTTTGCCCTACATAATTCCGCATACAGACTGTTAGAACTGGGGGTCTCTAGTTGGCAGAGGTAGGTACCTTTGACCAAATAGGGACCCTTGCTTCTAGTCAGGGTAAGGGGGTACACTCCTAAAATAACCCCTGCTCACCCCCTTGGTAGCTTGGCACGAGCAGGCAGGCTTATCTCAGAGGCAGTGTGTAAAGCATTTGTGAACACATACAGTAATATAGTGACAGCACTACAGATGGACACCACACAGGTTGCATCTCAAAAATAAGTATTTTTTATATAGACTTAACACAAGACCACATACGACAAAAATCCACAATACTGTACTTAAAAATGGTAGAAATAGCTTAGTTCTCTTTAGATGGTAAGTGCGACACTTATTGTTCAATGTACCTTTGGATGCGTAACGCTATACAACGAAAGTGTTGCAGGGAAGGTGATGCGTCGGTTCCTTACACGCAAGAACGGTGATGCGTCGGTTCCCTACTGCTGCGCAGGGGACGGTGATGCGTCGGTTCTTCTCGGCGTGGGGAGGTGATGCGTCGGTTTCTTACTGCGCTTCCGTGGCGATGCGACCAGCAGCGCCGTGATGCGATGACGATCCGATGCAATGCAACAAAAATGGCGTCTTCTCCTTGATGCGACAACTACGAGGCGATGCGTGCACGCCCGGCGGCCGTGCGGCGACTCTGCGAATATTCTGAGCCGCGATAGGCCCTGCGACATGCTTCTCCGGTGATGCAACGGCGTCTGCTGCGACGGCGACACTCTTCTCCGGTGATGCGAGGCGCTTCGGTGATGCGATGCGACAGCGGCGACACCCTTACTCAGTGAGGCGGCGGCTGCGGCGGCGTCACGCTTCTTCTCCGTGAGTCGCGCTTCCAGCTCTCTGCGACACGCAGTCCTTCAGAAGGCCCAGCACAACAGCAGGCACTTCAAATTCCCAGCAAGGGAATTCAGGGGAGCTGGTTGGTGAAGTCTGTTGTCCCTGAGACTTCAGCAGGAGTGTGAGGGTTTTCCCAACAATGACTGCACGGTACCTTTAATTTATGACTGCCCCGGATCAGCCATCTCGGGATTCCCACGAAGCCGCGAGGACTATCGTCCGACGCCAGTGAGGGTAACCACGCCCCCTTATCATGTGTCCTTACAGGAGCCAGTTACAAGGTGGGAGTCGCTGGACGTGGGCGGGACTGACTCCGGAACTGGAAACCCGAGGCCGGTAAAAGGAGCCCGAGGACAGACGGAAGCGCGCGGATCCACGGAGAGTGAGGAAGACGAACAGGAGAGCCATACCGGAGAAGAGACGGAGATCTGCGCGAGTCGACGAGCGGAAGCGGACGACCCGGAAGGAGAGGAGGAGTGGAGCGAGGACTGGTGGAGTCCACCGGAGGACGCTGGAGAGCGGCCGCAACTCAGGAGAGTTGCGGCGGAGCCGGTGAGTCCTACTGAAAGAGAGAACGGGAAGTGGGAACAGGGGAGGCGGGAGAGGAAAGCACACTTGGGGTGGGATAGGGAGCGCCGGGGTATACAACGCTAGAAAGCACGAATACTGAGTCACCTATCTGCACCTCCCGTTTAGAGCACCTGAACCCAACACGCTTTTTAAAAACCCCCTATTCTTATTTGTTTACTGCACATCCCTTCCTTGTACGCCGTGTCACAAGACGTATCACCGACCGGGTGTGGTGACGGTTAGCACCAGACAATACCCCTTTGAGGGACTACCACTGACGGCTCCTTCTTGTCTCTTTCCCCTTTTATGAGCCTCCGAACGCCCACCACCACCTCAAGAGCCTCTTGGGAGGAGAAGAACGACTGAGACGACCAGAAGGGGCCCACAGAAGGAGAGGACACGGACTGTGTTACTTGTACCTACAATTACCAACAGTCCAAGCTTATTAATAAAAACACTAAAGATTGCACACCATATCCAGCCTCCGCGTCTGTGTATCCGGCCCGCACTCCCCCCACGCTCACAAGGAGGCAAGCTCAATCTTCAAGCCCTTGGAGATCCTTTACAAGTTGATGAAAGTAGCACAAAGTTCCTTTCTCCTTTCTTTGGCAGTCAGGCAACCACTGCAGGCCAATCCCCCAAACAGCACTCAGCTTAGGGATAGTCTCCTCCTTCAGTTTCTCTCTGGTTCCTCTACTCAGCAAAGGTTCTTCTTGTTTCCCAAAAGTGATCTAAAGTTCTGGGGTCTGGGTCCCCCTTTTATACTCATATTCTCTTTGTTCTCTGAAGGCAGAGAGGCCTTTGCCTAGTCCAAACCAGTTCTGGTCAGTCCTGGAGCACTTTGTTTACAGGACTCCTTCTTTCCTTTGACAGTGTAGGCCAGGGACATCAGACGCACCACAGGAGGTGGAGCCAGCATTGTGGAGGGAAGGCACAGCCCTATTCAGACCCCCGGTGCAACTCCTCCCACCACTCTACATGGAGATCTCTCTATTCAGCCCTGTGCTGACTCACACTGTCTCCTGGAATCCTCCAGCCCCTGTCACTCAAACTCCAGACAAGGAATACACAACTTAGCAGAGGCAGGCTTGGATAGTTAGGCAAGAAAATACCTACTTTCTAAAAGTGGTATTTTCAAACACAGAATGTTAAAACCAACTTCACTAAAAGATGTATTTTATCATTCTGAGTTCAGGCATACTAAACTCGAATTTCTACCTAGTTCCCCGAGTCAGTTAGGATTATAGGATGTTATAATCAAACTGCCCATTCTGGCCTATGGGGAACAGGTAGCCTTGCAATAGTGAAAAACGAAAATGGCTGTAATTCACTATTAGGACATGCCACACACACCAGGGCATGTCCTACCTTATACTTACAATGCACCCTGCCCTTGGGCCTACCATAGGGGTGTCTGATATGAAGAAAAGGGAAGGTTTAGGGATGGCAAGTGGGTGCACTTGCCCAGTCAACATGGCAGTACCAGACTGCACACAGGCTCTGCAATGGCAGGCCTGAGACACACTTTACAAGCTGCTCCTGTGGGTGGCACAACCAGTGCTGCAAGCCCACCAGCAGCATTTGAGTCACAAGCCCTGGGCACAACCAGTGCACTGTACTAGGGTCTGACAGTGAATCAAATAGGCCAAACATGGAGTCACTAATCCATACATCAATTTAAAACAGAGAGCATATGCACTTTAGCACTGATCAGCAGTGGTAAAGTGCCCAGAGTCATAAAACCAACAAAAACAGGTCAGAAAAAGTACAGGAGGAAGGCAAAAAGTTCAGGGATGACCCTGCAAAAAGGGCCAAGTCCAACACAACCCCCTTCCAGCCAAAACGCAGGGTAGACCAATCACTACCTTGATGGGCTTCCCTGCTTTGGGCGATAGAACCTGGACCCTGGCCCGCAACAGCAGGGGCATATTCCAGTTCTACGCCAATCTGAACCTATTTGGATCCCTCTGTCCATACTCTCAGGGCCCACCAAGCTAACCCATGGGGAACCCTTCTCCTCACCTGTGGACACCATCTGTGCAGCACCTAACATTAGCTTGCTCACAGGTGTGTCCCAACAGACAGACAGCAAGCCACAGTGGCCACTGACAGGGGTCAGTGATGAGACCCAGGCCTTATGCCTCTCAGGGCTCTCAAACCTCTGTGGCGTCAGAGAGCGGGGGGCAGTAGCCCCAGGTGCTTGGCACCCTTTGTCCACTCTCCCTCCTGTCAGGTCAGGTATGACATCCTGACACTGACCTACCAGCCCCGGGCCTGTACCCGGCGGCTGGACTGGAGACTGGGGTGGGCTTTCCCACACCCGGTCCTCCTCCTCCTCGGGGCTCTGTACCCTCCCACTTGGAGTGGTACCCCCTTCCAGAATTGTCAGGGTGCCTGCGGCAGGTGTCCTGCACAATTCGCCCACCAGTTCAGGGGTTCTATGCTGCAACTGGGCTTCCAGGTCAGGGGGGACACCCCGAACCTGGCCCTCCAACCTAAGGTCTAAACCCTCCAGTTGAACCGGGGTCAGAGGCGAGGACTCCCTCCCTCTGCACCCCCTTCCAGAGTTCTGCACCCTCCCACTTGGAGTGGTACCCCTAGAAGACAGACTGGTAGGGACACTGAGTACAGGTGTCCCTCCCTCTAGGTCAGGCAACACCTGAACCTGGCTTCCCAACCCAGGGACTAAACCCTGCAGCTGAGCACCCGCCTGGCGCACCAGGACTTCCTTGGGAGCACGCATGCCCCCCCTGAGGGTGACACATAACTCATGTGTCGTGTGACAGTCTGCCTGGCGCAGATCTCCCGACCCCTGTCCCTCTGACAGTGTGTGAAGATCCCCCAGGACAGAAGTGGTGTCACCATGGTCCTTCATTGGTGACTCAGCCCTTCTGGCTGGCCCCTGACCCACTGGTTCTTCCACTGGGGACACTTTCCCCCTCTCAGCCCTCAATCTGGACTTCTGCACCCTCCTAACTGGAGCGGCACCGCCAGACACCAGAACCACTGGAGCTCCGTTTACAGATGCTCCAGGTTCTCCTGACACTTGGAGATCCTCCTCAAATGACCTACTAGTACAGCCTAGGCCCCCAACCTGGTGTTCCTTTAAGGAACCCTCCAGGCCCTGAGACAGGGTTTCGGGCACCTTGGGACACGCAGCCCCACACTCACTCCTTCTCCGCAGAGACAGGATGTGAGCCCCTACACCCCTCCCACTACCACGGGACCTAGCTGGGATACACTGAACCTCTCCCACCACTCTGGGTTGGAAGACACCTGAGCCACTCCTCTTAGGGTCACTCCCCAATGCCTCTTCAGACCCTCTGGAATCCACCAAAAGGTCTGCCTCCATTGTGAGCTCCCTGGGGTCAGAGAACTCACACTCCACCAGGTGTTGGCATAGCTCTGGAAAATAGGGACTTACAATATGCTCTCCCTCAATTGGATCACACAGACCCACCAAACTATCCTTCACCTCACCATCCAGTGCCTTGCACACGTACCCCACACCACTCTCCTGAGACTGGCAAGACAGTATCTGATTGTTTCTGTCACTCAACCCACACTCTTCTGGGCGGTCTTCACACTCACACACCAGGATTTCAACCATGGGGGAACCCCTCTCCCTGCACCTCTCATCTATAGTCAGTAGAGTGTCCCTCCCACCACTAGGACTATGAACCCCTGTGCCAGTTCCCCAATCCACCTCAGGGACACTGCGCACCACTGGAGCTACTTCACATCCTAGAACCCCCTGGTGTATATTAACCCCCTCCAAGTCAGGCGCCACATCTTTGGGTGTGTGTACTACTCCCTCAGCACTAGAAAATTCAATATTGCTGCCATCATCTGAGCTGCATTCCACCTCCAACTCAGCAAAGCTCACTTCCTGAGCTACACAATTTTCTTGTTGCTGGGCTGAGACCCTCATGGCCTCAAGCTTCTCGAGCTCCAAATCAAGCTCTCTCATTCTCAACTCATGTTCCAATCTCATTCTCTTTTCCTCTAGGGCCAATTTCTTACTTTCCAATTCCAACTGCCCACCCATCTTAAGTTTGGTCAGCTCCATCTCATGCATCCTACTTCTCTCCCTGTCCTCCAGCTCTCCTGGGGACAGGCCCTTGGCAGAAACACTGCTACCTGCTGGGGAAGGTGCTTTCCTCCCCCCTGGACCCAGTGGCCCATCTAGCTGCCCTTCTGCATTCTCAGCCCCCTCCTCTTGCTCTTCCACATGCTCAGGGGTGCTCCTTGCTTCCACCCAGGCCCTCAGCGCCTTTTGGAACTCATCCTTCTTGGTGAGCCCGGTCATAGCAACTTTAAATCTCCTGCAGAAGTGCTTTAGCTGTTTCACCTTGTAGCTTTCTAGTTTCTCCTCTTCAAAATCAACAGATGCGATGGACGCTGTTTTGCTCATGGTGAAACTTGGCAGTTCTTGGCAAAAATAGAAATCCCAGGAAAAACAATCTACCAAAATGTAAGTGGTTGCGTTTGGTCTGCACTCACTAGTAGTGTACACCAATCACTGTATATGAGTCACAAATGCAAGTCCAGAATCCTCACCACTGACCACCAATGTTAGAACTGGGGGTCTCTAGTTGGCAGAGGTAGGTACCTTTGACCAAATAGGGACCCTTGCTTCTAGTCAGGGTAAGGGGGTACACTCCTAAAATAACCCCTGCTTACCCCCTTGGTAGCTTGGCACGAGCAGGCAGGCTTATCTCAGAGGCAGTGTGTAAAGCATTTGTGAACACATACAGTAATATAGTAACAGCACTACAGATGGACACCACACAGGTTGTATATCAAAAATAAGTATTTTTTATATAGACTTAACACAAGACCACAAACGACAAAAATCCACAATACTGTACTTAAAAATGGTAGAAATAGCTTAGTTCTCTTCAGATGGTAAGTGCGACACTTATTGTTCAATGTACCTTTGGATGCGTAACGCTATACAACGAAAGTGTTGCAGGGAAGGTGATGCGTCGGTTCCTTACACGCAAGAACGGTGATGCGTCGGTTCCCTACTGCTGCGCAGGGGACGGTGATGCGTCGGTTCTTCTCGGCGTGGGGAGGTGATGCGTCGGTTTCTTACTGCGCTTCCGTGGCGATGCGACCAGCAGCGCCGTGATGCGATGACGATCCGATGCAATGTAACAAAAATGGCGTCTTCTCCTTGATGCGACAACTACGAGGCGATGCGTGCACGCCCGGCGGCCGTGCGGCGACTCTGCAAATCTTCTGAGCCGCGACAGGCCCTGCGACACGCTTCTCCGGTGATGCGACGGCGTCTGCTGCGACGGCGACACTCTTCTCCGGTGATGCGATGCGACAGCGGCGACACCCTTACTCAGTGATGCGACGACAGCGGCTGCGGCGGCGTCACGTGTCACGTCTTCTCCGTGAGTCGCGCTTCCAGCTCTCTGCGACACGCAGTCCTTTAGAAGGCCCAGCACAACAGCAGGCACTTCAAATTCCCAGCAAGGGAATTCAGGGGAGCTGGTTGGTGAAGTCTGTTGTCCCTGAGACTTCAGCAGGAGGCAAGCTCAATCTTCAAGCCCTTGGAGATCCTTTACAAGTTGATGAAAGTAGCACAAAGTTCCTTTCTCCTTTCTTTGGCAGTCAGGCAACCACTGCAGGCCAATCCCCCAAACAGCACTCAGCTTAGGGATAGTCTCCTCCTTCAGTTTCTCTCTGGTTCCTCTCCTCAGCAAAGGTTCTTCTTGTTTCCCAAAAGTGATCTAAAGTTCTGGGGTCTGGGTCCCCCTTTTATACTCTTATTCTCTTTGTTCTCTGAAGGCAGAGAGGCCTTTGCCTAGTCCAAACCAGTTCTGGTCAGTCCTGGAGCACTTTGTTTACAGGACTCCTTCTTTCCTTTGACAGTGTAGGCCAGGGACATCAGACGCACCACAGGAGGTGGAGCCAGCATTGTGGAGGGAAGGCACAGCCCTATTCAGACCCCCCCCCGGTGCAACTCCTCCCACCACTCTACATGGAGATCTCTCTATTCAGCCCTGTGCTGACTCACCCTGTCTCCTGGAATCCCCCAGCCCCTGTCACTCAAACTCCAGACAAGGAATACACAACCTAGCAGAGGCAGGCTTGGATAGCTAGGCAAGAAAATACCTACTTTCTAAAAGTGGTATTTTCAAACACAGAATGTTAAAACCAACTTCACTAAAAGATGTATTTTATCATTCTGAGTTCAGGCATACTAAACTCGAATTTCTACCTAGTTCCCTGAGTCAGTTAGGATTATAGGATGTTATAATCAAACTGCCCATTCTGGCCTATGGGGAACAGGTAGCCTTGCAATAGTGAAAAACGAAAATGGCTGTAATTCACTATTAGGACATGCCACACACACCAGGGCATGTCCTACCTTATACTTACAATGCACCCTGCCCTTGGGCCTACCATAGGGGTGTCTGATATGAAGAAAAGGGAAGGTTTAGGGATGGCAAGTGGGTGCACTTGCCCAGTCAACATGGCAGTACCAGACTGCACACAGGCTCTGCAATGGCAGGCCTGAGACACACTTTACAAGCTGCTCCTGTGGGTGGCACAACCAGTGCTGCAAGCCCACCAGCAGCATTTGAGTCACAAGCCCTGGGCACAACCAGTGCACTGTACTAGGGTCTGACAGTGAATCAAATAGGCCAAACATGGAGTCATTAATCCATACATCAATTTATAACAGAGAGCATATGCACTTTAGCACTGATCAGCAGTGGTAAAGTGCCCAGAGTCAGAAAACCAACAAAAACAGGTCAGAAAAAGTACAGGAGGAAGGCAAAAAGTTCAGGGATGACCCTGCAAAAAGGGCCAAGTCCAACACAGACGTTTTCGACTATGGCAGCAAAAGTACTAAGGCCGGCCTTGTCTTTCACAGTAGGAAGGGAGTAGAATTAAAAGTGGTTTGTCGGGATTCATTTTCGGAATTTAGCCTCGAGATCAGGTGCCAAAGTCCTATGCCGTCCCACTTCTTCAATGGCAAGGAACATAGGATCCAAGAGTACACGGAAGCAGTGCGCTATTGACAGGAATGCTAAATACAACCTCTCAAAACAGTGGGCACGTTATTTGCCTTCCCAGCCTGTGACTAGCGACTTTGCTAAGCCTATGACATCCAACATCTGCAGTGGGTGTTAGATCCTCTTAGGGCAGGTGGATGCAGTAGCGGCCAGTGTCTACAAAGAGTGGCGGGCGGGGGGCATAAGGAGGGGACGAGGCAAAGAAAAACAAAAAAAACACTTACCTGCCACATCGCACTTCTCTTCACTGCAGGCACAGGCTCCACGAGTTCACTGCGGCCAATCCTAACACTGCTTTCATGATGCAAGCAGCGCAAGGATTGGCCTGAGCGCTCTTGATTTGCTCTCCCAGTATACTGGGAGCCAGTGCCTGCTCTCTCCAACCCGACAACGCAGCTCGGGCTGGAGAAAGCTTCAGTGCACATGTTCGCTTGGCCGTCCTGAGACAGACGGCCAAACCGGCATTCGCACTGAAAACAGTGCAAAACACTCCCCCAGTGCCTGTCATCCCTCAGGCCCCGCCCCCAAGCCTCGGCTCTGGCAGCAAAAATAAAATGATAATAAACAGCGGTTTATTATTGTCTTACTTTTCATTTTTTTGGCTGCTGGCAGGGGGGACGACGCTCCACCGCAATAGCCGAGGAGCTGCCGCTGGGTGGATGCTCTGCTATGCTGTTGTACAACCTTATTGTATTGCAGTGCTGGGTCCCTTATCCTTTTTGATGCTTGTTATAAATGAACATTTTGTTTTAGAGTAACTGTAACCACCACAGCCTTGTTATACTGCTCCTGCTACCTATGCCTAAGTGGAAGTGCCTGGCTAAGATTAGTTACATCTTCGCTTCCACATCTAAGGTCTCGAAACAAAAAGATTGTTCATCAGCTTGCTCAGCCAAAATCTTATGTTCTTGATATACTGAAGGCCATCTTTCCCTTTCTAATGACCTCTACCTTCTGTACCTGCAATACTCCCCTTGTCTTAGAGGTCAGGTGAGCCTCATTGAAAGCCTTTACTGAAAGTTCTATATATTCCTGTATTGTCTTTCCTTTCATAGCTCGCTTGTTTCTATGGTTCAGGGGGAACCTGTGTCCGATTTAATCTGTAATTCACAGATATACACTGTGCTTTTTTGTTAACAAACGTTTTAAGGCTTCGATCAACACGAGTGCAGGTTTTTCTTTAACAAGCCTGGTGTGTTGGCGTGGTAGGGCCTGTACTGGACCCGAGGTGGCGAGTGGACCTCGACTGGACTACACACAGCAATCCAGGTGCCCAAAGGTAGGATCATTCTCTGGGGGAATTTGAGGATGGACAGGGCCGTGCTCGACTCACTGAGAATGGCAGACAGCGCCAGTGTGCTTCAAAATGTACAAAATATGTGTTTATATGGACTGTATGAATTCAAAAGAACTGAAATGGTGTTCATTGGAAGGTGACCTTGGGATGACTCGGTTTGGGCAGGTATCAGGGAGTCCCAGGAAGACAGGGCTTAGAAGCGTGCGTGCAATTCACGGTATAGAGCAGGAGACTCTAGACTAGGGTTTTCCAAAGTCGGTCCTGGAGCACCGGATCCATGCCACATATTTAGCATATCCCCATTTAGATAAATGTAGTTATCTTAAAAATCTGGCATGGATCCAGCCCTCCAGGACCGACTTTGGAGAACGCCGAGTAAACTAGTAATCTGAACAATGCAGCAGCAAACACTGGGAGCACACGCTTCATTGAGTGTATGTATATGTGTATGTATATATATATATATACATATATATATATATGTAAAAAGCATTCTTTCACCAGTGGGCCAATAAACGCTTTTATTGTTATTTCCTCATCCTTAATATGTTAAGTTTTATTTTATTTTATACACTATAACAGTTTCCCCAGAATGATCTTGGGTATGTGATGAGTCTAATTTTAGTCCCCACATGTAGTTTGCAGTTTCGTCCATCTGTGGCCTCCATTGCTCCAGAGGAGCCAAGCTGGTCTGTGGCTGATTGAGATGAGCAGAGCCGCTGCGCAGTTAGATGTATGTCCGTACTTCAGCCATGATCCAGTAGGGAGTTCATCGCGAAGGTTTTGGTGCCTCAAGAGAGTGTAAATCTACGACGTCAGATCATTAGTAGAGGGTAAATGAAGTGTATAGGGTCCAAGCCTCCACAAATTGTCAATTAACCGTAATAATTTGGCGGAAATCTTTCCCATATACGGATTTACAGGTCGCACGTTCATTTTTTGTCAAAAGGGCTTTCGTTTCGAATACAACCCGGTATATATTTGTCAAAAAACTGAGTGACAGGGGGAGCAAAGTGTCGTTTTTGCCACTAAGTGATGTGTTCTTGCTACAAATCTGTGTTTGGCTCATAATTTATGTATTTGTTGTCAAGTATCTATTGTTGTCTATCACAAATTATTGGGGCTTTTTCGCAATTTGCCTTTCTTGTCAGTGTTTAGGTTATTCCACATGGATTTGTTTCGTCACAAAGGGATTCGGTTTTGTAAGCAATCAGTTAGCATTTCTCGGAAACCATTTTGCTGATGTGCTAAATAAACTTGCTTCTACAAGTGTGGGCTAAAGGAAGGCCAATAACAACAATTAATATATGACAATTTTGGTGCAGTTTTGGGATGGGCACTTAGCTATGTCTCACTCGAATCAAGAAAGCTTAGAGATATCATCCATGTCCTATGTAAGCTGTAGGTCTTGCTCGCCAAATAGCGACATATGGCCAGTTAGCGCAGAAGATGCAAGTATTGTGCACTTCAAAGCAGAAAGGAAAGTGTTAACTGACTGACTGGCCTGTGGCTATGGGGGATCCAAAGATAGGCTTGGGGTTGACTGAGGTAGCTTGTCAGAGCAAAACGGGAGGCGGAAAGCTCAGGCCACCAGCATTTCAAAATGTATTACCAGGGATTAACACAAAACTGGAATCAGCCTCTTTGGTGCCACCCAACCCACCAGAGATTAGCAACTCCTCTCTTAGGGAATGGGAGCACGCGTCAACACCCACCCTCGCCTCAGACTGTCCGCACCACCTGCCCCTACTGCGTGGAAATGGGACATTAAGAGATTAACAGCATGGGACGGGTTCCAAGAGTGAGGGGCTGCAGGAAGGGAGCACACAAACCAGGCCACGCGGGGACGTGGAGCGGGAAGAGCAACCCTTGTAATTTTAGAGCCCATGTTCAGTGTGGCTCTGGGAACCCCTGGCAACCGCCCCCAGAAATGTACAAGACATAAAAGACCTGGCCAAGAAGCTGTCCATCTACGTTTACTTACAGGAGCTAGAGTGACATAACCATTTGGAGAGCCTGGGACGGCAGATGCCTTGTATGGCCACGTCACATTTGGATACATTAGGAGGCAGGAGGGGCACAGAGGAGGTAGAGAAGCATTACGCACAGCTGGATGGCGAAGAGAGTAAACAAGGGCAGGAAGAGAAGAAGCACTTGGGGATAAATTTGCCGGAAAGTTACACAAACAAAAAGAAAAACATGGAGGTAATATAGTATGAAATGGTTTGGCAGCAAACAAAGAAACATGACACTCGGTTTCATACACCGCTGCAGCAGACCATGGCTTCATCTGATGTCACCCGTGGAACATAAGAGTGTTAGAGTGTTCTCTAGTATTCTGTAATGTGCAATCCTACACCTGCGTGATCTAACTCTCAGATGGTGAAAAGCCATATATAAAAATGATTGAAGTTCAGGTGGCTCAGCCATAACCAACAGAGCACCTATCTAGCTTCCTTGTCTGTACGGACCAGCCTGTACATGGACCAATCAAAACTTACGTCTGCAACTTTAGGGCATGTCAGCTCCCTATAAGCGTCCTTTAATACTTAACCATTCGTTCTACAAAGGGCAGCCATATGAATTGACATAGCTGTTCAGTGCATGGAGCTGGCCCGAGCAGCCATTTGCACTTGGGGTTAGTTAAAAATAAAAACCTAGTCAGTTACCCTGTTGATAAGAGGGTACGAAGAGCCCTGCAACGGCATGTGGTGAACTTTCATTCAAGAGGGGATGTAAATGTTTTGAAAAAAGTGTGCCAGTTCAAGTGAGGTACCTTTATCTGACTCAATAGCACCACGACCCTATCCCCAATTTATCCCATCTCCAGATTACCTTAATAAAAGAACAGTATGCCTCAGTGGAAGTTCTCAAAATTGTATTTAGTGTGGGTCCCACCACAAACGTGGCCTGGAGTTTTTATGTACCTGCGAGTGTAAGAGGCTTTTAGTTTTGAGGTGCTATGAGACTGAAGGGAAGGTTCTAGTTTGGATGTAAAATGTTCCTCTATATGGTGTGTACGGCCCAGATGTACTTAATGGTCTCATGCCCACAGCTGGGTTACTGGACACAACTTCCTGTCTCAAGGACAGGAGAAGAAGTGAAGGGAGGAGAACACACGAGGGAAGGACAGCACATGGACAAGCATGGTGGTGAAGACCTTCTGGAAACCAATATTATTAATACCAAGCCCACACTAAAGGAGGGTCATGGCAGCCCATCCTGCTCTCAACGCAGCCCCCTATCCTGCAGCCTACCAGAAAAATAAACGCCAGAGTGGAAGGAATAGACAGTCCATCCCTGATGGTGGTGGACAAGTTCCCCCAGAAATAGACGAACAAGTACCAGAGAGCATCCGGCAAAAAGAAAGAACTGTATAAACCAGGGACTGTTGTCAGCTGAAAATGTGTTGTCGTGCTCCTTTAAAACAGGGTCTCAAACAGTAAAATCTCTTCTTTTGAATCATCTTAATTTATGTGAGCTCAGTTGGGGGTTTATATTAAACCGGAGCAGTAGTTCAGACTAGAATGTATGATTGCTGAAATTGCAGCAGCAGGTTCCTTTGTAGACTCTGGAACTTGGTGTAAAGCTAGAGACACAGTAGGCTCTGCAGTCCCTGGATTGGGACTTAGGATGTCAGCCTCACTGTACTCTTTCTTGGGGTAGTTTCTTCAGAGTAGGGAGAAACTGAGAGGTTCTACTCTGAAGGCACACGGGAGTCTGCTGAACAGGATTGGCACACATGATGCCTTCAATGTGAGCTACCTTCTTATTTTTATTTGAGTCAGGCAGTGGAGACAGGATTACAGTCCATGTGCCTTCTACCTCCAACAAGGACAGGTGCTCTGTAAGATGGCCCAAACACTTTTTTATCACAAATCTTTTCTTAAACTTTGGGGAGACACCTGTCAGCAGCTTTGGAAACCTTATCTTCACAGGTGCAGAGTTGCATTGCGTCACATTGGATTGTTTAGTTCTGACTTCTTGAGCATTTTTTAACATCTTTTGATGAGTTTCTGGGTCAGACAACTTAGCTTCTTCCACCTTGGATGGTATGTACCATCAAGACCAGGTACATACATAGATACTCCGGAGATTATTTTACCTGAAAAACAAGCACCTAATTTTCCTTTATGGATATTATTTAATGTTCTCTGGACTATAGATTATACAACCAATTCAGTCCTGCGTACAACACCCTAGCAGTCACGACTAGTTGAACATACTAAAAAACTTGCTAGATTAACCCATTATTCCCTAATCAAAATAGGTGGTTGAATTGTAGACAATCTCCCAGAGCAGACACAGCATCCTTATAAGCCTTTAAGGAGAATGCAGAACCATTGTCAAATGAAAGATATGAACTACTCCTGTGGCTTTAGGGCACTGCTAAACCTTTATGACCGCTCAAGCACCTCAGTATTTCTTTGTGGCTAAACTCATAAGGATCTGGAGCATAACTCAAGAGAAATTTATACAAAATAATGTTAGTTTACATGTGTGATTGGCCCTGGTCAAGGAAAGCCACTGCAAAATGGTGATCAAAATAGTGGGTGGAGTCTGCGCTAGTTTTACAAAAACAGAATATGCCATTTGTTGACAAAATATTGCATCTCTGCACATATTTATTTTTCTCTAGTTTGGTTTATTAAGGAAAACTACCATAGCAACCAGAATTGCTGCTTTAGCCTTGACTGCAAATTTTATGCCAGCATTGACAGAAGCATTAACCCCCTGAGCTGGCCTGATTCAATCTAAACTATCTTTCTCATTTAAGAATGTATTTTCTTTCTCTCTGGGTATGAAAACTATTAGAGTGTTACCTGAATTGAGAGTGTAGGAGAGACAAAAGTCGTCAGAATAATTCTCTCCTTTTAATGTTGCTCAAATTGCTGCTAAAATATCTGTGCTGATATTGGCTTTAGATAAGGTTATCGCAGATACTTGTAAGAGGTATAATCTCCTTTTGCAGCAAACGTTTCCGCACAGTTCCCTGTAACATGTACACCTTCACTTTTATGGTCCATGGTGTGCTTTATGTAGACCAATGGAAGGTTGTCTTAAAAAGACAGCCAACTTTCCCAGAATGTCTCAATCTTTTATTGACATTGTAAGCTTGGGCACTACAACTGAATTCTATGCTGCTTAAGTGTGGGAACTGAAGAATTTGTTTCATATGATGAAATGAACAGGGAATTTGTATCTCTGTGAGCTGTGCAGTGGAGAGAGAGAGAAAGTGTGAGTGTGTATATACATTTTGAGGTCACTAGCTTCAAAAGTTCCCTGCACTGCAACACAAGCCAACCACCGGCTGTGTAGAGCCATTCACATGGAACAGCTATGTTGTACTGGTGTGGATAAAACATTTAGGCATTGATTATAATTTATAATGATTTATTTGGTCACGCCTGCAAACAGCGCATGCGGTGTCCGCTCGGAGGGGTACTGTTTACAATGAAGGGCTTGGAGCCCTCAAACTGCTTACCCTACATTGGCATCATTGTTACTCTTTGCTGCCTCCTAATGGACCAGCACATGGCAGGCATCATTTCCTGTTTCTTCTGTGGAGCATGGACTAAGCACTGATTGATTCATCTTGAATGGTGTCCGCCTGCTGCTCGCACTGTGATTGCGGTACTATTTCTTCTTCCCCTCCTACCCGCCCCTTCTCCGTGTTTTCTCATTCAATTTACAGAATTTTTATTTTTTTATTTATTATTTGTATAGCGCGACATTCATCCCAAGGGATATCACGGCGCTGAGGAGGCGAAACCTGGTGCTGAGAAGATGGACAGAAAGTACTATGGAGCTGCTTAGGCGGGAAATAAATGTGTTTTTAATTTTTTCCTGAAGGTGTTATAATCATTGATTAGCCGCAGTTCAACTGGCAGCCCATTCCAGTGTAAGGCCGCGAGGTGCGAGAAGGTGCGTCCCCCGGCTTTGACCTTTTTGATCCTTTTTGATTCTGCGAGCGCCAGATGTTGTGACCGTAAGCATCTGGGGGGGGTGTAGAATCGGATTTTACCTTGGAGAATTTTAGGACCGATGCGGTGCAGTGCCTTAAAGGTGTGCCCCAGGAGCTTGAATCGTGCTCTTTGGCGCACAGGCAGCCAGTGAAGTTGTTTCAGGCATTCGGTAGCTGAGCTTAGTCTGCCCTTGTTGCAGACCAATTTAGCTGCAGCATTTTGTACTACCTGAAGACGTTTAAAAAGGTAGTCTGGCATGCCCACAAACAGGGCATTTCCGTAGTCCATTCTGCTAACAAGCAGTGCCTGAGTGACTGTCCTCCTGTCTTCCAAAGGGATCCAGGGGAAAAGCCTTTTTAGAAGTTTTAGTAAAGCGAAACTTTTCCCGCAGAGAGTCCGTACATGATCCTGCATGGATAGCTTGTCATCCATAAGGACACGCAGATTCTTAGCGCACCGCTTGGGCTCTGGAGCGTGTCCTAAAGAGTGGGGCCACCATGAAGCGTCCCAAATATGGTGGGCTCCACCAAAAAGCAGGATCTCAGATTTGTCTGCATTAAGCTTAAGGCAGTGGTCGGACATCCAAACTGCCATTTCAGTAAGGCAGTTGTTAAGTTTGGCCCTTGTGCTCTCGTGATCATCTCCAATAGCTATTGTTGATTGCGTGTCATCCGCATATGAGCAAATGTCGAAGCCCCATTTAGAACCAATTTTTGCCAATGGTGAAACATAGGCGTTAAAAAGGGTGGGGCTAAGGGAAGCTCCCTGGGGGACACCACAGCTCAAAATTTTTGGTTTAGAGGAAAAAGCGCCCAGTTGCACTGTTTGTTTCCTGTTGCTGAGGAATGAACTGAGCCATTGAAGTGCTTTAGCATGTATCCCTTTTTCGCGGAGGTTTCGAAGTAGGAGCTGATGGGAGACCGTGTCGAATGCCGCCGACAGGTCCAATAGGATCAGGGCAACTACCTTGCCCTGATCCAATAGTGCTCTTACATTGTCGAACACGGCCAGCAGGGTCGTCTCGGTGCTATTTGCGGTCCTGAAGCCTGTTTGAGAAGGGTCCAGAAGGCCATTTGATTCCAGATAGGAGGACAGCTGTCTATTGACCAATTTCTCCATTACTTTGGAGAGATATGGGAGTAGGGATATTGGCCTGTAGTTTGCTGGATTAGTCACATCTGCAACAGCCTTTTTAAGCAAGGGAGTGACTATTGCTTGTTTCCAGGCCTCCGGAAAGACTACTGTCTCAAGTGATCTGTTAAAGAGCTGCGTAACATAAGGGCAGAGAGTAGGGATGATTTGTGAGAAAATGAAATGTGGGCAGGGGTCGAGGGGAGAGCCAGATTTGACTTCCCCCATTGTATTGGCTACTTCATCTTGGGAGAAATGGACAAGGCTGCCCAACTGTGCTATGGTATTAGGAAGAGGATCCGTATTTTCCCAGCTGCTGGAGTCAGTCGGAACAGTTGTGTTAAATGATGAGTAGATAGTACTTATTTTGTCTATAAAAAAGTCACTGATCAGCTATTCAGAATTCAGCTCCCATTCTTAAAATGCCCTTGTAAACTTGCTTGTCTGGTTTATTCATTTTCTTGCTGCTATGCTCATGCTCTACCTTATCCTGAAACAGGTATGGTGCTTCTTTATTCAGCAGATGATGCTGGTTCCTTAACATCTGCATTGTGCAACTCGTACGTCCAGTGCATTGCATTTCATTGCTATAATTTAATATATGTGGAAACATCCTACATCTTTGATGACGTGTGCTGTTTAACATCTGCACAAAAAAGCAAGCTTCTTGCATTTGAGGTTTTTTTTTTTTTATTAGATTTTCAAAACAGTTACAGCGGAGGGGCGAACATTACATCTATGACACAAGGGAGCCAAATGGCACAGTACATCCATCTTATTATCATACAGAACCTCCTGGATGCATCAGGAGAAAAGATCTACCCACCCCATAGCATCCACGTGCCCACTGTCTGCACTGCACCTCTTTGTGAACAGTAGCACTGGTCGATTGTCGCCTGAATAACAAATCAAGGCAAAATCTGCCCAAACCTTTATACATATATAAAAATCCTCCACTCCTCCCCACTGAATAACTGAGCAGCACTTCAGTTTTACATGTTTGTTTGCTTGGTTGATCACTGGTGTCTATATACGTTCATGGTGTCCATAAGTGGCCCCCACGGGATGTGCAGCCAGGGCCCCACCTCCTCAGAAGATTCTCGTTCAATACCTTATCATGTAGGATGGAGTCCAACCACAGCGGCCATGGCCCAGCCTAGCGAAGCCGTGGCCCCATCTTCCCTGTCGTCACAACTGAAGGAAGTGGTCCGAAAAGGGCCACCCAGGTTTTCTACAACCTCCTAATCACCTTCCACAAAATGAAGAGTCGGTCAGACAGTAGAGAATACAAAACAATTGTTTATTACCAATACTCTGCAGAGGAGTCCAATCTGACCTGCACCCTAAGATGTCTGCTGAGGGACTGACCCCCCAACAGTCTGCAACGCATAATCATTCCTCCCAAGGGCCTCCCAACCACGCCCACAATGGAAAGTTACCGGCTTAGGCCGAACATGAACAAAGGAGGCACAGAAGGATGGGCTACCACCTGCTAAATGGGTACACGCTATCACTATCTCAAGGTTGCCGTGCTGGGTCTCGGCATCTCCTAACGTGGGAGCAGAGCTACACACAAGGATAAGTATGCGAGGGCAGAATGGCCTATTCATTAGCAAGTCAGAAGGCAACCTTGAACAAAAGAGAAAATAATAGCTGAATACAGTGTTCTGCTGAGGCAAGCAATACGAATAATGAGGCCTAGTACAGGCACAGCCTAATAGGGATTACGAAATTCAAAATGGAGTCACACTCGCTAACTGAAGCTCGCACATTGCAGGGATAACTCAGTGGGTTGCATAACGTGAATACGAATAGTGTCTAATTTAGCCGCACACTGCTAACCTAATATAACGTAGAACAAGTGTATAACGAGAATGAGATTTTCAAACCTAACAGACCCTCCTTTTAGCAGTGGAGGCTAAATACTTTATTGACGCTATCCGGTAGGGTCTTTACATATCGAAGCAGGGAAAAGAGATAATCCATAGTCACTTTAATATCAAAGGAAAAGTAAGCAACACATGTATAGCAAGATATTTTTAATACTCAAAAATACCCTCATCTATCTGCATCATATCCTGTATTTCTTGCATCATCATATTAGAGACCTTATCATTACGGTCTGGCAATTTAGGGGTAGGGGTGAGTTTACTCACACAATAAGTGCAGCATGCTGGAAGGCAATTGACACATAGGCAGCAGGTGACAATGACACCTGCAATAGCTACTAGGAAAAGAAGTATCTTCCAACCCCAGGATGATAGCAAACTCCAAAACCACCCTGTGAAGGACCATGAACCATTATCCTGATGAATATCGGATGCGAGCCTATGTAGCTTCTTGATAGCGGAGTATACATTAGGGGCGTGGTCTGGGATGTAAATGCAGCAACTACTGCCTATGACGCAACAAGCTCCACCCCTATCTGCAAGGATAACGTCTAAAACCATCCGATTTTGAAGAGCAAGGAGTCTCGTAGCCTGGAGCTCAGCCGTGATGTTAGTGAGTATGCCTGCTGTAGTGTTGATAACCCCTTCAACAACCCTGGTGAGACGACGAATGCTAACACTGTTGTACATAGGCCCCCAGAAAGGGACAATACCCTTCATGGCATCCATGACTTGCTGTAGGGTAGTATCAGTTTGATCGATATCTGCTGTGTCAATAACTCTCCTTACCCGGGACAAGTACACGTTTCTCCGCTGCAGCCTATGGTCTTTGTGATAGTTGGACGGTGCAATGTAAACAGAAGGTAAAAGAAAAGAGACATAACACTGGCCAGACCTTCCCCTAGGGAGCCATGTATAA
Organism: Calotriton arnoldi; assembly: GCA_963921515.1. NCBI lineage: Eukaryota > Metazoa > Chordata > Amphibia > Caudata > Salamandridae > Calotriton > Calotriton arnoldi. The sequence goes on along the minus strand of CAWUFW010000757.1, from coordinate 3,491,333 downwards.
GCCTGCTCCCCACAAACAAAGTATACATTTGGGGGGGTGAGCAAAGGTGGGCTACTTGTAGTGTTTAATCGATAGGTGTAGTTGCAACTGCTCTGTCCCACTGGAATATTCCCAGAACCTTCGACACAGAAACTAGCTGCTGTATGAACCACAGGTACGGGCATGGCTTTGTTTGTTTATAAAGTTTTATATAGCGCGAACAAGATCCCGAGGGATATCAGAGCGCTTTACAATAGGACGGAAGGAAGGACATAAATACACACATGTCAACAAGTAGGGGTAAAAAAAAAAAAACAACAAAAAAACAAAACAGGATTAATCGCAGATTCCAGGACAATTGCACCAATTGTAATACAAAAAAACCCAGGTATAAACAAGGCAATGAAGGGGGTCACAGTCTGCGGTAAAGAGGAGCAGCAACAAATGATGGTACAACGGACGTAGGAAACTGTGTCTTCGAGCAGATGAGCCTAGCCCAATTAGGGTAAGAATTTATTCATAAGGAATCTTTTGGCTTCCAATTTGAACGCCGTCGTTGAGGAGATTCTGCAAACTTCCGGTGGAAGAGAGTTCCATATCTTTGGGGCAGCGCCGGAGAAGGCTCTGTGACAAGTTCTCTTTTTGCTGAGGATGAGTGGTTTCAAGAGGAAAGTATTGGCACTTCTTGGGGCTCTTGCACCACAAGATAGCTCAAGTTTTTGCGCAAGGTACCTGAGAGTATTGAAGTGAAGGGCTTTCTGCGCCAGAACCGCAATCTTTAACTGAATTCGTGCTTCGTAGGGCAACCACTTAAGAGATTTTAGGACTGGGGATATGTGCTCATTTCATTTGGTGCCTGTAACCAGTCTAGCCGCTACGTTCAATGATGCCCTTAGTGGAGCCAGGGTGTATTTGGGAAGGCCACAGAGGGTAGTGCTGCCGTAGTCAAGCCTCGGCAAGACAAGCGCTTGGACCACCTGCTTGAAATCATTTTGCGGAAGGAAAGGTTTGATATTTCTGAGTGTCCTCATCAAGTGGTTTGCTCCCTTACACACCTTGCTGATATGAATTTTCATATTTAGGTGCTTGTCCATGGTGACTCCGAGCGATTTGGCTGAATCTATGATGAGAGGGGTGCAGTTGAAGGCAGTGAGGTGACTCAACCACATGTTTATCTTGGGGATGTGGTTGGGAGGGGAGATGAGCAGGAATTCCGTTTTGGAGGTGTTGAGCAGGAGATGGTTCTCAGTTAACCAGTTTTGAGTAGACGTTAGGGTAGTGTTGAGGGAGATGATGTTTTCCGGGGAAGAGATTTTCAAATAGAGTTGCGTATTGTCCGCATACATGTGGAAGAGAATGTTAGTGGAGTTTAATGAGTTAGCTAAAGGTTCCAAGAACAGGTTGAAGAGGATAGGAGATAGGGCGGACCCTTGGGGAACCCCCATGAGAACTGGAGAGGGCTGGGAGAGAGTGATTTGCCTTGACTCTTTGAGATCTGTGGTGAAGGAAGGACGAGAACCATTGTAGCACCTGACCAGAGAAGCCCATCCTATTTTTCAAAATGTCAAGGAGGTTGTCATGATTAACCGTGTCGAATGCGGAAGAAAGGTCGAGGAGGATCAGGAGGCAGGATTCGTTTTGGTCAAGCATTTTTAAGATGTCGTCCATGACGTTAGTGAGCGCCGATTCGGTGCTGTGCCCTTTTCGAAATCCGGATTGATGCTGGTCAAGGAGTTAGTAATTCTCTATGTGAGCACAAAGTTGAGATTGTACGCATTTTTCTATGAGTTTCGCTAGGGTGGGGATGTTGGAGAAAGGGCGGAAGTTATTGAGATCAGCTTTGTCTGCGTTCGGTTTTTTTAGAATAGGGGAGACCTGGGCTGCTTTTAGGCAATCAGGGATCGTGCCTTGTGAAAGAGAAGCATTTACAATCCTTGTCCAGGAGGGGATGAGTACATTCTTGATTTTTTTGAAGATGGCCGGGGGCAACGGGTCACTGAAGTGGTTGGATGGGTTGATATTCTGAAGGATCTTGTTGATGTCTTTTTCACTGAATGGGGTGAAGGTGCCCCATGACGCATTGTTCTTGGTGATCAGGCTGATAGATCTGCGCTTATCTAAGAGGTCAGGAGGTGATACGACCCTGGGGGAAGGTAGAAGGGCCTTCTTAGAGGCGAGGTCAATGGAGATGAGTCTAGCTTTCTCAGTGAAGAAAGCAGCAAGCTCGTCGCAAGAGGGTGGGCTGCCACCTGGGTCGGAGTGGTTTGGACCTGCAACTGATTGCTGTTTGACCAATTCGAATAGTTTCTTGGGGCGGTTTGCCGCTTGATCCAGTTGGAGTCTGAAGTATTCAGCCTTAGCGATCTTAATTTGTTTGTTGTAGAGGCTCCTAGCCGCTCTAAGGAGTTTTAGTTGGTCCGAGGAGGGATTGGATCGCCAGGAACGTTCAACTGCCCTAAGGTTGCGGCGTTCCGTGTTTAAGTTGTCATTATACCAGGGTTTGGATGTTTTTGTGGAGGCATTTTTTTGTTGGATTGGAGCAATGGCATCCATGATGTTGGAGATGGTCGAATTGTAGGAGTCGGTGAGTGACTGCACCTCAACCAAGTCAGATTGGGAGGTGAGGGCCGATTTACATTGGGCAGCAAGTTCATCAGAGTTTATTGATCTGAGATCCCTTTTCCATATCTTTGATTTCATTGGTTGAGCCTTCCTCATTGACACCTCCCTGTTAATATAAAAGAAGATGCAGTGGTGGTCGGACCAGTCACACGGGGTAATGGAGTCCAAGGAGATGGTCTTCCCTTTCGAGATGATGAGATCTAGAGTTTCTCCTTTAATAGGAGTTGGCTGGTCACAGTGTTGAGTCAGTTCTTGATCATTTAAGAATGATTTAAGGCAAGAAACAGCGAGGTCGTTGGGGTTAGACCAGTGAAGGTTGAAATCACAAAGGAAGATTTGGGACACGGTTGAATCAACATTGACAGAGATGATTTCCATTAGTTGCTCGATGAAGAGAAGATTGTCTCCCAGGGGGTGGTAGAAGGTGTGAAGTTTACAAACCAGTAGGTTCATACTTGAGATGCTGAGACAGAGGTATTCACAGGAGGAAGGCTTAGAGGACTCCAAGTAAGAGATCGAGAGTGTGTTTCTATGAATACAGGCTAGGCCACCACCCAACTTCAGAACTCTGTCTAGCCTAATTATGTCGTGAGTGGGAGGTACTAGTAGGTCTAGGATCAGAGTGGAAGAGGGATTTAACCAAGTTTCAGTGAGGATGATAATGTCTAAGTCATTGTGTTGGATGATGTCGGAGGTTATTGGCTGATCGGCATTAAGTAATACACATTTGAGTCGTAACGGATTAGGGGGGGAAGGAGTCTGGGTGACCGTCACACGAGTGAGGTTCTCATTATTGCTACCTCTAAGATTGCGAGGAGGTTCTCTGTACGGGTTTGAGTGGATGGATCGTATCTGTCTCGGCTGGATCATGTTGGGGTTGGATCAAGTAGAATAAGAGTTGTGAAGGTCATGGAGATCCGTAGACGCCAGGTGGGTCTCGCGTCTTCAGGGGCGGGAGGGAGCGTTAGGTAGGGGAATGGATTTCGGGATGGAAGGGGCTAAAGGCGGACCCCTGCGATCACTATCACTAGTGGAAGCTCTGGGAACATTCGCAGAGGTGAGGAGAGAGCTGATTACGGGGAAAAGATCATTATAGAGGGCTTTCAGGTCATGTAGTTCAGAAGTGAGAAGGTGCAACTGGAGAGATATATCGTCCAGGCGCGTAGCCAAGTCTGTGTGTTGGGTGGAGGGAGTGTAGGGGAAGGGGAGTCTCGTAAGCCCATGGGGTCCGCGTTGGAGGTGACTAGTTCCTGGGGAGGAAGTTGGTCATTAGGGACTAGAGGGGTTACGTGTCCTTTTAATGGTGAGGTTGGAGCATATGCAAAGGGGGTGTGATCAGTGAACTGAGGGTTAGGTAAATTCAAAGCTGGAATGAGTGGGATTGACAGATCAAGAACAGTGGTGGGCGTTGCCCAGATTCCAAACTGGTATGAGTCGTAGGGAAAAGGCTGAGGGACGAGGGATCAGTCGTTGGAGGAAGAGCCGGTAAGTCACACGGGGGTCTCTCCAGTCGAGGATCGGGTATGATCGGATTGTCAAGCTGTGCGCCGAGTGAACAGTCTCTCGCCATCAGAGACGAGGGTCTAGTTGGTTGGGGCACGTCAATAGGGGACAGAGTCACTCTGTGAAGATCTAGTGGCACAGGGTGGAATAGATGGGGGGAGGGCCTTCCTTGTTGGGGCACGACAACAGGGGACAGCACCACAACAGGGGACAGAGCCATTCTGTGATGATCCAGTGGCGAAGAGTGGTTTAGATGGAGTGAAGGTCTTCCCGAAGAAGAGGGGGGCGAACTCGACAGGTCCTGAGAGGTGGTGGAGTGAGTGTGGATGTCATTGGGTTTCACCAAAACCGCATTTTTGAGTAACGGGAAGATAGTGGTTATCTTAACTAGATTGACATTGGACGCTTGGATTAAGATGATACCATTGTTATAGAGGGTGATGGTGGCATTGGCGTTGAGTGTGGACGAGGGTGCTGTAGTGAGCTTGAGACCATGGGGTGTTTTTCTGGTAACTGCTATTCGGAGCATGGAATAGAAGACTTTTCACCAGCATGCTCTTTTCCTGGTGTAGAAAATAAGGCCATTATCTTCAGTGATATTTCGTACGTGGAAACATTTAAAGTATTCAGTAACATTGAATCCCTGAAAATCCAACATTTCATTTTTCAGCCATGTGGCATTCTTGTTACCTTCGTAAACATTCATGCAAGCATGTGGATGTAAGGTACCCTTCCTTTCCTCCCGTCCCAGGTGTATAACCCTGGTGTACCACAATATATTCCAACACTGCTTCATAGTCAGACTTCGTCATATTCATAGCATCAGTATGGTAATGCATATACACCATGGAAAGCAACAGGAACCATGCCTCACAACTACTTAGGTACGACAGGGGTAAGGACACCAGTAAATCGTTCTTGTGCATAACTGAGGGGAGTAACCCACACACCCAACAATTTGTGGCATTTGTTGTATTATGTACCTGGTGAAGCATTTGCAGGAAAACATTTTCAACATATGTTTGTCAATGTCTCTCTTTATGTGGGGCCAACGTAACGAACAGATGCTCAGGTGGAGATGGGGTGGTTCCTATCAAAGTGTGGACAGGATGCTGTTCTTCTAGATACCACACTACCCCAAACAGTATTATCATTACTATGAGAAGGAACACTACCACCACTATCTTACTCCTAGTAGACCAGCTAGACCACACAGGACTACTCTGCCCCGGTGGTGGTGCCGCTAGGGGCAGTTCTTCTTCCATGACAGCATGGCCAATTTGGAACATGTGAAGAGCCTTAAGAACTGGAGCCACAAGAATACAACCGACCAGAGGGGCACTGTTTACCCAGCGTCCTTTTAGAGCCTCGCTGGCAGGCTCCTATCGTTCATCATTGATGGTGCTCTGAAGCACTCCCTCGAGGGAGCCGCGCGATCACGGCCCTTGCTGGAAACAAATCCTTCTTCTTGCAGGATAGGGCACTCTCCCTCCTGGGCAAGTACCCTCAACGCTCCTGTCCAGTGTCTCAGGCAGTGCACCAGTGTTGTTCACCCTAATCTGACGCAGGCACTGCAGACATAGTACCTACACCCTAATCTCAAGTCCTTCCCTAACTCCTGGACTATCCCTCTGGCGCACTGTCCTGCTTTCAGGGGCGCAAGTTATACCTGTCAACTCCAGGCACTGTTTTATCAACAAAAAGGGGGTGAAACTCAGGCTCAGAAAGGCATGGGGACTCAGGTGCCTGTGGATCAGATGGAGCAGAAACCGGGGCTGCCCTTATCTCCGGAGGGACCGCCTCAAGCAGGGCGGCGTCACTCTCTGCTTCCGTCCGCGTCCACCTTAGCCGGGCGTCAGAGAAGGGAACAAAGCGAGGCACCCTTTCCCCTTCCTGGTCAGCAATGCCGTCGAGCACCCACTTGTCGTAGGGAAGTGGGAGAGGAACCCTCTTGCAGTGTGTACCATGCACCCAGTTTTTCCGGCCGTCGAGTTTCACCGCCGTTCTAGTGGCAAGGAGGACCAACAGGGGGCCCTTCCAACTGGGCTCCAGGCAGCTCTTCCTCTGGAAGTTCTTGACAAGGACGTAATCTCCGGGCTGTAGCTGATGCCCGGGCCCCTCTGGTACCGGCTGCAGTGTCTCCTGAGTCTGTTGATGAAGAGAACGAAGATCTTTAGTTAACTCATACAGATAGTCTATGAGCAAAGGGTGCTCTATCTCGGAGAAGCGCTTTGGCCTTGGAACGCCCCAGATATTGGCAGGGCGACCAAACACTACCTCATACGGTGACAACCCTGTCCTAGAGTGTGCCGTCGCCCTGGTGGATAACAAGGCCAGGGGCAACGCATCTGGCCATCGCAATCCTGTGCTTTCCTGTATTTTTTCTAACTTCAGCTTGAGAGTGCCATTATATTTCTCAACCAGACCTGCTGACTGGGGGTGGTTGGCTGCATGAAACTTTTGCTTGATGTGCAGACCTTCGCACACCAGTTGGATGACTCCAGATCACACGCGGCAATCCGAAGCGCGGGAAGAACTCTTTTATGAGTGCCTTCGCCGTCGCCACAGCTGTATTCTCTTTAGTGGGGTAAGCTTCAATCCATTTACTGAATGCACAAATCACTACCAGAACATACTTCAAATTGTTGACTCGTTCCATTTCGATGAAACCCATCTGGAGAACCTCGAAAGGGAAGGAAGGCGGTGCAAAGTTACAAGAGGGTGTAAGAGTACCTTTCCCAGGATTATGTGTCATACAAATCATACAGTGTTTCACCAAATGAGTGGCTGCTTTGGAAATATTGTCATTCTGCCACACTGGGTCCAACACCTTACATATTCCCCTGGCGCTAATGTGGGCTGGGCCATGGTAACCACAGGAAGTACATAGGCATTAGGTAACATCCATCGCTGTTTCTCGGACTTATCAGTCCAGCACCCATCCTCATCCAGACGCCCTGTACTCTCCTGCCATATTGCCAATTCGTCTAGGGTCGCCTCGCTTTGTATCTCTTTGATGTTTTCTAATGTGTCCTCGAACATTCCATTGCCCGGGACCCACCTAGCAGGACCTGCCACAAACATCTTTTTCATCTTTGATCTCGCTGTCTCTTTAGCTATTTGATCTGCAAACGCATTTCCTCTCCCAACATCATCTGTTATTGCTTTGTGGGCACTACATTTTATTATTGCTAACCTTTTGGGAAGTGTCAGAGCTGACCAGAGTTTATGTATCAATGGGCCATTCTGTATTCATAATCCATGTGATGTTAAGAACCCTCTCTCCGCCCAGAGGCGTCCAAAATTATGGGCAACCCCAAAGGCGTACTGGCTGTCAGTATAGATATTGACAGTCAGACCCTCACTCAACTCACAAGCCCGAAGAAGGGCAACCAGCTCTGCGGCTTGGGCTGATTGGCATGGGACACGGGATGTCTCAACTACAGTGTGTAACGTTGTAATTGCATATGCTGCAGTGGTGGTGCCATCTGGTAGTTTGAAACCAGAGCCATCGACATATAGTTCCCTTTGGTGTTCAGATAGGGGAACATCAGTCAGGTATACCTGTCCCTTCGTCTCCTCTTCCGTTCTGTACACACAATCATGTACATCTGTGTCATTACTCGTCGAAGGGAGGGATAGTAAAGTGGCTGGGTTCAGAGTGGCACATCTTTTGATGGTAATGTGCGGAGCAAACAAAGTTAGTTCATATCCAGTCAGACGTGCACTAGTAAGGTGCTGTGTCTTTGTCTTGTTCAAAAGCGTATCCACAGCATGGGGTACCATTACCGTGAGAGCAGTATCAAGAACGAGCCCCGCCGATTGTCTGATAGAAACTGCCACCGCCGCGGCAGCTCTCAGGCAGCTCGGGAGCGCTCTGGCTACGTTATCCAGCACAGCAGAAAAATAAGTGCAGGATCTTTGCTTACCACCAAAACCCTGTGTTAAAACAGAAAGCGTGCAACCGTCCGCCTCATGTACGTAAAGCACAAAAGGCTTCTGGTAGTCAGGAGTACCAAGCACAGGAGCAGAGAAAAGCGCAACCTTTAATTGCTCAAAAGCTTGCTGGCATGCGGATGTCCAAGGCAGGGGTTCATGCACTTTTTTAGTGGTCAGGTAAAGGAGGAGTTTTGTTAGTAAGGAATAATTGGGGAATCAGTGTCGACAATACGAGGTAATACCAATAAATGCGCGTACTTCACGTTGAGTCTTAGGAACAGGCATATTAGTGATAGCAGCTATGCGCTCAGGTGTTAGTCTGCGACCCTCCTTCGACAGTAGGTGACCTAAGTAGGTGACCTCCTGTCGACAATATTGAAATTTGGAAAAGGACACCTTATGGCCATGGCCCGCCAAATGTAACAGCAATTTAACAGTGGCGTCTTTACAGCCATCCTTAGTATCAGAGGCCACAAGGAGGTCGTCCACGTACTGCAATAGCACATTACCAGTGGGAAGTACCAAAGAATCCAATTGAGTTTTTAAGGCTTGACTATAGCTACTAGGACTTTCTGTATCGCCTTGAGGAGCCCGACAGAATCTAAAGCTCCTGCCGGCTAGGGCGAATCCAAACAGATATCTGCTATCGGTATGAATAGGAATGCTAAAGAAAGCATTCTTCAGATCAATCACGGAAAAGAACTTTGCCGATGGGGGAATCATTGTCAATATCGTGGTGATGTCTGGGACTACAGGATATTGGGGTACTACAATTTTATTGACCTCTCTGAGGTCAATTACAAAGCGATAGACATCAGGATGAGCATCAGAAGAGTCCAAGGGTGTCTTCTTGAGAATCGGAAGGATAGGGCTATTGCACACATTCGCCACCGTCTCCTCAACCACGCCAGACTTAATCAAATCCTGTATTATTTGCAACAAGGCCTTTTCTCCTGCTTGTGAAATCTTGTACTGGGGAATACGTGGCAAGACAGCATTGTCTTTGATCTGAATAGAGACCGGCGGGATCTGGAGTAACCCCACATCCGTGTCTCCTGCTGCCCATAAACTACGGGGCACCTCTTTGAATTCAGCGGGGAGGGGTGCGTCCTTTGCAAAGCATTGTTTAGCACGAGCCACTTGTGGCCCAACGGTCATGTAAACACCATCTGGAGAACAAAAGATGGTGGCATGCAATCTCTTCAACAAATCCAATCCCATCAAATTCTCCCCACAATTTGTCGTTAACAGAAACGGTGAATCCACTGTAAAGGGACCAATAGTCAGAGCAAGAGGTTTGGAAATGGGGCTAACAAACGGCATGCCTGAGAAACCTATCGAAACATTGTTTTGGCCAGACAGAGCTGCCCCTGGGACCAGCGAACGAGAAACAGAGCTATTCATAGCACCCGTGTCAAGAACGTCTTGGGCGTGCCCTGCAAATCCGCAGTGGCATAAGGTCCCCGCTGATCTACAGGCACCGGAACCGGTCCCTTACCCTGTCCTTGGCTGTCCTAGCTGTGGGACATCCCAGTCACTTCGTCCTTGTCATAGTCGTCATGATAGTACTGCCTTCCCCGGGGTTCATCGAAATAGTTCTGGCTCTGCTGAGCATATGATGTATCCTCGAACTGTCCCTCTCTTCGGTCCCCTGCCCCTCTACCACGTCCTCTAAAACCCCTACCTCTCGGGGCCTCAACTTTCTGCAGTAACTCCGGACACTCACTTCGCCAATGCTCCTCCTTTTTACAGTACGCACATTGGTTGTACCTCACGGGCACTCCCGGTGTACTGTTCCGGTCAGACCGGGACCCCCGCTGGGCCGGACCCAAACCCCTTCCTCTTCCCCTCGCCACTTGCTGCATCAACACCCTTGTCTTCAACTCCTTTGACTTTTTCTCCACCTTCTCTTTGTCCTCATTCTCTCTATGCTCGTAGTACTGTGCCATACTCAAAATTACTGACGGGGAGGAGGTGATCCAAGTACTTTCCGAAGCCTGCAACCTAGTCGAAATCTCGGGAAGCAAATTAGTGACAAACCTGTTGACAAACATACGAACACCACCCTCCAGTGACAGATCCTGCCCACTAAAATCCCAAAACACCCCTTCAAACCTAGTAAAGAAATCAGACACACTTTCATCCTTCTTCTGACGACACGCAGTCAACTTGTCCCAATCCACTCGTCTCGGCGGGATAAGGGAATGCATGTAAGTGATAATACGCCCCGGCAAGGCTAATAACTCCGCCTTCGGTTTCTCGCCGGGCTTGCGCTCCTTAACCCATGCCCTGATCTCATTCCATGTTCCACCCAATTCCACCGCATGATCCTGCATATGCACCTGTCTCCATATATCTACCGGTACCAACAGACCGAAAAACAACTCTATATCAGCTAATGTCATCACCGTGGAGGAGGCCGCCTCCGTCAATTCTTTATAGTACGCAGTTGGATTTTTCCGAGGGTCCGGCAACTGTCCTTTTAGGGATATTACCTCACTTCTCTTCCAAGGAGTGTAGATCCACTGTTCCTGGAAATGGGCCGCCACTCGTGGGCGAGTAACAATATTATTCCCATCTCGCAACTCTGGTATTTCGGGGTGGTAAATGGGATGAACTTCCCTCATGGGGAACTGTGACACTGTCGTCGGGACCTTCTGGAGCAATCTACCCCGATAACCCACCAATGTCGTCACATTACTGAAAACCTCATTTGGGGCCATATCTGTAGTATATACCCTATCCCGAGTCATAAATTATCTGCGGTGCAATACCCTTGAAACACTGTTCCCGCAATCCTATCAGCGTAGCCGACATATGCTTAAGAGCATGCTGCTGTATAAACGGCCCAATTCACTTCATGCACTCCACGTACAGGCGTCTCGGCATTTCGCAATGCCTGAGGTAACACACTCAAAGGGGAAAGAGCAGAGGAAGAAACAGGTACCATCGCGCACAAAGACTGTGATGCAGGAGTAAGAGGAGGCGTGACCACAGGTATGGAGTCGGGAGACAGAATAGGGGAACCGACGGCTCCCGTCCTTGTAACTTGCAAAAGTGGGGAAGAAGCAGGTGGGGCCGGGGCCGAAGCAATAGGGCCAGAAACAGGAAGAGTAGGAGTAGCAGAACCAGAGGCGGAAGACTGAGGTGTTGGGATTATGGGATATATCCGGTCGGGGGCATAAGGAGGTGGAGGCCGAGAATCCAATAACTCCTCAACGAAAACATCACCTTCCTCTCTAGCAACATAACATTTATCACTCTGCAATCGATACTTCCTATCTGCACACTTTATGCCTTTCTCGATCTTCTCTTTCATACGCTACTGCTTTCTGCGTTATCGTTTGCGTCTGTTCCCTCCGAGCTTGCTCCTCTGCCCTCATACGTCGTTGCTTCGCTTCCTTCTGTCATGTCCTCAGAGAATCAAACATCGACTGCCTGCTCTTTTTGGCGAACAATTTGTCCTGCAAGTAATTCAATTTTTGTTCATCAAATGTGCCAGTAAGCGGCCACTGTAACTCAACATTGTCCCTCGTATATTTATTCCACAACGTGCTAAACATAATAGGGCAAATGCCATGCTTGACATATACATCAAAATTTTGGAGGCGCTGGCTGCCTTTCTTCCAATCGAGCTTCAGTGGAACAACACCGACATCCAAAACACCCTAACTTACTTAGACAAGGCATCTTAATATAAGACACATACACTGTCCCCAATGGACAAATAGAAAACCAATCAACAAATGGTCCAAAAACCAAATCAAAGCGGTCCAAAACCGCACAAGACAGTCCGCAGACTGTACCAAGACAAGACAGTCCGCAGACTGTACCAAAACAAGAAGACAGGCTCTAGCCCCAGACCTTTTCAAGAATAAGCCGAATTTCCAGTTGGCCTGGCAGATTGTTCGCAAACAGCCCCAAACCTTTTCAAGAATGGGCCGAATTGGTGGCCAGCAGCATGGCCAGGTAGCAGCGTCTGCCGCAAGCTCCGCCGGCCCTGAAGTAAATCCTGTTATTTATCCTGTTTCTCCTCGCCCTTACGAGTTACATCTGGGTTCTGAGGCACGCGACGATGGAGAGCTGCCACCGGTGGTGAGATTACTGCCATACTTCCCTTCCAGCGGAGACCAGCTCGGCGTGACGATCGGCGCGCGGTCCCACAAGATGGCGGCAGCGGGGAGCTGTATGCGGCCGTAGGCTGAGACGGCGGAACCCTTGGCCGACGGGCCGCAGCGGTCGGGCAGCGAGGGCTGACCTGGCTCCCCCAATACCCCCGCGGCAATTCCTGTGGTGAAAGGAGAGCCCCGACATCCACCCGTAGCGGTCCGACGCAGGTGACACAGGGTGCTGGTGGAGAGGGACGACGAGGCGGGGCCGAGGTCCTGCGGCCCAGGCGCGTCGGAGGCTAACTGGCAGAGCGGACCGCGGCGGTTCCTGTGGCCAAGTGAGGCGCTGCTGTGAGGGCTCCGGAAGGACCGCGGACCGCGCGGGAGTCGACGACCCCGGGGACCAGCTCCGAGGAGAGAGCGGCTGAACGGGAGAAAGGCGGGAGGCGGACGGCCTTATCCCCCGAAGCCGGTGTGACGAGGAGCCCGTTAGCACGCCCGGTGAGTGCTGGAGTGGGCAGACTCGGGACTCCAGAAGAGAGACGCTGGCTGTTTGCTTTCGCCGGCGAGTGTGCTGCGGTGGGCACCTCGTGGGGAATCCTGAATGCGTCGACTGCAGTAGCGGTGCACATTGCCCCCGATGAATGCCGGATGTGAGAGAGGGTGCCCCGTGTGGCAGAGCACCTGAGTGCCGCATGGCCCTACCCCGCGGCGGATATGCTGATCTTGGGCAAATAACGCAGATGCCCTGAGTGGATACTTCCTTGCCCGGTGTGTGCGTTTTTCAGGGGGCTGTGCTTTCAAGGCCTGGACTCTGGCGTTGCTGGTGAGTGCTGAGGAAGGGGACGACGATTCACTGAAGCTGATTGAGGGGTGGTGGAGGCCATAGCTGAGGGAGGTTCGACTGCCGCCCCCCCGCACGGACTGTGCAGCGAGGGCCGTTTGGCGCAACATCACAGTGACCGGAACAAGACCCTGGCACTCTTGGCGCTGTGAGCCCCTGGTCCCTTTCTCGTGCCCTCTTCGCCGGGCTTGGACTGTGCCCATAGATGTAGAGGGATACACTGTTCGCCTGGGATATTACAAGGTGTAACAGGTAACGGAACATCCTGGGAAGTGCTGCGGGTGGTGAAGATGCCCCAATCAGCCACGGGAGAGACTACACTCGCACTGGGAGATACTATCAGACCATCCCCTGCGACACAGCTGAGGCTGGGAACCAGCGATTGGGTGGTCTGAGCCGGCGACTACCAGCGCATTCGGAGTCCAAACGCCATGGCAAGGGACAAGGAGCCCAAACCTTCGTCAAGGCAGGGAAAACTTGACCGCTTCACCTCGCGTGAAAGCCTGGAGGGTAAACTGGCGGAAGTGCGGATGGAAGTCTCCTTTCTTCGCCAAGACCTGAGAAAGGTGTCCGAAAGAGTAACCGAGGTAGAACAGCGAGTGTCGGAGCTGGAAGATACCTCTCGAACCACATGCAAAGACGTCAAAGGACTCATGGTGACAGTCAAAGATGTGGCTTGGAGAGTCGATGATGCGGAAAACAGGGCACGACGGAACAACCTTCGCTTTATAGGTTTTCCAGAAAATGTAGAACGCTCGGACCCGGGACAATTCCTAATACAATTCTTCAAGGAAAATCTGCCGGAGACCAGATTCTCACCCTGCTTTGTTATAGAGAGGGCACACAGGATGCCGGGAATTAGACCACCGCCGGGGGCTCCTCCTAGACCACTGATCGCCAGTTTCTTGAACTTTCAGGACAGGGATACAATACTCAGAGAGTTTCGGAAGAAGGGCGAGATTAGGTTCGGTGGCGCCAGGGTGATGGTGTTCCCTGACTACTCGAGAGACGTCCAGAAACTGAGACGCACCTTCGACCCCATCAAAGTGAAGCTTCGGGCGCTAGGACTCCAATATATGCTATTGTTTCCCGCAAAACTCAAAGTTATCTACCAGGACAAAACATTTCTTTCAGTCCCCGGAAGAGGCCTGGTCCTGGGTTGAGGAGCGGCCCGACTGCGGCATGGGTCGCCATCCGCTGGGCCGATCTCACTCAGTGGGGTGTCTAGTTCCGCGCGGGAGAGGCCTACGGAGCGGCGACCACGAAGAGTGCGGAAACAGAGAATCACCAGGGGAGCCACGCCGGTGAAGAGATCGGAGAGGAGTGGCCGGTCACTCCATGTCTCGGAAGCAGATGAAGACACGGCACAGGACTGCGCATCTCATACTTCTCAGAGATCGGACGATAATATGGACTCGGATCACTCGAAGGGGCAGGACGTGGAGGAGTCCGCTGCCGCACATCCTCTGCTGAAGAGCATCCAACGGATGGAGGTCTCTGGCTTAGACCCATCGGGGAGCGACCCTTTGTGGCAGCAGCTGCATCATGTGGACGAGGAGGAAAGACGATGCGGGGCTGGACGCCCACAAGGAGACCCTGTAGAACCCCCGTGACTTGGCAGTCATTTTGGACTCTAGCCATTCTAAAGGGAAGTACACAGCGGGTTTTTATTATTGTAATACGTTGTTGGTTGTGTGAGTGAGGGGAGGTGGGTGGGTCACAGACCTGCGATTGGTTTCCTGCACCAGTATTGTCCTGTTGACGATTTTGGGATGGTGGGGGTACCTGCGGAGTGTGGGGAGGGGGGTTTGATGGGTCTTGTATTTTGTTTTTTAGTAGGTTTCTCAAGGGGGGTGGCGGGGGAGGGGCGGTTTGTTGACATGGATACTGAAATGTTCAGAAACGTTGTAGCCTGGTTATTGTCCTGGAGCTGCATTGTGGTTTGGGATTTTAGCGATGTTTGGTATACAGGACATGAACACGCACTCAGATCAGAAAAGACTGGGAGTCCCACTCCCCAGTGTTGGGACTGGGCGACACTTACGGTACGTTTGTCTCCAATATGGCAGCGGAAGGGTACACTATATTGACGTGGAACGTTAATGGGTTAGGAAGTAAAATTAAGCATGGACTGGTATCCAACTATCTTAAACGACTCAAACCAGTCTTTGTATTATTGCAGGAAACTCACCTTCGGGGACCACACTGCTCCTTTTTGGGTAGGGGCCAATACACCACACTGGCACATGCGGGCTTTACCCGAGGGTCCAGGGGAGTAGCGATTCATGCATGTAAATCACCCCCTTTTAGGGTCACACAAAAATGGGAGGACCCAGAGGGTACATACGTAGCAGTCCGCAGGGTGTGGAACCACGCCCCTTGGCTACTTATTAGTGTGTATGCCCCTCCGCGCTTGCAGCAACGTAGGTTAGACAAGGTAACTAAAATCCTCTTACAAACAGGACCCGCCACACATGTTATCGGAGGGGATTTCAATGACGTAAGCAGCCCCACCGTAGACCGCACCTTAGTGCGTTCAGGGTCCAGTGAGGTCACCATGTTAGCAAGATTTCAGGAGGCTTTGGGGCTAACTGACGTGTGGCGAAGTCAACACCCATCCAGGCGTGGGTATTCATATTTTTCCGGAGCACACAGGGTGTTCTCAAGGCTAGACTATCTTTTCGCCCCAGCAGGTGAGGTGGGTTATATAGAAGAGGTAGAATATCTGGCCAGAGGTATTTCGTATCACTCAACACTCTACTTGAGAGTAGGGCAACGGAAAGGCAGGCAAAACACCTCCTGGAAATTGAATGCCTGGGCCCTAAGAGACCAACAAGTGACCACTGAGATTAAAGTAGAGGTGGAACTCTGTTTTCGAGAAAATTATGGTTCAGTGCAATCGGCCATTACGCTTTGGGAAGCTTTTAAAACTGTTCTGCGGGAGAGGGCGCAAAACATTATCGCCTACCGTAAAAAACGCGAACAACGGGAGCTGCTGGCCCTAGAGGGAAAGCTGTTAGAACTGGAAAATAGGGGGGGCCCTACGTTAGATGCGCACACACTCCGTCAGCTTGACGTTACTAGGCGAGAATATCAAGCGCTGACCACGAACGAAGTGAGGGCGCAACAACTTACGACACATCATCGTCTATATGAAACAGGGGATAGAACGGGCAAGCTGCTGGCATGGTTGGGTAGGCAAGAGCAGGATTCTAGATGGGTCGCGTCCATTGGGGGCGTGGATGGGTATCGTACCACGCCACAGGAAATCTCCGAGGCTTTCGCCCAATATTATACAAAGTTGTATGCGTCCCTGCCCAGAAGCAGTGATGAACAAATAATTGAATATCTAGAAGGCATAGACCTCCCCTGTCTTCCCCAAGAAGAGACCAAGGCTCTAGATGTAGACCTCACGCTGGAAGAGATAACTGAAGCCATCAAACTAAAATCGGGGAAAACCCCAGGCCCCAACGGGCTCCCGGGAGAATTTTTTAAAAGATATAATGCGTTGCTGGCACCACATCTGCTCAAACTGTTCGTAGAATCCAAGGAGGCTGGGTTGCTCCCTGTGGATCTTAGAACGGCAACGGTAGTAGTGATACATAAGGCTGGGAAACCCCCGGAGGACTGTGGGTCCTATCGTCCTATCTCTCTGCTAAATGTTGGAACAAAAATATTAGCCACGGTCCTTGCGGCACGACTTATAAAAGTCATTACTACGCTAGTCCATGACGACCAGTCCGGTTTTATGCCGAGACGCGCAACACGCTACAACTTACGGCGGGTGGCCAACTGGATGGACACCGTTTGAGATCGGGAGAGGGAGCATCTGCTCCTCTCACTTGACGCCGAGAAGGCATTTGACACTGTGCACTGGCCTTTCATGGCCCATGTTCTGGAGAAATTCGGGTTCGGCCCGGGTTTCCGATCCTGGATCGCATTGTTATACGCGAAACCTGAAGCCAAAGTGAGAGTTAACGGGGCCCTATCGCACACCTGGCCGATTCAAAGGGGCACTAGACAGGGTTGCCCCCTCTCCCCGCTGCTGTTTGCCCTTATCCTGGAACCCCTTGCCTGCGTCCTTAGGGCCTCACCTGGGTTGGGCGGGTTCATAGATGACGCACGACAACTCGAGGAGGAACGCATATCCATATATGCAGATGATATATTGTTGTATGTAACCAATCCGAGTGTGACTCTTCCTCGAATCCTGCAGATCTTCAAACTCTACGGGCGACACTCCGGCTATAAAATCAACTGGAATAAATCGACCATATATCCACTTAGTGGGAGACCTAGCCTCAGTTATACCCCGAGTGCCTATCTTGGGCATCGGAGGGATTCACATACCTTGGTCTCTACATCACCACGAGCGTATCCGAAAACTTGCAACGCAATGTTCAGAGAGTTCTCCTTAATTTCCAAGAGGATGTTAGGAGATGGCGTAAACTACCTCTCACTATCATGGGACGGGCAGCCATGTTTAAGATGGTGACGCTCCCCCAATTGCTTTATGTGCTGCAAAACACCTATTGCAAAATCCCGGATGCATTGTTCAATCAAATAGATGCCGAACTGCGCTTGCTTTTATGGGATGGAGCCCAACCGCGGGTGGCACTCCAAACCCTGCAGAGGGGGCCATACAACGGGGGCCTAGCCCTTCCTGACATTAGGGCATACTACAGGGCATCCCACCTTATTGTCATAAACGAATGGATTCATATAGATGGAGATCACTCCGCTTATAGGCTGGAGAGATTACAATTTAGAACACATACTTTCCTCCATTATTTGTACGGGGGTAAAGGCAGCAGCCGTCTGCTGCCGGCGACCCAGAGATCATTAGAGGCATGGAAAGCCGCAGAAAGGCAGATGCAATGGGACAAGAAACGTACCAGGGAGACTCCATTATGGGAGGGCAACAGGATGCCGGAGTTTGGGAAGCTTAGTGGCTTTAAAAAGTGGGATTTAATTGGCATCTCCAGGATAGGGGACCTCCTAGAAGGGGGGGGCTAGCCCCCTTCGAAACTTTGAAGGATAGATTCCGACTTCATGGGACTCAGGTCTATGCCTACCTCCGTTTGAAACACGCATGGATGGCGGAGGGATTAGAAGGGGAGACTCTACCAGAATATGCCCCACTAGAGGGTCGCCTGTTGCAGGAGGAGATTCCAGCTAAAGCTGTTTCGCTCACCTACAAAACATTACTCAACAATATACCAGACAAGCTGGGTCCACTGCGATCGAAATGGGAACGGACCACAGGAGACTTGGAAGATATAGACTGGGAGGCCGCTCTCATGCACCCGCGGGAGGTTGCAATTAAACTTAGGCTGCGCCTCATCCAATACAAAATTTTACATCGCACATACTTTGATAGAGTCCGGCTTCATAAAATGGGGAGAGCAGAGAAACCGAAGTGCCTTAGATGTCATGGGGAGGAGGGCTCTTTTATCCACTCCCTATGGGAATGCACAGAAATCCAGACGTATTGGTGGGTGATTGTGAGTGAGCTTAACAAAATCCTTGGCATACATCTTGAACTGGAACCCAAATATCTTCTTCTTGGTATCCCAACAGAAGTAGACATCACACGACGGCAATTACTTTTAGCTAACCTGGTGTTGGTGGTGGCCAAGCGTGATATAGCGAAACATTGGGGGGTGCAGCAAATACCTACACTCGCAGCGTGGAGGGCTAGCCTGGATCTATACATGGTGGCAGAGCAAGTGACGTATAGGGCTAGGGGCTGTCCGCGGAAGTTCAAGAAAATATGGGCACCCTGGCTGAAGTACTACGGCCTGGAATTAGAAGGGGATACGGAGGAGGGGGTGACGCAGTCCTGAAGGTCGAGGGAAGAACCTTGCTAGTGGTATACTTAGCTGCTAACGATGTAGCACAAAAAGGTTGTAAATACACTGTATACATGCCCCATTCCAGTCCCTTTATATCCTTCAATGTATACCTTGCAATAGACTTTCTTTGTGAATATGCACCAGGTGATTCTCCAATGGACCATTTCATCCTGTATCTCATGTATTCATGCATTGTTTTGAATGTTCTTTTGTTTTTTGTTAAAACAAAACGAAATAAAATAAAAAAATAAAAATAAAAAAAAGAATGGGCCGAATTTCCAGTTGGCCTGGTAGACCGTTCACAAACACTCTGTGTCTTTTCAAGGGTCCGCAAACCCACCAAGTTCAAGACAAGACAGTCCGGAGACTGTACCAGACACAGTCCGTAGGCTCGTGCCGTTCAACCATGGCTCCACATTTTCCAAGAATTCAAGTCACTCACCTGGTGCACTCAGGTCGAGCAATATTATTCTCCACTACCGACTCTTCGGACCAAACGGTCAAATCCAAGGTTCCGCCTTCTCAGGACCCCGGCCGGTGACTACTAGACGAGGAGTCGCCCGATCAGACGGGCGGAGCAGCCAAGAGAACCGGGCTCTTATCGTGTGGGGATCCCTGATCCGCCCGACCGACCGGGCGCCACCCCGACCCTACAACCCGATTACGGGTGAGTCGGGTCACCTTGCGGAGTCCCTGTTCGGGCGCCAACTGAAGGAAGTGGCCCAAAAAGGGCCACCAGGGTTTTCTACAACCTCCTAAACGTCTTCCACAAAATGAAGAGTCGGTCAGACAGTAGAGAATACAAAACAATTGTTTATTACCGATACTCTGCAGAGGAGTCCGATCTGACCTGCACCCTAAGATGTCTGCCGAGGGACTGACCCCCCCCAACAGTCTGCAACGCATAATCATTCCTCACAAGGGCCTCCCAACCACGCCCACAATGGAAAGTTACCGCCTTAGGCCGAACATGAACAAAGGAGGCACAGAAGGATGGGCTACCACCTGCTAGATGGGTACACGCTATCACTATCTCAAGGTTGCCGTGCTGGGCCTCGGCATCTCCTAACGTGGGAGCAGAGCTACACACAAGGATAGGTATGCGAGGGCAGAATGGCCTATTCATTAGTAAGTCAGAAGGCAACCTTGAACAAAAGAGAAAGTAATAGCTGAATACAGTGTTCTGCTGAGGCAAGCAATACGAAAATTGAGGCCTAGTACAGGCACAGCCTAATAGGGATTACGAAATTCAAAATGGAGTCACACTCGCTAACTGAAGCTCGCACATTGCAGGGATAACTCAGTGGGTTGCATAACGTGAATACGAATGGTGTCTAATTTAGCCGCACACTGCTAACCTAATATAACGTAGAACAAGTGTATAAAGAGAATGAGATTTTCAAACCTAACACAACACCCACCCTCTCCTGGGTTGGGGGTGTATCAGGCTGCGTCACGGTCTGGGTATCGCCCAAATCAGAGTCCCTGGAGCTGGGCTGAGATTCAGTGTCCAGGAAGTCTGCAGTGCTCAACTGTTCCACCATGTCTCCCCATATTTCAAGGTCCCTCTCTGCGTGCTCGTCTGTGCAGACCAACTTCAAATGCCGCTCCACACCACTCTCCATTCCTGCATATCGCCCAACCATTTGTTTATCCCTGGCGGTCAAGGTTTGGCTCAGTGTATAGCAAGCTGCCTTTTAGCTAGTACCAACCCCATTACATTGCATATTTTGATCAAAAACGCACATCTTATTGCATGGTAAAATAAAATGTGTTGAAAAAAATTCAATGGCACAGCACAACAAGTTTAATACAACCATCATAGCAGCTCAGGTGAAATGTGAGAGGGGTAGTACAATTTAGACTGGAGAGGTAGAGGGTGACAGATGCTACACAATTCCACTCCACAAAATGGCACACAGTTTCCACTTCACGCCACACAATTCCACTCCACACAATGCACACTATTCCACTCCACACAACGCCACACAATTCCACTCCACACAGTTACACTCCACTCCACACAATGCCACACGGTTCCACTTCACACAATGCCACACAATTCCACTCCATGCCACACAATTGCATTCCATTGAACTCCACACAATGGCACACAATTCCACTGCACACAATTCCACTCCATGCCACAGAATGCAACACAATTCCACTGCACTCCACACAATCCTACACAGATCAACTCCACACCACACAATGCCACTTCACTCCAACCCACACCATACAATTTTACTCCACTCCATGCCACATAATGTCATAAAATGTCACTCTACTCCACACAATTTTACTCCACTCCATACAGTTTCACTCCTCGACAAAAATGCTGCACAATTCCACTCAATGCCACTCCATTCTAAGTTACACAATGCCACTCCACTACAAGTTAGTATGTCATACAATTTCATTCCACACCATAAAATGCCACTCTATTCAACGCAGTGCCACTCCACACAATACCACTCCACTCCACTTCATGCCACACATTTCCACTCCAATCCTAACAATGCAACTCCGCGCCACACAATGCCACTCTACACCACACAATGCCACTTCACACCACACAAAGCCACTTCACACCACACAAAGCCACTCCACACAATTCCAGTCCACTCCACATAATATCACTCCACTGAATTCGATGCCATTTTACTTCATGCTACACAATGGCACTCCACTCGACACAATCCCAATCCACTCCGCTTAATGCCACTCCACAATACACAATGTAAACTCCACTCCGCACCACACAATGCCAGACCACACAATGTCATTCCTCTCCACCCCACGCCACACAATTCCACTCCACTCCACAGCCCTTCATTCCATTCTACTCAATGCCAACCATCACAATTGTAACTGTATTTATATAGTGCTTACTACCCTTTGAGGCGTTGAAGTGCTTTGCAGCATACCACTCCACTTCACTGAATGACACGCCACTCAATGCCAAACAATGCCAATCCACACCAATATCTCTCCACGCCACACAATGCCATTCCACGCCACACAATGCCACTCCACAAAATGCCTCGCCACTTCACAGCACAGAATGCCACTCCAGGCCACACAATGATACTCAACTTCACACAATACCACTCCACGCCAGACAATGCCACAACACCAAAGCCAATAGATGTCATATAAGAGAGTCCTATGGGTTTTGCCAATGGCTGCTTATATTAGCATTTTAAAGGCATTGTAAAAAATGATTGCTTGCACTATATGAGATGCGGAACAAACTTTATAGCGAACAGCTTTTAAAAGAAGAAAAGCTGCACCACAGAATTCCTTTTGGGGTGGAAAATACTTCAGCTGTGAAAAAGAGAATTGTACACAAAGGGAAAAGTGCAGAGAAAACCCCATTGCTATGTTTCATTCGTCTCTAGTGTCTGTTTTTAGTCCATGAGAGATAACTGTGCGTGTTTTCGTTCAATGAATTTCAGGAACGTGAGAAAAATGTTATCATTTAAAAGGCTTCACGTGCTCAACCTAATGTAGCAAGTAATCTTTCGAAGTTAAGAAATCCCATCAGGGCTTATATTTTCTTAACATATTTAGATACATGTAGTCCGGTGCTGGATAAAGTGAAGCCGTGCAAAATTATATTTAAATGCACAAATTTGCCTTTTTAAGAGTTATTTTTGTAACTCTGTGTGGTTAGTAATGTTACTATTCTAGCCACCCTAGTCAGGTGTTTAGATAAGTTAAGTCATCGAGTGTGATGTAAATGGTTTTAATGTAATATAGTGCCTTGGAATGGACCTTCCTATGAGATCTCATTATTTAACTGCAAACAAACCACATCTATTAATAGCCCATAAGCTATCTTGTATAGGAATCTAAAAATACTGAAATCTTTTGGAACGAGAAAGCAATTAGATACTGGCTTTTAGGTGCTATGTTTTATCTGAAAAACTCATGGGAAATGCCCAGGGTTATTTTATGTGTATATTTTTATTAGGTTAATTATTAATCCTGTGTTGTCAGTGTGAGTGTATGCATATCTGAATTTATATAGTCAAATACTATTTTATAGGTCTGTCAGGTTTTTTAAAACCAGAAAAAGAGGAGTGTTCATTGTAGAACTGCAAGGCACTATAATGCTTAGATATTGTTTAGCCTCTGGCTTTGGAGGATATTGAGCCTGCACTTGGGGCTCAATCCTTAAGGGAATGACATGTGGAACTCATTTTTTACGCCACTATGCTTGATTTCTGTACACGGCTAGAGCCTGTTTTGAAAGCCCATTTGCTTGCATAGTTTTTCCGACTTCTTCAGGTACTGATGAGGAAAATGCCAACATTATTACCTCTTCCCTTTGAGGAGCATCCCTGTATGAAGACTGGAGGCCAGTCACCATCTACAAAAATGATGTCACAAACATCAAATCAATATGGCAAAAAGTTGCTTTTATTTTGTGTGCTATGCCCCCATCAATCTGTATATTTTTAGTTAATGTTACCAGAAGATGTTCTTTTGAGATTCTGGTGAACTGTTGTCACTTCTGCTGCACTAGCCAGAAACGCTATTTATTAACTGATTATATCTATTGCATGCTTTGGGGCATGCACATATTGTACAGGTCTGAGAGTCCAATTAGGAGCACATGTAGCAAAAAGATGTATGTGTGTGCCCTGAAATTAACACCTATGCAATAGAAGCTACTTGCACTATTTTAACAAACAGATTCAATAAACTTCAAAAATCAAATGGGGAATAACCTTTTATAAGTCACGTACCTGACAAACTTACAGTAATTGGGGATTCCTATTTCACCTGTAGGAGGTATCCAATATTACAACAGACGGTGCAGATATCCCTTATTAAGTGTAATAATTAGTCTTTTGAAGGTGTAAAAAACTAGTTACTTACCTGTACACTATGGTTCTCCAGTATTGATATCTTTCATAGATTCATATGCTTATATCTTCCCCGTCGTCATGGTGGGAGTCTCACGGTAAAAGAATAACCATAGCAGTAAAAGAAAAAACTGCATAGAAAAACCCATAGGGAAGTGTAGAGTTTGGTAGCCTATCCTCATCATTATGTGGTCTAAATACTGACCAATCAGCTGCCAGCCCTGAGATCACAATCCCCAGCAGAGCCACCATACCTCAGATTTCCAGCCCTTAGTGTGAGCCAAGGATACCTCTAGAGACAAAGGTGGTCTATCTGCGAGAAAAAACGGGGAGGCGGGCGGGTCGCATGTGAATCTATGAAAGATATCAATACTGGAGAACCATAGTGTACAGGTAAGTAACTAGTTTTTTCTCCAGTATTGAATCTTTCATAGATTCACATGCTTGTATCAGAATAGACAGCAGTACATATACCATGTAGCGTTTCCAGGATAGACCCCGTTCCTTAGGGCTCTGCTTCCTTAGTACTAGAATATTATATTGCGTTATACTGATCCAAACACCAAGTTATGTGTCTCAGTGTATATTACTCTGGGACCTGGTACGTGAAACAAAATATAAACAATGCATATAAAAGGAAAGGAATTAATAAACATGACTAACCTCTTGAATATGAATATATATGAAAAAGTACAAATATACAGAAAAACAAAAGAGAGGTACCTATGTGAAACAGGTGCCGTAGAACTGCTTGCCCCACTGCAGTGTCCGCTTTCCACGCTGTGTCCAGACAGTAATGCCTGGTAAACGTGTGTGCATTTGTCCATGTTGCCGCTCTGCAAATGTCCGGGAGCGATACTCCCGCAAACAATGCGGTTGACGTTTTTCGAGTCGAATGAGCGGAAACTCTGGCGTGCAAAGGGTTTCCTGCCTTCTCGTGACATAGAGAGATGGCAGAGGTTATCCATCTTGAAATGGTAAGTCTTGACAAAGCTAAGCCTTTCCTAGGGCCAGCAAAAGCGATGAGCAGTTGGTCTGTTTTCCGAAAGGATTTTGTTTTGTTAATATAAAATTTGAGGCATCTTGTGATGTCCAAAGTGTGCAGGGATTTTTCCGCTGCAGAAGATGGGTTCTTGAAATATGTGGGCAATACAATTGGTTCGTTGAGATGAAAAGCCGTAGGGACTTTGGGTACAAATTTAGGGTTTGTCCTGAGAATGACTTTGTCTGACCTGAATTGAAGAAAAGGTTCCGCAACAGAGAAAGCCTGAATCTCGCTGACTCTCCTGACTGAAGTGAGCGCGAGTAATAATGCTACTTTCCAAGAGACAAACTGAATCTCAGCTTTGTGAATTGGTTCGAACGGGGGTTTCATGAGACGTGACAAGACTGTATTGAGTTGCCATGGAATGGCCGGTCGTTTAATGGGTGGAAACACTCTGAACAGTCCTTTTAGGAACTCCTTTATTACTCTCTGTGACCAAAGAGATGGACGATTTGGTGTTCTGCGGTATCTCGATATAGCCGCAAGATGTACTTTTATCGATGTATGAGAGAGTCCAGCTTTGGCTAGGTGTAGCAGGTAAGGAAGTATCTGATCCGGCGAAGAGTGGAAAGGATGCAGATGTTGATCAGAACACCAATGGCAAAATCTTTTCCATTTTGCAATGTAAGTCTTATTGGTAGATATTGCTCGAGAGTTTGATAAGATATCCCGGCATTCTTGAGGGAGATCTAAGGAATAAAATTCATGCTCATGAGGTTCCAGGCTGACAAGTTGAGTGAGGTCAACTGCGGATGAAGAACTTGACCTTCTCTCATGGAGATCAGGTCGTGAATCAATGGAAACTGCACTCTGGGACTCACAGACAACTGAAGGAGTTCAGAGTACCAGAACTGCCTCGGCCAAGCTGGGGCTATTAGGATTAGATGGCACGGTTCCGATCTCATTTTCCGTAGTATCCTCGGTATGAGAGGGAACGGGGGAAACGCATATGCAAACATTCCCGTCCAACGGAGGTGTAGCGCATTTCCCCAAGACCCCGCTTGAGGGAATCTGCTTGCAAATTGTTTGCATTTCTTGTTGTGTTGATTTGCAAAAAGGTCCAAAGTTGGTGTGCCCCATAAACTGAATATTCTTAAAAGTTGGATTTGATTTAGTTCCCATTCGTGACAGCTTGAGGCTGATCTGCTTAGTCGGTCTGCCCTCCTGTTGTATATCCCAGGGACATGTTGAACCTGCAGAGAAATGTTGTGTTGTAACATCCAGTTCCAAATCTCTTGGGCTTGTGCCGAGAGGAGTTTTGATTTTGTGCCCCCTTGCTTCAGTAAGTAAAACATTGTCGTTGTACTGTCTGTTCTGACTAGAACAGGCGAATTCCGAATCCTGGGAAGGAAGGCTTGCAGACCCAGGAACACCGTTTTTAACTCTAACAGGTTGATGTGTAACCGGGCCTCTTGATCTGTCCAATGGCCCTGTATTTCCAGTTCCTGAAGGTGTGCTCCCCATCCTTGTAATGAAGCATCTGTTGTCATGACGTAGCTGGGAGATTGGGGTTCGAAAAGCAGACCTTTTGATAAGTTGCTCCTGATGCCCCACCATGACAGTGCACTTTTGATCTGAGGGTTGATGGTGATTCGATCCTCGAAGGATCCTAGGGCCTGTACCTATTGTTTGTCGAGAAGTTCTTGCAGCGGCCGCATGCGTAATCGACAATTGGGGACTAAGGGAATCCATGAAGATATCATTCCTAGCAATGATTTGAAGATTCTTACTGAAGTGAACCTTTTTGATTTTAATCGTGCTGTCAGCTCCATTATTTTTTGTGTGCGTTCTTCCGAGGGGTACGCTTTTGCTTCCTGAGTTTGTAATTTTGCTCCTAGGAACTGCAGCGACTGCGCTGGAACGAGGGAAGACTTTTCCATGTTGATTCTCAGTCCTAAAGCTTGAAACAAATCCATGCAGCATTCCAGGGATTGCTGTGCTTCCTGAAACGATGCGCCTTTTATGAGCCAGTCGTCCAGATACAGATATATCTGGTGGCCTTGCTGTCTCAAGTGCGCCGCGACCGGCGCCATGCATTTCGTGAATACCTTCGGCGCGGATCTGAGACCGAAGGGTAACACCTTGAATTGGTAGTGGCGCCCCGCCACTGCGAATCGTAGATACTGTCTGTGTTTGATGTGGATTGGAAAATGAAAGTAAGCATCTAAGAGATCTAACGATGCCATGTAATCTCTTCTGCGTAACATTAGGAGAATCTCTTGAAGCGACAGCATACGAAACGAAATGTTCTTGATATATTTGGTCAGGCCTCTGAGATCCATTACTTGCCTCCATTTGGTGGACTGCTTTTTTCTTACGAGGAAAAAGTGCGAGTAGAATCCTTTCCCTCGTTGTTGTGGTGGAACCTCCTCTATTGCTCCTTTCACAATGAGGGCCAAGATTTCTGACTTGAGAGCTGAGAGATGGCTTTGTTTCCTGAGAATGGGAGGTCGAGCTGGAGGTTTCTGTATAAACTCCAGGGTGTGGCCTTGGTGTATAATATCCAACACCCATCTGTCCGATGTTATTGACAGCCAATGAAGATAATATTGAGAAAGGTAATGGATCTGAATGGGGCGTGACGAGGTGGTCGGCGCCTGGACATTGTCACTACCTCCTATTGGAGACCTGTGTCTTTCCCCTTGCAGTAGGCTTTCTTGTAGACTGCTGTTGGTAAGAGGTGTTAGTGGAGCGAAACTGGTGGGCGTTGGAGAATTGACGGTACCCCTGTTGGTGAAAAGGTTGGTATCTGTTCGATTGAAAGGAGGATCTTTGATGGAACTGTCCTCTTGAACCTCTTCCACGAAAAGACTGAAATCTTCCTTGCTGCAGGGAACCTAAGGCTTTTGCGGTATCTGTGTCCGCTTTTATACCTTGCAATGCCTCATCAATATGTTTTCCGAAGAGATTTTCCCCGTCAAAGGGCATGTCCACGATTTTTGTCTGGACTTCGGGCCTGAAAGATGTAGCCTTCAGCCACCCTTGTCGTCGAAGTGCTACCGCTCCGGCCATCTGCCTGAATCCTATCGATGAGATGTCCATAGCTATGTCGATAGACTCAGCAGCTGCTCTAGCTCCGTCTTGCAAGATTATTGCCGCCTCCTCTTTTTTGTCATCCGGAAGGTGAGACAAAAGTGGAGCGATGTCCGACCACATCTGTCGGTTAAATCGGCTGACAAGTGCCAATGCATTTGTGGCTTTGATTGAGGCTGCTGCCATCACAGCAAAGCGCTTTCCTGCGCCATCCATCTTCTTGCCCTCTTTGTCCGGAGGAGCGAATAACGTAGATGCCGGGTTCTTAGAACGTCTCTGTGCCGCTTGCATCACTGCTGATTCGGGTCGAGGATGACCGATCAGGCACGCTGGTGATGTTTCAGGGGCACGATACTTTTTCTCAATCCTAGGAACTGAGGCTGCCACCGAGGCCGGATTTTTCATAATTTTCAGCCCTTCTTCCCAGATGTGGTTGATTATTGGAATTGTTTTTATCGATTTTCTTGAAGTTTCCTTAAAGTCATAGAGGAAACACTCATTTTCCTTTACCGGCAAGGGGAGGTCGAACCTCTTGGAAGCTTTCTCCATTAAGTCATGGAAACCACCAATGTCTTCTGGCGGTGAGTTTGCCGGAGATGGCGCTGTTGGTGGTGAAGGAATAATATACTGGTCCCATTCATCATCCACCTCGTCTTGCCGTAATTCCCCTTCCTCTGGTTGGTCTTCGTGCTCGCTTTCCACGAAGTCATCTCTAATCATTATTATTTTAGGGGTACACGCTTTCTGCACCGGAGGTGGGGGTGGAATCACTGGAACCTGAGGCACTGGTTGAGACGCATTTGTGATTTTGGAAGCAGGGGCATTGGCCTCTGGGAAACGGCGATAGTAATCGTTAATCATGTGTCTTAAGTCAGAGACTAGAGAAATAGGCATGGAAATTGCGTCTTCCCTGACATTATTATCGTCCTCGTCATCATCGTATTCATAGGCTTGCTGGAACGACTCATACCTACTGAAGCCTTGTACTGGGCGATCTTTAAATGACAGTTCCTCCTGTATTTCCTGGCATTCCTCCTCATCTGTCTCCTGGCTTTTAATGTGGAGTTGCGACGGACTATAAGCCGCTCCGTACGGACCATCGTCCTCTGACTCCTGTAAATCAAGGAGTTTGGATGGTGGAAGTGGTGATATCTTGGTCCATGTGGTAAATTCTGAAGTTTTCTTGTCTGTCGACTAGCCCGTCGACGAAGAAAATCTTTTTGTCGAGATGGTTAATCTTGTCGTCGGCGATTTGTAATTCGCCGTCGACGCGCCCGTCGACGAGAGCGACGACGGTAGCATTATCATGGCCGTCGACGAGGTCTGTGCACTCGCCGTCGACGGTGCCGTCGTCGACGATGTCGTCGTTGTCGACGAAGCCGTCGTCCTCGCGATGGCTGCCGTCGACGTAGAGGTCGTCGACGTCTTTTTCGGCGTCGTGACAGAAGATCCTCTGGTCTTCGTCGACGGAAGCGACGACGGAGCCTTTGTCACTGAAGGCTTTTTAAGAGGTGTATGAGGTAACGAAGAGGACATTTCTTTGTCTTTAGATTTATCTGTCTTTTGTTTCTTCACCTCACCCTTTTCCTCAGACAACTCCCTCTTATGTTTTCTAGAGGAGTGTCCTTTAGATCCTTCATCAGAGTCGGAGTCTGATGCGGTCTTCTTCTTTTGAAGCCATAATAGCAAGCAAGCTTCTCTGTCTTTCAAGGTTTTAGCCGAGAAGGTGCGACAGTGTTTGCACTCCTTGGGGACGTGCTTAGGGTAAAGGCAGTATAAGCATTCTTTGTGAGGGTCCTCAGAATATAATCTGGCCTTCCCACAAGATCTGCAAGGTCTGAAAAGCCTCTTTTTAGAGCTGTCAGACATGGTGAAAGAATGATAGAAAAAAACAGTACCTCAGTCCAACACAGTAGAAAAGTCAAAAGTTCACCAGTAACCAAAAACTGAGCAGAGCTCAGGGAGACTCCTTCTCACACGAAGGCGGTTGGAAATCTGAGTTATGGTGGCTCTGCTGGGGATTGTGATCTCAGGGCTGGCAGCTGATTGGTCAGTATTTAGATCACATAATGATGATGATAGGCTACCAAACTCTACACTTCCCTATGGGTTTTTCTATGCAGTTTTTTCTTTTACTGCTATGGTTATTCTTTTACCGTGAGACTCCCACCATGACGACGGGGAAGATACAAGCATGTGAATATATGAAAGATTCAATACTGGAGAATCAAAAACTACTAAAAAGTCCAGAAGTTCTGATAGGGTCACGTTGGGCACCATGTTGCATATCCTGGGGCTTTGGCCGAGGTTTGGATTCCCAACCAGGGAGTTCAGTGTACCTTCGCTTGAGTAGAGGAGTCCATATTACTATAGCCCCACACAAATTCCAGCAGGCATAGTGTTTGTGCTTTCTGGGATACTAACAGTCCCTTTAAGGACTGAGGGACAAAGTGGTGATCCAAACTATCTTTCATTAATGAGTTACACACAAGGATCACTAAAAACAGGCTCTGCATTTCAACATATTGATTTCAAAATAGTTCTTTTAAAACATCTGAATCTAGTGCACACTATATTGTTTGTAACATTACAGGAGATAAAAATTAGAAGCAGCTTAAGTGTTTCATGAACAGTGAAAACACAGACTTCATGTCCTGCTATGAACCTTCACGGGCATGGTTGCATACTATAAAATAGTCACATAAGACCAATACTGAGACGTGATCTTCATGTTTAAGTGGAAATGTTCTGGTTATCTTATAATCCTACATAAAGTTGCTTATGTAAAAAAAGAAACAGTGCTGAGGCAAGTACGTACATCTGCCTCATAGGGTTCGTGATACTGTAATTACAGCCTTGATGGGTTCTCCATGCCTTGAAAGAAGCATACAGAGATACATTTCTATTTTAATGTATGGGGCGTTTGCATGGTTTTTAAGTCAAAATTGGAAAAATAATCTCATTCATTCATGTTCGATATGTTTTGTTTATGTACGATATAGTCAAACTAATGTAGTCAATGATGAACAGGAGGTCTACCAATGTAGTATTTTGAGTTATTGCATGATAAGTTGGGGTCAAGTAATTATTAAAGGAAAGGCTCTGCACTTACACCTTAATGTATGTGCCTGGGTAGAGGATTTATCATCGTTGGTTGAATAAAGGGGATTTGTGCCTGGAACTGTTTGAGTAAAGGCCTACCCATCCATATTTAAGGATTCCTCTTAAACCGGGGGTTAAGGGATGCTTCATACATTGCAGACTAGGAATTTTTTCCTTGTTAGGCATTTTGGAGGCTTATTATGCAGTCGCAAGAGCAGATGTATTATGCAGCCTCGAGCAAGAATTCCTTATCAGTCCTAACTTAGAAAGAATTCAAAATATCCATCTGTCTACACAGGAATAAATAAGTTAGAGAGGCAGGGTAACTCAATGTAGTTGCTTGTGAAAGTGTTGAAAGAAAAGCAATATTATGATGCTATTCAGTGTTAAAATGTGGTGTTATTTAAGGAAACACTGGTGAAGCCAACATGTCTGGCTTTAACCCCTTGGGTGCTAAGGATGTGCTGGAGCCATCCTCAGCACCGGTGTTTAGGTGCTGAGGATGGCTCCAGCACGTCCTAGCACCTGTCCACAGGGGAATCACTGGTGCTCCCCCCGCAGGCCTCTGCCAAAGTCCTTCTCTGGGGGTGGCAGCGGAAGCGCTTCCGCTGCCAACCCCAACCCCTCCCTCAGCGATCTAATGACACCAGCACGGACAAGGTGCGTTGACTTCATCAACAGACGCCGGGGACTCGCTGGAAGCCATTTGCTTCCAGCGCGTTAACGGAGGAGGACCTGTTTGCTGTAAGTCCTCGCTCCCGGGAGGAATCGGGAGGGCAGAGAGACACCAGGGGAAAGGAGAGAGTTTTTTCTTCCACCCTGTGTCTCTCTAAAGTGCATTCCTGATGCGGGATCACGGGTGGGCCAGCAATTGCGCAGCAGGAATGCACCACTAGACACCAGGGATGTAATTTTTTGGTGGTGGGAGCGGCCTTTGCAATAAGAACAATTGATGGACAGAATGCTGACCAATGTCAAACATTCACCCCACTACAGAGATCTGGGCCTAAATCCATTGTTCTTTTGCTCACCATGCAATTCCAGTTTCGACCCAGCCATATGTAAATCAGTCTTGACCCTGCTCCCCATGGGAACAGTCCAGCCCGGACTGCCAGGTCCTCACTGGACCGGCAACAAGCATCCTGGGACCGGTTTCGGGGGAACATCACCCCTCATCAGCCAGGCTAGCTTGATTCTAGTGGAATGGGGAGCACGGGACCCACGTCTGGGCATACCCGTCCCACTCGGGGTGAGCAATACAAAAAGAACAATTGATGGACAGAATGCTGAACAATGTCAAACATTCACCCCCAGTACAGAAATCGGGCCTAAAACAATAGTTTGTTTGCTCCCGTTGGAAACAGTCAATCAGTCAATGAATCAATCAATATGAAATGCCAGGCCAGGTCCTCCCTCGATCGGAAACAAGCAACCTTAGACGGGTTTCAGGGTATCGCCCTTCATCAGCCAGGCTAGCTTGACTCCAATGGAGGATCTAGCCTGGCATTTCAGGCTGGACTGTTCCCATGAGTAGCAGGGTCAGACTGATTTGTATATGGCTGGGTCCAAATTAGGGTGGCATGGTAGGCAAAAAAAGATGGATTAAACCCATATCTGTGACTGGGGGGTGAATGTTTGGTTTGTTCAGCATTCCATCCATCATTTGTTCTTTTTGCTTTTGTCGCCCTAAGTGGGAAGGGTATGCCCAGACTTGGGTCTCGTACTCATTGTGCCACTGGATTCAAGCTAGTCTGACTGATTAGGGATGATACCCCGTAATCAGTCCCAGCAGGCTTGTTTCTGGTCCAGGGAGGACTTGGCTTGGCAGTTCGGGTTGGACTGTTCCCATAAGGAGCAGGGTCAAGACTTATTTGCATATGGCTGGGTCTAAACTGGGGTGGCATGGTGAGCAAATGAACGATGGATTTAACCCAGATCTCTTGACTGGGGGTGAATGTTTGATTTCTTCCGCATTCCGTCCATCATTTGTGTGTCTTTTGCTCTCTCGCCCTAAGTGCACAGGGTATGCCCAGACGTGGGTCCCAGGCTCACTGTGACACTGCATTCAAGCTAGCCTGGCTGATGAGGGGTGATACCCCGAAACTGGTCCCAGGATGCTTGTTTCTGGTCCAAAAAGGACCTGACTTGGCAGATCGGTTGGGCTGTTCCCATAAGGAGCAGGGTCAAGACTGATTTGCATATGGCTGGGTCTAAACTGGGATGGCATAGTGAGCAAAAGAACAATGGATTTAACCCAGATCTCTTGACTGGGGGAATGCTTGATTTGTTCCGCTTTCCGTCCATCATTTGTGTGTCTTTTGCTTTCTCTACCCACAGATTCCAGACATTTTCCTCACAGAATTGTGAGGAAAATGTGTGTTTTTAGTCAAACTTTGAGGTTTGCAAGGGCTTCTGCGTAAGAAAACATGATGAGAGCCAAGCCAATCAGCCCACCCTGGATTACCTCAGATGTCTAGTTTTCAAAAATGTGCTAGATTGCTAGGTTTCCCTAAATACCCGCTAAGTTAGGGCCCCAATTCCACAGTGAGCCACGCTGCAAAAAAGGGTCAGTTTTCAATGAAAAAATGTGATATGTCCATGTTGTGTTTTAGGCCCTTTCCTGTCACAGGCACTAGTCCAACCCGCACAAGTGAGGTACTATTTATATCAGCAGACGTAGGAATACAAAATATTAGAACATTTGTTATTACCAATTGTATTTCTCTGCATTTGTGCATTTCAAATGTATCCTATGTGTAAGAAAGAAGATATTTTGAAAAAGGCCCTCTGAATCACATGCTAGTATGGGTACCCGCAAATGCAGAGATGTACAAATAACCTCTGCTCCTAAACTCCATATCTGGTGTCTATTTCAGAAATACATTGGTTTCCCTGAGACCCGTTTTTCAGTCTTTATATTTTACCATATGAATTGCTCTATACCCGGTACACAATAAAAAACCATTGTTAGGTGCAGTTCAGTTGTTGGCTTTGGGTACCTCAGGTTCCTAGAAAACCTACAAACCCTATAAATCGCCTAAACCAGGAGGGTCTAGCGGACATAATGGTATATTGCTTTTGTAAATCGGCCATTGTGACAAGTTTCATAACTAGGTGTTTTTTTCCTACTCATTTTCAAGATTTTTTTTTATTTCAACAGTTAGGTTTTTGGGGGAATACCTTGAGGAATCTACACAAATGACCCCTTGCTTAGGCTCAGAATTCGGTTTACATTTCAGAAATCTATAGCTTTCCAGGATCACCCAGGGGTTACACCCCGGTTTCCACCACAAACTGGAAATAGGTTGAAAGTACAAAAATTAGAAGAAATGGCCTGCCTCTTTGAAAAATGACAGAACTGTGGTTAAAAATAATGTTTTTTGATTCAGCTCTGCATGTTCCTGTAAGCCGGAAAATGGTGACTTGAGCAAAGCAAACCTTTTGTTGATGCTATTTTTAGAAAACAAACTAGACACTTTTTTGCGGAGCACTTTTTTCCTATTTTTCCAAGAAAAAACCCAAAATGTAGCTATATTTTGCCTATTTTCTCTGTCCCCTCCAGGGGAACCCACAAACCATGGGTATAATAGCCAAAAGGCTTAGCATTCTAGGGGGACAAGGCTTAGCAGCCAAGCGGTTAATGTGCCAATGCATGTGATTAGAGGCATTCATAAATGATGTTTACATGAGTTGCATGCCCAAATGCTGTAATATCTGAACAATGGTTTTGCCAATGCTGGAAAAATGTAGCAAAAAAGGATTGCTTTCTATATAGAATGAAAACAATAGATAACTAAATGAACGTGACAAAAAGGTTGACGATTCAATGTAATTTGCAAATGTACAATAGCCCCTCATACATTCCAACGGGAGCACTTACTGGAAGGTAAAATGATACATTAAATAACTAAAATCATAAAAGCATGGGATGGGAATGGAATGGAAAACTTCTTGCATGGAACCAACGCCAACTCTATGTATATTTTAAAGAATTGGTAACAATATATCTACAGACACCTGTGCTATCAAGCCAGACCTAAAAAGTAAAACAACAGTTAACGGGACTATGGTATTTAAATATCAAATTTTTATTACATTTAAGTAGAATAAATCAATACACAGACGTGAACGGAAAAAGTAAACAAAAATGTAACCAAAAGTCAATAAAAATCCTATAACTATTACAACAAAATCAACCAATGTTAAACATAAGTTGAAAATTACCTTAGGAGCTCTTGACATGACTCAACATTAAAAGGGAGTATATTAATATACAATAAGAAAACCCCTTCCCCCACATCCCAAATCTTCAAAATATAGAGATGGTAAAATAGTATTTAAATGTATAAATTACATAATCTATAAATTATATAATCATTTCAAAAACATAAGATATGGTGCTCTGATGCTGAAATATATGAATGAAAATATGATTTTTTTGTAAACTGAAAAAACAATAAAAAATATATCGTTTGCACTTTCAAAAATAATCTAAGACATAAAATAAATGTCAATGTAAATGTCCTGTTAATCATGTGGCATGCTAAAACTGGGGCTAGGTCATTTATATAGACTCAAGATTTTGGCAGTTATAGGAAATGAAGGGGAGAAAAGATAAAGGAGCTGCCCAGGATCACACAATTAAGTCAGGTGGGGCAATCCATGTGCCATAGATCTAGAGCTGGCAGCTTGGCCACTATGCCACATCTCCTTGACATGAGGGAAAATGTTGCTCGACTCCCCTCTCTGAAGGAAAAATAAACAACCGCAAAGCATGTTTTCGGAGTGAGTCCAGTGTCTGCTCTACAAATGTTTATGAAGTCTCAACCACGGAGTCACATTTTCACCACTCTTGTTCCATTTTTAGCAACTAACTAGAAACAACTAGCCGGCAGCACAGCGGTTTCCGAAGCCTCGTGCAGGACATGCGGCAAAGCCCCGATACCCAGTTTACTAAGACACATGAAGAAGTAGCAAACTTATCCTGGAACAAAGTCAACCTCTCTCTCAAGCCAACAGGTGGATGATAAAACAAGCACAGCCTTCCAAGTACCAACAATGCCAAAAGATTTGGACGTAAGGGCACTGCTAGAACACGCAATATCTCCATCACAATCAATGTCACTATATGGTCTGCCGCTTCCATGTCTACTATTACCTTCTCACAGTTTTCTTGTCTGCAGTTAACTACTCAGTTTGTCCTCGTTAGTCTATTGTGTACATTTAAAACACCCATACTCCACTGCATCACCTCATTGTCACAACTAACAGTAAAACAAATCCATGCCCTAACCCTTATACGAGGCAATAACATACAATGTCATAGTAAGCAAGGGGCACCCTCTCCCACTCTCGGTTTCTTTTGCAGTGCAGCTGTAAGTTCAGGGGTTACACTTCCATTAGGTACCTCCGCGAATGGCCCTGAAAGATGTGAATGTGGGATTCAATTCTGTGAAAAATTCACAAGCATAATGAACGCATCCTCTGCGCTTTCCCAGTTTATGTGTGACATGCTATGCTTTAAATATATTTTTCTTTTTTAAAACGTTATGTTGAGAAGTAAAAGAACCCTACATATCACATAAACACCTGGAATAAAACTGCCCACTGCCCAGAAGAAAGAACAGTAAGTCACCTTGTATCAATAGAAAATAAATGGACCAGATTGGGGTGAAGAGGGTAGAAGGCCAAAAGAGATTTTTAAAAATCCAAACATATCCGTCCAAAGAACCAGCAGACTGACACACCCCATACCATCATGCAGTCAAAACTGTAGCATTAAAACCTCAAGGCCAAGTGTTGGGACTCCACCGTCCAGCTCCCGTGTCCTCTCTTCCAGAAAGCCCCAAGCCTGTCTAGGCTTCATGAAAAATAAAGTGATACATTTGTGAAGGGCTCAGAGTGTGGCGGGTAACCAAAGTGATATCTCAAAATTGCTAGTATGTTTCTCTTAATGACTTTCAGTTCCAAAAATAATAGA
Source organism: Calotriton arnoldi (assembly GCA_963921515.1). Lineage (NCBI taxonomy): Eukaryota > Metazoa > Chordata > Amphibia > Caudata > Salamandridae > Calotriton > Calotriton arnoldi. The sequence continues at coordinate 3,454,448 of CAWUFW010000757.1, read as the reverse complement.
ATCTTGCAATCCCTAAATCGCAAATCTCTCCTGTTGGCCGCAGTTTGCGTCACTGCTTCCTTCTGAAAATGTCCTCCCAACTCACCAATAACTTGGATTCGTCTATTTAGACCTCTAGCTGGAATCCTAAGCACCTTGCGAATCTCTAAAGGAGTCCCAGCTTCATCAACCGGGATTTGAGTCTTCAAAAACTGAAACAGAAGAACGTGGCGGCTCTCAGTGCATTGCTTCCAACGCTCTTCTCCTGTTCTGTTCTAACTATAGTGATGATTCCACAGTTCATGAAGTACTTAAGCTACCAAACAGCGTATCCAATCTACTCAATTCTCCCATCAAAGTTCAACAGCTTTTGTTCCATTCTACAGACCTGCTTCTCAGAATATTCGATCTTCATTTTCATCTCTTCTAGTGAACTCTTCATCACTGCAAAATTCAGGTCTAAGGCTGCGGTCATGGACTCAATGCCCTGCAGCCAGTCGTACAGCAGAGATGTCACTTGAGAAAAGGTGGCTAGTTGTGGATCTACACACTCCAGCTCATGAGGATAACTTCAAACAGGGAACTGCGAACAAGATCCTCTTATCTCTGTTCTTCCTCTGTTTATTCTTCTTGGGAGGCCTGCCAGGTTTGCCGAGCATCACAGTTCCAGTACTCCACAGACAAGGCTGCGGCAGAACCAAACAGGGCTTCTTACTTCCTAATATTAGCCATGTTTACAGTGCAGGAGGGTGGATATGGCCACTCACTCCAACAGCCTCGCCTGTGTCCCAGGGCAGCTCTCACCCAGCACCATCCAATACCTTGTTACCCACAGAAGGAAAACTTAGCAGTTTTGTTGAGTAGCATGTTGGGGTTTCTCTTCGGTTGTGTTCCCAACTGGGAACGAGTAGCAACCTGCCAGGGAAACCCAGGTGACATGTTTTTATAGTTGTCCCTGTTGGACACATCACAGTTGGGTTGCAGGTCATATGTTCCTGTGTCAGTTATTGTGTCTGTTTGGAGTCTTGGTGGACCTTGCGCTGCAGAGTACAACTATTCTCTCCTAGTTGTTAAGGGACTGTTTGCGTAAGGGACGGTATAGGGCTGGCTGCTTTGTCGGGAGTGTTTAAATTGATCCTTATATCAGGGTGCTGGCTTGGTGACCTCTATAACCTGACATGGTCAGGTGAAAGTAGGAAATTCTCTCTCTAGCTTTGGTTGGCACAGGGGATCCCTATACCGCTAATCTATCTCACCCCATTTCCCTGGCTCCCTTGTCTTCCTGTACCGTGTCTATACCGAGTTATCATGAGTTTCTGTTTTAAAGCGCCTTAGAGGTCAATCAAGAGGCGTGGGGTTTTGTATAAGAAAGCCACCCACAGTTACTTGGACTCTAAGGGCCATATTATGGATGCAGCACATTTTCCTGGGTTGCACTGGATGCACTTCAAAATGTGCGCCCAGCGCAATCCAGGAAAATGTGCTGCATTATGGTGAATGCGCTGCCCCCGGACAGCTGCGAACTCCCCAGGGCAGCGCATTCAAGCAAAAAACGGAGCAGCTACTTTAAAGTCGCTCTGTTTTTTCACAGTGCAGGCGGCAACCTGCCTGCACTTTTACAAGGGATTAGAGATCCCCTTGCAGGCGGGTGCAGTCAGTGACTGCACCTGCCTGCAAGGAGATGTCTGTGGGGGTCCATGGGACCCCCTTTACCCCCTGCAGAGGGCTGCTGTCAGGAGGCGCACTGACAGTGCACCGTCTTTTAGGTGGCGCACTGTCAGTGCACCACCTGAGGGCTTCTTTGCCTCTGCGACCGCATCTATAATAAAACACAGGCGCAGAGGCATAGGGATTCCTTCATTTGCATGGGGTCACACCCCTATGCAAATGAGGGAACGTCCTCTTGAGGAAGGGCTGGCGCTGTCTGTGCGCCAGCGCTATCGGCATAACAAAAGGGGATGCACACGCGTCTGCAGCCCCTTCTGTAATACCAAAGTGCCCTGGGGGCGTGCAAAGCGGGCGCAAACAGCAGTTGCGCCCCAGAGCATTTCCATAATAAGGCCCCTAGATGCATTACATTGCCTGGGGCGTATTCGTGTTTGGGATTTCGGATTTACCCGATGGAGGCGCTCACTGTGGGGGAGAGGGAATGGAGGTGGGGTGGGAGTGGTGGGGGTTTGGCTGACGGGTGGCTCTGCTGACAATGGCAAGTGAACAACTGACCTATTGCTCCTGGCTCTGGATGGGTGGTGACGGTTTATTCCCTGCTGATGTGCTCTAATAATCCCGCCCAGTGGAAGCTACAGGATGGGCGGGCCTTGCGCCTCCCTCCCTCTCACATATTATGAAGTAATACACTGATGAAGGAGGCGGTGGAACACAAGTTAACTACAATAAAAAGCGTCTCAGTGACGTCAGTGTAATTGTAAGAATCTCTGCTCCAGTGGCATCATATGGGTTCTCAACAACGTCATTCTCTTAGTGTTTGTGTATGTGCACACCACACCCCTGCACTGTGCAAGAGCCCTCCCCATATCACACTGTGGTGCAGGTACAAGCACAATCCGTGTAATCTTGAGCACACCCTGCACGAGTAACAGAAACAGAGACACCAACTCCAGTGGCTGCCTCCTCCGGTCAGACATGTACCAGGCGCGTGCACTCACTGTACATAAAAGGAAGGGAAAGCCTGCACAGCACATCAGCACCGGCGCGTGCTCACTAACTCCATACACCGGCGTCTCCTTTATGTGTTTCCGACTCAATAAAGAGGCGCGCGGAAGATGCGGCGCTCAGCACGCTGTCATCGCTGCACCAATAAATCTTTGATGGGCTTGTGATGGAGGGGGCGGACGCGCGAGCCTGTGCCGGGCCACTAAAGCGCTGCAGGGTAGAGAGGCGTGCGGTCCGTGTGTAGTCTTGACTCCGCCCCCGCTCTTCTAGCTGTGCACCCCACCTTCGAGGAACAACTCTACTTCTGTCTGTCTCCCTTTCTGTGCCACCCGCAGGGCTTTAAGTGGGATGAAAAAACTGGGGGGTCTCTCAAAGGGGCGTGGCCAATGTAATTAAGGGTGTGGCTTAAATACACGTAAGCTAAAAATCTGTGCTTAGCATAGTGTGCCGCCCGACTGGTATTTTGCTGTTTCTTCATTGCATCCAGATATATATGATACAACAAGTAACATCATACCTACAAGTCAGGACGATTGGCTTTGTCAATGGTTGTTAGTTCCATAAGATAAATAAGCAGCAACTATGCCTTGTATATAATATTGAAAAAGCTTCCACTTAAAGCCCTGGTGACACCACGACAATGTTGCTGCTCCTGAGTTTCAAAAAGAGAAGGGAAATCCAGAGAGAAAACTTCTCTCTTTAAAGGATTTCCCTTCCCCTACAAGGCTCACCTGGCATGCCGTCATGCCGTAACTTCTCCACAAGTCAGAAGTGAGCAGTGTGAGCACGCGCACATCGATGTGCCTGCTGTCACTGCAGTCTGGAAAAAAACGGACCACCTGTGCCGGGGCACAAAACAGAGCCCGATAGAGACCTGTTTCGAGGCCGCCTTTAAAAAAACTGCTGGTGCTCAGCACCGGTGAGACCCAGCCCACTTAAAGCCCTGGCCACCCGCGTACAGTCCAATGGAGGAAACGCGGGAAGCCTGAACTAGTCCCGTACAAGCATGCTGGCCGCCCACGCTGTGCTCCAGGCCATGTGCAGGACCAAGCCCTGCCTTTGGTGAGCCGCTGCACTGTGGCGCCGCCATGAGGGCACGGCGGGCATCATATGCATCACACAGCCTCTACTGCCACTTGCTAGACAGCAATCCCGCCCATCAGAATCTGGGAGGAGTGAAAAGGTAAACATGATCACACTGAAGTGTGCGTGTGTGGTCTGCCTGGAACAGATACCAGAACTGATCTTCAAGTGCACCATCAATCAATGTGGAACCTATGGCATTTAGGTCAGTGAATAGTTAAGTGCCAGGACCCAAGGTATTTCTCATGGGGCAACAGCAGTTGGTGCAACCCACATGCCACTTTAAACTTCAGGTTTAAGACCGAGTTTTATCATTTTTTAAAGATAAATTAAACAATTAAATGCTCCACTAGCGAACGTTGTTTATAAATTACACACACAGCACCACCATGTGGTGGATTCTCATTAGTAGGTGCCTGTATTTAGAAATAAGTGCCGGTGCCGAGCACCAGAAAACACGGCACAAATTAAGCACTGTAAGATGATACGGAAAAGTACTTCGCAGTCTGACGTGCATAACTTCTTCTATCTCACTGGCTCACTCTCTACAGCAGAGGCAGTGGTATCAATAGTGCAGCAGGTGCGGTAGCACCACGGCCCAGAGCTGGTGGGGGGCCCAATGGCTGTATTTTACTAGCTGGGGTGGGCATGTTTCTTGTGTGCACCAGGACCCGTGGCACTCTTGCTACGCCCTTGTCAAATAAAGCACCAGAGACACTGGTGTAGGACCCGGTACAGAGAAATGACGCATCTGGCTGGCAAGTGGCGCCCTCTAGCCGGCTGAGCTTTCTAAAATACTTGTAGAACTTAGCAAAAAATAAGACACAATTCCTAGTGCGAAATCCGGTTACAATTATAACCTTTCACATACCAAAACCACACCACGCTAACGTTATTTTATTATCAAATGATCAACAAAGCCCTCCAAAGGTGTTTTTTATTTTGTTACATTAGTTTCGAAGGTAGCAAACATTAGAACAAAACTGTAAAACTTAATAGGCAACAACTGATTCTCAGACCCACGTGTAAATACAGATAGCAAGATTTTAAGCCCTACCTTTGTTAACATTTCATACGACTTGACCAGGATGGACTCTATGCAGGAAACAAAACTAAGGGCAGTGCGGGAAAACTGAAACTATAAAATATTAAGAGGGTGAGCATGGTCACAGAAAAAGAACAATCTATTCAAAACTTTAAAATACTATTAAAATGTAAAGAACATAGTGTTTCTCTGAGCTGTCCCACCATTTCATCACTCATTCCTACTAGGCAGTGGGAACATACACACCGAAAGACTGCCTTGGCAGCGCACAGGCACTCATTCACACAAGCACACTTAGTCCCTGCCCGGGGCCAGGCAGCAGGCTTCCTGAGGTAGAGCCAGGCAGCTCCCGGCTGATAGTTCCTGAGGTTGTGCACCATCCGCGGCGTGCTGAGTCCAGGGTAGAGTGCAAGAAGGCACCGGGAGCGCAGATCTGGGATTTCCCTTCACAGCCTCGGCTTGATTTGAATGGTCTTTCCTGAGGATTGAAGAACATACAAAGAATTCAATTAAAACACTCTAGGCACTTTGGGGTACAATCTACCAACGGAACACACCGACATTAAAATGCAGTACATCTCTGGACAAAAGACTGCTGCGGCATGCGCAGTCATGGATGTCTAAAATGGATGTCAGAAAGAGTCCGGCTCCAAACGAGCACATCTACACACTGGGAGCTTGTGAAAACAAAACAGAGACGACCCAAAACCCCGCGTTACATACATAATATCAATCAAAAATAATAAATTAAAAACAGTACATCAACATGGTCTGAAAATAAGCGGGACGTGAGAGTGGCTAGAAGTAGGCATTACTTCCAGGTTGAAAATACTGCAGAAAGACACCTACAATAGGTTGAGATCTTGTCATTCTTTACTTCAGAGTCTAATACTAAGTTTTTGCAAAGGATGTCTTTGCAGTCTAGCTTTTATTTTACATCGAACCAGCAAACTCTACCCCGTTTTTTTTCTTCCACCAACCAGCATTTCTTCCTTTAACTGAAAGCTTGTCTGCCTACCAGCAATGCACCATAAGACTCATTTGGTTGAGTTTAAGATTACACATGTATGCTGAAGTGGCCAACCCTCTCCTGGAAACGCAGCTGATGCATGTAACCTTACAGTGCAACTCATGAAGTTAATTACTAATGAGAAGTAAACGCTTGCAATGTGTTGCCATGGGACTGGCCTTTGCGTGGTACCACAGGCTTGCCTCCCTGCCCTGGGTGATCCCAGCTGCAGGTTATCCTGAATCCTGATATTTTTTTGGGCTCAGCACACATGGCAATCACACGTGTGTGATGACACCTAGGTTTATACTCATGGTTCTGAGACCCAGAGCCTAGCTCTGTGGTCTGGAGTAGCACATCAAGCTAGCTCTCTAGTCAATATGGGACTACTGTCCAAGTCCTGGGTCATATCCATCGAGCAGTGGTGACAGTGGAGTGTCTTGGTCACAAGTGACTAACACACTTCGGTGTTGAAACGCGTTGAGTGTGCTGCTCAATACACCCCGAACTGAAGCATTCACCTGCTGGGAGTGCAAGTGATTTTACTCTGGTAATTTGGAGTTTTCCGTTTGGCTATTGTCGGGCCCCATGCCTGGTCATGCACCACACTTGGGGTCTGAGTGCTTATGTGGGATTTTGTTGTTATATAATATATATAACTATATATATATATATATATACCCTTATCAACGGCTAACCCGTAAACTCACCTACCACTAAACCCAATAACACCCTTACCACCCAATAACCTAACCCACCCCATAACCCTAAAAGCACCCTTACTACCCAATACCTTCATCCACCACTAAACCCTTAAAGCACCATTACCATCCAACACCCTTACCCAACCTAAACCCCCACAACACCCTTACCACCCAATACCCTTACTCACCCCTAAACCGTAAATACACCCTTACCACCCAACACCCTTACCCATCCCTAAACCCTAGAAATGTCCTTACCTTAATCCCTAGTATTATATGGAAGTATATATATATATATATATATATATATATATATATCAACAATATATGTGGGTAAAAGGATTAGTGCTGTCAGTACACTGGTACCCAATCAGTATGGTAATATTAATAAATAAACAATACTGAGATGATAACAATATCAAACATCAGTTCTTGTGAAAACTTCTTTATTCATTCACTTGATTAGTTTTCTTAGTACAGCCAACACGTGTTTCGCACGCACTGCGCTTCTTCAGGACGAGTGTGAACATTTAATCTTCTCATGTACCATGCTTATTTTGCGAAAGAACAAATGCCACACCACAGCCCAAAGCTCTGCTCAGAAGCCCGTGGCCGGCATTATCGAAGGTCACAGTGCCAAATAACACAGCTGTGCAGTCTTGATTCCACCTCACGCCTCTTTAATCCACCACCATACACTCCCTGCCTCTCTATCTCACTGTTGCAGGTTTTTTTCCATCCCTGCTATCTCTCTTTGTCATTGTTTTCTGTATTTCTCTTCTTCCTTCTTTTCCCATGTTTGTGTTTTCTCTCTTGTTCTGGATCACAATTTGTTGAAGAAAATAAGTGCCAGTGGGCCAATCTGCAACCACAGGCTCAGAGTAGCACTGTTAACAAAGGCATCACTCCCAGTGCCCCACTTATGTTGCAGAGAAGCTCACCATCTCTGGGGGTGCTTGGCCTACCCGCAGGCAGGACACCATCAGAGTGCAGACTAACAAGAACAAAAAAATCAAAAAACAAGGCCACAGGACTTTTCCATCTATGCACCCAGGATCTGAAACATCTTTCCTGTAACCATCAGGACTGTCCCAAAGGTGCTCCAATTTAGGAAAGAGTTGAAGACGCACATCACAATGCATTAGCAGTTCACAAACCAGGTACATCTCTTTATCATGCATGGCCTTTGACCCAGTATAGTACTCCGGTGCCTTTTTGGTAGGTTCATGCTAAACAAATTCCACATACACACATACAGAGAAGAACCATATTCTTAATTTTAGTTGCATGAGGAGACTCAGTAAGACTCTCAAGAGGAAGTGTGCTGCTTTAAGGCTCGGGAGCCAAGTAGGAAAATAGATGTCCTCCCATGCTATAATCCTCTTTATAAAACATGTCTTCAGTTCTCTTATTACAGCCTACTTGTGACGCCACTACTCACCTGTAACGTGAAAATGACATAGCTACTCTACTGTAAAATGTTATTCACTTTATATGTGATATCATTACACCTGCTACCAGCAGACAGTGTGAAAAGCAGTTCACTATGCAAAATTGGTGAAAGTGACGCCTAGATTTTCAGGTTTTCCTGAAGGTTCCATCATTGGCTTAAAAGGAGACATTTCTAGCAGCACATTTATGTACTGCAATGCTGGAGCTAAACACAAGAAACCCGGAATCTGCAGAGTACCGTTCACTCCGAGTCTCGATCGCTTTAGAAAGAGGCTTGCATTAAACTGCTTAAAATATATTTTAGAAGCCATTGCATTTTTCACACTGGAAGGACCACATTTATTCTAGTGATCTGCAGCCAAAATATCGGTTTCATAAGAAGCAGTAAAATAACTAAAAGGAAGTAGTTAGCTGGAGGAAGACTGGCGCTGTAACCAGAAAGAATAAAATACCCCCTACCATATGCTATAAAGATATTTAAGTCACCTTGTATCTCGTGAATTTACAAATCAACAACTTTGCTGTGTGAACTACTGGAATTCAGTTCTCCTCCCTCTGCTAATACCTCAGTTACCGACGAATGAACTGAGGAAGCGGCAGTGACTGTCTGTAGACTAAATACGGCGCCCCGCGCCCGGGGACTCCATTTCTGGGTGTGCGGCGCGAGGCGCGAGGCGCCTGCCAAGGACCTGTCCCCAGGGTTTAGGCATCAGATTCGTCCGTGCGAGGGGCGCGCGCTGCAGTGTGCCCGTCCGCGCGCACGCACGTTCGTTGAACTTTGATGGATAGATGCTGCTCTCGGGGCGGATGCCAAGTTTAGCCGATGGCCCTGCACTAGCCCTGTGCTCGGGTTGCACGGTGCTCACAGTCCGTCGAGGACAGCCCTTTGGTATGGCTTACGAGCGGTAATTATCCACATGAACAATATTAAAGACGAGTTAAAGAATGGCCCGATTAGGAAAGTTACACTGTACACCATCTCCTTGAACCTTCTGCAATCGGTTGGTGAAAAGTGCGCCGTCTGTTGTATTCTTGAATTTCTTTCACTAATGTTCCGCATCAAAAGATTCCCGCCGTCTGCACTCCAGTGAAGAGGGCAGACGGGTGAAGAGTTGCTGCCTATCAGGGTTTAGCATAAAACGAAAAGGCCAGGAAGGGGAGGGTAGTTGTCGGGGAATGAGCGTGTGGCTGCCTTCCAATGCACCGCCAAGCAGCCAGGGTCCTGCCCACAACCTCCTGCAGCAGCCAGGTCACATGGCTCTGTAAAGCAGCAGACCCAGTAGCCAATTGGCGCTCTGCACCCCTCAACCCCCGCCTCAGGCATTCCCACTTAAGGCAATTCAGAACCCTATAAACTCCTAAACAATATGCACCAATCAGATCTGGCCCTGTGACAACACCAGCCAATCAGCACTCCCCAAAGTCACACCACAGGCCAGCTTCCATAGCAAAGGGTACACACTGGTAAGAAGGGTGTTTACTGTTTACAGGGCCGGTTCTAGGATTTTCGGGGCCCAGGCAGAAAGGGAATGTGCAAGGCCCCTCTAATTCACATAAATGGCACATTCAGGGCTCCGAAAGCTGCTTTGTGCAGACTCCTCCTGGGCCGCAGCTCCTCCTCACAGCCTCCTACAAGCACCTCTTTTACAGCTCATATTGGCCTGAAGGTGTGAGAATTGTTTGTGGCTGAAAGTTAAAACCATGAGGGCGCTAAAGTGCTGGACAAAGGGCGTCCCGCAGTGTCTCTGAATGGGCAACTGGGCAGAAGGCCTAATTACAGAACACACCTGCAAACTCATTTGCAGTTGGGACAAGAGGAAGTGTCCCCCTCCCCTAGGCCTCCCCACACCATCCCTGAGAGTCCCATGGAGGGGGGCCCCCTCCCATGGACCCAATTGCAAGGAGACACCTTTCTTTCAGTTGGATCGGCAGGGGTACAAGAGGACCCGTTGTGTGTTGCACTGGTGCGGGGCCCCATGCTGGTGGGCTGAGGTCGAGGCCCTGGGCAGCTGCCCACACTGCCCATGCCTAGAGCTGGCCCTGACTGTTTAGGCCCGAGACGGCAAGGAAGGGCTTACAAACACCTACACTAAGCGGCTCACACCACAGTCCAGCCCCACAACCAGACATTGTTACACAACGTGGATTCTTAGCTCCTCTGGCCGATGGTCAGGATTGTTTGTCTCATCTAATTTATGGAGGCTTCTTCTGAGTCCTGCCTCAAAGTCGTTAGAATTACATTTATAAGTGGTTGTGACTTAGGAATGACCCTACTGGCATCTCATGGGTCCAGAGCAATTTATCAAACACATAAGTCTACTTGCCTCAAATAACCGATCTATAATGGGGACCCCGCATGCAGACCAGCAGTCCGGGAGCATTTCCTTTGGTATTGCATCAAACCCAAGTGCCAACCATTATTGTAGCTTCAGGGCGTACATACACGGTTTTCAATTACAGCAAGACCAGCATGAACTTACCGCTTCCACCAATCGTGGTAGCTGGGCTCTCGCGGGTGGTGCAACACCCCAACTGCAGTTACAATGGGTTTTTTTCTCTAGGATTTTCGCAATGTACCCAGCTTCTTCAGTTTCAGGCCCCACTAACCATCTCGCCACCCACTGGAGTTGGTCCATGACGTCCTAGCTCCCCTGGTCAGGAATCCTAGACAACCCTCCGTAATAGGGTGTTTCAGTTTAGCCAAGAGCACCTGCTTTCTCTCACTTCTCCATATGATATAGAGAAGCAGAGTATCTACATCTTTGGAAAACTTTGCAGACAGCACTAAATATTATATAATAAAGTAGCCTGGGAAGTAATGTAATTTTTGTAAGTGATATTCCACCCATTACTGATAACAAGGGGGGGTTTATAGGATTGTGCCGATCCATGGAGGAAAAAAAGGTGCAGTAAGTATAAAATCATTCTAAAGCCCCTGGAATCCATGTCACAATACCTAAAAACACACACACTTCCATTCATGAATGTAGGAGAGAAACTACACTCTTACCCCTAGAAAGTTAACCGCACAGGCACATTGAGAAACTTGTGTTCTGAGTATTCTCAATAGTTTAACCCACAGTATTAGATTGACTGGCTCTCAAGTAGCCTCTGGATGTATGTATGTATAATATTTCTAGAGCGCAACTGTTACTCCAAGGAGTGTCCTGGCGCTAATGCAGAAAAAGGGTTAACCGAAGGAGAAAGAGTATAAGGGCTTAAATAATGAGTAAAATAAACCAGCTTCCACTGATGTTTTACACTAAGGTGCAATGGAAACCGGAGAACTGCCTCAAGTCCCTTTGAAACGAGTAGCTTTTTTTACATTTTATAATTGTGCCTTTTGAAGTGTTTAGATCGGCTTAAATCTGGACTTGAGTATTGATTTTCTCTGGCCAGTATTTGATAGGACTGCCAGCACAGTACCAGAGCCCTATTACGCATCTTAGGGCCCCATTAGTGGCCCTATTAATCACAATCTGCATGTCACATTCTGTGCCCATCACTTCACTTTGCTCCAATGCTGCAGAGATGTTTTCAAATCTTCCATCTCATTTGTAGGGCCACTGCCCAGAATTCAGAATTCGCTTCATTTTCAAGGCTCTCTTTTTTTTGGTCTCTTAATGGGTCAAAGAAGTAATTGAGGACTTGATGCTTCCTCTGGTTGGCTTCTTCACTTTGTCTTCCCATCTCTAATACCAACACCGGGGCTTGCTGGTAGACTCCCCACGATATTCTCATTACGCCCTAAACTTCGCTTCATATTATCACATTCCTCTTCAAATGAGGACATTTCTGACTATCTGCTGGATGATTTAAGCTCTTTAACATCGACATCATTGCCAGCTCAGTTTGCGTCAAGCCAGTGCCAGCAAGTTCTTTCACGTTTCCCTCTTGGTAATCCTTAGCAAGGTATGCACTTGCATATAAAATCCTTAAGGGGCTCATTACGATGTCGGGCGGAATCACTTCCGCCCGACACCACATCGGTCATGGGACAGACCGACACCCGCTCAGCGGTCCCGACCGCCCCATTAGGATGTGACCGAACAATGTTCGGTCGCTTGCCTACATTTTACTGAGGGAGCATGCATTACGGCCGTAAACTGGCCGTAATGCATGCTCCCATAGTAAAATGGGAGGTGCGGTTCATCCCTGCACACCGTGGCAGGCCCCTCAAGGTGCCTGCCACAAGGTGTAGGGATCAACAGGGGGGCACCATAGGTGCCCCCTCAGCCTCTAACCGGAGGCCGTGCACCCAAGGGGGCCCTGCTGGGGGCCCCCCCAAGGATACTTTCCAACATGGTTTCCTTGTCAGACAGACCAGCATGGAAAACATGTCGGAAACAGTCATCGTAATCTCAAGTGCGGAAAGGCCCGCACTTGAGATTACTTGCTGGATTCTGACTGGCGGACGGGCTCTCCGAGCCCATCGGAAGCCAGACGGAATTACCAGCAGATTTCCTTTCCGACCGCCTCCATCGTACTGAGGTGGACGGAAAGGAATCAGACCGGCCAATTACGATGCGGCTCGCTGCATCGTAATCGGCCACTTAGAGTTACCAGAGTGATACAGTTTCATAGTACAAATGTGAAAAGGCAAAGAAAGGTATCCACAGGCACACAAACGGTTTCTGAGTTGCCGGAACAAAATAACACTTGTAAAATTAGAATACAGGACTGGATGTGTGTAGGAAAAACAGGTACAACTGTAAAATATGGGTTGGCCAATAACCGAGTACCCTGCAAGATTACACTTATGTAATAAAACCTTCTCACACCCCTACAAAAATACTTCATTAGGTCATCTTCATGGCATGCATTGTTGACCTGAGAAAGTGGTAGGATTTTATGCCGCATCGTGCAGCAAGCAGCTAGATTCAGCTCAGCTCAGTAAGCAGGTGTGACTAGTGACATAATAAGCCTGTCTAGACCATTGATACTCAAAGTACGGCCCTGGGGCAGCATACGGCCCTCCTGACATTTATGTGCGGCCCCCGGATAAACACCAGCCCTCGGCTGTTGTTAACTCGACTCAGCACTAGCATTACAAACATGTTAAATACACGGGCAAGCATTCATTTAAAAGTTAATTGCAGTTAAAGAAAGAAAGTAACTAGAGTGTTCTGCACCACTTAACTTAAGGAACACTTTCATTTATAAAGACATCTTGCAGCATATGTGTAAAAATATGATAATGTCCCTTAAAAATTCAAGAAGTGTATATCATTAACGTTAGATTATGTCAGTGCAATGAGAAGTATTTTTTTTTAAAGTAATAGTTTTTAAACCTACATTTAGAAACATTAATGCTCCCCCCCCCACCCTGACAAGAATGCCAACGGTGAACTAAGAGGCAAATCAGTTATGTGTACTCTTTGAGTGGCCGGGCTTACTATTATACATGAACATTATAGCTTATTAAATCAAACACAGGAGACTTTTTGTGCAGCGCTCATCCTGAAGTCATGTATTTCAGGGTTCTCTTGCGATAATGAAGAAAAAGGAGTGAAAGTGAAAGAAAACAATTGCCTAGGATCACACAATTTGGTCAAGGGGGAGGCCGGAATTGAACCCAGGTTCTCTGGTTCCACTTTGTTCAATTCAGCCACTAGATGTACCTACTTTGCTTCGCTTTCCATACACCCACCTTATCAACCGGCATCAGTGCGGCCCTCTATCACACCACCGACTAAACTTTTTGGCCCCTGGGAAAATGTTTGTGAGTACCCATGGTCTAGATAAAGCATTATTTTTAGGGTTGACATATGTTCTCGGGTATCAGTTTGGAAGAGGTTAAGTGAAGTCCGGGGGGGGTGGGGGTATTTGGACAAAATATTGAGTTGTAAATATCAGGAGACAGAAATAACAGAAAAAAATATTGTGATACAAAACTATTGGGATGCAGAAATACTAGTCAAGAATATCGTTTTTTCAGGTAAGGAATATCATTGTTGCTAATATCGTTTTCAATAACATAGTTGTAAAGAATATAGTTTTTTAAATTATTTTCATGTGTTTTATAGTTCATATACTAATTTTATGTGTTACTATTGTTTGTATAATTATTAATTGAAAAAATATATAGTTTGTAATTTTAAGTGATTTAGAATTTTTAATTTAATTGCTAACAGTAATTTATAGTATTGTAGCGGGTTGGTGCATTTGTGGGGGATAGGGTGGGAAGTTAATTACACAATAATTAAAAATGAAAAGCTTTAAAGTAAATATGTGATTTATATTAATTATGTATATTATGCAATGCTGATTTATTTTACTTATATTTTAGGTGCAGTTGGTAAGTTTATAGTGGTATAGGGTGAGAAGTTAATTAGGTAATTAATTAATTATTTTGTTAATTATTTATTTGATTAATTATATAAATTTGGTAATAATCAAATTTTAGTTCTATTTTAGGTATGGGCTGCTGGTTTTGTAGGGGTATAGGGTGGTACGGTAATTAAGTAATAATTAACAATGTATTATTAATTTATTAATTATCGAATTGATCAATAATTATGTACATTATGCATACTGATTTATTTTAGTTATATTTTAGTTGCAGGTTGCTAGGTTTGTAGGGGTATAGGGTGGGAAGTTAAGTAAAAATTTAAAACTAATAAAAGTGTATAATTTAATATGCAATTGATTAATAATCATGTAAATTGGGCAATCATATATTTATGTTATATTTTAGGTGGGAGCTGCTGGGTTTGTAGGGTGGGAAATTAATTAAGTAATAATTAAAAATTCATTATTGATTGTTAATTATGTAACTGATGATAAATTATGTAAATTGTGTTATACTTATTTATTTTAGTTATAGTTTATGTGTTGGTTGCTAGGTTTGTAGGGTTATAGGTTGGCAAGTTAATTAAATAATTAAATAATCATTATTTTTAAATTGAAATTAATGATTACATTGTTTATGAATTTTGTAAATTGGTTAATCAGTGTTTATTTTTTTAATATGTATTTTATGTTAAGAAATAATGTTTATATTTAGAGTTGTATATTTTTTCTAAAATTAATAGGGTTATTCAAATATGTAATGTGTTTGAAGCGAAGTAGTTTACCTAGTGTTTCTTTGACTGGAGTGGGAATAGTTAATTTAACCCCTCCGAAGTCCAAAGCTTTCCCTACTGTTGCACGGACTGGAGTGGGAATATTAAATCTCGCCCCTCTGAAGTCCAACGCTTTCCCTACTGTTGCACTGTTTGGAGTGGGAATAATATATTTAAACCCTCCAAAGTCATATACTTTCTCTACTGTTGCATAAACTGGAGTGAGAATAGTATTATTTCCAGTCTCCAATATATGTCTTAATATTGGTTAAATATATTTTTAATTAATATTTGTTTATAATTTTAATTTTATAGTATTTGTTTATATTGGTTTTAAAAGTTTTATAATATTTTTTGTTAATGTGTTTTTTGTTTTTATTTTATTTGCTTGGTAATTTATTTAATGTTCTGGAATTGAATTGTTAATATTTCATGTAAATATATATATTATATATTACACAAATATATATATAAAAAATGCTTTTTATAGAATTAAACCAAAAAATATAACGTAAAATAGATATTTTAAATAATTGTGTTATATATATATATATATATATATATATATATATATATGTGTGTGTATGTGTGTGTGTGTGTATATATATATATATATATATATATACACACACACACATATATATAAGTGTGTTTATATAAATATATATTTATAATTTATATATAGTAATAAATTAAACCAAAAAATATAACGTAAAATAGATATTTTAAATAATTGTGATATATATATATATATATATATATGTGTGTGTATATGTGTGTGTGTGTATATATATATATATATATATATATATATATATATATATATACACACACAGACATATATATAAGTGTGTTTATATAAATATATATTTATAATTTATATATAGTAATAAATATTAGTGAGATTTATTTAATTAACATATTATTGGTATATATTAAAAAATTTAAGATTTAGAACTTTAAACTATATGTATTAAGAAACAATATTTTTGTATGTTTTTTAACGATATTAGTGTGAAACGATATTTTCTTTCAATATTTTTGTATTTACCATTGTAAGGATAGGGAAACTATATTTTTGACACAATATTTGTGTTACAGGTTATTGTTAATTCCGATATTGTGTCAGGGATCCGTCTGGAGCCAAGGCTACAAGTTATGTCTTGTCGTATTCAGTTATTCACACATCAAAGATATCTCATGAGTTAAAGGCTAAAGCACTAACCTAAGCAGAACATATAAAGGCGGGGTTGAAAAGGTGATGACCATCTCTATAAATGTAGGTGAAATAACTATATGTTTATCTTCCTGTGTACAAATAATTTTCACATATCAATAGCAACAGCAAGGCATTAAAGGTTTGAGTTACTATCTTTGTGTCCCTCATCTTGCATTATCTCTTAAAAAAAGATTTTCAATGACTATCTCACCCCAGAGAACCAGGAACCAATAGGCGCTCCTTCAGCACCCTTCCCCCCCCCCCATCTCATACACTTAAAGCACGCCAATTTAGCACTCAGGAGCCATGACATACCCCAGAAATTCGTAGAGCAGGCAGAAAAGGTCAGATTATTCAGAGAGCGATCTTGAAATAATTAGTTATAGGGAGCATCTTGATGGTGAAGGAGAAACTAACTAACAAAATTGTTTAGGTCACCTGGGATGGGAAAGGATGTTTGGGACAGAGGAAGCTCTGACTGGGAGGAAGCCTGATGTACCTCAGGGAAGTGGTAATGAAAGCTAGTTTTAGACAAGTTCAGGTCAAGGTTTTGATTAACTTTTTCCTGATCGTCCATATATCTTAAGGCCTCATTTAAAGTTTGGCGGGCGGTGAACCGTCTGCAATATTTAGAGATCCACACCTGCCTGTTTGAGATCTCTGTGTCTTCAAAGAAGCTGCCACCATGGTAGCTCCTCTGAAGGCACTGAAAGTTTGGTTAAGGGCTGCCATGTTTCATACGGCTACAAACGTTTTGTTTTACAAGAACAAACTCGCAAAGCGGGAGTTTGTTTTCATAAAACAAAGAAAGAATGACCCTCACACCCTGAGAGTTTTTTCCCCCCAAGGTGTGGAGGTATATTTTTTCGATTTTTTTTCCTTTTTTGGACCGCTAGGCATTCCCTGGTGGTTCCAAACAGAAAAACCAGTACACCAGATCACCTATTCTAACTGAGCAGACAGTCTGATGTACTTACACCGATGGCTTCAAATCAGTTGGTGTAAGGTGTCCACTGGCGAAGCCAGCAGGGCAATGCCAGTGGAAACATGATGGTCAGCCTAACTCTACACAAAGTGACTGGACCATCAGTCGGGAGGGCAAGATACTCTGACACGTTTGTGCCAGAGTACCCTGCCCACCAAACTGTAAATGAGATCCTAAAATGTTGTGGTGATAATAGTACTTTTTTCGCAACTTTTGGGGATGCCTTTAATGCAAGTCGCCTGGGTGGGGGTCATGGATATATTCTCTCCAATACTTGAGGTAACTACAGATCTGTGAAAATAATGGTGGTATATGAGGTGACCAGGAACTGCTCAGCCATCAAAACCACCTGCCGATATGGAGTGCATGGTTGCTTGTAAGGATATTGAACAAAAATGGGGGGAGTCACATAACATCAGAAGTGTGGTTCTTGTGCATATATATGGATGTATGTATGGCCCCAGAGAGATGTGGTTGCCCCAAAAAATGTGAAAGCATATGAGGCTGTGGATTCTGTACTTTTTGCTGAGGTAACATATTTGGATATGGAGGCTTGCCTTGTTAATGTTTTGATAAAATTCTGAAAGAGAGGAATGTGTTGGGAAAAGTGTCCTTTTCTTGAAAATCTACATGCTTGTATCAATGCATAAAATACTGTTTAACACTGAATGTGTTGATCATTAAAAGGCTACATTCAATACTGTAGGGTTATATTTGTTTTGCTTGACTTTGGTTATGGAAAACTGAAAATCTCAATAATAATATGAAATAAACAAAGAAGGTCAGAAACCAGTTCTCCTGCTTCCCTTTTAGGGCCCGATTCCGATTTCGTTCAGAAACCATACCAAGCAAATCGGTTCCGGAATGCTTTCCGTACGATTTGGATCGGGGGAGTCCGACCGACCGAGTATGATGCATTCGTATACGATTCGGTCAGACTCCCATTGACTTCAATGGGAGCCTGTGTTCCGAACGTGTACACAGGCTCCCATTGCAGAAAGGGGGGGGAGGGGAAAATCATGCACCCTGTGGCGGGCACCCAATGGTGCCTGCCACATTGTACATGGTCTGAAAGAGGGGACCCATGGGTACCCCCACGGGCCCGATTCAGAGGGCCCCAGGTGAAGGGGGGTGTGCTACGGGCCCCCAAAGACTGATTCCGACAGCCGTTTTGTTCCGGGCAAACCAAATCGGAAAGGCTGTCCGAATCAGTCATTGTACTCGCTCGCTCGGAAACCAAGCCCATAGAGCTGTACGAATCGGCTCTGGAAAGGCTCGACCTGTCCGAATGCCTTTCGGAACCAATTCGGTCAGTCCTAAAGGTTTCCAGGCATCGTACTTGGTCGTTCGGAAGTGTGTCTGAATCGGTCGGAAACAAGGGCTCCGGATCGGATTCGGCAACCCGAATCCGATTTGGAGCCCTTCCGACCGACATCGGAATAGACCCCCTAGTTGGGAAAATCATCAATGATGCCAATAAAACATAAGGAGAACGACACCTAAAACAAATCAAGGGGACAGGGTCACAAGGACAAACACACAACATAATCCAGAGTAAAATTCAATTCAATGTGAAATTGCATCAATGTTTATCATAACACTTTTCATAATACATCATAAAATTGTGAATTCATATATTTTCAAATTTCAAAAATCCAATGTGATAGAAAATGTGCAAAATGTGCTTGTTGATGCATTTCGGTGAATATATCTAATCACAACCACCTTCTTCAGGACAACAACGTTTTTTTAACAAATGCTTATGTGACTTCAGCATGATATAGTTCACTCATATAACCTCGTAGGCACAAATCCCCACCATTGACAATAATGTAACTGACATGTATCAGTTGATCCTATCACAGGCCAGCATCTAAATGACCCCTTTACCACCCAGGGGTACTACCATCAGAGACCTCTGCTTTGTAGCTAGTGAACAGCCAGGGGCGGCTTCTCAGCTATTGCGGAGGAGCGTCACTCCACTGCAAACGCAGTAGTCAGAAGAAAAATAAAATGATAATAAAACTATTTTATTGTCATTTTATTTTTACTTCTAGCTCGCCGATTCGAGGTCGTTGCCAGGCCACAACGTCACACAGCCGGCCAAACCAACATGTGCACTTGGATATCTCCAGGTTATTCCTTGGAGATATCCTAGTGTTCAGGGGCACAGGCTCCAAGACCCTGCTGGAGCGCAAAACCCGCCGCTCTGCCCAATCCTAGCACTTCTCTCATGCTGGGAGAAGCGCTTGAATTGGGTGGGGTATGGGAGCCTGTGCCCAAGGGAATTGTAGTATAGGGACGGGAGCAGAGAAGCAGCACGGCGTGGGAGCAGAAGATCACTGCGGCTGGCAGGAAAGGTATGCCCATTTATAATTACAATTAGGAGTGTAGAACTGGAATCATTTCAATGCTATTATGACTCAAGACATCTGTCTAGCACTAGCCAAAGGAATCCAACAGAGGCCAATGTTTTCCAGCATCTAGCCATAGCATTCACGCAGCCTATACTTGCAGTAAAACGTTAAACAATCTATGCGAAATGCGCTGGGTACAGTGGCTTAGGACACATTATGGGCTAGTCATTATGTTCCATCATAGCCATATATTTAAGCAATATTTTTGCATTGACTTTGGCAAGAATTTTATGATAAACGTTCAATAAAGACAACAGACCACACGATCCACACATATCGCTAGTATGCTAGAGTTTCTATATACACCTTTAGCACTTTAGGGGCCAGGAGCCACCATACTACTTATAGAATTCGGATAGAAGGTTGTCCAACCCAGACCCTCCCTATAAAAAACTCTTAGTGCACCCAGACATTTATAACTGCACGATCCAACCATAACAGCTTCTTCCGGTCCCAGACGCTGCGATCGTGCTCGTGGACCAGCGTACTCGTTTGGTCAGCCTTGCCAGTCCTCCGACTACATTGATAATATTCCGACTATTTGAGGTGGACCTTATTTGTGCCCGAACCACCAGATTGACTACATCTCAGTGACTCACTTTTTGTAAGAGATTTTCGTTTTCACACTTTGGAACCCTTATCCGGTTTTCTTCACCTTACTCCACCTCCTTGCCAGCCGGGACGGAAGTACAACCGGCAGAGAGATAGCAGATCGTCATTACTTGCCTAAAGCCCTGAGGAAGTCTAGGGTTTTACACCCAGACGAAACACGTGTTGGCTGGGCAATCTCTCAAGAATAAAAGAAGAACAAAATGCAAATGTTGAACGTTTATTGTGTGGCATAAAATGTATACATGTTCTGCATAAGTATTGTTGGACCCTAATAGACAGAGTACTCACTCTGCTTTAAATCTTTAAGACGTGTGCACAGGTTTGTTCTTATAGTTACAAGACCTCTGGTCTTTATCTAGGGGTTCAGGGTTAACCCCTACCTGTACGCACGTCCCACTACATATGAAACAGTGACGAGCGTTTCACTCTGGGGAGGCGCCACTTTCCTACCTACCCACTTAAACCCTGCTTTTGGTTTTTTCCAACCATAACAGCTACCAGCTTAATTTTCAACCAATTTTGCACCCCTTTTCATTATTTTGTATCTAGTCTGGTACAGTGCTTTACAGATTACCAGAGCTTCACCATTTAAAACATGATTTTACAGTTGATAAAGTAAAAAACACCTTTGACATGTAAATGTAGCACTGCATAAAGAAAATATTGGATCCGGCACCCATAGGATTTTTTAATAAAGGATTGGCGAAAGCTGGTTATTCATTGCACTGAGACGTAGATGTACAGAAGGTTTCTTTATCCTCTTTGAGGTACGGATTAATTTAAAAATACATATCAGCAAAACAGAATCTCAGATAAAAAGATATATGGAAGGGAGCAGGATAGGGACCGACTACATATTTTATATTTGTGTGTAGCGTTACAAATTATCTCGATTCTGTGATGATAGTAAATCACTCATTTGCAACATTGGGCCACTTCTTGAATCGGACGTTATGAGTGTAGAGGTCAAGAGTGTACACTATTCAATATAATTTTATACTTATTGGTTACACTGTAACCCTTTCTACTTATTGATAAATTATAACACATTATCCTGCTGATGACAAGGTTATGTTGGAGCAGGAGCGTAGGCAAGGTGGTGCTCCTTGTTGAACAGCCAGGTCCTCAGCTTCCTGCAGAAGCTGAGAAGTGGAATGGCAATCCTGATGTGTTGAGGAAGTTTGTTCCCCTTTTTAAAGGCCATGAAGGAGAAGGCGTGCTCTCTTGACTTGCTTCTGTGGATGTAAGGGACTCATGCGAGGGAGACATAGGTGGATGGTAGCTGTCTGGAAGGTTGGTAGAGTTGGTAGTTGAGGTACACTGGTCCTGTGTTATGGAGGGCTCTGTAGGCGTGGATGGGCAGCTTGAATTTGCAACATTTCTGGATGGGTAGCCAGTGTAGTTTAGTGAGGTAGGGAGTGATGTGAATGTTTCTGGGTGCAGCTAGAATGAGTCTGGCGTCGGTGTTTTGGATGGCCTGGAGTCTTTGCGTGAGTGGGTTGGAGATGCCAGGGTAGAGTGTGTTGCTGTAGTCGAGTCTGCTGGTTATAAGGGCATAGGGTGATTGTGCGTCCTGTGTGCAAGGGAAGCCATTCGAAAATTGTGCGAAGCATCCTGAGGATGTGGCAGCAGAATGCGATCACAGTGTTGACCTACTTGTTCATTGTGAGTTTCTTGTCAAGGATGAAGCCGAGGTTTCTGACATTGTCTGTGGGGGTGAGCGTGGGACCTAAGTCGGGTGGCCACCAGGAGGAGTCCCAGGGGGAGCTCTTGTTTCAGAAGATCAGAATCTCCATTTTGTCCGTGTTGAGTCTGAGACAGTTCTCTCGAATCCAGCTGGCCAAGTTGGACATGCAGGCGGTGAACTTGGTCGTAGTGGTGTTGTTCATGTCGGTGAGGGAGAAAATGAGCTGAGTGTCGTCGGCGTAGAAGACAATGTTGATGCCGTGGTTTCTGATGATTCGGGCGAGAGGTGCCATGTACATGTTGAACAGGGTTGGGCTGAGGGAGGAGCCCTGGGGGACTCTGCAGACAAGCTTCTTGTGTTCAGAGGTGAAGTGGAGAGTCTGACTCCTTGTGTCCTGTTGGAGAGAAAGGAGGCAATCCAACTCAGGGCAGAACCTTGAATTCCTGAGTCCTAGAATCTGGTGATGAGGTTGCCATGGGAGATAGTGTCGAAAGTCGCCAAGTGGTCAAACAGGATGAGAGCTGCGGTAACTCCTCTGTCCATGATGGACCGGATGTCGTCTGTTACTGCCAAAGGGCAACGTCTGTGCTGTGGCTGCTGCGGAACCCTGACTGGATGGAGTTCAGGAGGTGGTGCTGTTCAAATTGGGCGGAGAGCTGCTTGTTGATCTCTTTCTCCAGAACTTTGCCCGGGAGGGGCAGGATCAAGATGGGCCTGTAGTTGCTGAGATCTCTGGTGTTGGCCGTGTGTTTCTTCTGGAGAGCTGTGACTTCTGTGTGTTTCCAACTGTCAGAGAAGTTTCCGCTGAGGATGGAGGAGTGATGATGGTGGTGAGGTTGGTGCTGATCAGTGTGCTTCTCACGGTGTTCATATGGTGAAGGCAGGGGTCTGTGTGGGATCATGAGTGGATTGTCTGCATAATTCTGGCGGTGCCACCTGTGGTGAGAGGCCTCCACTTCGTTAGGAGGTGGGTGCTCGTGTTGGTGGTGGAGGGTTGCGTGATGATGTCTTCTACGGTGGGTTGGGGTGCAAACTTGATGTAGATCTCGAGTATTTTGTTGTGCAATAAGTCAGAAAGTTCGTCGCAGAGGATCTGTGAGGGGATGATGGTATTGGAGGCTGCCATTGGGTTGGTGAATTCTTTGATGATGTTGAAGAGTTCTTTGCTGGAGCAGGAACAGGATTCTAGTCTGAGCATGAGGGTAGCTTTTCTGGCTTCTTTGATCTGTGCATGATACCTTCTGAGTGCGAATTTGTTGGTGTCTTTGGAGGTGTTGCCCTAGCTGGTTTTCCATCTTCTTTCCAGTTGTTTGCAATAGCGCTTGGAATTTCTTAGGTGTTTCGTGTACCAGCATATGCATGAGCGTGAGTTCTTTTATGTCTGATCTTCTTCATGGGACGCAGGGTGTTGGCGCAGTCTGAGATCCATTTATTGAAGATGGATAGATCATTCTGTAGGTCGCCTGTGAGGATAGGCCGGTTGTATCTGAGGGTGTGGATCCGGTTTGCTTCTGTTATGTTGTTCCAGTTGCAGCTAAAGTCGATGGCTGGTTTTGGTTTGCCGAGGTGAGTTGTCTATCCATGTTAGTGAGGTGAGGTGGCTGAAGGTAATCTTGTTGCTGGCTGTGAAGACTGGTCGAGTGTTTGTTCGTCGATGCGAGTCAGTACGAGCTGTGTGAGTCTGATGTTGTCAAGACTCACTAGAGATTGGTGGCGCTATGGTCCGTTTGGTCATCGAGATGAACGTTGAGGTCGCTGAGCAGAAAAAATTAATTTGATCTAATGGCGATGACAGTGATGAAGTCGGTGAGGAGCTTGCTGAAGGTGGTGCGAGGTCCTGGTGGTCGATAAGCAAGGGTGCATGAGATAGTCGTGGAGTGGCTGAGATGCAGTTGGAAGTGCAAGTGTTTCATGAGCGTGGTTGGTTCGTCTATTGTGGTAGTGCAGGTGATGGTGTCTTTGTGGATGATTGTGAGACCTCCTCCAAGTTTGTGGAGCCTGTTGCAGCGGACGATCTTGTAGCCAGGGGGGATGGCCACTGTGATGGCAGGGGTGGATGGCGGGCTGAATAAGGTTTCGGTGAGAAAGAGGATGTCTGCGAAGTGTGTTGATGAGTTCCCAAACCTCGGTGGCATGTTTGCAGAGAGATCTGGGGTTGAGGAGTATGCAGGCAATGCAGGGTGAGGGGTGTGCGGAGGGTGGCGCGGAGGAGATGCTGCAAAAGAATGGCAGTGAGCGGAGCAGTAGTTGTCACGGCGACCTTTGTTGAGTGCTAGCAGGTCAGTGGAAGTGTAGCAGTGGCAGTTGGACGGACCAAGGTCTGTGGCGCTGGGCACGGTCCAGGCGTGGACGTGCTTGCGTTCAGCATGCTTGTAATGTAATGTAATGTAAATAAAATGTATAAAGCGCAGCTATTGCCCAAAGGCGTCTTGGCGCTATCAGAACAAAGACCAAATAAGGCAGAAGGGATAACCAGTACAGGAAACAGAGCATGAAGGAAATGTTTTCCTATTTTATGCAGTTTGTGTAAATAGCCAGGTTTTTAGGCTTTTTCTGAAGCTCAGCAGGGAAGGGGCTGATTTTAAAGTGATAGGTAAGTCATTCCAGAGCTGTGCTGTTAATCTGAAAACGCTCTTACCTCCCCAGTTGGCTTTCTTAAAAGGGGTGACTACCCTGTTCTTGGCCAGACCTGACCGTAAGGTCCTGTTTGGAACGTACCACTTCAGTCTGTTCCTAAACTGTGCTGGTCCCAAACCGTGCAATGATTTGAAAGCTAGACAGAGGGCTTTAAACTTACATCTCTGTCTAACTGGTAGCCAGTGGAGTCGTTTTAAAGCTTCTCTCGCCGATACAGTTTTGGGAATTTTGAAAATGAGACAAGCTGCCGCATTTTGAATGATCTTAAGCCTATTCATCAATCCTGAATTGAGGGTAAGATAAAGGCTGTTGCAGTAGTCAATTTGTGTGATGACCATTGCCAGGGTAACTGTTTTCAGCAGTTCAGCTGGTATATATTTTTTAATTTTATTGATAAGCCTTATAGAACAGAAAGAGGCAGCGGTAATTTTGCTAATTTGTGCTTTAAATTTAAGATCTTTGTCTATGGTGATACCAAGATCCTTTACATTGCTAGAGGGAGTGGGTAATACATCCAATTCTGGTGGCCCCGATCTGGCGTCCAGAGGGAGGGTTTATTGCCGAAGATAATGACCTCGGTTTTTGATCCATTTAGCTTCAGGCAATTTTCGTCCATCCAATTGCTCACGTTCTTCATACAGGCGCTAAATGCCTCACCCGGGTTCTTTTCTCCATTTGTTAGGGACACCACTATTTGGGTGTCGTCCGCATATGATGCTAGGGAGAACCCAGCCTTTTTAGGTCTCGCCTGAGCCAGCGCATGCGCTGGTCTGGCGAGACATTTAGTAGTGGGTTTCAGAAATGCGACCACTTTTTTTTGTCCTGGCCTAGAGCATGCGAGTACGCGCACAGTAACGCGCGCATTCCTCGCATGCTCCAGGCGTTATTTGGCTTTCCTCTCACGCTCTCCCAAGCGCCTCGCTCTGCCCCTCCCCCACCACAGAGCGAGCGCGTCCCTGCGATCACTTTCGCTTTCACGGCCGCGCGGCCGTTACTTTTACGGCCGCGCGGCCAATGCTTTTTAAAATGTTCTTTTAGCGCGCGCACACACAACTCCCGGGCTTATTTATTCCGGGAGCCCTGTCCGGCTTGTTTTGCATTATTATCGTAACAGTACTTTTGCTTGTTCTATTAAAAATGCGGGCTGCCAGTCCCAGTATGCAAAGCAAAATGTAGATCTGGAGCGGCTGCCCATTCCTAACATAGGTTCGCTGATAACTAAGTTGTGACCTCTGCAAGGAGTCAGTGATTGAATGTAAAGAAGTTGCGGAAACACAAGTGAAGAATTTGCGTTTATCATAAGTACCTCAAAGGCCAGACTGAAGGTAAGATATATGTATATTTTTCCTTAAATCCTGTGTTTGTTCTTGAAGGGCTGTAAACAGCAAGGATGTAGGGGTACAGGGACAGTTTTCCCACAAAATATTTGGTGCCCGTCAGCTTGGAGTGGGATTGCGAGTGCCCGTCAGATATCAGTGTGAATGATAGCTGATTCGTGCAGCGGTTCTTGTTTGGAGTCCGAATGCTTCTGAACTCGATGGGCTGGAAAGCAGAAGGGTTAATAATTGTGACTTTGAGTGGTTACGAAAACTGCTTATCGGACGATTTGGGAAGAAAATAAGTTTGTTTGATGTGCTGGCTCAGCACTGACACAGAGTTTCTTGGCCCGGCCCCTCCCCGAGGGAATGGCCGGGGCTTCTTGAGGACAAACGCTCCCGTCTGAAGCACTCTAAGGTGTTCATTTGAGGCCTCGTCCTCTTTTTGCCTGTGGGCCACGGGCGGTCCATGTAAGATTAACTTATTTTCTAAGGGAAATATGGAACACTCCAAGAGTTAAGACATCCTTTGCCGATAAACCTTAAATCAGGTAGAAAAATCCAGAGGGCCATACCACCTTATCGATTTTTCCTTTGCAGTAATGCATGCAATTCATTTATGTGCTCGTTTTTGTACCTATTTTACACTTGTTTTTCTACCAGCAGAGGGTAAACTGAAGCGCAAAAACTCAGTGCAAGCAAGCCTTCTGGAAAGGTGTCAGTGTATCCACTGTACAAGAATTGTTTTCGGTAACTTTTCTACTTTGTGCAGTCGACTAAATGTGGTCTTCGGTGTCACGTAGTGATGGGATATCAGTGTGCTAGCCTACCCCATTAAAGAGGGGTGGTGGAGAGGCAAATGAAGAAGCATTTTAAAACACATATGCTATCTATCTGAATGAATACAATGGTTTATACTGTTGTAAATTGGAGCGCTCAAGACCTTTAGATCTCACCTACTGCACTGCACAGAGAATGCGCTGTCTGTTGCAAGATGTATTGTTAGCTTCTAGTGGGTTCAGAGCCCGCACATTGCTTACCATTGGTTGGCTTTATTATCACTCTCATTTGCTTGTTCATTCGTCAGCTTGTGTGGGCTTTTCTTCCTTTTCGCGTGTTAGTCAATCCTGGAAGCCTGGACGCATTACTTGTGTCCTTCCACTGCTCACTCTTCAAGCGCTATTTTTTTTAAATTTAAGCACTACAAAAGAGTGCATGTGCTTTCCAGTTGTCTCCCTCATGTACTTCTCCCCTCACCCCGCCACGTGTTCCTATCTCACACCCATGTGCTTCTCCCTACCAGCTCCACATTGCTCTTTCTCATCACTTTGCTTTTATTCCACTGGCACCCTCCCCGTGTTGTTTTCACACCCTCTGTGCTGGTTCCATTCCTGAGATACAGTATTCGTATTTTGAGCTGTAATTTGTTTTCTGCGTGGGACAGCTAGGCCCTCCACAGTGAAAATTGCTTTTTGAGTCTTGTCACTGTAGGGACATTGTGACGTTAATTGTATATGTGTCTCACTGTTAAATGTCATGCACCCTACCCTGTGGGGTGCAATGCCTATAGAGGGTGGATTTTTAAATATTTACAAGAAAGGTTTTCCCCTGGTAGAAAGGGTTATTTTGACAAGTCGTACTGCAGGGTTTACGCTGCAGAAGCTAGGCTATACAGGGTTGGCCTGAAGTCATGTTTGCTCTGCCACTGTAGTGGATGGCACAGTAGGTGCTGCAGTCCACTAGGGGCAGTTAACTTCCAGGCCCTGAGTGCACTTTCTACACCCATACTAGGGATGTATAGGCACATTTTGGGGCGGGGGGGAGTTTAAACATTTTTTTTATTAATCAACTTCAATTTCAGTAAAACCATAAACAGATTTACAACAAACAATTGCCATCAAGTACATTAGCACAAAGAGATAGAGTGCAAAATTCATAGAAACATAGTCCATGGTGGTATAAAACACCTAAGGTAACATTTAGTGCCGGAAGATAACACATAAGCAGTACCTAGTGTGTGGGTTCCATGAATACAGAATAGCAGAAAAACATTTAGACATCAGTCGAACCAGAGGACCTTTCACTCTTAGCCACAGAGGCCTGCTGTGAGCCCGGGTTGTCCAGGAAAGCAGTCAGTAGACCATTCCACATATCCAGGTCTTCACTCAGTTTGTCATCGCATCTGCACCATTTCAGTCTCCAATCCTCTGCTACAGCCCATTCTGCCACATTACCCTCCCATCGCTCCAGATCGGGGACAGTTGTACCCAACCATCTGATCACCACACGTTGTTTGGCGAGGACAAGGAGTGTAAATGTAGGAACTTAAAAGCCATTTTCTGACCTTTTTATGGCGAATGTCCCCTAAAAGGCAAGTTAGTAGATCCGCTGGACAGGAGATTGCCACCACCACATTCACTCTCTCGACCAACCCCAACCAGAAGGCGTGAACTGTCAGGCAGTACCAAGCAAGATGCAAGAAAGAAACTGTCAGATGGTGACAAAGGGGACAATAATGTGATTTGGCAAGGTCTATTCTGTGGAGCATGAGTGGTGTGTGTATATATATATATTTTTTACTTTATTTATACTTTTTTTATTTATAACAGCCAGTAAAGCAGTACATATTATACATTACTATCAGTGCAGTTACTATGTATGAAATCGAACAATCCAACACATTTGAGATAAATTTAATTATGCTAGATTATATTTCCACATCTCTTTCTCCCCTCTGGGTGCAACTCAAGTGTCAATTTTGTGTTCCCCTCCTGTTGCCTGTGCACCTGCGCGTGGAGCATGAGTGGTGTTACTTAGTTACGGTGAAGGAAGTGAAAGTGTGTGAGCTTACATCTAGCATTGCTGGAAACGGACTGGACCAGGCCACGCATTCTCACCCACTGTGCGTCCTCAATTTGTAGGCCACGCTCTTCGTCCCAAGCAGAGCGTGCAAATCTTCTGAAGAAGGACCCACCCCAAAATGGGACTACTTGTAACATACAGCGATGTAGTATTGAAAGTCTGTATTACAATCAACATGTCGAGTCCTGCTCATCATTTCATCATTTAGATCATCCCAGTATGTTTTCTTGTGTACAGGAGTCAAGTTTTGAATCCCATGCCTGTTTCTTTGTGTTTGTTTTAGGTAGCCCCTCAGTTGTGTTAAGGACTAGGCTGGAGTGAAGGGGTCCATGCTTCACAACCGTGTAATGGACTCTGCTGGAGTGAAGGGGCTCATCCAAAGTAGAATTCCTTTCATCATGCATGACTATTGTCCCCATGAACTAGCCACTATTTAAGTACTGATCAGTGGTAACTGATCTACAGTTATGGAGTGCATGCCTTTTTAGCTGCACACCGAAAAAGGAAGTCAGTCTAATCACTTTTTAATGTCAAATCTGTCTAGTTCATAATGTTTGTACTCTCTCAGTTCTCCTGAATGTAGTAGGTGTGAGTGTGAATAGTGCTTGGGTACATGAGCGTGAGGTACCCCAGTTTGAGGACCTTTGAGTGGATGTAGCCCCAGTTTTATAGGGTGCTTCAGAGGGTTAGTGGTAGTTGGAGGGGTTGCATTTGCCCTTTCTTGCTTATCCCCATGCACTATTTTTACTCAGAGTAGAAGCGTGGTACCAGCTTTTGACTGGCTGGAGGCTGTTTGGGCCTGATATGGATATCCAGTAGTTATTATGGGATAACTTCTGAGCATCAGAGAATCCCATGTGACTGTGCACCAATTGTGAAACGTTTACAATAAAGCTGAACCACCCCCATAGTAACCTACGTTTGCTTGGGAATGGTTCAAAGGTTTGGTTGGTTGGTTCAAAGGTTTGGGATAACTTTGAATTTCAGTGACCCAGCTGCCACGGTTTGGAATATAAACTGAGCTTGTGAGCTAGGTGTTCACCTTTCTACTGCAAGAACTTGGAAAGGACTGGACCGGAAGTTAGCTGTTGCCTCTGAAGGAGTAAGGAACATACTCCATGACTGTGGAAAATGACCTACTGTTGCTGAAACCTGACAAACAAGCATTGGCATAGCCAACAGGTCTCGCCTTTGGGGCCTTATAAGTGTTTAGCTATGCAACAGTTGATGTTGCACCAAGGATATTGTGCTGCATAATTAAATACTTATAATGTCCCAAAGGCGAGACCTATTGGCTATGCCAATGCTTGTCTGTTCTGGCAATTCAGGCCAACGATGTCCCATGACACTCCACCAGCCTGGCCCCTCTGCCACACAGGACAGTCTAATGGTTAGTATAGTGGCTAGCTCACTTACAAAGAATAGTTCCGCTGGAAGCTGGCAACCAAGATCCAGCCCTTGCGACGGTGCAGGGCACACCCAGGTGCAGAATCCACAGGGGTGGGACGATCATGGGGTGGCCCCCACAGAGTCCAGCCAACATAGGGCCACCCACATCGCACTGGGCCACCACTGGATGATAGATGAATCTACTTGCTTCGCAGGAGAGGTGTGTCACTGGTTAAGTGGTGCCTCCACGCACCCTCCTCAGCAGCACCGTTCATTCAATCTGTGGCCGCTAACCCAGGGCCACAAAGCAGCTGCAATCAAACCCCACACAGGGAGCCATTCAGGAGGGCTCCTTACTTATGAAGGGGAATAGGAGTGGGCTTCCCCACTCCATAAATCTGTCCAGTTGCGCTCCCAGGTCTGGGCGAAAGTCCTCGTTCCAAAGAAGAGGATAAAGGGAGTCCCAGCCCGCAGGCCAAGGAGTGATGAAAATTCAGTCAGGGGAGACAAGTGCCTCAGTAGCACTACCTCTAGTCAACACTTGTTTTTCACAGCTCCGGTGGCAGGGCTGCAGCCAGCTGGCTCCGCTGTCCTACTAGCAAGTCTCATCAGCTCTGGGTTAGCACACTCGATAGCTGCTTCCAGGGCCCGTTACCACCCCGCACAACACCGGCCTGATTCACTCAGTTTGGGTGCCACCGGGACTGGCTCAGGCTCCACCAGGGCCAAGCGCCGAGTTGCATGTCCAGTTCAGGAGCAGAACACCCTCTGCTACCGCTGGGACCCTCCACAGCATCGGTTCCAGCACTGGGAGGGAGCCGCGGCCACCATCTTTTTTTTGGCTGCAGGACTCATCCCACTCAGGCTCCCCAACAGGGGATGTAGGTCTTCACCGCGGAATGCCCTTGACCCGGGATCACTCGGGCGGTTCAGGAGTGGTCCAGATCCGATACCAAGAAGAAACCACCATATCCATCTAGCAGTAAAGTCTGACTCAGTTGCAGAAATCTTCTCAATTGGGCTCTCCAAAGGGGGAGAGAGGCATCCAACTGGGAGTGAATTCAACCCCAGCTCACTCTGCCTGTTCTGGTGTAGAGCAGAGGCGTGTAGAGCCCCAGGATCGTGGCGGAAGGCGAGGGGTTAGCAGACACTATAATGCCTGCATGGGCACACCACCCCACTGACTTTTTTTCATAATTATTCATAATAAACAGATCAGGTCGATATCCTTGATCAATCGCGTGTCACCATAACTAGCTCAGTCCTTCTGTGATAAGCATAAGTGTTCCCACTAGGCAAAAAGTGCAAAAAAACCTCACTATTTTTCATCAGAAACGTTTAACTCCTGCCCAATCAATACGTGTACTCAAGGAAATCATTTTTAGGTCTCGCCTAGCGCAGCGCGCATGCGCTGCTCTAGGAGATGACCTCTTGGAATCACTCCAGCTTTGCAGCAAACTCGTGCGTGTGGCTTTTTTTTTTTGCACACATTGTATTGGCCATTGCGTGTGGCTTTCAAAAATGAAAGCACGCAATTGGCCAAAGGCGGGTGCATGTCCCACCTTTCCCAGTAAATGTTTCCTCCCACGACCTACAGCTGTCGGGAGCGAGCAGTGGCGCGCAGGGTGCCATCTGTTCTGGGTCATATTACAAAGGTCGCTTTCGCTTTTACTTTCGCGGCCGCGCGGGCGCGCTTGTTACAACTATGTCACATTATCCTATAGTATACGATTATATAATTATACGATGTTTGCTTTTTTGCCCTGTTATCTGATGATCTGCTTTCGATTTCTCGCTATGCTTCATAAGCAGCCATATTAGAAAAGGTATTTGCAGCGAAATCAAGTACCAGATCTAACAAAAGCCACGTTTGTTCAATACCTCCAAAGGAAATATATTACTGCAAATGTTTCTACAATTGCTCTGTCCTGCTCGTGTCATACCGTATGCGTTAAACATCTAATGGATTTTATATTTTTAAAATACCACTTCCCCAAATTAATCGATATTACAAACGCAACATTCAGCAGTAAATACATGCTTGCAAAGCTGTTGCTACGCACTGGAGTGTGCAGACAGCTGTCGTAATTAAGTATCGAAAATAATATAAGATGGATACCTATATTCTCTGAAGGGCGGGTTTGTTAGCTGCGCCCCTTTCCAGTCATAGCCGTCCCTTTGTGGCGGGACCGCCTCCTCCTCGGGAGTGAGTGACTTCACACTCATTTGAAGATTACTACCGGCCGTGAGCGGGCACCATGGCGAAGAGCGGCCGGGCGTTAAGGAAAGTGATCACCGGCTTGGTGGAGTGCCCAGCTCACGGCAGGGTGACGGCTGTGCGGCGCGCCTCCGTTACCGGGTATTTTTTTTTTTGAAAACAGATTTTATTTGTCAAGTTCCGCATATATCGCAGGGCTCTGCACACCAGAGACATCTGCATAATCAAACCATACAAATATAATTGCAGTCGACTTTTCCCAATATAATCAACAAAAGCACATACAAACAATAAAAGATGATATAGAAAACCCACAACTCCCACCCTCCCCCACCCCTCCCCCTTGGTCGCACAATATCCGCATAGTCCTGTCCACATCCTGTATACATACCCACAAGAATGCCCCCCCCGGCCCCCGCATAGCATCTCCGGAAGCCTACTATGTACCTACAAATTACCCCAGTGATTGAGCCTCTGCTGCAGCTGGAGGGTCTAGCCAAAGGCCCCGATAATCCGCCCATCGTTTCCAGATTTTGTAGTGTTTGCGCGGGCACCCCCTGGCCTTAAAAATAGGTTGTTCCAGCCCCATGCAGAAGTCTAGGCCATTCTTCCATGCGGCCACCGGTGGGGCCCGCGGCGCCTTCCACGCCTGGGCAATGTCCCTTTTCGCCAGTGTGAAACCCAGTTGCATGAGATGCCGTTTATAGATATTTCCCCCTATCCCCTCCATAATATGAAGCAGAGCCAGCTGCGGCGTGCGGGGAGCTCCCACCCCAGGACCTCCGAGAGACACGCAAAAACCCCCTCCAAAAACGGTCCAGGGAGGGGCATTGCCAGACGGTATGAATGAACGTGCCCTCTTCTCGACCGCAGCGAAGACATTCCGGGAAGCGATGAGCCCCGCCGGCCACAGGCGTGCCCGAGTAAAATAGACCCTATGGAGATATTTGAACTGGACCAGGCGGAGTCGCATCGCTATGGCTGCCCCCGCGGAGCCGCCAAGGCCTCGGTCCAGTCCTCCTCCTCCATCGTGCCCACATCTCCTTCCCAGTCCCCCCGGAGCTTCTGAAGTGTGGTGGAGCAATGGGTAATCAGGGTCTGATAGATCCGGGAAATTTTCCTGTCCTTCAGCTCCCCCATAAAGACTTTCGCTTCCAGCGGACTATATTCAGGTAGCGACCCCAGACCCTCTATGCTAGGGGACAGAGCATGACGAAATTGAAGATAGCGATAAAACAGACTGTGGCATAAGGAATTCCTTCTGAAGATCTTGGAAGGATTTAAGTGTTTGGCCCCTCATAACATCCCCCAGGACTGAAATGCCAATGTCGTCCCAACCCGGAAACCCTGCAGGGCCGCCAACTGAGGTAGGCGTCCATTATCCCAGAGGGAGTCTCCCGAGTCAGGGCATTCCACCATCCCATTCGTCGCAATGCCTGCTTCCAAATCAGGAACACCACCCGTGTGGCCGACGGCAGCCCGCCCGCAGCGGCGCCGAATAAAGAATTGCATGCAGCGAGCGGCGTCCCATAAGCTGCCGCTCGAGCGCATATGCCGGATCTCCCCTATCGCCGTACCACCACTCAATTAGGACCAGCAGATGTGCGGCCTGGTAGTATGATAGAATGTCCGAGGACGCGAGCCCCCCACAGTAGGTGGACCGGAAGCATGTGCGCAATGCTACACGCACTTTGCCCCCTTCCCACAAAAACTGCCCAAGCGCAGCATTCGCCAGCCGAAACCATCGGGGCGGGATCGGGTATGGGTGATTCTGTAGCTGATAGAGGAGCCGGGGAAGCGCCACCATCTTGAATATTGCCGATCTACCATACAGGGTCAGGGGCATACGGGACCAGGTCTTGAGGTCCGCACGGATCCGCTCCCATACTGGGGCCACGTTACGTTCCCAGGAGACTGAAGGTACCTCGGAAAGAACCACCCCCAAGTATTTCAGTCCCCCCACTGCCAACTGAACCGATGAAACCCATGTGCCCATCTTCATCCGATCCCCCAGAGCCCATAATGTGGATTTACGAGGGTTCATATAGAGGCCCGATGTCTCCCCAAAGATCTGCATGATGCGCAGGAGCCGTGGCCCCGTCCTGTCAACCGCTGTGAGGAAAAATAGAACATCATCCGCATATAATGCGATCCTGTCAGACAGGCCCGGAGCCCACTCGAATCCCCGGACCTGCGCATCAATGCGCACCCACGCAGCCAACGGTTCCATGGCTAGGGCGAACAGATATGGAGACAGGGGACAGCCTTGCCGCGTACCCCGCCCAATAGAGAAGGTGGATGAGGTCGCACCAGCTACCCGCACCGATGCCGTCAGATCTGTATATAAGAGTGTTAGATAGGAGAGGAAGCGCGGACCCAGGTTGAGTCTTCGCAGCAATGCAAAAAGGTACACCCAGCTCAGGGAGTCAAACGCCCTATCTATGTCAGCCAAGAGGAGCGCCGCTGGTTCCCCCAACTGCCGGACAGCCGCCACTGCCACGTGCGCTCGCCTAATGTTGTGTCTGGTCGCCCTTTGGGGCATGAACCCGGCCTGATCAGGGTGCACTAGGGCGGAGATGTGGGGCAAGAGGCGATTGGCTAGTGCTTTGGCCAATATTTTCGCCTCCACATTTAAGAGGGAAATGGGGCGATACGAGGCGTGTTGCTCCGGGGGCCGGCCGGGCTTTTGGAACACCACCACCTCCGCATGCCTCCAGTCTGGAGGGAGAGAGCCCCTCTCCCGTGCCTCCTCCACTACCGCCCGATAATGAGGGGCCAGCTGCACGGAGTAGCGCCGGAAGAATTCGCTTGGGAACCCATTGGGATTGGGTCCCGGCGCTTTCCCGGGATTAAGCTCCCCTAGGGCCGTACCCAATTCCTCATCTGTCAAGGGCAGCTCCAACTGATCCCTCACCGCATCCGATACTGTCTCAGGTGGTAAATCAGCTATGAATTTATCTATGGTGGCCACTGACAAGCATTCCTTTGGAGCATATAGATCCGCATAGTAGCGGCGAAGCTCTCCGCTATGGCTGGGGGATCCGTAATCGGCTCACCTGCCGGGCCCAAGACCCCGGCAGGGCCTGGGAATGGAAGGTGCCTTGACAGAGTCGGTGCAGCATCTTGCCGGACTTGTCCCCCCACTGGTAGATCCTGCTACGCGTCGCCAGCCAGGCCTGGCGAGCCTCATCCATCAGAAGGGCAGCGTAGTTCTGCTGAGTCAACAGCAGTTGCCGTCTGAGCTGGCCCTCTCCGGCCTCCCGACACCGACGTTCGAGGGCTTCAACATCCGCCTCAGCTCGAGTCAGTTCCGTTCTGCGCTTCCTACGCGCTGCCGCGCACCAGAAGATATCTACACCTCTCAGTGTGGGTTTCAGTGCCTCCCACAAGGTCGCGGCGCTAGTAACGGACCCCACATTAAACGTCAAGTAGTGGTCGATGGCGTCACTTATATGTGCCCCGTATTCATCATTCTGTAAATGCCACACTGAGAGGCGCCACCGGAACGGTTGCCTCCGCCTACCCATGTGGATCTCAAGTGACACTGGGGAATGGTCCGAGAGGCCTCGAGGCAGAATCTCCGCCGACACCACCATACCCACCGCAGCTCGGGGGACAAAGAGGTAGTCAATTCTAGAAAATGACTCATGGACCGCCGAAAGGTAGGTGAATTCTCGGCGATCACCGTGGAGGCGCCGCCATACATCAACCCAGTCAAGTCCCATCACTAAGGAATGCAGTTTCGTGGAACGGCTACCCATTGAGCTACCCCCAGCCCTCCATCTATCTCTGGCCAGATCCATAACATCATTCCAGTCCCCACCCACCACAGACGGCACATCTGGCATATCAGCCCATAGAGCGAGTAGTTTCTCCACCAGATTCCATTGTAGGGGGGGAGGAGCATAGACACTACCCAACACCAGGGGATCTTCCCCAATCTTACCCCGGATAAACAAATAGCGCCCTTGCGTGTCAGTCCACTGTTGTATGTGAGTATAGGGGACCCTGCGGTGCACCAGGATCGCTACCCCCCGTGAACCCCTCGTAAAGCCGCAATGAAATACCTGCTGAAACCCATACCGCTGTAGGCAAATGGCCTTCGAGCCCATGAGGTGTGTTTCTTGTAACATAAGAATATCGGCCCCAGTTCGTTTGGCCTGATGGAGTATGGCCCCACGTTTGATTTTGTCCAGGGCACCGCGCACATTCCAACTAAGAATACGGAGCGTACCAGGGGTCACCTGTCTCCCATTGGGCACACTAGCCATTGGGGGTATTACCATTACCATAACTGGCCTTAGGATGTGTCTGTGTATGTGTGAAAAATAACGGACCCTCAGCAGAAGTGCAACCTGTGACCATAAACAACCCCCACCCAACAAACCCCCACCCCATACCTCAAAAACACTGAAGCATCTGTCGCGGCGGGGCTGGTCCTCAATCCCCAACAGGGGGATGGGGGCCGCCCGACCAATGGATCCCCAACTTACAGCCCATGTCCTCTGGGCGTGTTCCCCACCAGCCCGGGCCGGACAGAGAAACCAGCCCACACCAGGACTCTTCCGATGCTCATTCAGCAGTCTTGGCCTCTGCAGTACTTCGCAGGCCCATAGATTAATGTTCCAAAGTCTGTCGCCCGGAGGCGGGGCCCCCCGAGAGGAGGCACCACAGGACTGGGAGCGCCGCCGGGACCGTGACCGTCTGTCACCCTTCTGCTGCTGCCCCTGGGGCCCCTCCGGGACACCTCGCCCGATGAGGAGTCCGACTCTCTCCCAGGCGGCGTGTGTGCCCTCACCCGCACCGTTTCATCTGTCCATTTAAAGACGTCTTCCGGAGTATCGAAAAAGTGGGTGCGGGAGCGATATACCACCCGCAGCCGGGCAGGAAACAGGAGGGCATAGGGGAGCTTAAGGTCTCTGAGCCGGGCCTTCGCTGCCATGAACGATTGTCGCTGTTGCTGCACCTGCCGCGTGTAATCAGGAAATATAAGAATGCGCATATTTTCATAGAGCAAGGGTTCTTTGGCCCGGGCCTGCTTCAGGATTGTGTCCCGATCCAGATAATTCAGGAGTTTCGCTATGACTGGCCGCGGGCGAGCCCCGGTGGGGGTTTCTGCATGAGCGCCCTATGGGCCCGCTCCACAACAAAGCAACGGGACAAGGCCTCCGGAGGAAGCCAGCTCTCCAGCCATTGCGTGAGAAAGCGTTCCATGTTGCCCTCCTCACATCCCTCTGGAAGCCCAACGAAACGAAGGTTATTGCGTCGGGCCCGTCCCTCCGCATCCTCCGCCCGTAGTGCAAGCCCTTTTGCACAGACTCCAGAGCCGCCACCTTCTGTTTAAGTGAGATAACATCGTCCTCCACACCTGAGATTCGGGTCTCAGCTTCGGTGATGCGTGACACCGCATTGCGCAAGTCTTGTCGCAACAGCATAACGTCTGACCCAACTGCCCCTATTTTGGCGTCCAACGTGTCTCTGGATTGGGTGATAGCAGCCATGAGTGCTGCATTATCCGGCATTGCCCCGGACGGAACTCCAGACGCCCCAGCCGCCGCTCCTGGACCAGTGAATTTATCTATGGGGCCTTGTTTGGCCGGGCCACTGCCACCTTTGTCCCTCGTCATGGCTGCCCTCTGTACTCCCCAGGAGGCCTGGACTGTATCGGGGAGGGTGTGTGAGCGGAGCCCCCCAACAAAAGGCTCCCGCGGTCCGACCCGACCGCCGAACAGGAGCCCGGTATGAGCTGTCCCCGCACCAGGGCCCAACAAGCCGCCCCAGGGGCTACCCCACGCCAAACTCCGGCCGGGCCCTCCAGTAGCGCCCGCTCGGTCCGGCCGACGCAGCAGTGCTCCGGGTCAGTGCGATCCCCCGGGTCCAAGACCTCCCACGCTGCACACCCCTCTGGCGCGCACTTGAAGCCACCAGTCTTCAGGGACCTCTGAGGCTCCCACGCGGTCCGACCGGCCGCCGAGTTGAGCACCCTCCTAGGCCCTGGGAGGATTGATGGGGGGGGAGAGAGAAGGTTTACAGCCACCGGGGCCCCGAGGTCTCTCAGCAATCCCTCCGGCTCCCTGCAGCTCGTACGGTCACCCCTCCCGCGGCCCGATATTGCCGCCGATCTCCCGCTACTGTGTAGACCGTGGGGGAGGGGCACCTCAATACAGGTCCGGCCGCTC
Source organism: Calotriton arnoldi (assembly GCA_963921515.1). Classification (NCBI taxonomy): domain Eukaryota; kingdom Metazoa; phylum Chordata; class Amphibia; order Caudata; family Salamandridae; genus Calotriton; species Calotriton arnoldi. The sequence goes on along the minus strand of CAWUFW010000757.1, from coordinate 3,415,918 downwards.
CCAAGTCACCCACTGCCAACGCTGCCGGGCACCACCGTTTCAGCAGCAATCAGTGCCGGAGCTGCATAGAGCGGGCGCACCGCTGCGGCCAGGCGGCCTGCCTGCGGACCGCACCTCCCGCTCCCAGCGCCACACCTCACCTTCGCGGCTCGATCCAGCCGCCGAGTCTCGCCGTCGGGCTCAGTCTCGGGCCTCGTCGCGGGGCGATGGTCGACCCTCCGCCAGCTGTCTCTGCCCTCCAGAGAAATCCGCCCTTGCACAGGGAAAGGGCGCCAAGTCCGCCCCTCTCGCTCCGGCCGCCTCCGATAGTGTTGGGCGAGATGTCCCGGCTCCGCCGCCGTCTGCTAGGCCGCGCCCCGCCAGGTCCCGTACCGGCCGAGGCTCGAGGACTCCTCCACCAGCCTCCGTAGGCGCTCCAAACCTACATACGGCGACACTGCGGATATCCCACGACTGCTGCGTCGTCGTATAGATCACTCGAGCATCGGGGAGTCAGGATAAATGCAGGATATATGACGGGCTGGACGGAGCTCACTCAGCACACGTCCGCCATGTTGGCTTGCCAAGCCACGCCCCTTACCGGGTATTTTGATCTATCTTTGCGTTTATAGACGAGCCTTTGTTAGTAGAAAGTGTCTGGTGTATTTATACTGACACCTCCTTGTCTCGTGACTGTACGAGAGCCCCTCGCTGTGCATGAGATTGCAGTGTCCAAGCAGGTTTTAATGCGGGCCCGGAGGTATTTCATGTTGGTAGGAGACGCTTTACTGTCGGAGTATAGATTTGGTGTAGGCGCTCTCTTGACTGGGGGAGGGTGCACACCGCATATGAATTGATAGTTGCGCTCCTCACAGACCGGTGTACTTTATGTGGGTGTGTGGTGGGTAAAGAGTCTTACTTTAATTGGAGGCGCGGGTGACTGAAACCTTTAAACTTGAGCCGGGAGGGGGCTGGTAAGGAATAATGGCCATGAATATTCTAAGGCATAGCATTTCACAGGTCACTTTGTCATGTTACCAGAGATTTGTGTCCCGCTGCATTGACCGTACACACTGGCAGAGCTAGGGGCTCGGATAACAATCTTAACCCTCAAGTCTTGATGTATCCTTTACCTACTAACGACGGCTTTCAGTTTCACTAGGCATATCGGCGGGGTCTGTGCTGTTAATATTTCTTCTATATTTTTGGTTGTGTATCTAGCTGGTGGGTTTTACGTGGCTTTTGAAGGACCGGTATGTGTGTTGCCCGACGCGCGGTATGTTAAGGGCGACCAGGACCAAATGACTCCATGTCACTGGGACGCAACTTATCGAGTTCTGGGTTTTGAATTAACATATCAGTGCTTTCATTTTAATTGAGCCAGTTGGACCAACACACCTGACGACAATGATGGGTAAAAGCAAAGTCCATCAATAGTCAAGTGGTGTCCCTGTGATATGGAACCATCTGGTCACTCTGGGTATACGCATGGATAGCTGTGATTAGTGTGTTCCTGCCCTCACACAGTCCTCTTAAATCTACCTAGCTGTGCGGTGTTGCTGTAGTATGTTGTGTGTTGTCTGTGGAAAGGGATATTTTCTTTTGAAGAAAGAAGTACTACTGTTCGCTAACTGAATTCCTTTAGGGGTTGTGATTGATTACTTGTGATTCAGTGATACCTAGCTATATGGTATATTGCATCTGAGTTCGATATGTATTCAGTGTTATGTTTAATGTGTTCTGTTGGTGGTGTTTGCTTCCTAAAAGAACAGTTGTGCCAGCCTCAACTTAAAAGTAACAGTAACAACCCTAACATCTTCATGGCTTGTACACACAGGTGCAGGTGCTGTAATTGTGCAGTTGTATTCCATTTATGCCACTGTTTCCCAAAATGTGAGTCGCGGACCACTGGTGGGTCGCCAGCTGGCTTTGTTGGTTAGCAAAAGTCCAAGAAAAAAATAAAGAGGTATTAAAATTTGGTATTTCTCTTGTTGCATATGCTGCACTTCAAAGACATAGGCCAGATGTCAGGCTTTGTCTTCTCCCTGTGTATGCTTGCGTATCTATCTATGCCTGTCCCTCTCTCACTGTCCGTGTCTTGCTCTCTCTGTTTGTATACACAACTATTTATGTTGCTCATTTGTGTTTGCTTGTTCGTACGTTTTCCCTTTCCATTTCTTTCTGTGTGCACTTTTCAGGGCATGCTAAATGTACAACGTTGAGAGCATAAACAACCCTCCGGATACGCATGAAAATCGCTCTTTTTTTATATAGTTATTTTATTGCAATAGTTTGGAATGGAACCCTGTTTTCTGCAAGTAAGGTTTATTTGCAAGATGAAATAAATGTTGCTAAGTGTTCTTGTGTACGCCTATGCTAAGGTAAAGTTGGCGCCAAGCAGAGTCGTGGCCCGCAGCCTCTGTTTGGGGATCACTCTTAATAATACATATGTTAAAGCTTCCACCCACGATAATGTAAAGCATGACTAAAAACTTATAAGGTCCCAAAGGCGAGACCTATTGGCTATGCCAATGCTTGTTATAATAGATGCTAGTGGTGTTACATAAAGATTAAAAAGTGTGGGGCTCAGGGCTGAGCCCTGAGGAACTCCACATGGTAGGGAAAACTGCTTGGAGGTAGCCATCCCCAATGCCACATTTTGCTGTCTATCGGTTAGGAAAGATTTTAGGAGATCCAACGCTATGTCTTTGATTCCTGCGGAACGAAGCCGGTCAGCCAGAATCTCATGGCTGACCGAATCAAAGGCCGCCGAGAGGTCAAGCAGCACCAGAGCCGCCGATCCCCCTCCATCAAGAATATTCCGAATGTCTTCCGTAGCAATAATTAGGGCAGATTCAGTGCTGTAATTTTTCCTAAAACCGTGTTGTGTTTCGTCTAGCGAAGAATGTGTTTCAATGTGCTCTGTGATTAGTTTATTCATTATTTTCTCTATGCATTTGGCGGCAAAAGGAAGTCCTAGGAGGGGGAGGAGCGCAAGGGGGTGGAACTAGGGAGGGGTGGGAAACCGCAGCAGGAGAAGGCACGCAGGAGAACAGGTAAGAAGAGGGATGACAAGAGAGGCAGGAAAAGCGTGGGAGGGAGTCATGGAGAAGCTGGGGAGACAAGTGAAACAAAAGCAGAAGGAGCAGAAAGGCAACAAATACAGGCACCAAAGACTAGGAAGAGTACAGGAATGGGCACTGAAGACTGGGCTGAGCAATGAAACTGGCACAAAAGACAAGCGGGCACAAAAATGGGCACTAAAGCAGAAAAACTACATAAGAGCCAGAGAAGGCAAACAGGCACAAAAGACAAAACGGGCACAGATGCCAAGCACAAAAGGCAGAATAGGAAAGAGCACAGGAATGGGCACAGAAGGCTGGGCTGAGTAATGAAACAGGCATTAAAGACAAGCGGGCACAAAAGACAAGCAGGCACAGAAGACAAGCGAGCACAAAAGACAAATGAGTGCTAGAGCAGAAAAAACACAAAGAGCACAAGAGCCAAGGATGGCAAACGGGCACAAAAGGCAAAATAGGCACAGACGCCAAGCACAAAAGAGCACACAAGGCAGAGTGTAAAGCGAGATTGTGGAGGAGTGAGTGAGAACAGAGTGAAGGGAGAGAGGCGGAGAGCAGTGATGTGAGGCCTCGCTGCAGACGGCCGGGCCCAAAAGGGCCTTAAGCTGGTCAAGGACCAGCACAAGGTAAGTGGGAGCTGGGGCCTGAGCAACCCACAAAACAACTGATGCTTCAGGAATTTCCAGGAATTCAAAAGAAATGGAGAATCTTGATCACAATTATATTCAAGAATTTCCCAACATGGATAGACATAGATATCTTCCCTTTAGATTTTAACATGGATCCAGGAACCATATGTAGCCTTGTTAAACTAAATGTTACCACAGGCCATTAAGGAGCCACGTTGGCAGTTGCTACATTGTGGAGCTGTCAGACATGCAATTTGAAATCTATTCTTTTATAATTAGCCAGTGCTAGGCAGTTAAGAGGTGTCTAGAGGTGGACCCGTTTCCTCAAGCACCCCAACAATCTAAATCCAGAAATCTTAGCGGTTTATAATCTCCAGAAAAAATGTATCTGGGAGCATGCGGTAGAGTGCATTCTAAAAATACAGCCAGATGATGATTTTAGCACCAACAATGATGGCCTTATGTCCCTAGGATAAAAAGGAAACACACTTTCTCTGATTTAGCATGACTGTGAAAGTAAAACTGTCTGACAATATAATTTTGTAAAGACTTTGATAATGACTCTGGGATTTGTGAAAGGCCTGTCGTTAGATAGGACAGAAGGATCAAGAGGTTGGTTTTTTTTTGGGCTTTAATGCCACTGCGTCCTCTTTGAGCTGTTTTGGCACATTCCCCTAGTAATGATAAAATGTTTTATGGGAGAAAAATATCAAAGTAAGATTTAAAATTCATGTCGTCAAAAAAATCTAAACCAGGAGTGGTTTAAGAGCTGCCAGATGAATATTCTTAGGGGCTTATTACACCGTTGCGACCGCACATGGTGCGGTCGCATACTCCCATTTCCATATGGGAGCTTGTGCTGCGGTCGTAAACCCTCCGTACCACAAGCTCCCATAGGGAAATGGGAGATTGTGTTCATCCCAGCACCATGTAGCAGGCACCTCACGGTGCCTGCCACACGGTGCAAGGATAAACAGGGGGGCACCATAGGTGCCACCTCGGCCCCCAACTGGAGGCCGCAAACAGAAGGGGGCCGTGCTAGGGACCCCCAAACTCGCTTTCCAACAGGCTTTCCATTTTGGAAAGCACGGCATGGAAAGCCTGTCAGAAACGGTGATTGTAATCCCAACGCCGGAAACGCCGTCCATTGGGATTACGGGCCGGCCTCCGACTGGCTCTTTGAGCCCATCGGAATCCATCCGGAATGACTGGCCGGTTTAAATTCCGACAGCCTATATTGTAATTAGGCAGTCGGAATTGTAACTGACTATCTCGGTTGGAAAGCCTCCGACCTAAGGTCGAGGCTTCCGACCGAGATCGTAATAGGCCCCTTTGTGTCTACATACATTAATAGGTAAGAAAATACAGTTGGGTTAGTGGCACTTTCGCCTCAAGACACATTTATCAGGTATCCTCGTTTAGATGTCATATTCCCAAATCTGATCATAAAGAAGGAACGTAGATGGCCAGCGAGTTTCTATGAGGAGAAAAGAAATCTTATTCACTAACTAGGGACTTGCTGCATCTTTCAATGACTAAAATAGCTTGGAAGAGTTTTCAGTTTGTCTCTTTGTTTTTTATAAAACAAAACTTTTTGCTGTGAGACAGGCTGATTCCATGCCTTGTTTTTTTTTTTTTTAACCTTTTGATGTTTCTGCTTGGGCCATTTTGTCCTCCCCTCCTTCTTAAGCTGCTTCATGGACTTTCAAGCTCAAGTGTGAACCAGCAGGTAACTGAAATGGCCTTGTAAAGCATGATGATCGATCATACAGTTCTGTAAGAAGTAATAACAGTTATTTTTTCTTTTCCAGTTCTCAATCCATGCATCCCTGGGTGAGTCCAGTTCTTTTACAAACAAACTTAAAACAGCTTTTAGACAATACCAGTACTTACAGTGGCCTTTGTGCAGTTGCGGCTCCTCCGCTTAGGCTGATGAGGGTTTTGAACCCGAAACCGGTCCCAGGATGCTTGTTTCCGGTCCAGGGAAGACATGGCTTGGCAGTTCGGGCTGGACTGTTCCCATGAGGCACAGGGTCAGACTGATTTGCATATGGCCATGTCTGAACTGGGGTGGTGGAGTGAGCTAAAGAATGATGATGGATTAAACCCAGATCAGTTGACTGGGGGTGAGTGTTTGATTTGCTCTAACGCTCCGTCCATCATCCCCTTTGGTATCGCTTTGTTCGCCCTAAGTTGGCAGGGTATGCCCAGACGTGGGTCCCTTGCTCACTTTGCCACTGGATTCAAGATAGCCTGATTGATTTGCTCTAACGCTCCGTCCATCATCCCCTTTGGTATCCCACTGCCAGGAGCAGCAAAGAAAGGAAAAAATAAAATAATAACGGAATGTTATTATCATTTTATTTTTTCCTCCTGCTGCGGAGGTGCATGAGGGGGCGGGGTGGAGCTGCAGGGGAGGAGTGGTAGACACTCCTGTGCGCAATGACTGTTTGGTCGGCCCTCTTGGGCCGCCCAAAACAGTCATGCGCACTCTCCTACTCTCCATGAAGGCTGCATTGCAGCCCGCATGGAGAACATGCCCACCCCTACAGCCCCTGGTTGATCGCCGTGTCATGGCGCTCAGACCAATCACAACGCTTCATTGGAGCGTTGTGATTGGCTTAGGGGTGGGAGCCTGCTTCCTGTTCCGACCTGGAGACGGATACATGTAGCAGGAGAGAAGACGCAAGACCCGGCGGCGGCAAGCTAAGTTTTTTTTGTTTTTTTTTAAAGCATCCTGCGAGCCTGTTTGCCCCCCCCCTCTCCCTGCGCCTCTCCCCATACCCGCGAACTGTGCCGGCCGCCCTTGGCTTTGTGCCACCCCGCTGCATACCATATGTTGGCTTGCTTGTCAAACTCATTTGTTTGCTTTTCATTTGATGGCTTGCCTCACTCTTTTTATGTTTGTCCATCACCTTGAGCATAACTCCGCTGCCATCCTTTTGACTGGATGACTTGTATACATCCACTGCTCACATGCAACAATCTACTGTTTTCTTTTAACACTTAATGGGAGAGTATGTGTTTTCTTGCTCTTTCCTTCCTGTGCTGCATTCCCCCTCAAATACACACTTCGACTGCTCCCTCCCTGTGGCACCCTCTGCTCCCTCCTCCACCCTCGTCTGTTGCTTCCCCATCCCTCCAAGCTCCTCTGTTGTCTACTGCATTTTCCCCAGCCACCTCCCCCTCTCCTCCTGTCGTCTTATTTGCATTCATTAAAAAAAAAAATTAAACAAATTGGGGAGGCCCGCTCCTTTTTTTAGCATGTACTTTCACCCAAAGGTAAATTTCTTTCTTTTTTTTTTTAAGATTGCCATCCGCCATCTTAGAACAACAAACAGAAAAAATGGCGATCGCATCATGATGCATGCAGGTGTATACGTCATCACAATAGCCTGCCGCCATGACGCAAATGCGCGCATGTGCGATGATGCATGCACACACTTGTGTCATTGTGGGTCATTTTTTCCCACTTTTTTTACCAATGCTGAACAGCCTTGGCAAAAATAATTGTATTTCTCTTTTTGTCAGTGCTAAACAGAATCGGAAAAAACACTGGCAAATCCAAGAGGTCTGCATTGACAGCCTAAAGGTGAGACCTATTGGCTTTGCCAGTTCTTGTTGTAATAATTTTCACAATGGAAAAAAAACCTAGCATCAAATCAGCGTTTTATTCATTCGATAGATTTGGAAAACAACATTTAAATGGCACCTCAGTAGTTTTGGACACCACCACCAAGGCCCAATTCTATTTGTGCATGTAACATTCAGAGAAGTATTCAACATGTTTTGTTTAAATATCCCTAATATTAAGAGCCACTAAAGGTCCATGATTGCATTTAGAATATATCGCTGCCATTCAGGTTATTTTACTGCTTTTCCATTCTTGTATCATTTTATAGTTACATTGGGAAATCGTTCTTACTTGCTCCCTCTTTTTATTCTCTCTGATTAAAAATGACACTGTATTTTGCTTTTTCTCTTCCAAACACTTTCTACAAGAAGACTTCTAATGATTAAGCCTTTTGTGATCCACCAATTTGTTGAATTAGGTGCGACTAAATACCCAAAGAAACTGGGTATTGGAATGGACACAACAGGACTACCTTGGTTGTTCTGTGTGACATTATTATAATTTGTGAACCTAGACTTTCTCTAAGGTATTAATAAAGTGATATTTACTTTTAGAAACATTCAGTTTTCTTGCATACAAGAATAATATATCATTCCATCCAAACCCCGCAGCGTAGAGACCAAACCATCCTGCTAGGTACTCCTATGCGGAGGTTTAAGCCCGCAAGCATTTATCACCAGTAGAATGAAGCCAACACCTATGTTGAGCTACACCAGTTATTTTAGAAACCACAGTCCTTAATGAGGCGTATTTATTTACCTACGCTTCTTTTTAATGTGTAGACCTGGTCTCTGAAAACACATCTGTCCACTTACCGAGTACGGTTTAGATTAGAACAAGACACTATAACTAGGATAAAATACAAAACCTTACATAATTAAAACCTAAGAAATAAACAAAAAAACAAGCAGAACAAACTGAAAATATACAATCAATACATGACTCTGCCCCTCAATGAAATACCAAAATTAACAGCTAATCCAAGGATGAGTAACAACGTGAAACTTTTCAGCAACGACAGGTTTCAAGAAGATGCAAACCTGTCCGCACATAGGTTTACTAGAACAAAGTTTCATAGTGGATTAGTAAGGCCAGGAAAATCTTTATCCACAACATCTTAAGAAAATGTCCGTACTGACTGCTAACTTGATTCTGAGAGATCTTTTACCCTCGAAGCAAGGACCGTAATAGGGTCCCACTATTAATGTTACACATGCCTTGATTATCCAGCAAGTACTCATGACCAAGGTTTTAGGCACAGTATGCAACAAGTCTTGAGCAATACTCCTTTTCCTATCAACTTCCAGCAAATGGAGAAAGAAGAAATACACGAGCCATAAATAAATTACGGGATTAGAAGGCAAATAACCAGGCATTAAAATTCTGTGGCTTGAACCATTGCCACATACTCACATGGAATGTCCCCTCTTGTTTACATGGTCTGTTTGAGAGGCGCTGGGTCTTTCATTTCACTAGCAATGGGCGCTGTTCACACCTTTAGGATATTTATATAGAGCTATAAAACCAGCTCTAATCCTCCTCCGAGTTCAGCTGAGGAGATCGCATTCCCATGACCTCCCGCCCTGGTTTTAAGTTCTAATTTCCTGAATCGCTCGCCTTTCTCACCAGCCCTTGCGTTCCAACCGGTCTACTCTTTCCCAACACTAGCCCGCAACGGAATCGGAGGACCACGCTCTCCACCCAACATGGTGGAAGGTGACCCTCATGTCTAGGATTTGTTTCTGGGCCCGTGGCAGGGAACACTCATGCAATATTTGCGGGATTACAAGGGTCTATTATTTCAGATGTTCCTAACATAGCTGGCCAGCTTATCGTATGTGGTGTTATAACAGTAGTATTATATTTGTTTTGTTTATGTGGCTGTTGTGAGCGTTTTATAAATAGCAAAAGATTAAAAAGGACTTTATTTTTCAAATGAAGGCACATAGGGCCTGATTACGATGGAGGAGGGACCGCCACCGCCAGGCCATCAGTGGCGGTCCCACTGCCATCTGTCCCTGCAGGTCCGCCCGCCGCATTACGATGGCAGGCGGATGGTGGGCTGGCAGAGACACCGACCGTCACGCATCCGACGGGCTGCGGGACTGCAATCCCTACAATAGTGGCGGTGCCTACTCAGGCACCGCCGTAGGGATTACAATGTCCCTTTCTGCCGGCCGTTTCATGGCAGTTAACCCGCCATGAAAAGGCAGGTGGAAAGTGCCTTTGGGGGCCACTAGCGGGCCCCCCTTCCCCCCTGGCCCTCGTTATGGGCCCTGGGGGGCACCTATGGTGCCCCATAAACATCCCTGCATCATGTGGCAGGCACCACATGGTGCCTGCCACATCAGGCTCATAGTATCAGCAAACACTTCCCGTCCCCACAGTTCTATCAACAAAACAACCCTTCCTCTCCCCTGACGACTACCTGCTGCATGGCATTCTTACAAGGGTACGAACTCATTGTGCTTGACACGCGGCGTGTTGCCTTGCAATTAATTTTGGTTTTCTTAGCCCAGTGATAAAATGTTCGAATAAACTGTATTAAAAAAAACTAAATGCTGGGCAAAGCTCCATTTGTTTTTGTGACTACGATTGTCAGGTAGGTTGTCAATTCTGGTTTTGTGGCTATTGGCAAGCAAATGCATTGGTATTACAGGCCTGAAGGATAAGACACGATGTTACAGCACACTGCATGTGTTCTACCCCCACAAAAGAGGTATCACGTTGTGGTGCATACTGACGTAAAGCACAGTGAATGGAAATATTTCTTGGACAATCAAGGCCCCAATTGACTGCCTTTAGTCTGGGAGGAGCAGGCCTGTCAATTACCTAAACATATACACCTGCAAACTAGACCACCTGCAGCTTAGACCACGATGGCACCACACCACTTTACACAAATACCACTGTATATATACCACACATCCCTCACCTTACTCCAACACCTACACTGCCTAAATCTTTCTGCTTTTCCACCATCCCCTACATTCTAAACCAAAACCTTACATCCACACCATCAAAATCCTAAGCCCCATCTACGCCATTCACAACCACCTGCACCACTTTTCCCCTGCAGTATCTTCCTATCTCTGCACCACCGCCTACACCCTCACCCATTACTACTGCCTACACCACTGCTTCAGTCCTATAAGAATACGTTAACACCACAATCTATCTACATGGTGCTTTCAAGCTAGCCTCAACGGGGTCAACACAACAAATGGACGCTGCCTCTCTACCACCCTCCTTCCTACTTTAGGAATTGCTACCCATCTTCAAAAAGACATTCTGCAGCATTCCGTTTCACACATCTTCACATCTTTCTAAAGATTTTCAGTGCTGCCAGAGAGTTTTGATGTCCTGCCTGCATAAACAAGTAAGTGCCACAGGTGGTTAGGGGTGAAGGCCCCATTTTTATATTCTGCCCTACAACAGGCTGAGCTATAACTAAGATATTGTACTGGATTCCCCGAAAGTGTTGACTTTGATATTTTTTTGAAGGAGTGCTGTCCATGTTTTTGATTTCTGCCTGTGGCATGCCTTTTGATGTGTTGGCACCCTTTCAAATCCTCCAGTGTGTTGAAATATTTAAAATAATGTTACACTGGGATTTGATGAACCACTGGAGTTAAAGGAAAAGATCAGCATTAGGAGATGCAAGATACTGAACCAAGAACATATTGTGCAGAATATTGCGATTTGTCATGAACACAATGTCTATCTTAAGAAAGCAAGATTTGTTGGATTGTCTGTATGTAGAAAGTTAATGAGCTTTTGATGAGTGGAACTAACGGCAGAACATACAGGCCAAGGGCCAGACCTCCCGAACAGGCCATTGTGAGAAGACGGCAACAGCTTTTAGCCACATCTAGAAAGTGACATGGGCAATGTGGGGTGAATATTCAGGCCGGAAGCAGACAAACCATACCAAGGCCATACAGACGCACAAGGCCTAGGCCAAGTACCTTTAGCAGGTCTTGGAACTCCGAGGTGACTTGCAATATCTTAATCATGCTTTATGTCTTATGATACAAGCGCTCTTATGTTTTAGAGACACAACAGATATATAAAAACAAAATAAGCTAACTCCCAAAGTGTATACCTATTAGATGCAATATGAGAAAACACTCAGACTCACTCAATAGTTTGAGCATATAATGTATACTAACTGACAAAAGAGAAGAGTATTACTGACGCACAAAAAAATAATAAGATGAAAAAGTACAAATATCTGCCCAGCATTTTGGACCAAAATGGTAATAACTATTATCACAAGCAATTCAATATTATCAGAAATACTAAAATGTTTATATAGTACTTAAATAAGCCTTTACTGCAATAAAGTCATTATAAACAATGCATGCAAATATCATTAAAAAGGAAAACCAATGCGGGGTGCATGAAAAAATAATTATTAGTTAATCGCCACATAGCATTAGTCTTAAGTTAGTTAGAAAAGTAAAGTATGAATAATAAATAACTAATTTCAAATTAATGAAATGCCAAATTACTTTTAAAAACTGACCACTGATTAACGTAAAATTCGTCATTTAAAATCAACACATGACAATAGACATGACAATAGATTTAGATAAAACTTTATAAGATTTGTCCAAAAAACTTCACTACAAAGGCCCGTATTTTGCACGTTCCGCCTTCCAAACATGACTGGATCGTCTCCCTTATTGTAAGAATTTTACACCTCTTAAATTCCTTAAGTAGTTTAATAGGACGGGACAAAACTGTGCTAATGTTTCAATCAACTTAATCAATCAAGACTACAACCCCTGCATTTCATGCTCCTTAATTTATCTTTTTCTTTATGCCAATTCCCGAGGACTCCATGAATATTTGTATATTGCAATCTGAATCTCATTGAAGTTCTAATAAATTCAGTCAAATACCGATGGGGAGTAAGTCAAGTATAAGTAAATAGTAGTGAAGCACCTACCTTTCATTTGAATGCAAGGGCACAACCAGTTGAAAGTGAGTTTTGAGTGATTCTATCAGTCCAATTGTCAACACCATCATAGGCCGTTAGGTAAGATGCATAACTAGTTGTCTTAGATCCTTCTACCCAGAGGACTGATGTAATAGAAACATATCTAGATATTTTGGTTGACCATAGAGAATGAAAATTATTGAAAACTGCTACGTCTATCTGATGTTCTGGTGCTATGTGATCCAATTCAAATTAATTACTGCTTATAGGCACTTTTTATATAGGTGTGTTAGAGATAGAGCGCTGTGATGCTGCTGGTGTGTAGACATTTACTTTCTGTTTTTAGATCACGCCCACTGACAGCTTTAACCTGTCTGTTGTTGGAGGCCTATTGTGTACAGTACCAACACTTAGAGTGGGCTCTGGGGCAGTCCATTGCTTATCACGGATTGGCTTTCTTGTCAATCTCACTTTCTTCCTTCGCATTCAATGCCATTCCTTCCTCTGCTTGTGCTTGTCCTTCCCCATGACCAAAGCGTATTTACCATGCTTTTGATTGATTGTCTTGTATATTTCCACAGCTGACATTAAGAGAAGTACTTTTTCAGCCAAACCTACCAGACAGCGCAAGATGTCTGGTTGCGAAAGACATATTGTGAACACACAGTGGGCTTAGAGTCCACCAGCTACTTACCATTGTTTGGTTTTGTCACTCTCACTTGGTTGTGTCTTATTTGATGGCTTGCCTTCCACTGTCCAAGTTAGACATGAAGACACTTTCAACATGCAAAGGCTAAATATTTTAGAACTTTGGTTTCTCTATACCTTAATAAAACTAGGCCTGGGCGGAAAACTACGCTACGCTCGTGGAGTTTGCGCAACTACGCGCTACGCGAATCGCACGTAGCACAGTGCAAAAATGCGTAGCGTAGCGGGCATTTTTTGCTCGCACGCGGTCCTCAACGTCAAGTTGGCGACCGCGGGCGAGCAAAATCAACATCCCGGCGAGACTTTTTCCTCGTTCGCGATCGGCAACATCAAGTTGCCGATCGCGGCGCGTGAAAAAACCTCCCGGCGAGATTCTCAACGCAGGGAGGTCAGGTTTTCTCATTGCGAGTGGTCGCGTATGCTCGCGGCGAGAAACTACCATTCCGCGTTAGAAAGCTGCCGCTCGAGTACAAATCTACTCGAGCGGCAGAAAACGACCGCTTGCACTGTGCATGATGCCGTTCGCAATGATTGCACAGTGCGGACAAGCATCCGGCACTGTGCAATCATTGCGAACAGCATTTCCGTACCGCACTACGCAGTTCGCGTAGCTCGCATAGTGCGAAGTGCACTTCGCGTAGCTACGCGTAGCACTACTACGCGAACTACACCCAGGGTTCAATAAAACCAGCAACACCCACAAAAAATATCAGAAATTGAAGATTTTCCAGACTTGTATTTTGCTGTATCATAAAGTGCAATAAACAAAACTCTTTCAGATGTATGGTGATGAAAATGTTTTTTGTGTGCCTGACAGCACTTTTTGCTTTTTAATTTCACATGCTTTTCGCAGAGTTGCCATAATTTAAAACCCACCAGAGTGCTCTGAATGCATAGCTGACCCCACAAACACAAAGCGTGCCTGGCACATGTTGGACTTCAGCCCCACTCTCATATCAGCCTCTCACTGCGTGGTGCTCAGGAAGCTGCATGGAGGACTTTTATGCAGTTTTCAATGTACTCTGTAATGGCTATCTCATTGAGACACCTGGGCACATTGTATGGTATTTTAATTGCATTAATATAGCGCTTCCTACCTGTGGCAAACAGTGGAAGCGCTTGGATCCATATACTCCAGTTTAATCCGATGACGTGAAAGTTATGTTTTGCAAATCATAACTTTCTACAATTGTGATCCAAAAAATCTTATTGCTTTCAGTGTAGCTGAAGACAATTTGTTCAAACTGAAATTGCTCAATTAGTATGGTCATTCTGTCCCTTTAGAAGATCATAATTTCTTTCTTCTTTTCTAGGCCCACAACTTTTAATGTATCCAATTCAGTTTTCGTTAGATGCATTTCGTAATCCCCCTAAGAAGCCAAAAATATGTTTCCTGAAAATGGTAGGTTCAAGATTCTATGTTGCTCTTCCGGTTTAAGACATGTTAGTCTGAGCCATGAGTTTCTCATACCACGAACACCATTACAGTAGCCATGAGCGGATAAATCCGATATGTCAACGGCTGAGCCAATTATTTGATTTGAGGCCAGCATGCTCTCATTGATGACCTCCTGAAAGTCTTGTCTGTCCGCTTTAGGGAGTTTGATTGATGCTGACCTCTTCATTCTCTAAAGGTTTTGCATTGGTGGTAAGACTGTTCTTGTTGCTGGTGATGCGACCAGTGAGGTGTTTGAACCTTCTGAGGGTAGAAACCCCTGTCATAGGACCTGTACCTCCTTTCTTCTTTTCTAAGCCCACAGCTTTTAAGGTGTCCTAAAAAGATTGAGCATACCTCCCTAAAAGGGCATTAGCACTCGCTGCTTTCATTGTAGAAGCTGATGTTCCACGCACTTTTTCTTCCTAGAGAGTGTAATTTTCGTGCTCTCCTTGTCCGGTGGTACCGAAGAAAACAGTGCTACAGTGTGTGACTTGCTCGCTGCAGCCACAATTACTGAGTTAGGTGGCGAATCTGACCTGAGAAATAGACGATCTGCGTCAGGAGGCACACATTTTTTCAAGAGCCTAGATGGGGGCGATTTTATTGATGTAGGTGTTAAAAATAATTGCATTGCAAGCTCAAGAAGGCACAGAACTAGAGAACAGAGAGGTCTTGATGAAGTTCTCTGATGCAATGTCTCAAAGATGATGACTGATGTACAAGTAGTAGGGGCGAGCATAGTAATATTCAACTTAGCTGCACCTCTTACTAACACCTTGTTAAATGTTGTTAGGCCATCAATTGGTGATACCCTTGATGGAGGTGTGTTTAAAAGAGTTGGAAGGTAATCTTGGATCGAAGATCTAGAGGTAGTTGTCCACGATGGAGAAAGTGTCCTGTGTCAAGATCGTGACCTCCTGCTATGTCTTGAACTCGACCTCCTTAATTCTAGAATGACAAGATGGGCATCTTTCTTTAGAGGTTCTTCGAGATCTATGTTTGGATCTGGATCACAAGCGAAGTCTATGTGACAACTGTGGACTGTCCTGTGGTCTTCTAGGAACAGAAGATAATGTAGGGGAGATCCTAGGTGAAAGTCTATGTGAAGTTACGGAACCTGGAGAAAAGTCAGGTGGCATTGCTCCCCCTGCAGAAGGTGTACCAGGAAGTACTATTTCAGGTGTGTGATGTGAAGGAGAGTATGTTTGAGTGTAATCCGAGCTTAGAGTGGCAGGTCTCTCTGGATGAAGTTCTTGTAACCATCTTGGAGACAGTTGTACAGATAGTGACAGAGGTTTTGCTCTGGATGTCTTTGATTTTGACGAAGACTGTGGTAGATTTAACGTCAACGAAGGTGGCTTTCATGTTGACGGAGGTGATCTTGACGTCAGCCAAGGCGGTCTCGACGTTGACAGAGGTGGCTTCACTGTCGACAGAGGTGGCTTTGACGTCGATGACTGTAGTCTTACCGTCAATTGAGGTGTTTTCGATGGAGATCGCTTTCTTCGCTGTCAGTGTCATATCTACCCCAACGTTCCAAGTAGCTCTCTGCCTTGTTCACTTCTCTCCCTTGTTTGCTTCTCTCCCACCCCCATGTTGCTATCTCTCCCTCGTGTGTTGCTGGCTCTCTCTTGTGTGCTTTTCCCCCTCCAAACCCTCACACTCCATGTTGTTCGTGGCATGCACGATGCTCTGGACGGATCACTCTCTCATCTCTCTGCGTCTCTGTGTAGAAGGTTCCCCACTGCAACTCTCTCGCCTGCCTTCTATGAAGCGCCCATGGCACAAACTAAACCCTACGACTTTCACAGCCTGTTTAAACTCGCACCGCCCAGTCTGGCCTACAGATATTGAGACAGCGGATGCTGCCTTTAGAGGATGGGTCAATAATGCACTAGATTGTTGCATTCCGAAAAAAATGACTCCGGCCAAGCGTACTCAAACCCATGCATGGTACAACAAGTCTCCGACTATAGAAAAGAAAAAATTTAAAATTCTAGAAAGGGCATGGAGAAGTTCCTATGATCTCACAGCAAAATCGATTTACAGGAACGCAGTTAAATTGTACCACAAACTGGTCCGGAATACCAAAGCAAAGTTCTATGCTAATATGATTTCCACCAGCAGCAACCCAACCAAATCCATTTTCTCCCTTATGAAGGAATTGGTAAAACCCCTGCATACTGTTGATAACGCTATATCCTTCAACTTGCAATGCGAGACATTTGCAAACTTTTTTATCAGCAAAGTGGATTGCATCTATAGCACATTCTTTGTGGAGAAGGCTTCTTCCACTAATCAGAGGAATACTCCCCCGGCAGTTATGCCCCACTTCCTCCAGGACCTTTTGCCCATGTCCCCTGAAGATATGGTGACCCTATCGGCCAAGGTAAAATCAGGCCCCGGAGGACCCACTAAAACCTGACCTTTTTAGGAAATTTCATGATTGCCTCCTCTCGGAGGGCCGAGAGCTGATCAACAGGTCACTATCGGCTGCAGTGATCCCCAAGTCTTGGAAGCATGCCAAAGTTATCCCCCTGCTAAAAAAACCGACACTGGATGCGTCTCTGCCTGAAAACT
Organism: Calotriton arnoldi; assembly: GCA_963921515.1. Taxonomy (NCBI): domain Eukaryota; kingdom Metazoa; phylum Chordata; class Amphibia; order Caudata; family Salamandridae; genus Calotriton; species Calotriton arnoldi. Next base: position 3,398,925 of record CAWUFW010000757.1, on the reverse strand, counting down.
ATCGCCCTATATCTCTGCTCCCGTACCTTGCTAAAATTATGGAGTCTCATGTCAACTCCATCCTAACACAATACTTAGAAGCTAACCGGATCCTTGAACAGTCACAAAACGGCTTCCGGCCTAAACATAGTACAGAATCGGCGCTATTGGCAGTCACAGAGCAGCTACGGCCTGCTATGGATGAGGGCAGAAGCTTGGCACTGATCCTGCTGGATCTCAGTGCGGCCTTCGATACGGTCTCCCATAGGATATTGCTATATCGGCTAGAGGAGATCAGGGTCAATGGCCAGGCCTTGGCCTGGTTCGCATCCTTTCTGACCAATCGGTCCTTCCAGGTCTCTGCCCCCCCTACACCTCCAATGTCCATCCTCTAGGCTGTGGTGTTCCCCAGGGATCTGCCCTAAGCCCCACTCTATTTAACATTTATGTCCGCCCCCTTAGCCCTGCTGGCCAAATCCCGGAACATGGCTATGGTATCATACGCCGATGATACCCAAATGGTATTTACCTTCTCCAGCAATACTAAACAAGACCAGGCGAAATTCCACGGCGACCTTATGGCCATCTCAGAATGGATGACCAATAACTATTTGCAACTGAGTTCGGCAAAATCAGAAGTGCTTTTGGTGGGTCGAGATACCCACCTATGGGGCAATGAATGGTGGCCTAAAGCTCTAGGCACCCCTCCCCAGCCGAAAAGTGTTGTTAAGAATCTGGGAGTGCTGATGGACAGCACCCTTTCGTTCAAACTGCAGGCTAAGGCTGTGGCAGGTACCTGTTTTGGTCTTCTGCGGGGCCTAAAACCCATTCTGGGGCTATTCGATGCATCCACCCGACAGATGATTGTTCAATCCACCGTGTTGTCACGTTTGGACTATTGCAATGGGCTACTACTTGGCGCCAACAAAGCTGTGACGAAAAGGCTTCAACGGGCTCAGAATGCGGCTGCCCGCACGCTTTTCGCACTACCTAAACATTGTCATGCCTCTGACCTCCTTCGACGGCTTCACTGGTTACCCATAGAACAGAGAGTTCACTTCAAGACTTTATGTACCACACATAAGATCCTGCATGGCCTGGGTCTGCAAATTCTGAGCGATCTATGCTCGGTGTATACCACTGCTCGGGCCCTGCGCTCGGCGGACCTACACCTGGCCTGTGTCCCGCGGGTGCGCAGGACCAGAGCCGGAGGGTGCTCTTTTAGGGCATTGGCCCCCGCCCTCTGGAATACCATCCCTCTTGCTGCCCGTGGCATGCAGGACCACTGGGCTTTCAGGAAACTGATCAAGACATGGCTCTTTTCCAATCTCTAGCCTACTTCCTCTCTGTCCGCCTTTACCCTGGCTTAGCGCTGGGACGCCCCGTTGCTGGGGCAGCCATGCGCTCTGTGATGCTGATAATGCTTCTCCTCCACCACGTGTTGCTCTGCCTCTTGAGGGCTGCTTCTCCCCTCCTTCCACCACCCTTCCACAGAAACACTTCTCCATTGCCTTCATTTACACAAATTGTTTTTATTTTTTTATTTATTGACCCATCAAATTGGTTTCTGCTATCTTGGGTCTGTAAAGAAAAAAAAAGAAAACGGGGCCCGCATAATAAAGTAGGTTCTTCGCATGCATGGTGACACATGCTTGTGCCTACAGAATGATGAAACCAGCAAGAGGTCGCACCAAAGCACCTTTTTATTTTTCCTTTTTTTGCCAATGCTCTGCAGGATTAGCAAAAAACATTTTGCTTTGGAAACTGCTTTGGTAAAGTCAATAGTTCCAAAAAGGTGAGGCCTATTGCCTTGATCAATGCCTATTTCTTTTTTTTTTTTTTTAAAGCACTCGCATGTGTTTTTTTTGCTCTCTACTTCATGCACTGCTTCCCCCTCAAATCCTTAGTCGTTCACGCTCCCTAGTGTTCCTCACCTTTCCCCCATCTCGTCCATTGATTTTCCTCCATGCTCTTTTTTTTAAAAATGATTTTGAAAACGCCTCCCACCAGCTCCTAAATTGCTCTCCCACCTCCCTGCTACCTACTGCTCCTGCACTTGGCAGCGTTGACTTGCTCTCCCTCCACCATTCACCTTCATGACTTCCCTACCCCTCCTATTGTGCTTTTTCCCCTAAAACCATTGTTTTCTTTCTTTTTGGAGCATGCAGCAACTATTTTATGATGTCAGGTCGCTACTTCACAGTTTTTGTTTAATTTAATGCTGCAAAATTTGTGTCAACCTTCTTTGAACAGTAAATTAAAACAAACCCAAAACGGATGTATCATGAAGTGTGTGCGCACGTGTAGTATTGAGGTGGCCGTTTTTTTGTTGATGGTGTTCAGCATTGGCAACCAACGTTTTTTCCAATGCTACTCAGCACAACAAAGTTTGACTAAGCCAAAAAGTTGTCTAACAACTTTCAAAGGTGAGACTGATTGGCACTACCAATGCTTGTTATACGTTGGCCTCACTGAGAACATTTGTAGGCGCATGCCACCCTGCTGTCCTATAGCCGCTCTTTTACCATCGGCATGATTGCCCTTTAGTATGTTGGAGCTCTGGAAACCCCACATTTTTTTTTTTAGGAATAACAAAAAGGCTTCTGTATAGCGCTATATGTTCTTTGTAGTGGTACCATTTTCAAAAGAGAGTAATTTCCTAGCACTGCAGCTACAAGTGGGTGTGCGCCAGGCAAAGTCCAAGATATTCTTGTAGTTTGTAAAGTCTTTATTTTCAATTAGTATTTTCCAAAAGTTAATGACACATTAGGCTCAGTCAACGCATTTCGTTCTCTCACCGAGAACTTGATCAGGGCTTAAGTCAAGCGAAGCAAAAGTACAACAACAACAAGTCGATGTGGTCCAGTGTGAGTGCTCCAGTGTAATGCGGACTGTCTCGCTTGGACGTAATTGCTGATCTTCGCTTTCGGGCATTACCTAGCCCTGGGAATTCCCCAGTGTATCCAGCGCATTACACTGGAGCACTCACACTGGACCACATCGACTTGTTGTTGTTGTACTTTTGCTTCGCTTGACTTAAGCCCTGATGAAGTTCTCGGTGAGAGAACGAAACGCGTTGGCTGAGCCTAATGTGTCATTAACTTTTGGGAAAAACTAATTGAAAATAAAGACTTTACAAACTACAAGAATATCTTGGACTTATTTGCCTGGCGCACACCCACTTGTAACTGCATTTACACGATCTGGGACACAGTGGCATCACATAACGGTTGGTGCCGGGGTTTCAGTGCGCGGGACCTTTGAATTTGGGGAACTGGTGTGAGGTGCAGAACCTTTAGTCCGCCGTTAAAGCTTTGTTCTTTGTATTGTAATTTCCTAGCACTGTAGGAACGTCAGCACTGCTGTAATTGCTTAATCGCCAAATCATTTGCCGTGTCTACCAAAATTAAAGTAAGGGCAGCACTCATATACAGCCACCTACTTTCAGTGGGACAAAGCTGTGAGCCGGCAAATCACTAGGGCTATTGTGATGTCACTAATAATTTTAAAGAAATTATTACAGGTAACTAGTGATTTTTTGCTTGCTACTAGCTAGCTACAATATTAAAAATCCTGTGTAATAAAAAAAAACAGGAATTTATGGGGATATTACACTATTCTAAACATTACATATGCAATAAAATACTCTCTCCCATACATTATAAGGACATAGCTATGCCTTTATAGAGCAAAGAAACTGAAGGCTGGGTTTCTTTATAAAGTCACAGAACTCGCAGGTGACCTGCAATAGCCTTAGAATGCAAGTTAAAGGGTACTTTATTCCTTATCATACATAGTAACGCTGTCATCCCTGCCTCAGGCCTCTCTGACATCTTTTGGTTTCTTGCTCATTCTGGTGCAAAAGATATGATAGCTGCAGATATGTAGAACCTATGGGTATAAGTTGCATTTTATACATCTAACGTAACGTTGTATCAGTATTCTGAATATAAACGCCAATATGCAACTTTTTTTGGGTTCCAAAGTGTACTTAACATGTTACTTTCGAAAGCTGTTGAGATGCAGAATATGTGGTTATGCGCAGGTGGATTCCTGCCTTCTTTTAATGAACTCCAGCAGTACAATTAATAAAGACAGTTTTACCATAAGCTATTTATTGTGAATTTTCAGAGAAAAAATTATTCCAAGAAAGAGCTGAAAAGCATTTATAATTGTGCTCTGTGACCTGCCTTTCCCACTGTCTACTGTGTCCGGCAGCAAGCGTTATGATGTCACATATACCACGTACTAGTCAGAACAGTGGAGCACTGATGTCACTTCCTTTGTCAGAGCTCAGCAGACGGCAACAGAGAAATTAAAGGCAGGTTTGTATGCTTTTACTATAGGCGTCCTTGTACATGAATAAAATATCTCCTGCAGTATATTAGAGGGATACTGCCAGGCAATGAGGAGTTCCATGGCCATAAAGGAATGAGGATGAAGGCCGAGTTCCTTTATAAGGTCACTGAACTCCGACTTGACTTGCAAAATCCTTTTAAAGTACACTAGGGGGCGTTTTATTCTTTATAATACATGGTCATGCCATTACCTTCCGACGAGCAATTGAAATCATTGGTGTATTGCTTCTTCATATGAGAGACATTGTAGAGGTGCAGAAATGAAGAAAAAAAAGTGAAATATGTAATGCAAAATTAAACACGCCACAATGCAGTTAGTAATTTATTTCAAAATCATATTCCACTCAGTTTAATGTAAAAAAGGATGTGGCTCTCAATGTGAGCAGTCAGAAGCTGGGCTCCTTAATTCCCCCGCACCCCACACCACCCCTGTGCCTTATTACCCCCTCTCCTCCTCAAGCTGTGCGTTGTGCAGTCTGGAATTCCTTTATGACAACTAACAGTGGGAAACACATGTTGTTCCCACTGTGTCTACCTCATAGCAGTGAATGGCAGGTTTAGAAACTTTTATTGAGGTCCTGGGTTGCTTCTGTTCCGTTTCAGGCAGTGTGGGCTGGACTGTTCCTATTGGAGCAGGGTCAAGACCGATTTGCATATGGCTGGGTCCAAACTGAGGTAGCATGGTGCACAAAATAACAATGGACTGGGATGTGGCCTGAGTAGCTACCAGTGGTTGATATTAATTCAAGCATTCCTTCCCTCACTTTTTGTATATTTTGTTCAGTTAATCTGCCTTCTTACCTGGCTCTTATTGGGACAGTGGCTATATGTGACCTGTCCTGCTGCACAATTCACAATAATGTTGAACCAGCCAAAGGATAATGGGGAATAACCCAAGCATGGAAGAGAGACAGGCCGAGAGTTATCGGGTTTGGTGGAGTCACAGGATGGAGAGAGCAGACTAGCCTGCCCGTTTGTCAATACATATGTATGTCCGTCAATACATCAATGTGCTCTCTTCACGTTGCAAGTGTTAATGCAGCACAATGTGCACATCAGTGATGTGCCAAAACAGAGATGTGAAAGGAAGCCATCGCTGGAATGTCAAACACGGGGTCTGGATACTTCCTTGCTTTGGCGGATAACAGAGGGCGCTGTGAGTTCCTTACTATTGGCAAGAGATAGGGTAACCTCGTTTTCAAACTCGTGAGCATTCAGCAGAACACTTAACAAAAGAGAATAAAACAGCTGTCAGTTGGCTGGCGGACCTCTCCGCTGACCAGCACGCCCTGCAAAATCCTGGGCTGTCAGAGCGACATATTATGAATGTCTGCCTAGGGACATGGCGGGAACCTCGCTGCTGAGAGGCCAGAAGCTCTCTGGGCTCTGGCTGAATCTGCCAGCGACTCTAGTTAACGCAGCCACCCTGTTTTACCAAACGAAAAGCACACCTTCCACCGGCTGGTGGGAGTGTACTGGCAGCTGTGAACCGCTGGGAATGTCAACCCTTGGGCGGGTGCCATCTTATGCCTCCCACAACGAATTAGTGGTATTTAGCGGTGCCGCGAGGACTGCAGCTGCTGCGAGTCTGGGCCCAGCGCTCGCGCTGGAGCGCGAGCCCGAGATCCATCTTACGCAGCACGTTTACTTACGCACTCAATCTCTGCGGATAAGAGTCGAACAGATTGTGTACACGTGCTCACATCAACACGTTTACGAATGGTTTGCAGCACTGCTGCAATGGGCATAAACGATGTGCTGCTCCCAGAGCTTGTAGTGTCCTGCTGGACACGTTCTAGTTCAGCCTTTGCTGTAACCCCACTCTACACCCACCCATCACAGGGGCAGGCGCGCAACGCCTATTGGGCTCAAAGGGCCGCAAGGTGACTTCATATGTCAGTACAGGACCTAACCATCAGGGCTCGAGTTGGGGTACCACGCGGGTGGACGGCGTCCCCCCACTTATTTTACCGGGAGCTCGAAAACTGGAGCAAATGGAGCCACACATTCACTCTTTGGCCTCTCTGGGGCGAGATCGGAGCTCATTCAGAACGCTGCTCACGCGCTTTCTTCTCTGATGCAATCGCCTCTAAGGGGTGAGCGAGGGGAGGCAATGAGTCTGATGGTGCAAGCCACCTTTCGTGATGTCACTTCCTGTCGTGACGTCAGCGTCCCCCCACTTCTTTTTTTAGGACTTGTGCCCTGCTAACCATAATCCTAAAGTGTGACACTAATGAAACAGAATCCTCTCATCCAGGATAAAGGCAGGGCGCACAACCCTGCTTCTTCTCCGTCCTCTAAAACGACCCCTACATTTTTGGCTGTATGTGACTGCCCCTCATCCCAGAAGCCACCCGAAAGCTAATTGTAAAGCCCCGCAGTGATCCACTAGAGCTCTTCTGGGAACGGGGGGGGGGGGACTCTTTTGTATTCCACTTCAAACTTGTTCTCAGGGGGTACCCAGCTCGACCTCCCTACGCTGGCTGTGTCATCACAGTTAACTTTTGTGGTGCCGTGAAGATTCGCGCCACCACTAGTGAGGCCTGCTGCTGTTTTCCTGCCCCAACACTAATGATATCTTGTTCCATCACCCAGACAGAACAGACAGGATCAGCCCTTCGCTACTCCTTCTTCCCTTGGGTGGAGAGGTGTGGCTAGCACACACTAAGTTTCACATCAGAGCAGCTTCCATGGAATACTTCCTGCTTGGTGGCAGGCACCCACCGCACAAGCTCAGAGCAAGGGAAGAATGGCTTTCTTGCCCTCTTCTCTGCCTGTGAACTGGTACTCTGGACCTCTGATGCTGGTGTACAGCTCCACAAGTGTTTCCATTGGGCCTCAGGAACAGACATTTGTTTAGTTGTTAAACCATCTCCGAAAACATATGAAGATGAACACCCAGCCTAATCTTGTTTAGACAGAGCGGGTTGCCTACATTGGTCACCACTGGCAGACTTCAACAAATATGTGCACGTATCTTTGGACATCCCTTACTGACAACCCAAGGAGATGGCTCTCCTTGAGCGTGATAATGGCGAACAAAACAGTCACCATACAGTCAGCATTACGCATAACATAGCCTCTACAAGGGCAATGGAATATTGTACTTCCGGAGAGCGAATTCAGAACTGCTTTTGCACTCTCACATCTGGATGGTGGTAATGCCCCATTCCACGAAGTGCTTAATTTGTAAAAGTATGAATGCCGGTGTTCAAAGCTCTGCTCAGAAGCCCGCGGCCGGCGCTATTAAATGTTAGCGAGCCGAATATCAAGGATGCCTTGTCTTCAATGCACCTCATGCCGCTTTAATCCACTACTAGACACCCCCTTCTCCTTTATCTCACACTTGAAGGTACCTATCTTTCTTTGTTATTTTTTTTCAGTCTTCTATTTCTTTCCCTGTTGTTTAGTTTTCCCTCTATAAACGTCTGATGAGGAAAAATAAATGCAAGGGCCCACCAGCTCAAATTAAGCACTGATTCCACAGTCTCCCAAACTTCACACTGGCACCCTTTAGGGGCATCCTATATGTCACAGCACTTCTCATCCAGGGCCTGAAGAAATATGATCACAATACCCCCATCCCGACGTTACTCAATTGGCTCCCCTTGCCGGCCCGTACCATCTTCAAACTAGCTGCATCCTTTACAAAGGTATCACAACCAGCACCTCTGCTAATCTTGCACACAGGCTCACCATCACTGCTAGTTCTCAGCACACCTGAAGCCAGGACATTAGTCAGCAGACTAACAAATGTAAAAAGGAAGAAACAAGACAACAGGCCTTTTCCATCTATTCACCTAGGATCTGGAACCACAACCCTGTATCGATTAGGACAGCCGCAACACTGCTCCATTTAGGAAACAGTTGAAGGTTCACCTTAGAGAACACTACATCACAACGCAATAAACACCGACAGCTCAGCTTCCTCTCCTGTTACTTGCTAACCTTAAGCTTGCCTTTGACCATGTACAGTACTCTGCTGCCTTTTGGCTAGGTTTGAACTATAGAAATAACGTATACATACATACAGTACTAGATAGAAAAGATATGTGACAGGCACAGAACTTCGTGAGCCTGCATCTTATTAATCACAGCACACCAGACATGTGTGCACCTATGCCAGGGCTTTTAAAATATAACCAGTGGGAGCAGAGGCTTCAGACGTGTTTTTGTGAAATATGATATACTTTAATGAGGACAAGCATGGTTACGCCATTGAGAATTATGACCGATTATCATTTGCTGTATCGTGAAAGCTGTGAAGAGTCCCGTTTAGACCATCTTTTAATCATGTGCTTGTTTGCAGATTCTTTTATCTCTTTTGGTAGAAAGTGTTAAGTTTTAGACATGCAGAGAAGGGTTAGTATAATGGCTAAGTCCTATCGAGGGAGGCATGTTTTTATTATGGGCGCTGCCATAACATCATGGATGCTTATATTGGATGCTGCATTTTTTATTGTTTTAGTTATATAAGCATACCATCCATATGTAATTGAAGATGACACATTTATTACCATATTTGTTAAGTCTTGTTGATGCTTCAGTGTCTGCAAGTACTATTTTATTTTATAAATATGAGATAAAATTGACGATCAGATAACCCAGGTATCTGACCATTAATTGGAGGTACTTCACGCTAGGAATACCACGTCAGAAGTCATTGCAGTTTGCAGTGACAAACAGTCTTGGTCAGAGGCTGCTTCAGGAGCAATGCAGAGAATTGACCTTCAGCCTTGCACTGCTTATCATTCCTGGTAAAGAGCTGTGATAGAGAATAGCTAATCAGCATTTTTTTTTTTACCACGAGAAGGTATGCTGTGCGATCCACCTTACTCGATTTATAGGCTTGCTATTGATGGCTTCTGCTAACATTTAACACAGCGCTTGGAAGTAGACACCATCCACTTTAGTATGCCCATTAGAGTGGATCACAGCTCATTCCAACTTGCCATGTCAGCATTGTGTGCTCTGTCTAATCAAGTTACTAAGAATTTCTTTATGCATTTGTTTCTCAGGCCACTGTCCTCTTTTCCGGGCTCTAAAATGTCAGGTGCTTAATCCTTAAAAAAATTAAATAATAAGTGCAAATGTACAAAGTTTGTCTCACAAGCCTACTGTCAAAGCTGCAGAATGATAATTGCTGCCAAATACCAAGGCTGCCTAGTTCTAATTCCACCTCCTTACACTGCCCGTCTCTTAACCTCACTCATGTAGGCTCCTTTTTTATTCCTGTGTTTGGCCTTTGCCAATACTTTCCTAGCTTTTTCTTCCACATTCTTTCTCCCTTCTCTGCCTTTTTCTTGCACTGGGTCAAGGTCTGGTTATGAACAAGCATTGGCAAAGCTAATAAGCCTCGCCTATGTGAAAGCTATAAACTGTGCCAATCACTGCCCTTACAATTAAAAGAAAAAACTTAGACGGGAATATGAGCATGGGGAACTCTGGCCCGTTGCATCAAGCAATGAAAAGTTCAGTAGCGGCCGGTGTCAGAGGAGACGAAAGGAGGTGCTGTGGGGGGGTTGGGGGAAGCTACCGTCTCCAGCCTGCCACATCGCCGTCTACTGCTCCTCTCGTGGCTCCACTTCAGACAGAGGCTCCCATGCAGCCAATTCTGAAGCTGCTCTCATACTTGAGAACAGCTTCAGGATTGGCCTGAGCACCGATGATTTGTGCTCTCAGGGAGACTGGGAGCTTGTGCTTTGGTGTCTCCAACGCAGCTGGGCTGGAGAGAGCTTCAGTGCGCATGATGGTTTAGCTGGCCTGAGACGGCTGGTCAAACCGTCATGCGCACTGATAACAGTGCATATCACTCCCCGTGGGTGCCTGTTATCTCCCTGGTCCGCCCCCAAGACTCCGGGAAACAACATAAAACAATAATAAACCCGGGTTTATTATCGTTTTATTTTTATATTTTTTTACCCTGCTGGCAGCGGGGGGGAGGGAGGGGTGATGCTCCTCCACCATAGCGGAGGAGCCACCCCTGGAAAACTCCTAGTACCAGCGAGGAGAACAGCAGTAAAGGGGAGTGCTTCCCAATTCGTAGGGGAGGTGTTTGTACAGAAAGAAATGTTTGTCTAATGGTGTCTAGACTTCTGAGCTGTACTTCGTATTTAGGGATTGTTTTTATGGATTTGGCAGGGCAGCCTCGTGCCCCTGTGCCTTCTTCCAAAACCAGCAGGACTCTGCAGTTCTTTATACTGCCCGGCCCATATTACCACTCCTCACCGGTGACTAATTGCAGCAAAAGCTGTGGTCGCTGCACATTTATCTGATATATGGATGTTATATTAAGGGTGGAAAGGTGCTAAATGAACTCTGTTTATTGTACATAAATTAGAAGAAAAGTCGTGTATCAATGCCACTCCTGGTTACATCTCAAATAAAGCCAATTTACCAAAGTTAGAGAAGAAGGATACATTTGTGTTGAGTCGGCACGTTTGTGAGGTGGTTGCCGGATGCCGATGCCCAGTGCGCGCAATCCTGCGTTTTGGATAGACTCCGAGCGGGGGAAGAACGCAGGGTCAAGTGCACTCAACAGCAGCAGACCACAGCACTTCAGTGGTGAAGTCAGAACACCTTGCAGCAGCAGACCACAGCACTTTAATGGTGGAATCAGTGCACCATTCAGCAGCAGACCACAGCGCTTTAATGGTGGAGTCAGTGCATCATTCAGCAGCAGACCACAGCGCTTTAATGGTTGAGTCAATGCACCATCCAGCCGCAGAAACAGCGCTTTAATGGTGGAGTCAGTGCACCATTCAGCAGCAGACCACAATGCATCATCTAAGAACACACTTTCTCCACCCCCTCAAGATGTGTCTCACAGGTGCAGTCAGTGCAACTTCCAGCAGCAGGCCACAACATTCCATTAACGCGCATGCTTTCCCCACCCTGCTTGAGATCTGCCTCCATGGTGGATTCAGTGTACATCTCAGCAGCACCCACAACGCTTTAGTGGTGGAGTCAGTATGCATACCAGTAGCAGGCCACAACACTTAGAACATACTTTCCCCACACCCTTGATCGCTGTCTCCATGGGGGAATCACTGCACCTCCCAGCAGCACCGACAACACTTTAATGGTGGAGTCTCTACACCTAACAACAGCAGTCCATAGCGCTTCAATGGTGGAGTCAGTGTACCTATCATCAGCGGACCACTACACTCCATTGCAGAACACGCTTTCTCCAGCTCCTCGAGATCTGTTTCCATGGTGGATTCAGTGTACCTATCAGCAGCAGACCACAACTATTCATTACAGAGCATGCTTCTCTACGCCATCAAGATTTGTCTCAATTGTAGAGTCAGTTCTCCTTCCAGTAACGGACTATAATGCTTCATAACAGAACATGCTTTCTATGGCCACTCAAGAGCTGCCTGTTGAGGATAAAGCTAGGACCTCGATCCTATCTGGGTTTATCCATCTGGACTGAGGACTAATAATCCGTTTATTTACGTGTGTTGGAAATAAGTGTAAATACCCACTTTTACTGTACGGAATGTTATACTAAGGCTAGTCTGCTTCTAAGCACTTCCATTTTCAACAAAAGCGAGCATAGAAGCATATGCAGATAGTGTGATATTTTGATTGTTACAATAGTTGGTGAAGACGGGAGATGCTGAAGCAGGGAATCTCAGATTAGAATTAGTGCAGGGATAGACTGGGGCACAGGAAAGCTAGGAGATTACCCTGTGGGCTGTCACATTTGTAAGATGGTGTGCTGCTACAGAAGATTCATATACCTGTCCAATGTTCCAGAACCTGACGTAACAAGGATTCACAAAGACAAATTGTTTGTACTTTACCAATGCTTGTTGTTTGCCGCTACTGGCCTTGCCAATGCTGGTTAACTTAAGCTGACAATGACAAAGCCAACACCAGCAGCCAGCCATATTGGAAGTGTATTTTCTATACTTTAAAGTTAGAAACACCCCCGTGTCGTTTTCCCCGTTGTATACGGCTTGCGCGGGTCTCCACACCTGGAGCTAGCTGTTCTGGATCTTCTAAAAACAAGGCTATATAAGCCACCAAACAATGGAAGCATTTAGAATGCCTGTATACCAAATGTTGTCTCAAATGGGGAGCATATAGCATGAGCCTTATATGAAAGATGAAAACCACAAAAAAAAGCCTCTTTTTAAATACATAGATTAGGCTATATATAAAATCCGGGATTTGTGCTCTAGTCCTTTGCCAGTGTATGGGATCTGTTGGTATACAGGGAATTGTGCTCCCAAATGTCAGGTGGTATATGTGGTCCATAGTTCAATGACCATTTGCACTTCAGCCTTGGTTTTCAAACACAAGCGGTGACAGAAGTAATGCTTGTAATAAGTTTAACCACCGGCAATCACTCGGGGTACCATTCGAAACCATTGTTCTTTTGCCCACCATGCCACCTCAGTTTTGATCTAGCCATATGCAAATCAGTCTCAACCCTGCTCCAATAGCCACTGTCCAACCCAAATTACCAGTTCCTCCTGAACCAGATCCCTGGGCATACCCTTGCCAAGAGTATGCCCAGATGTGGGTCTCTTGCTTCCCATATAGTTGGGTCTAAATCGAGGTGAAAAAACATAGCTCATAAACCAACCCCATATGGTGGTGCACACACCACTCGAGCAGCACATACTTCATTGGCTACAAGGTGGATGACAAATTAATGGGTTTGTCCATACAATATTGTGTTGGTCGCCCAGTATTCTGCACCATGGTCCACCACAGCACTGAAGCACGAAGCACAAACGAACAAAAAAAATGTTATGCCAAAACCGAAGCTGATCAAACACACAAAAGGTGATGGAAGTAATGCTTGCAATAACTTTAACTACTGGCAATCACTCAGGGTAGCATTGCAGCCCATCGTTCTTTTGCCCGCCATTCTAACTCAGTTTCGAAATAGAAAGTTACACGGTGGTTGGAAGAAATCATAGTACACAAATATGTAGCCCGGGCCAGGGAAGGCGCAGCCAGACCCAATGGGGGCCCGGGGCAAACGCCGCCCAGAGGCGGGAAGCCCTCCCCCCCGTCTCGAAGCCCGCGAAAAACGGGCAACCAGGATTGGCCGCCCCAAGGTAGCCCACTAACCCCCCCCAATCAGGGGGCAGCGGGCAAGCGGCTGGGGGGGGGTTAAATGGGGCACATGGCCCTGAGGGAGCACGCAACCCCCCCACTTTCCGCCAGAAGGAGTGTTACCTGTGCCGTGGTTGGAGACGTCAGGAGGAGCCGTGCAGCGCCGAAGTGGAGCCATCGGGACTGCGGCGTCTGGAGGACCCGAGGAATCGTCCAGCTGAATCCGGTTGCAGCGGCAAGGAAAGCGATCTGGCGGCGGGAGACTACGGCACCCCAGCAGCAACAAGAGAGGAGGACCCAGCATCAGACTGTGGGGAAGGCGAGACAAGAGCCGAGGCCGGGCTCCTTCCCTGTAGCGGAAAGCGGGAAGTTGCGGCCCGAGGCAACAGCAAGCAGAGAAAGCGCGGCCGGATCGAAGGCCGGGAGTCTCAACTCAGACCGGCTTTAAAGGGACACGGACCCCAGACCAAGAGGGGAATCTAGCATTGCCGAGGACCTTGAGCAGAGGAGCCTGGCATAGAGGGCGCACAAAGGCCAGAGGGGAGCAAACAATTTTTATACACGGAAGCAACAAAAGAAGCCGGTACGCAGCGGGGGCTGTTAATTTGTTTTGAGCACACCCGGAGGCAGAAAAAGAACCAGAGAGACTGGCAGAAACAGGTGGGAAACAGCGGGGGCCTCTAGTTTTGTTGGAGCGGTCCTCCCCAACCCCCTCCTCCTGTTGTCTGCGTTTGCCTATGAGGATGTTAACAAGGGGCACAGTGTAAAGGGGCAACACACCAGCCTTGTGGTTAAGGCCCATACAAAGGAACAAGGAAAAAAGGAAGCGACCAGTGGGGGCTACAGGATTTGGAGTAGCCACCCCTTTCTTTGCCCCTCAAAGGAAATAGGTGTGGGGGCAAGGGGTGCAAACACCAGCTGGTAAAGACTAACAGAAAAAGAGGGAAGCGGCGACATGGCAGGAAGGCGTGGGCAGCTGGCAGGGAGACACGGATGCCAGCACGCTTTAGGGAAGGACAAGGGGGCACGGAGGCCCCTCAGAAAGGGCAGAAGAGGCCACGAACGGACGCGGGCCCGATCTGGATGCGGACCTGCAGGCAATGCTGGACAAGGCCAGGGCTTTGGTAGCCTTGAAGGGGAAGTCCTGGATGGACCAACACATCGGTGAGGGCAGCCACAAGAAAGGGAAGGAGCCGAGACGGTCCAGCCCTCCTGCACCACCCTCCAAGCAACCAAGAGGCAGGGGCCTGCAGCCAAAACGGCGGCCCCCAGGAAGACGGCCAAGGCACGATCAAAGGACGCGGCTGGGGCAAAAGCGATGGGCACGGGGAGCAGGAATAGAACCCGGGCCAAAGAAAGAGTGGCGCCACCCCCGAGATGCTGTCCAGCTCCAACGCGGAGGAGAGCAGCAGTGATGAGGGGTCTGTAGCCGGCACGACGGCCCCTCAGGAATCACGCAGAGGGCGGAGCAACGCAGCAGACAGGGACGCTGGTAAGCACCACCCAAGGGGCGCGAGGGGAAGGCACCGGGGGGGGTGGGGCAATGCACTGGCGCAGCGGATGGGGGACCAGGGCCAATGGTGAATTGGGGCACGCAGCTAGGGGTTAACAATCTAGCAATGCGAGGGACCTGGCCTATCCAACCACCCTGGTTGGTAGGGCAAGGAGGGGACCAACAGGGATTCCACGGCGAAGCTTGGGGTCAGGGACCGGCTCACCCAGCGGCATGGGTGCCCTGGTGGCAATGACACAGGGCAGGATCCCCTTTTGGAACACAGAGCAGTGGAGGGAACCAGGAGCCAGAACAGAGACCAAAGAAAAATAGGGATCCTAAAGGGGCGACAGGCAAGGGGCAGGAAACCCCCCAGAGGGTGAGTCTGGACGTTGAGGTAGGGGCTGAAGAGGCCTCACAGGAGGGGGGAGGCTCCCGGGGGCACTGTTGCAGGAAAAAGCAGAGCAGGGGAAGGCCCGGACCCAAAGGGGATACCTACGCCCCTCCCCGGGAGTCCCCCCCACCACCACAAAACTCCTAGGGCTGGCCAATCTCATCCCACTGACAGTGAAAGAAAGGATCTGGAGGAAGGAATTTATAGATATTTTTTCACTGCTAGAAGTGCGCCAAGTAGGTTTAGACCCGACGCAGGACAAAAAAGAGGATGATAGGAGGGACAGGCTCAAGCGTTCAGGACCCTAGCATATGTATTCATAGAGAAGTTCCCCCAGAGTGCGGCGGCGCTCATTTTATATGAGCAGAAGTACCAAGGGGACGCATGGTTGAGATATGACGAGGGCTTCAGGGAAAAGATGCAGACGTGGCCAGTAATTGAGTGGGATTGCCAAGACATGGAGGAGTTCACAACACACATGGTAGCTGCCAGACAGGGGGTCAGCTCAAGAGAGCCCAATTTTCGTCCCTACGGGGGTAAAGGAAAATATGAGGGGCAAGGACAGTCTTTCAAAGGTAAGAACCAAAGCAGTAGCAAATCAGGAAAGTCATGTTGGAAATTAGACAAAGACGATTATAAGTGGGGGGCCGCCTGCAGGTTCAAGCACGCATGCAGATCCTGTGGGGGAACCACCCGCCATACGCTGCACGCAGGCCCAGGGTACAGGGGCTAACAAGGATAAAGGAGGCGCTAAAAAGTAAAGAGCAGGTGGCCTCAGAGAGGGGCGAATGGGGTGCGGGCGGGGGGGCATCCGCTACCCACCCCCATAAAAACAAGCAGACTGTTATATTTATTAGGACATTATCCCAAAACATCAGACAGACACAGGTTAGTGGAAGGTTTCACGAAAGTTTTCCCCATCCCTTACAAAGGGCCTAGGGGTGCCCGGGAAAGCCGGAATCTGAAGTCAATAAGAGACAACCCGGAGGCGGCAAGGCAGAAGGTGGAAAAGGAAGTGCAGTTGGGAAGGGTAGCTGGCCCGTTCACCTCCCCCCTGCTGGAAGATTTGGGGCCAGATGTACGACCATTTTATTTTGCGGCTCGCAATTTGCGACTAATTGCGAGTCGCAAATTGCGAGGCGCAAAATAAAATGTAAAACAGTGTTTTCAACACTGTTTGCGATTCCCAATGGGGTCGCAAATTGCGAGGCTCATTAATATTAATGAGCCTCTCGCAATTTGCAAGCCTATTGCGAATGACCGGCCCTCCCAGGGATGGTGGCCTGCCGGGCTCAGCAGACCACCATGTCTGGGACTGCTTTTAAATAAAGCAGTTTTTTAAAAAAATGCAGCCCGTTTTCCTTAAAGGAAAACGGGATGCATTAAAAAAAAAAAAAATGAAACGTTTTCGTTAAATTTTTTTAAGGGCAGGCAGTGGTCCCTGGGACCACTGCCTGCCCTTAAAAAATATTTTCGCATGCATTTGCAAAGGGGAAGGGGTCCCCTGGGGACCCCTTCCCATTTGCGAATGCATTACCACCTACTTGAAGTAGGTGGTAATTGCAAGTGTTTTGCGACAGCAATTGCGGTCGCAAAACATTAGTACATGGTTTTGAGACTCGCTATTTGGAAGGGAACGCCCCTTCCAAATAGCGAGTCGCAAAACCTATTTAGTGAGTCGCAAATAAATTGCCAACAGCGGGGGGTTCGTGAGACACGGTTTCATCAACTTGAGGTCCCCTGGGTACCATTCGGACGATGGCGTACACCTGACAGGGCTGGGTATGGACATGTTCCTGTTAAACATTGTGGGGGTACTAGAGCAAATGGGTTTCTCATAAGGAAGGAAGGTAGGGAGAGCAAGGGGGGAGCTCCCTCTGATCGTGGAACCGTAGGTACCGTGGCGGAAGAAACCCAGGAAAGATAGACAAAAGGGAGAAAAATTACTAGAGGCAGATGGAAGGCTCACATAGTGTCCTTGGGATGCCTCACGGCAGGGGCACTGAGAGAGCTAAGCACGGCGCACAGCCTTAGAAAGAGTAGATGTGATGCTCCCACAGGGCCCTTGGGATGCCTCACGGCAGGGGTACTGGGGGAGCAAAAATGGCAGGACACAGCCACAGGCAGAGTAGATGAAATGCTCACACAGGGTCCTTGGGATGCCACACGTCAGGGACCCTGAGGAGCAGGCGGGGGGCCAACAGAGGATCCAGGGCAAGCGGAACGGCACTTGCAGCCCGGGCAGGTCCTGACGGACACCCACCAAATTCGGTAGCAAGTTGAAGCCTGGAACCGCAGACACAGAGGCCCGGTCAAAGGGGCACCCGCAAAAAGACGCAGCCAGGGAGCGCATAACCACGAGGAATGTGGGTACAAAGACAATTAAAAAGACAATGAAAGTATGCGATAACATGGATGTTTACGAATGAAATTGCGAAATGTACAACCATGTCATGTATGTTGAATAAACTGCGACCTTTTGAGGCACCAAAGCACGTTGTCAGTGGTGTAATTGGAAGGTAAAGGGACGCAGTTAAGTGGGGAAGGGGGGGGAGAGGGTGACTCGCCCATGGGAGGGGTTATGTACTAAGAAACTTTCTGGCAATCGGAAACTTTATGGAAGTCGAGGGCAAAGCGCTAGTGCGACGAAAACACATGTTGGCTAGTAAGACAAAATTTGAAATTAAAAGCACAAGAAACTTTGTATATTGTGTTGTTCATTGAATAGGAGGAACTGTGTGCTCAGAGGCATTTTGCTTTTAGTGAAACTATTGTTTCTTAAAGGCTGTTATGGTGGCCACCTTTCTTTCTTGAGCATCGATTGCCAGAAAGTTACTTTGTATATATAGGTGCGCGCTAGCATTTCACCCCACTTCCATGTGGCCAGGCCCCAGCTTTCACTTACCTGGACTGGTCTTCCAACCAGTCTAAGGCCCTTTCGGACGCGACCTCACTGCCTTGAGGCCCTGCCTCATTCTTGCACTCCTTCTCTATCGCTGTCTGCTCCATCCTCTCCCCTTCTCTCCATCCTTTTCTTTCTTTCAGTGCCAGTTTTTCACTTTCTACTCTCTCTCTTTGTGCCCATTTTCCTCTCTGCACTCTTTCTTTGTGCCCATTGCCCACTTACTCTCTTTGTGTGCATTTCCCATTTTCCACTCTCTCTCTCTCTCTCTCTCCTTGTGCCTCTTTGTACCCATTTCCCCGCTCTCCACTCTCTCTTTGTGCCTGTTTTTCCACTCTTCACTCTCTCACACTTTGTGCCTCTTTTTCCCCATTTCTTGTGCTCGCTTTTCCTTTGTGCCCATTCCTCCAACGCTTTCCTGCCTCCCAATCCTGCACCATTCCGCCTCCCGCTTCTTACCTGCAACTCCATTGTGTGCCTTCTCCTGCCCTTCACTAACCTCGATGTCCGCCCCGCGCTTCCCCCTGGATCTACTTAATGGCGACCGCTGCACAACCCCTTTGAGCAGATGCCCAGGCCCCAGCTCCCACTTACCTGAACTGGTCATCCAATCAGTCTAAGGCCCTTTCGGACCCGGCCTCGAGGCCCTGCCTCACATTGCGCTCCTTCTCTATTGCTCTCTGCTCCTTCCTCCTTCCTCTCTGTCCTTTTCTCTCTTTGTGCCTGTCTTCCACTTTCTACTTTCTTTGGGCCTCTTTGTGCCCATTTTCCACTCTCCCCTCTCTCTCTGCCTCTTTTTGCCTGTTTTTTGTGCCCACTTTTCCTTCGCGCCCTTTACTCTTGTGCTTTCCCGACTCCCCCTCCTGTGCTTTCCCGACTCCCCCTTACCTGCATCTCCGTTGTATGCCTTTTCCCGCCTCCTGTCCTTCCCTAGCCTTGCCCTACACCCCTGCGCTCACCCCCTCCCAGGACCTACTTAATGGCAGCTGTGCCACTGGCACGCCAAAAGCAAGCCCGTCTGTGCCCGTACTGCGCCCAGCACCACAGACCCTGGTCCGACCGAACGCTGCCGCTTCACAGCCTCAAGCCTGCATGCACTCAACACATGACGCTGACACATCAGCTGCTTCCGTGCCTTACCTCACTCCACAGTAGGACCTTTCTCATGCACTCGCTGCCACTTCACCTGCACCAACACACACTCCCCATGTGCCACACACACCTCACCTCATCTGGCATGCATGCTCCTCAACACCAGATTTCTCAGCAAACACACCACTGAGATCTGGGACACCATCGAGACGCACTCCCCGGACATATTCTTCCTGACAGAGCCCTGGCTAAACCCCACCTTGGCACCCTCCATCGCACAGCCATTCCACTGGGCTACAAGATCTCCTGCCAGGACAGACCAAACAAAGCAGGAGGTGGACTCACCATCATACACAAGGATTCCATCCCCAGCTCACCTCCTCCGATGAGAACACAACTTTCATGGAATACATGCACTTCCGACTTCAGGCTGGCAACCATACCTCCATCAAAGGCACCCTAGCTTATCGACCACCAGAACCACGCACCACCTTCGGTAATCTCCTCATAGACTTCATTGCCCCTGTTCCATCAGCTCAAACAAATTTATCTTACTTGGCAACCTTAACTTCCATCTCGACGACCGGGAAGACCCCTACTTCACTGCCCTACTGGAGAGCCTCGAGATACTGGGACTCACTCAGGTTGTCCAGGACCCAACCCACAACCCAGGACACACCCTCAACCACTTTTCACAGCCAGCAACAAGGTCAAGTTATGCCATTTCACTCCGCTCACCTTGGCAGACCACTCCATCATCCACTTCTTCATCGATGTACCCAGACCCCCCTCTACCAAGACTACCTACAATCTCAGACATAGCTGAACAGGGCAAAGGAAATAGACTGGACCAACACCTTCACTGCCCACCAACCAAACCTCATCGAAGACCTGCATGCCAACATCAAACCCTTCAACAACTGGATAACTACCAGCACAGATACCCTAGCCCCCGCTGAAGAACGTCAGACACTCTAGAACACATGAGCCAGCTGGTACACCAAAGACCTTAGAAACTCCAAACGACTCTGCGAACAGCTGGAGAGAAAATGGAGAACCAGTCAGGATGGCACTGCACAAAACACTTACAAGTTTGCACTCAGGAAATACCACACCCAACTCAGCGAGGCAAGAAAAACAGCCTTGGCTCTCAGACTGGAAAACAGTTCCAACAACTGCAAAGAGCTTTTCAACATCATCAAAGAATTCTTCAACCCCACAGCCAACTCCATCACCCTTTAGCAAGACCTCTGCAACAACCTCTCCAATTTCTTCCACAACAAAATCCTCAACATCTACAGCAACTTCAACCCTCAACGCAAAACACAAGAACTCATCGACCAGCTGCCCACCACCGCCAGCTCAGACCACCAGATCACAAACTAGAAACCCCTCACCCCAGAAGACACTGCCGAAATCATAAGAACAATCCACTTCGAGGCCCCCACCGACCCATGCCCCCACCATATCTTTAAACTAGGAGGAACACTGATCAGCTCCCACCTCACTACCATCATCAAAACCTCCATCCAAAGTGGAACTGTCCCGGTCAACTAAAAACATACAGAAATCAGAGCTCCCCTGAAAAAACACACAGCCGACCCAAAAGAGCTCATCAACTACAGACCCATCTCACTCTTGCCCTTTCCATCCAAAGTCATGGAGAAAGTGATCAACAAACAACTCGCCAACCATCTCGAACACCACCTCCTACTAGACATCTTGCAGTCTGGATTCTGCAATAACCACAGCATGAAAACCTCTCTTATTGCAACAACTGACGACATCCGGACCATCATTGATAAGGAGAAACTGCCGCACTCATATTACTTGACATCTCCGCAACCTTCGACACCATTTCCCACAGCACCCTCATCACAAAACTCCACAACTCTGAACTACATGGTCCCGCCCTGAGCTGGCTGGCCTCCTATCTCTCTGACAGGACCCAGCGAATCAGGCTCCCACCCTACAACTACGAACCAAAGAACCTCTTCTGTGGAGTCCCTCAAGGATCATCGTTAAACCCTACCCTCTTCAACATCTACATTATGCCACTCGCCCACGTCATAAGATCCCACAGACACAACATTGTGTCCCAAGCAGACGACACCCAGCTCACCCTCTTCCTCACAAACAACAACCACACCACCATGACCAACTTCAACACCTGCATGTCTAACATATCAAACTGGATTAAACAGAACTGCCTAAAGCTCAACACAGATAAAACTGAAGTCCTGAACTTCAAGAATAAGATCTCTCCATGGTACTCCTCCTGGGGGTCAATAGACCTGGGATCGAAGGCCACCCCCAACGACCATGCCGAAAACCTCAGCATCATCGTGGATGACAGACTCACAATGGCCAAACAAGTGAACACCATCACCTTCTCCTGCTTCTTCATCCTACGTATGCCCCGCAAAATTTCCATGGGCTTTCCACCAACACCAGACGCACTGTCACCCAGGCCCTCTTCACCAGCAGACTGGACTAGAGCAACGCACTCTATGCCGGCACCACATATCAACTCATACAAAGACTCCAGACCACCCAGAATGCTGCCACCAGCCAGTCTCATCCTCAACATCCCCCACAACGCACACATCACGCCCCACCTCGGAGAGCTACACTGGCTACCAAACCAGAAGCTATGCCAATTCAAACTGCTCATCTACCCATACAAAGACCTCCACGAATTCGGACATGCCTACCTCAACTTCCACCAACCACCAGGCAACTGCGCTCTGCCTAACTCCACCTCACGGAAATACCCGCATCTGTAAGAGCAAATAGAGAAGCTCCTTTTCCTACATTGCCGCCAAATCCTGGAACGACTTTCCACACCACATCAGGACCTCCCCATTCCTCCTCGAATCCTGCAAGAAACTGAAGCTCTGGCTATTTAACCAAGACCTTGATAAGCCTACTCGAGCACCTGGATACTCCTTAGGTGAGAAGCGTGCTCAACAAATCTTAACATAGCATAACAGAACATGTAATTTTGTATTTTGAAACATTGGGTTCTGGCAGCACCCTGTAAAATACAATTGTTGATATAATCACATGGTTATTTAAGATACTGTGGAGTAAGATGGATGGAATGGAGTATTGTGGTAAAATTGTTGAGGAACTGTTCAGGGACCTGAGTGCAGGTTTAACGGTTGAGAGAGCTGCAGGTCGGGGGGGAACTCAAACAAAAGAGAACAGTTGAAGAAGACATTTACGAGGCTGGAGAAATTCAAAAATGCGGAAATGTTTAAATGGTGGGATGGAACAACTTTGAAGCAGTACGTTAAACTGAATAGAATATACAGGAGTCTCAGATCCCAAATGATACCTACATATGATGTAGATGATCTTCTAGATAGATGGGAGAAAGCGCTGACTGATAGTTCCATGAACTTATTGGGGATCCTAACTGAAAATGCAGATAGAAAAGTCTCCAAACTGCTACAAGAATTTAAAGTGTTAGAAACGGAAACTAAGGACAGGAATATTCCTGAATCAACCAAGAAAATTTATAACATACTGAATTAAAATTTTAAGAAACATCAGAAAGAGACCAACCAAAGCAAAGCCAATAAACTTAAAAGAGATGAGACAGATTCTCATTTGATTAAAAACGATAATCACACTGCAACTAATATGAGCTCAGCCATAGAAAGTAGAAGTGCTACTTCAAGCCTGACCCTGTGCCTCATGGGAACAGTCGGAAACGAGCATCCTGGGACCGGTTTCTGGATTCAAGATAGCCTGGCTGATGACGGCTGTAAGCCTGAAACTGGTCCCAGGATGCTTGTTTCCGGTCCAGGGAAGACATGGCTTGGCAGTTCGGGCTGGACTGTTCCCATGAGGCACAGGGTCAGACTGATTTGCATATGGCCATGTCTAAACTGGGGTGGCGGAGTGAGCTAAAGAATGATGATGGATTAAACCCAGATCAGTTGACTGGGGGTGAGTGCTTGCAATGTTCAACACTCCGTCCATCATCTCCTTTGGTTTTACTATATAATACAAGCCAGAACGCCAAAGAAAAACATGAGTTTGCTCGGGAGTGCTCTCCAGTTACAGGTAAGATACAGTTGGCTGCGAATTGGTAGACAAACTGGCAAACATTGGTAGACTTTTTTGCAGTTTACCTCTAGCACTTCTGCGATTGTATGTATTTTTAGGTTCGGAAGGGCACACCGCCCCATAATATTTTCTTGAAAGTCTTACTCTTCTATCTTGTATACCTTGGGTAAGTGTGGATACATTCATTAATTTTATATATCATCTACTGCACGCTTCTGTATTTTTCAGTTGTTTGAAATTTTGGGTTTTACTCTGGTTTACTACTAGATCTTTATGAAGATCAATTGCCAGACTATTCTACATGAGGAACAGGTTGATTTATCTTTTTTCACTTTGGGAATTTTTGTATTTTATGGTCTTCCACCTGGGTCTTCTATTCACTCATTCCTTTACGAGGAGCACAGACTGTTGTAGGTGCAGTATAGAATGTGCCACATTATGGTGTAAAGAGATATTTTGCTGTAAAAGTTAAAGGGGAATTGTATTGCTGAATATAATGTGATGCTGAAGTATGAGGGGAAATTTGATTATAATTATATATTTACATTTGAGTCCCCTTCAGATACATGTAACATGACATGTATCTAAGGTTCGTGTGTGTAGTTTCCACTTTTAGATTCTGGAAATTTGTCTTTGAAGTATTAGAAAATAATTTCTAATATTAGCTATGCTTTGATTACTTTTAGCCCTGATGAAGTCGAAGGCATAACCCCAGTGCAACGAAACACTTGTTGGCTAAGAAGACGAAATTTGAAATTAAAAGGACAAGAAACTTTGCATATTTTGTTGTTAAATAAATAGGAGAAACTGTGTGTTCGAAGGTATTTTCCTTTTTAGTGAAATGTTTGTTTTTTAAAGGCTTTATTGGTGGCCCTCTTTCCCTCTTGAGCACTGATTTCCAGAATTTGTCTTTGACACCTAGGTGTACGCTACGATTTCACCCAGCCACCGTGTAACTTTTTTTTCCAAACAGAGGTAGAATGGTGGGCAAAAGAACGATGGGTAGCAATGCTACTCTGAGTGACTGCCAATAGTTACACTTATTGCAAGCATTACTTCCATCACATTTTGTGTGTTTGATCAGCCTCTGTTTTGGCATAACATTTTGTTTGTTCCTTTGTGATTGGTGCTCCAGTACTGCGGTGGAAGATGGTGCAGATTACTGGGTGACTGCCACAATGCTGTATGGACACACCTATTAGTTTATCATCCACCTTGTAGCCAATGACAACATGTGCTGCTCGGGTGGTGTGTGCACCATTAAATGGGGTGGTTTATGAGCAATGAGTGCGTTTGTGGACCTAAGGTAGAGCGGGCAGAATGGTCTCAAATTTGACCAAGATTACAGTCCAGTGCAGGATTTGTTTTAGGATGATCAATAATCCGTAGTTTAGAAAAAGCAGGATCTTTTGAAACCATTGATTAACAATGTCCCAGAGAAGGCCAGATTTGCACAGCACTTGGACTGCCAGGTGGTGGATGAAATCTGATTGATCAGCAATTCAGTACGATTGATGGCCTGTAATAATGGTGTTCTCTGAGATGGATGCAAGAGAATAGGAACTTATCTGCAATCAGTACTTGGAGCTGAAGAGAAATCTTGTCCACCCACAAGCTATTAAAACCCTACTCTCGCTCAAAGTGTATGGGAAACTTCTCAATATTGGTAGTAGACAATGCATTTGGGGTTGAAAATAGCTCCTGGGGGTCAGCTTTGGCTTTCGTAGACCAATTAGTGTCAGCACAAAGATCTGTGCTCTGGTTGCAAGTTTTACACATGTTGCTGGCCACTGTGAGTTACACTCTAAGGATATGTGCCTCAGGCCCTGGGGTGATGTCAATGGCATGTCACTGTGCATCAAAGCCATGGTTTTGTGCGTTAGGCTAAGGGGTGGTGAGTGTGTCAGATTAATGGGTGCATCGACCAAGGATATGTGATGTAGAAGCCGAAATACAACAGGTGGAGAATCTCTTTGAGGCTGTCGTAGGGATGTCTACTCTGTCTCCTTGGCAGAATGTGTTTAAGATCACGGCAAGTCAACCCAAATATTTGTGTTGCAGCCTGTTGCGCGACGTGGTGCAGCATACATGGGGTGTCCTTGTGCCTCTATAGCGACGGAACCCAGATTTAGAGCATTCTATGCAAACATTATGTCTTTGGTGACTTATAGGATCAGTGAGTGGGGCTCTCAGCCTCTGCTCGTGTTACCTAGAGCTGAAGGATGGTACTTGCATAAACCTTTAAGTCTGACTCTACTGTCCTGAATTAATACCAACTTGTGTAGTGTCTTAAGCAAAAAGCTAGGGCCCATTTAACTTTCAAATTTTAACAAGAACTCCACACGCCAACAAGAGGCTTGCAAATACCACTGTAGTTAATCATAATGTCTCTTATGTTTTCGCCTAGAGCCTGCCCATTACTTACCATTAGTTGGCTCCCATGTCACTCAATTCCTTGGTTCCTATAGGTTCCCTCCTCCCGCTCTCCAATTCTTTGCCACCCTCAAGCCTTGTGATGCTTGATCCCCCCTCCCCTGCTGTTTTTTACATGTTACACAGCGGCACGGCCTGCTGTGCAACATGGCTTAGAGAGGAAAAAAAGCGCTATGATGCGGTCAATACTGTCCGCGCAATAATGCTTTTTCCTTGTTACTTAACAGACCGCTACTCAGTCAGCCTTTAATGCTTTCATCCACTAGTGACGTCAGACACAACGGGGAGTGCCTAACTCCCTGAGAGGTCTTGCAACTTTTTCTTAAAACAGGAGTTCCAGAAGAGACTTTCTTTGACATTGTTAATAGGCTTCATTTTATTATTTCACTAAAAAGTTATTCGAATGTCTCTGCAGCGCCCTTTTAGCAGGCAACAAACACAGAAAAGAGCTTGCAGGCACGTGAAATGGCAAAGGCTATTTTTTTCATTTGTATGTGATGAGTTCATTTTAGTATGCGCAGTATGACTGTTTAAATTTTGAAAATGCAGACACCGAATAACTTGCTTTTATGTATGTATTTTAGGTTTTTGATACATGTTTCTGCCTCAAGTCACCTCGGAGTTCCATAACTTAATAAAGGAACTCTATCTTCGGCCACACTCCTCTATATGATCAAGGAACTTCTTGGTGAATTGCAATATCCTTATAATGTACGGCAAGGGGCACTTTATCCCATTTATAACAGAAGTGAACCTGCTATCCCGATATAAAAGTCTGTCTCTAATTTCCTTATTACAGGCCACTTGTGAGACACCTATTAGCAAGTAATAATAAATGACGTAGCTGCTCAACTGTAATACGTTATTACAGTTGAGTTCTGAAGTCACAATACTTGCTGCCAGAGACAGCAGCCAGGGTGAAACACAGGTCACAGAGTAGTATTACAGCTGCAGTTTAAACAAGGAAAAAGGGAACTGGCTCTTCATTGTGATATGTTTTATACAATGGAAAAAGAGATCAACAGAAAGGAAATGGTTTGGTAGCATGTTTATTTTTTTCCACATCGTAGGTCATTACAGGAAAGAGAGACTCTTTGTATGTGTCTACACACTCTTGGGGAAAACATTTTTAGGCTGATGTACACTAAACTGATTCTAATATATTTTTGCAGACATGACTGCTTTTATTCTTCTAGTCTGCTATGAATATAAAAGAGCAAGACACCTGGGATTTAATAGGTTTTTGGGAAGGTTGATGATGTCATCATTCTCTTAAAAGGAATAAAATACCCTCTGCCGTACAATAAAACACTTTAGAGTTGCCTGATGTAATAAAAGAACTCAGCCTTCGGCCTTGTTCCTGTATATGGTCATGGAACTCCACGGTGACTCACAATACCCTTGTAATGTATCCGGGGGTACTGTATTTCAAACATACCACATGTTTGCCTGTGTTACTGTTGCCCAGTAGAACGATCCTCACTCTCCGCACCTCGGTAGGATGGAAGACTTGAGTCGGAGTCAGCCTTGCCATGATACCAACTCATGCAGATCACTGTATGTTCAGAAGTCAGCTTTAACTCACTGACCCATCCTGGTGGCTATTACAAAGGTTTTAGGGTAAAAGACTTTGAAAGCAAGGGTGATGCAGTAATCCATTCAGACATAAAGCTCTGTATAGACACTGCCTGGGGGCGCACCTGCCTCTGAATCGGGATTAGCTGAGCCACTCCATTTTATCAGAATATAAATAATTTCCTTGGATGGAGCCTTCCCTGCGTTAATTGCCACATCCTCTCCCATGAAGGGGCGCTCATTCCCTGGAGCACAGTACAATGGGGGCTTGGATTTTAATGGATACTCACAATTTGGTATCAGACTTTTCATCTCAAAACGTCGAAGTCTCTTTCAAAACCACAAATCTCACTCCTGTGGGATCCTGAGATGTATTATATCATGTGTTGATCTGTTTTTGGGTGGTCAGATGATAGGGCAGTGGCTAGGTATGCGATCAAGGAAGACACATGTTCAATTGATTTTAGTTACCGAATGTTGATCATGCTATAAAAAAGCACTCATACATGTCAGAGTAGGTGTTGGAGTAGAAGGAGGTTTGCCAACGATCAGAACCAGAATAGGGTCGGGATTAATGAAAGCAGACTACAGCAAGCCCACGCAGATTGGGGTTGAGGGGAAGGGGAGGTCTGCCATGAGGCCCATTATAATCCCCCTACCACATCTTTTAAATATTGCACACAGATAGGGAGCTGCCACCAAGATATTATTCAGACTTTGGGCGACAAGATAGCTCAGTGCCCCATCCCACCCAAAAAAACAGTCCTGAGCAACCCAAGTATGATAGAAAAATAGTAAATGTGTCACTACTGCTGTCAGTTTTTATGAGCCCCAATAATATTATTCACGAGCTTTATAAAATGTTGATCGCTTTAACAAGGCTGCAGTTTGACGACGTGGGACGGCTCCTGAATATCATTAATCACAAGCATAAAAAGGAGGCGTTGTGTTGAGGTAAAAACACTACAAAAACCACATGGCGGCATTTCCACAGCTGGGTCAGATACTCAGATGACTTCCTTTGGGTCCCTTGTTCTTCAGTTGTAAACCCATATAGTGAACCCATATATATATACATGTACTCCTATGTTCTGCATTTTGTTCTGGAATGAAAATAGTCCTCCACTCCTGTTCCAGCATGCAAACAGCGTCAACAAATCTTCTCAGAAGCGGTGATGAAAGGGTGCCACCTTTCCTGCTGTCCTCGCCAGAGCACATCACCGCTGCTTGCAGCTGTTCTATCTTTTCTTCTTTTCATCCTTACATACTTCTTTCTTCCTTTCTTCTTCTTTGTTGCCTTCCTTCTTTCTTGCCTTATTTCTGTCCTTCTTTCATTCCTTCTTTCTTTATTATATTTTTTTCTTTGTCTTTCGTTTCTTCTTGCCTTCATTCCATCTGTTTTGCCTTTTTTCAATCTTTCTTGCCTTTTTCTTTTTTCTGCCTTCATTTTTCTCTCCATCTTTCTTTCTTGACTTCTTTCCTCTTTCTTTCTTGCCTGACTTGTTTCTTTTTTCTTTCTTGCTTTCCTTGCCTTTTCTCTTTCTTTCTTGCCATTTTACTTTCATGCCTTCTTTCTCAAAGGCAAGAGGCTAGCAGACAGTACCAGACTTTTTCACGTCTGTGTTAACCAAGACCCTTTTGATTTTGCTAAAATTGTGTGTGTAACATAAATACTTATGGGCTTTTCAGCCAGACTTCATCCATTGGTCAAGACCAAAGTACTCATCCTGGACCCGCCCCCTCAGCCTGGGACGACTCCTGGTGGCCCGCCGCACTGGGAACCCCTCCCAGCCCCACGGACCACGCACGTAACCCCGGCATCATACTGGACTCCTCGCTCACAATGAACTGCTAGATCAACGCCGTATCCTCATACTGCTTACACACGGTCCGCCTGCTTCAAAAGACATTCAGATGGATCTCCACAAAATCCAGAAAGACGGTCACCCACGCACTTATCACCAGCTAACTCGACTACGGCAACGCACTCTACGCCAGCGTCACCCAGAAACAGCTCAGGAAACTACAGAACGTTTAAAACGCAGCAGCCTGACTGGTCCTCGACAACCCCGCCGCAGCCACATCACACAACACCTCCGACAACTCCACTGGCTCCCAGTCAATAAGAGAATCACCTTCAAGCTCCTCACACATGCCTACAAGGCTCTCCACGACGCAGGACCAGCATATCTTAACCACCGCCTCTGATTCCACGTACATGCTAGACAACTTCAATCCGCCCAACTTGCCCTGGCCACCGTCCCACAGATTCACAAGACCAGAACCGGAGGAAGATTCTTCTCCTACCTCGCCGCCAAGACCTAGAACACCCTGACCCTCCCCCTCAGGCAATCCCCGTCACTGACCCAATTCAGGAGGATCTCAAGACCTGCCTCTTCTACTGAACCTCCTTGCCCAGACGGATCAGCAGCGCTCCCTCAGTGTCTTGAGACCCTCACAGGTGAGTAGCCCCGCTATACAAACTCCTGATTGATTGATTGATTGGTCTGTGGTTGTGTCATTCACATTTTTCGTCCACCCACTCCAGCAAGCGTCAAGGGGCATTATGTCAGCTCATTTCAACCATTGGCTGACTTCACTACGAGTTACGGAATACCGTCCTCTCACAGGGAGCACATCCACACACAAAGTGGTTCCTTTCCGTGCCAGGGAGTACTATGATTAGGTGTGCTTTTTGAGACCAAAACCAAATTTTTTTGCCTTCAGCCAATGTTTTTTTTCTTCACAGTGATGAGGGCCCAGCAGCTTTCCGAACCATAAAATTTTGCAAATACAATGACAAAACAAAACAAGAATTGCCAAAAGGCTGGTGGCCAATGCCAGAACTATTGGCTTTGCCAATGCTTGTTTTTTTTTGGTCCAGTGAAGTCAGTGAAAACATGCAGTATTTGCCTGGCTGCTCTCCTGTCACAACTATATATACATTTTTAAACATGCATTGTGTAGGAAACTGGGTTTTTGTTGCAGTAGTCCCCCCACTTTTTGCCTGGTATTTGATGCAACTTTGTAGGGAGCTGGAGTGAGGGAGCCTGGAGCTCACTCACGCGACTAGCTGAAGTAATCACAATGAGAAAGACAGTTTTAAGAGTGGGAAGAAAGAGAGAACTGCTGTGCATTGGCTTGAAGAGCACATGAGCAAAGTCAGGACCAAACTGAGATCACACTGTGGCATCACAAACAGTTTGGGAGGAAACATGTGTCAAATCTTTAAGAAATCACACCACAACAGGTGACTCAAACAAGGACGGTTGATCTGACATATGCAAAAAGGCCGAAAGGGCAGACAAATAAACTTTAATAGTACCCACCATAAGACGTTGCTAAGCAAAAGACAAAAGAAAAAAGAAAAAAAATCCGACAGTTTGGTTTGCACTGGATCCGTTTTGTGGACTCTACACCAGGCCACAAATGTCTCCCAGCGCCCAATATAAGCATTCTTTGTGCTGAAAGATGGAAAACAGTTAACTACTGCCGCTCAATCTGCATGCATGGACGTGTAGAGTGAGCATGTTTGGGTTCAGAACCCTGTCCAACTGCTGTGACAGCAGATCCCACTGACGCGGTACCCTGATCGTAGGATAGTTGCTCATGCCTAGAAGTTCCGGATATTACACTCTCCTGGCCCAGTCCAGAGCCACTGGGATGACTTTCGTCTGGTTGTTCCTGATTTTCTTCAGAACTCAGGGGTAGGAGAGGCAGCAACACAAAGGTGTACAGGATTACTGTGTGCCACTCTAGCCAGATTGTGTCTGCTAGAGAGAGCGTACTTGGGAACTCCAACGCAAACAAGTTTTGACACTGCACATTCTAGATGGTGGCAAAAAGATTCAGCTAGGTTTCTCACCACTGTCGCAAGTTGCCTTGCACCACAACGTGGTGCAACTTTATTCGGGCATCTTGTGTTTCTGTACTTCCACTTAAACTTACTACCTATTGTAGCTCTCTTCCTCCTGCCCCTTGCTGTAGTGACACCTTATGTGGGGCCAAAAAGAATTGTAAGCGCTTAGAGAGGATCCGGTGTAAGACTTACTGTGAAGAAAATAAATTGAAATGCAAGTTAGCCCTGAGAGATTACCACAAAGATTGCTGTTCCACTCAAGCCCTTTTCTACTCTGAAAAAATCACTATGGTTCAGAATTGTCCTAAAATGTTATTTCAAGTGGTTAAATTCCTATCTGATCCCACAACTATCTCTACTTCTATTCTACTTTCACAGATATAATGAGATGAATTGGCTGGCTTCTTCTGCAAAAAAGTGGCAGATATTAAGGCTTCCCTCGCTTCTAGTCTGATGACTCCCAGTACTCAGCTGCCAGCAGAAAAAGCAACCACTAATACCATGACTACTTGCTTTCAGTTGCAAGCAGGAAAAATAATGTCCCTTGGCTCCTCTTTTCCCTGCTTCTTGAACACTTTCTCGCCTATTGATCTTTTGATATTTCCAGCTCTCCTCTGGATTCCCTTCCTCCCGTTATTTTAGCAAACTTTGCCCACAACCATTTGACATGGTGATACATCTTTTGAATTTTTCATTCTTCCTGAAGGTCGAGCCCCTAAATCCTGGACACCTGCAATGATTATTCCCCTACTGAAGAAGCCGAATCTCGAACCTCTTACTTGGTCTAAGTACAGACCAATTTCGCTTCTACTTTTATTTGCAAACATTTTTGAAAAACACGTTAATCAGCATATATCAGTGTTTTTAGAAACAAACGGTCTTCTCCACCTCTCTTAATCTGGATTCAGGGCTGGCCACAGCACCAAGTCCATTCTGCTCGGAGTCACTGAACAGTTCAGGGTCCAACTAGATATGGGTAGCACCACAGCACTCATTCTTTTAGATCTCAGTGCTGCGTTCCACACTGACTGGAGGACAAGGGTATTCAAGATCTGGCCATGACTTGGTTAAGTTCATTTTTACATGACCACTCTTTTCAGATCTCAACCAGAATCTACATTTCCAACTCATACCCTTTATCGTCAGGTGAACCTTGGGGCTCAGCTCTCAGCCCGACCCTATTAAACATTTATGTGCGACCTCTGGCAGATTTAGTGAAAAACTGTGCTCACTTTCCTATGTGGATGACACCCAGATTATTGTCTCCCTCTCTCCCAAGGAAGATTGCATCTCTGATACTCTTAATACCTGCCTCACGAGAGTAGCTGCTTGGATGAATAACAACTCCCTCAAACTAAATGGAGATAAGTCGGGAACGGCGGGGCCGGCATCGGCCACGCCAAAAGTATGGCGGTCGTGCCGGCCCCCTCCGGAGACCACAGAGGCAAGCCTGTCGCGCACGTTGGTGACGCGACGGGCGAGCCTCGCTACTCATTGGTCCCGTGTCGGGGGGCGTGCCCCGGAAGTGATTGGTATCACTTCCGGGTCACGCGAGAGGATAGCGCCAGGCCGGTGGGAACCGGCCTGGCATAGAAATCTTTAAAAGGCTGGCGAGCGCGGGAGTAGGTCTCTTTGCTCCCCGCTCCCCAGCCCACCACACCAGCCTCGCTAGGAGGCTGTAACTGTAATTTGCCCACCCACCGTCCCCTAAAGCGAAGGTAGTGACAACAAGCGGGTATAAGTATTTCGTGGTATGTGTATCAAACTTGTGTTTTCCCACCAACGTTTTCAGTTTACAGGTCTTCAATCGTCGTATTTTAGTTGCTATTCCTAGGTCAGGCGGTAAGGTCATGATTGGTGAGCAGTAAATTTAAGGTCCTTAGAGGGCGGCGCCATTCTTGAATGGGGTCGCCCAAGTGGGAGGGACAAGTGGTCTCTCCTAGAACTCCAGGGGCAGTTTACAGCCGGTTGGCTGGATGGGTGCGGGGGAGGGGAGTCACGCTTTCCCTAGGCTGGTTGGCCACCCCGCACGTGCACAAGGTCGCCAGTAAACGGTGCAGAACTGCAAGGGCCCCTTTATGGAGATAAGATACAGAGCGTACGGGGGTAACCGGGGGGGAGTACCCTCACGGTAAACGGGCCCTCTGCGCATGCGCACTCCGGCTGGAGGGCGTGGTTAAAAAGTTGATAAGGATCTGACACCAGTTAGTGACCTTGCCGTAGGCCCAAATAGGATACGCAGAAAAGTAAAATGCTGTGATGATTATTAAAGATATGTTAGATTCGGATAGGAAAACCTTTGTATTAGAGTCATGTTAAGGTTAGCCAACCGACATATGTACTTATCAATTGTAATCAGTGTAATGCATAATTTTCTGCGTAATTGGTAAATCTTGTATATATTAATAATGTTTTCGTTTTGTTAATAAATACGGCCGGGGGTTTACGACCCCCACATCCAAACCCTTCTCATGTCATTTAATCGGGGTCCAGTTATGGGAGGAGGGGGTGTAGGTAGTACCTGGCCATATGAAATTCTGTTGGTGGGTAATCAACCTCATCTCTGGGGGTCTCCATTTCAGGTCTGTGACTCTCTGTACTGTCCCTGCCCCTGTCTCAGTAGTTAGGAACTTAGGTTTCTGGCTGGGTGACAAACTCTCAATGAATCATAAAGTCGCCAAGGTAGCTTCCACCAACTTCTTTTTAAGATGGATAAGAAAAATACTTTGGCTGCTGCCATTCTCTGCTCAAAGGATGGTAATAATGAATGAATAGAATTTCTAAAGCGAGAGGCTACTCCAAGAAGTATCCTGGCACTACTCGGAGAATCAGAAGATTAAGAAAAAAAAACTCATTAAAGAGTGAAAAGCCAAGTCTTAAGTTGCTTTCTAAAGGATTGTTCACTTGGCGTAGTTCAACAGGCAATTTGTTCCAGGCTTGAGGGCGCAAAAGAGAAAAAGGTCTGCCTCCGGATCTGGCTCGTTTTACCCTCTGAACTTTGGCTAAGTGAAGAAGCATAAAGATCTAGTGGGAGAGTAGAATTGGATTCTAGAGGACAGATCATTTGGGCCAGATTGGTCTAGTGCCCTATGCATAAGGGTCCACGTCTTATACAAGATCCTATTTCTAACAGGAAGCCAATGCAGATTCTTCAGAGGAGAAGTAATGGAGGCTCGCTTAGGTAGATGTAAGGCCGAGCGAGCAGCTGCATTCTGAACAGTTTGTAATTTCTGCAGTAGATATTGTGGGAGTCCTACATAAAGGGCATTAGCATAATCCAGTCAAGACACCACCAAAGCCAGAAGAACCGTGATCCTAACAGGCAAGGAGAGGATTTGCAGAATTTGTTTGGCTGTGCACAGCAGTCTAAAGCATGTACTGACTACCGAATTTATTTGGGTTTGTAAAGTAAGTAGTTTGTCAATCTTGGAACCTAGGTTTTTCACTACTTCAGTTTGGGCGTTAGGAGAGGGAGCCTCGTCTGGCCAATGAGTTCGTAGGTCGAAGGTGAAATTGTGTCCGAAGCTAAGAATCTCAGTCTTATCAGTGTTGCACTTGAGTGGATTAAATCCCAACCACTAAAAGACCGCAGAAAGACAGGATTTGATGACGTCTTGATTGATTGGCTCATCTTTCTTAAAGGCAAAGAGTAACTGAGTTTCATCGGTGTAAGATACTATCTTGTCCCCAAAGGACCCGACCAGGGTAGCCAGAGGTGCAAGATAGATGTTAAACATGGTTGGACTAAGGGCCGAGCCCTGGGGTCCTCCCACTGAGACTTTACTCTTGCTGGAGGAAAAAGGCGGCAGCCAGACCTCTTGGTGTCTGTCCTCGAGAAAGGAAGCCAGCCATCTTAATTAATGCTGTACCCCTAATACCAATGTCCAGCAGCCGGGCAAGTAGCCTGGAGTGCGGGACCATATCAAAAGCAGCAGAGGGATCTAATAAAACCTGGACTGCTTTGCCGCCAGCATCTAAGGTGAATTTAATCTCTTCAGACACTTCCAGAAGGACAGTCTCCATGCTGAATCTTGGCCTGAATCCTGCCTGGCTGGGGTGGAGGAGCCTATTCAATGTAGTTTGAAGGCTGCCGATTAACGAACCTCTCCACAGTTTTTGATGGAGCAGGCAGCAGAG
Organism: Calotriton arnoldi; assembly: GCA_963921515.1. NCBI lineage: Eukaryota > Metazoa > Chordata > Amphibia > Caudata > Salamandridae > Calotriton > Calotriton arnoldi. Next base: position 3,363,552 of record CAWUFW010000757.1, on the reverse strand, counting down.
AAATGAGTTTATAGTTACTTGGAACATTTGGATCTATGTTAGTTTTTTTAGGAGTGGCAGAATCTTGTCCTGCTTCCAGGTGGAGGGAATGATCCCAGATGCCAGGGATCTGTTGAGAAGGGAATTAAGCACTGGGTTGATGGCATCCACCCCTTTTATAAAAACAGACAGAGGACAGTGGTCAGATAGAGAGCCAGATCTGAGATTTAAAATGGCAAGTCTCGAGTCCTCAAGTGGAATCGGGCCAAAGGAGGAAAGTTCGCAATGAACTGCATCCGGAGGAAGAAGGCAAAAGTCAGGAGGATTCATTGTTGTAAGGCTACTTTGGATTTCTGTGATTTTATTCTTAAAGAAAGAAGCAAGTTGTTCCCACCATTTAGCCGAAAGAACTGCGCTATGGTGACATGCTACAGGATTGAGGAATTCTTTTACAATCTTGAAGATCTCAGTTGATTTATTATCTACCTTATTGATCTTATCCTCGTAGAATTCTTTTTTAGTAGCATTGATTAGATAGGTATTTTTTGAGTGCTGTCTTGCACTTGATTTTATCCTCCATCTTGTAATGGCTGCGCCAGACTCTTTCGGCTTTCTTGCAGGTATTTTTTGCCTCCCTAAGAGGTTTATTAAGCAGGGGCTGCAGTTCTTAGTCCTATCTCCCACTCGACTGGAAGGGGCTAGCTGTACCACTGCGGATCGAACCCAGTTATCAAGCCTTAACCATCAAGGTTGGATTATGGCAATAGTCTTTATCAAGGGGCCGACTATGGGAATATGACTCATTACAACACGTAGTAAAACAACGCGTGCCATTACAACGCGGGTATTACTACGCGTTGTATTACAACGACATGCCATTACATCGCATACTTTTACCACGCATATTCCTTTACCACGCATGCCATTACAACGCAAAGGCATGCGTGGTAAAGGTAAGCTCATGGTAAAAGTATGCAAGGTAAGTAACACTACTCTGCCCTAAACCCTAATTTAGTATCCCTGCACGACACTCCCCCGCCCCCCAGTCCTAACACTACCCTGCACGACCCCCGACACTACCCTAAACCACTACCCTACACTACACAAACACCACAACACTACCCTAAACACTAATACACTACCCCCAGTCCGGTCCTCCCCCGACCCCCAGTCCGGTCCCTACACTCACACACTGCCCTGCACGACCCCCCCGACACTACCCTAAATCCTAAACACTACCCTACACTACACAAACACCACGACACTACCCTAAACCCTAATACACTACCCCCAGCACGACCCTCCCCCTTCCCCCAGTCTGGTCCCTACACTCAAACACTGCCCTGCACAACCCCCCCGACACTACCCTAAATCCTAAAACACTACCCTACACTACACAAACACCACAACACTACCCCGACACTACCCTAAACCCTAAAAAAGTAACATCCACCCCCAAACCCCATTACCTCTCTCTCCTCGTGGTTCCTCTCTCCTGGTTCCTGCGTCGTCTGAGGGGCGGTGCACGTCGTTGTGAGGAAACGGAAGAGCCTCAGTTTCCTCACAACGATGTGGATCGCTATTACATCGCATGCGTTGTAAAAGCGCATGCGATGTAAACAACGCATGCGATGTAATGGCATGCGTAGTAATGGCTACGCGTTGTTACATCGCATGCGTTGTAACGCATGCGATGTAACAACATGCGGGGAAACAGCCGCGTAGTAAAGGCTGTTTCCCGACTATGGCAATATTCTTTATCAAGGGGCCTCTAAGGCTTTACTCCGAGGCCTTCAAGTAGTCCAGAATGCGTCCACCAGATTGTTATTCCATCTTCCTAAGCAATTCTCCACCTCAAATCTTCAAGACTTTCACTGGCTTCTGACTAAGGAGCAAGTCCACTTCAAAGCTTTGTGCTATATGCATAAGGCTCTGTCAAATGCACATCCGCTGTCCCTAAAATCACTGGTGGCACTTTACTGTTCCAACCGTTCCCTTCAACCTAGCTACAACAATCTTTCCACAAATCCCAGCGTTATGAGAACCCGATAGGGTAGTCAGTATTTTTCATTTATGGGTCCCAAATTAAGAAATTCTTTACCCGCCTCTATGAGATCCAGTAAGTCCTTCGGTGTTTTTTTGAAACTTTAAAAGACCTGGCTTTTCTAACGCTTTTGTCTTTCTTCAAGTCCTCCTGTTTTTCCCTAGCACTGGGAAACCGTGGAAGGGTAGTTAGGCGCTTTTCTAAACAATAATAATAATAACTGGCATTGGTAATCCGCTAGGCGTCACCGGCTGTGCTTGTCTGCCCTGGTGTTTAAAGATGCCACCAGGATGCCTACAGCCCAAGACAAACGTTTCATCGCCTCATCCACATAATGCAGCCCTTTGGCACCTACTCAGGATATTGCATCAACTGGGATAAATCCCTAGTGTTTTCTTTGGCAGGGGCGCTCCAACCCTTGACGTCGGTCTGCTCAGAATTGGTCCATAGAGAGACGTTTAAGTATTTGGGTCTATGGATCACCAAGAAAGAGGAAGACTTTATGCGGCTCAATGTGCAGGCACAATTGGACCGACTGAGGGAGGACATTGTACACTGGAGACGACTTCCTGTCTCCTTGATGGGCAGAGAGGTTATTTTCAAAATGATGGCCCTCCCACGTCTATTGTATGTAGTCCAGAATACCCCGTATCAGATACCGGAGACGTTTTTTCGATCCGTCGAGTCCGAGCAGCTCCTATTGCTGTGGGGGGGAGGTAACCCCAGAATTGCACTGAAGAAACTCCAGAGAGGAGTGTATGAAGGGGGCCTCGCCGTTCCTGACATCAGGAAATACTACTGGGCGTCTCAGCTCGTCAATATTAATGGGTGGGCCTTCTCACCATTAGAGAAACCGGCATACAGAGTAGACCGTTTGGCATTCAGCAATAACAGCTATTTGACGGAACTATATCGGAAAGGGAGAGGTAATTCGCCCCTCCCGGTACATACCCGAACGGTCATCGAAGCATGGCATAAAGCAACCAAAATGACTGGGTGGGCAAACAAACTTACAGAGCAGACTCCTCTCTGGGACGGTGGTCAATTGGGAGAGCTGACACGACTAACGGGCTTTCGGACATGGAGCCTTATTGGGATCGACCATTTGGGGGATGTCTGGAAGGGCGGGAAAATGTTGGACTTTAACGCCTTGCGGGAGCAGTTCCAGATGGGGGGGGGGGGTGGGGGAGTATCTACGTTACCGACAGCTGCGCCATGCGCTTCATTGCCATCTGAAAGAGGGGTCCACGTTACCAGAATACTCGCCACTTGAGGATCGTCTCCTCCTGGACCCCATGATCGATAAGGCAATCTCTCTGACTTATCGGAAACTGATTAACAACTCCCCAGACTGTTTGGGCCCTCTACATGAGGCTTGGGAGTCTGACGTGGGCCGAAGCCCTACAGACTCCCCGGGAAGTAGCTAGAAGGGCACGGTTCAGGCTGATTCAACTCCGTATTCTCCACAGGTCCTATGCTTCCCGAATAGCTCATGTTAGAATGGGCAACTGTGTGACTGACGAATGTGTGCGGGGCTGTGGCGAGAAAGGGTCTTTCTTCCATATATTATGGTCATACCCCAGGATTCAAACGTACTGGGACGGCATAACCCGAGTGATGACAGCAGTGGTGGGTGAGTGTGTCCCGCTAGAACCAAGGTGGCTCATCCTGGGAGTGACGGGTGAGACGACATGGCCGCAATGGGCCAAGACCTGGCTGGCCTTGGCGGGAGGAGTGGCCAAAAGGAACATCGCACGAGCATGGGGAGCAGTGGCAACCCCCACACTCGCAGCCTGGAAGAAAGATCTAGACTGGTGTTATGGGGCGGAACGGGTGATATATCAGAGCCGGGATTGCCCACGTAAAGGTGAAAAGATATGGGGTGCTTGGGCTAAGTATAGAGGCCACTGGTAGACGCCATGAGGAATGTTTCACATTTGCTTGGGGGAGGTGATGTTATTGTATATTCCAAGAGAATGAGGTTGTCTAATAGCCTGTAACTGCGATGGGGTACGCATCATGTACTGTAAAACCTGTGTCACATGTCTCTCCTGCTATGTCAATTTGAAAATGATGTTGAGCTGAAGCCTGTATTATGTTCAATAAAAAGGTTTAAAAAAAAAAAAAAAGATGCCACCAGGAGGCTCACGATCAGGGAGAGGACCTGATACTCCAGCCAACTGAGAGGTGCAGAGGCTCTTAGCACTTAACCAAGAATCCCACTCCGCCATGCTTGTTGCAATATCACATGGCAGTGATTTTGTCCTCAAGAACCTCCACAAGCCTTCCCTTGATGGATAGCAGGAAGGCCTTCAACGCCAGCCGGATGGCTAGAATCTACAATAGATTTATGTAGAGCAGGGTTTCCAGAAGAGACCAGAGCCCTCTAATCTTCACCTCTCCAAATGGCCTCCCCAGCCCAGCAGTGATGCATCAGTCATCACCATCAGCTCTGAGCAGGGGAGGGAGTGGGATCAGCCACTGGTCAGGTAGCGGTCGAGCAACCACCACGACAGGTCTTTTGCAGTCTCCTCTGAAACCTGAATGACTTTCACAAGGTTCCCTGGTGCTGGGCCCAGTGAGACTTCATGTCCCACTGCAGAGCCTGCAAATGCCACCTGGTAAAGTGGACAAGCAGGATGCATGAGGCCAACAAGCCAAGATGTCTCAGAGCTGCTCTAACTGATTCAGGACCGAGACTGAAACAACTGGATCACATCCGATATGTCCTGGACTCCTTGCGACGGTGGAAAGGCCCTGAACTTCAATGTGTCCAGTACAGATCTATAAAACAAAGCCTCTATTAAGGAGTCAGGTGTGACTTTGGCTCGTTGATCGAGAACCCCAATGATGTCAAGGGATTTGCCATCATCTGGACAGCCAGACATCGATTTAGAGAAAAACTGATATCCTCAGCAACCACTGTCATCACTTCCATGAATACTCAAGGAGCGCTGGCAAGTCTGAAGGGGTGCACGCCAAATTGAAAATGCTCCTGGCCCACCTTGAACTGCAGGCATCGTCTGTAGGACTGCAGGACAGGCACATGAAAGTCCGCACCCTGCAATTGCAAGGCGACAATCCAATCAGATGGATCCAGGGCAGACACTACTTCTGCCAGTGTAAGCATTTGGAATTTGTTCTTCCGTAGGAAGGCATTTAGAAGGCAAAGACCTAAAATAGGATAAAGGCTTACATCCTTCTTTGGCATGAGGAAATAGCGAGAGTAATAACCCATTCCTAGTTCCGGAGTCGCCCCCCCTTTTGATGTCAAATTTTGGAGAGTAGAGCTCACACCACTTGCAATAAAATGGATAGATGCTCCTCTGAGAGCCGCTCTGATATTGGTGGAAGTTGTGGTGTGACAGAGAGAGCACTTCAGATGATCTGGAGGATCCATATGTCGGATGTGATGGATGGAAACCCTCGGAGAAAATGTTGAATCCTGCCTTCCACAGAGTGGTTGTGTGGCACTAAGTGCAAACTAAAGTGGCTTGGAGGATGATGTCACAGGGGAGGTGGGTTGAGAAGATCGGTTTCCCTGGTGACCTGCAAGTTTTCTGCCTGATCCCAGTCCCTGGCCACGAAAGGGCTCAGGTGACCACAGCAGGAGGGCAAGGTTTTTTTTTGCTATCTATACGCCAAACCTGTGGAGGAGCTGCAGAAGGGCTGAAACTCATGGGGGAACAAATCTAGAAGGGACCGAAAGGTCCAAAGAGTTAGATGGAGCTTTCCTTGAAGCACTAAACTGCAATCAGCTTGTTTGTCAAAAAAAACAAGCTCCATCAAAAGGGCTTAGAGCAGGAGTGAAACTTGTGTAGTTTCTTTAGATGTTTAGCGACATACAGCTTCACTTCATGGTCTCAAATCGCCTTGAAGTACGTTACAGCATATTTTTCACATGACTTGGGGTCTTGCCCCGAGTCCAAACACAGGGGAATACCTTGTGCGTGTCCGTCACCGACATCTGTTTAAAACAGTCACAACATGGTTTGAATGCTGTAGTTTTAAGTGGGGTACTAATTTCCTTGCACACTGGAATTCGATTTGGCAAAACTTGTTAAAACAACAAAAAAGGAAGTAGAGCTCCGGATCCGCGTTTGGGAGCATGGAAAGAAAGAACTAATGTCAGCACATGGGTGGTGCTTATAAGCAGCCCTGCTCCATGACTTCCAGGTCGGACCGAAGTCCACGCAGAGACACACAGCACCACCTGGTGAGGCATGGGATTACTGTTGTGAAAACATACGTATCCGGTAAATTCGGTAAATTCTAAAGGTGAGGAATCTGCAGTTAGAAGTGTTCAGCAGAATTGCAGTGATATGCAAGGGTCAGCTGAGTTGACACCAGCCTGAGGAGAGCCTGTGTCACATGTTTAGTATGGAGGGCTTTCTCTGGGTTGGGTGTTGCCGATTCCTGCTGCTGAGCCCTGCTTACAAAATATCCCTCTTTGGGTTCTGTGTCTCTGGCCTCTGCTCAGCTGCATAATTCCCAATTCCAGTCTAGCTGGGTGTTTTGTGTGTCACAGTGAGGGCTTGCTTGCCTGAGTTTCTTGACTTCGCATATTCTTCTTCCATAATCATGGCCTCACTGCCACTCATGGCCTTCCCCAGTTCAGGCATCTCCTCTGCGCTTGGTTTGTCGCTTTCATTTGGCATCTCAGAAGCACGGTCCTCTCTCCACCTTTTAGCCTCTCAGAGGCACAGGCCTCCCTGCTGCTCAGTGCCTCTCAGATCCTTCTCTCTCCTGCTCGTAGTCTTTCACAGGTGCAGTTCTCTCATTGTCACTCCCTCTCATAGCCATCTCTCTACTCCTAATCTTTAAGAGCCACATATCTCTCTCCAACTATTGTCCTTGCAGCGATAGGGCCTTATTGCCTTTCGGAGTCCTTTATCCCCTACTTTCGGCCTCTCTGCCTTATTGCCTTTCGGAGTCCTTCATCCCTTACTTTCGGCCTCTCCGCTGATCGTTGCCTCTAACAGGCACAGAACTCTCTGCTGATCCAGGCCTGTCACAGGCCCCTCTTCCACTCTTGCCCTTGCATAGGTGCAGGCCTTTTCCTGTATTTCAGGCTTCTCAGAGTTACAGGTCTTCGTCTGACCTCTATATCAGCAGTGTGTGTAGGCCAACAAGAGATTCCAAGAGTCCCAAGTCCAACGACAGCAAACAATGCCCTACACTGGACCCATGCTAACCGTTCTTTCTGATTAAATCCCTGCTATAAAATAATGTTGGCATCTGGTGCCCTGACACCATGCAGATATGAGCCCACACCTAGGTTGCTAAAGTCAGTTAAAGGGAAGCTAATCTGAAAATGGCACCTTAAAGAGGCGTTGTGTGAGGAGTCAGAGGACATGAGCAGGGTGGCGGTAGGAGCCATCTTGAATATGAAGGACCCATCTGCACTTTGAAGGTCCCATACATAAAAAGTATTGCGCTTGTAAAGCAGCACTTGCAGATTAGCACACCAGGCTTGGAGTCCCCATCCCTCTCATTTTATCCTCCTTTTCTCTTCATCTTTCCACCTAATCAGTCTTTGCTCCTTCTCCCTCGCACATGTCTGATTTACCCACTCACCTTTTCACTTCTCTCCTCTGCATACCTTCTCATTTCCTTCTTCCCTCTACTATTCGCTCTTCATTTCTTTGTTCATATTTTTTCACCCCAATTGCTTCCTTCATCACATGTACCCGACACTCAAATAATACCATTCTCATGATTTTCTTTCACTTGGCTCCCAGAACACATGCACTTAAATACCTTCCATCCTGTTTTCCTGCATTTCTCTTCCATGGATTCTTTTCTCCTCTCTCCTGCACTTATTTCTCCATGCTCTCTATTACAAATCTGAGTATGCCCCCTCTTTCCTGCAGTCTTCCTTCCTTCTTCTTGCACTCCTCTCTTTCCCGCCATCTTGGAGCCTTGTCCTCCCATCGCTCTCTCCTACACTCCTGTGGGACTAACTCTACTCCCTTATGACTTGGAGTACGACGATGCAAACGCTCTTACGACCTTCCTCGTGAACAAGACCTGGAACATGGATGAGTCAATTGACGTTGGACAGCAAGGAGCTTAAGGGAGCACCCCCTCAGCGCCTTAGGGTGCATGGTGTGGCAGTCCTAGCGTTGTGGTCTCACTCAAGACACCAGAGCATGTATGTATGTGTAAATAAATATATATATATATATATATCTCTCAAATGGGGGACCGTCACAAAAAATCTTCGACACAAGGTCAAAAAAAGGTCACTCAAAAAGTGACAGGGTGTAGTCCTTTTCCAGATCTGCACTGACTGGCGTGGAAATAAAAGAACTGAGGTCAGCCCGCTGGGATGGCGCCTATATAGGTACAGCGCACGTCGTTTCTGGCGTGGACGACACCACGTGGAGCCGAATGACGCCACCTACCAGTGCACCGTAGTACTGCTCACCAAAAGTTTCCATATCCAGTCTGACACCAGGGGAATATTCTAAGGTAAGGAATCTGCAGCTATAAGTCTCTACCAGCTACATGTGTACTAGAGTAAGACAAAATGTTTAAAGGAGAAATTAGGAACGATTAATTTTATTGGAACTTAACTAAGTACAAGTGGTCGTTTGAAACACAAGCTAATTCAATAAAAGAAGGTGCATACTTTTTAGGAGATTTTATTCAACAGCTGAGATTTGTAACCAAAAAGTAGATTCCAGTATTAAATCTGTGGATAATTAACATAGAGCCTTCGTATGTTTCTAAGGCCGATGTTTTGGTATTAGTACAAATAAGCAAATCAATTAAGAAAATTATTTTTGAAAACTGATTTCTAAGCTTTCAGATCAAAATTGAATGGAAGTGTTTGGGACACAAGTGTCCTTAGGGCTGTTAAAACCAAATTCTGTTTAAAACGTATTAAATTGTTGGAATCCTTTTAGGAAATGTTTGTTTGTATAATAACAGACACCAGGCACATTATATGATAGTTTGTAGAAGGGAATCGGTACATCCTAAGGATTATTTTACTATCCTGTGTGTTTTTGTTCTTTATGTAATTGGGCTTTTTCTCACTACAATACACCTTACAACACAATGCACCACATCGGGTGGCATTCAGCACATGGCACCAGACCATTCAGCACCGCTATTAACACCCAACACATAAATCAACACCAAAGGTTGACAACATCACACCACACTACACCTTACCAAACAACACTGTGCCACACGAATTAACCACACATGCCCATAACACCATGCTCCACACCATACCCAACCATAGGCCTTTAAACAACAATACACCACATTACATCATCACACATAATACAACACACATGATACACTGCATCACTGCTAAACACCGCACCACCAACCATTTCACACCACTCAACCACTCTACAACAGTCATACCATACACAACGCACAAACAACATACGAACAATAACACCACTAACACAACATGCATCCCTCCCTGATCCTTGTTTTCTCGTTCGGGTTGGTAGTAAGACCAGCTTTCTTGGTTATAACCTGCAGCCATATTTGGCAGTAATGGACATGGGAGCAGACAGAGAACAGAGAGGTAACACGGGCACTAGTGAAACCTCAGTAATAAATAAGTGCAGAATACACGCTAGAACAGCAGTAACCCATGCTCTCAGGATCAGGCAGCACAATTTCACTAGGGATAGAGGACACAGACATAGGTTCAGCCTGAGGGTCACTTGATCTTACTCCTTATGTAGTGCCCTCCATTCTGGGGCAGCACACCACCAGGACATTTAAACCAACTGCTGTTAGGAACATAATATAACATATTGTAAACCCGGCCCTATTAATGTGCCTGCCTTCTGCATCTTTCAGGGCTGATGCTGTCTCAATTAAGTCCAGATTTTTCAATTACATTTTGATGCAGATTCGACACGAGGTGGGTCTTGTCTGTAATAATGCGAACACAGGACGCCAAAATATATCTGTGTTCCCCCTGTGCACGCCGGATTCTGCAAATTGTGTGATCAATCTTGCCTCCTATCTGCGCGCTCTCACTTAATGCCACCCACCGCATTCGGTGGGGCGCGCCATCCATCTCTGCCTGCGGAAACAGGTGTATCATTTCTAGTTAGTGAAAAGCTCGGATGGGAAGGTGGCTTTCTTCATGGAGATGACAGAAGTGAATGCAGGCGGCAAGGTCTGGGAGGTGGGCTTCACCGCTGAACCCCCCTGTTCCCTGCTACTCCATCATAAGAGGCTTCTAATGCATGCCTACATGTCATTAAGTGCTTGGACCTCATCACGGATAATGGAAATTTCATTCGGTGAAGAGGCAACACTTAGTATCTATGAGGGCATTGAGTCATGCAACTAGATATACTGCTATCATTAACAAAACAACCATTTAATACTCGCAAATTTAAGATTTCCATATTTAAATTCCGAAATTAGCAAATACTACTCATCTCAGTCAGCCAAAAATATGAATGTATAGCCCACGTGCAGTTATTTCATAGAATGCTATGTGTATAAGGCAAGACTGGTCCTCAACCTGCCAAAACACTGCCACATCTCCCAGCACCTGCGCACACTCCACTGGCTCCCTGTCGAGGCGAGAATCACCTTCAAGATGCTCACCCACGCACACAAGGCCCTCCACGGCACCGGACCAGCATACCTGAACAGCCGACTCAAATTCCACGCACCCCAAAGGACCCTACGATCAGCCCAGCTCTCCTACGCTGTGGTCCCCCGCACCAGAAAGACCAGATCGGGAGGCCGCTCCTTCTCCTTCCTCGCGGCCAAAGCATGGAACGCCCTTCCGCTCCACCTCAGACAGACAACATCGCTCCCCATCTTCGCAAGAAACCTCAAAACCTGGCTTTTCGACAGACCCCCTCCTTGATGGATGGAGCCTGCACCCCTCCCTCCCCCCCAGCGCCTTGAGACCCTTACGGGTGAGTAGTCGCGCTTTAACAAACCCCTGATTGATTGATTGATTGATTGATTGAATGTTAGAGCTCTGATCATGATTGGACTATGAGTCTCGCCTGTGCACAAACTCCTGTGTTCCCCCAAAATGGGATTGCTAATAGACCACAATTTGGGGATGTCTGCACATACTACAGGCGTCATGAAAATCCAAATGCAAATCATTATTCAACATAATCATGAAACGGAACCGGTTATAAACCTAGAAACTTTAAAGACCTAAATAATTTGATCACGGTTTCTGGCACAGCGGTAGAGAGTAGTTATGTGATCTACCAACTTAAATAGTACATTGGTGAAAACAATCTCCTTGGTGACTTCGAATCAGGTTTCAGAGCAGCAGACAGCACTGAAAGGACCATGACACTGGCGGTGGATGAAGCATTACACACCCTTGACAGTGGATACTGCTGCTTGCTACCGGTAGTGGTGGATATCTTAACACGGGATTGCGAATACTCCTGAACTAGTCGGCAGCATTCGGCAAGGTGAATCATAGAATACTACTTGGAACTCCACAGCAAAGCACAGGCACAAGAGACACGGTTTTAAAATGTTTTTTGTTCTGCGTAAACTGCTCTCAACAGATAGATGTGTCAATTCTTTAGTTTTCCTGATCATGCGCTTGCAAGGTGTTTCACAAGGAGAAATTCTTGCCCCAATTTATTTACTCTATATAGTGCATTTCTCGGGCCCATGCTCAGAAGCTCAGGCTTATCTAATGACGAATAAGCCGGCAATATGCAGTTGTATCTGAAAGTTTCATACCCTTCCTCACAAGATCAGCCAGCCCTAGATGACTTAACACCACTTAGAAATAAATAAATAATTCCACGTAAATCACATTTTTGCTAATCCCCTCCCCCCCAAGTGAACATTCAACTACACTCAGCTTGTTTCAGTGTGCTCTACATCAATCCTAAAATCATTGAATTCACAAAAGCCATTGGTTTGTACTCGAAAAGAGACTAAACTGCTCACGTACATTAAGAACTTGGTCAAGGGTGCAATTTCAGCATGGAAGTACACCATTTAATCAAGAACAACATTCGAGTGCAATTGTTCACTCCTTTGAGCGATCTAGAGGTGATTATAGAAAGGCACTTTCTCATGGGCATTCTCATGACACACCTCACCCACAAAAGGCTGACCTACACATGACTAGTACCGGGAGAAAATACTACATTGATATGATTCCAATCCGCGTCACATTCAAATGGGTGCAAATGCAAGGAAGATGTAAACAGTTGCCTACCTCAGAACTGTACACACTGGCATTCCTCACTAACTGGGGAAGAAGCTGAACATGTCAGGAGGTCTCCGTTCTCTGAGCAGTGAAGAGTCTTGAGCTCTTATTATTTCTCTCTTGCACTTCATAGGACTAACCTACTCAATTTCTTTAAGTGCTGAGCCTCTTGAATCCTCTTTCATATAGCTTACAATATCATATGTCTAATAGTATACAGTTCGGTTACTAATCTTCGGAATTATTATCTCATTCTTCCATATGCAGTGTAACTACTGTTCTTTTTATCTTGTGCTGCAATGTAAACTTTAGTCTGCTTTTCCTTACTGCAAACCAATCTGATGTCCTATTGGCTCTGCTTGCGCGACATCAAACCACAAACAAACAGCACAGTCCTCCCATGAGTCACAAAGTCAGACTGTACTGCTCTAGGCATGCTAGTGGTCTCCTACAGAAAGAGACATCTAGCCAACCCCCTTCCAAAGCACGTCTCTGTGAGAGACATATATGCTTACCTCATTTTTTGAGAACACAGCACTCCCTAATTTAATCTCAATTCTTGTTCTCACCAAACTCCAACCCCCTCAGGAGACATAACTTGGGATGAGAGAGTGAAGTGATGGGGAGACATTAGGAGGAAGGCAAGCGAGACATATAACCTAAGAGGACAAAAGAAGTAGGAAAAAAAAATTGTCACCAGGGATAGAAATAATTGAGGGGGGCGGGGAGTTCAAAATAGTGAAAGAAAGGGGAAGGGCAGAAGAGCAAGCGATAAGTAGAGACAAAGCATACTGAAGAAAGAGACGCGAAGGGGAGGGGTGAAAAATATAATAAACAGGAAGTGGAAGAGTTGAGCGAAATATAGTCAGGAAGGAAAGAGGAAAGAAAATCAGAGACAGAGGATATGAAGTGGGAAGACTGTGAGACATGCAGAGGAGAGACGAAAAGAATGGGACAGATGGCGGAAAGAGAGATGATTGGAGAGATTGGGGTGAGAGGAACGAGAATGTGAAGGAGAGACGGTGTTAAGAATGGGAGGAACGGAGGAGGAAGAGGAAAAGAGTGGGACGGAGGGCATATGGAGAGGCGGGAAGAGAACGGTGGAGACAGAGAAAGAGTTCGAATGGTACATACAGGGCTTTAAGTGGGCCGGGTCTCACCGGTGCTGAGCACCGGCAGTTTTTTAAAGGGGGCCTCGAAACGGGTCTCTATTGGGCTCTGTGTTGTGCCCTGGCACAGGTGGTCCGTTTTTTTTCGGACTGCAGTGATGCAGGCACATCGATGTGCGCGTGCTCACACTGCTCACTTCTCACTAGTGGAGAAGTTACGGCATGACGTCATGCCAGGTGAGCGTTGAAGAGGAAGGGAAATCCTTTAAAGAGAGTCATTTTCTCTCTGGATTTCCCTTCTCTTTTTGAAACTCAGGAGCAGCAACATTGCCGTGGTGTCACCAGGGCTTTAAGTGGAAGCTTTTTCAATATTATATACAAGCCATAATTGCTGCTTATTTATCTTATGCAACTAACAACCATTGACAAAGCCAATAGTCCTAACTTGGTGTAGGTATGATGTTACTTGTTGTATCATATATATGGATGCAATGACAGAAACTGTAAAATACAAGTGGGGCGGCACACTATGCTAAGCACAGATTTTTAGCTTACGTGTTTTTAAGCCACGCCCTTAATTACATTGGCCACGCCCCTTTGAAATACCCCCCAGTTTTTTCATCCCACTTAAAGCCCTGGGTACATAGAAAGAGAGCAGGAAGAGAATGGGAGGGATATTCAGAAGGTGACAAAAGGAAAGAGAATGGGAGCGAGATATAGAAAAAGAATGAAAAGAAAGAATATGTTGGTAGAGAAAGAGGAAATAAGAATGGGGAAGACATGCAAGAGATAATAGATGGGGAAGAGGATGAAAAAGAAACAGAAGACGCAAGAGAGGAGAACTAGAAAATGGGAATAACAGCAGTCACTGGGTAGAGAAACTGGAAACAGCTCTGGGGTATAGTAGGAGTGATATAGGGAAGCGAGACAGAAATATAAACGCAATGGAAAGCACAAGCTCTAATAAGCATGATTGGAGCGCGCAGCCGTAAATCACCCCTTGGGAGGCGCCATTATTTCAGCACGGGATGCCCTGCTGAAGGCAGCAGAGCGCGGGTCAGGTGCTATTAGGATAATTTTTCAGTCAAAACACAGACAGAAAGGGAAAGAGACACATCGAATGTCGCTACTCCCCGTGTGCGGGTGGAGGGTGGGGACTCCTGACTCATAATCACCCCATGTTAGGCACTTAAGGCATTATTTACCCGGGTATCCAAAGGGACGATTGTTAATGTGTGTCACGACCACAGGCATAGCTGGGGGTATGTTTGGGGTGTTACACCCCCCCTAATAAATGTATTTTGTGATAACTAGTTGGGTACAGGTGCTTTCAGTTGGGTATGGTGCGGTGTCTGTCGGATTTCCCAAGGAATTTTTACACACACACGGACAAAAACGCACACACACTCCTTCCCTCTCTCGGTTTGGAAAGACTTAAAAATTGTTGGTTATTTCACAAAATAATGAGCTTTCTCTCACTTAGTACCCTCCCAATCGGCATTCCTCTCCTTCACTGCTGCCCCTTAAGCCCCTCTTGTGGGCCCTGCTTGTCGCATAATGTATTTTAACCTTATATGCCAGCCTGATCGTTGGGAAATCTGAAGCTCACACTCCCCCCAATCTTACTGACCAAGCTACGCCCCTGGTCACGACACAGAAGCAATGGTTTGCCATCAGAGGAAGCGCTGTGAATAGCATGAGATCACCCCTATGCCTCCCGCAGCAGTTCATGGTATCTGGAAGACCATGGCATACATCCATCCTGCTTCCTCGAATGAGTCCGCCTTCTTGGTAACAAGATAAAGTTGTTTTCTCCCTCCCTTGCAGACAGCACCTGATTATTTGTATATTTCTTTATTTTTGTGTTTTTATTAGTAACACGAGGTCCTGTTAACAGAACGCAAATAAAATATAAATAGACTTGCATCTGAGGTAGTACACATTGATTCTTAGTCTCAAAGGGAAATTTTATACATTGCTCACCCCATTTTATACATTGCCAAACTTTCATCTACTCCTAAAATCGACATTATTTCTCACAAAACCCCCAAGTTGTTCCTAAATCTAAACCTCATCTGCCTCCCAAATATGCCATTTTGGTGACAATTTTAATTCCCCATTGTAAGAAATTGGGTTATTGGTTGAGAAGGGGTGGAAGTCCCACTCAGGCAACATCCACAATCCATGTCAGGGAGAATCACAAAAGTCACTAAATTAAGCTGTGCTCAACCCTCTCGGAGCTGTCAGTCATCACTAGTGGATGCTGTAGAGTGAAGAGCAGGCCTTCAGCGGGAGTTTAGCGTTGGTGGCCGTTGACAGCAGCAGAATCTTGGCGCAAAGGGGCCAGTTCGCAAAGAGCCCATACGTCAGGATTTCACCTTTTCATCTTGGGAGGAGCTCAGACTGATACCAGCCAAGGGTCCAGGACATGGACGGCACCTCTTGGGGATCAAGAACTCTCTCCAAAGAGGCTAGCATGACTCTGGCAGGTGCAGTAGCAGGTCTACTGCCGCAGGTTAGTTGCAGTGAGGCCTCTGGAGCTTGTTATGTCCCTGCAGCTCAAACAGGAGGTCAGCCAACTGACCCTTGGAGTCACTCAGATTAGCCTGGGATGAAGGTGAGCAGGACCAGTCTTCCTTCTCAGACACCAAGGCAGTCCTCAAGCAGCGGGGTAGTCCTTTACCTGTTATGTAGACAGTTCTAGGAGTGTTCTGAAGAGTTGGTCTCAGGGTCCAATATTTATATCTGGTGCCAGCCTTTGTTTGTGAGTGGACACCCTGTCCTACTCCCACATCTGGTTCTGGAAAGTTCTACCTTTCCCCTGTCAAGGCTCCAAGAAGTCTGGAGTGACAAAAGACAGGGTCAGGTTCCTTTGTGTGTGCAGGAGGCAGAGCCCTTTAAAATGTATGTGGGGCTAGGTACAGCTCCTCCCAGTCATCCTGACAGGATGGTGCATCCTAGCCACACCTAAGCCCCCTTTGTGTTACAGTCTGGAAGCAATACATCAAACCCAACACCAGAGTCATTCACAGTCATGTGACACAGGATACAGATGTGTATGTTAGGGGCTTGCCCCTCCCTGTGGCATACTGAGCTTAGATTATACATATTCTGTCGACCACTAGCGGCCATGTCCTCCCCGACTCCCCAGCAAGCTTGTTTCTTGACCTTTTTCCTTGTCCCTCTCTTGACCGGCCTGCTACTAGATTCCTGGACTTAGCCCTCATTTTAGCTAAGCAGGCAGTCGCTATGCGGTGTAAGCAGTCCTCCAACCCCCCCTCCCACCCCTCATTACTGCCTTGTCCCAGATGTTTTCCATGGGGACGCATCGAGAGTACGCTGTTATATAGGGAGGAGCGCGCGGGTCTCTGGAAGTATTTCATTTCTCAAGCCTGGGACCTGTTACTTTAGCAATTTAAAATTAATATCAAGGACGACACTTGCCCACCATGAGGACTTTCCATAGTTTGCATCACTCACAGCCCCTGGGCTGAGCATCGGTATGGTGGTAGCAATGCTTTCCCCGGGCTCTATGGGGAGAGTTCTTGGAGGAGTTTCCTTTTTCTGTTCTTTACTACAGGGCAGATTCAGTGATGTGTTATGGGGTTTGATGAGACAGGGAGGGTGGGAAAGTCGAGGTTATTTCGCGGGGGGCTGGTTGTTAAGCTGTTCCTTTATTCCTAAAATGTATCCATTGCCCACCCTGGTAAAGGGCTGACTGGTTCGCTGCATTGCCTTTTGATGCGTGACGGTGTACTCTGTACTTGATTCTGCTCATGTTACATGCACCTGTACACCTATAAAAATGTGTTTAAAAAAAAATAATAATACACAGGACACTTGCAGAAGGCACAAATGGTTAGGACTAGAAATGGCAACTTTCTAAATGTGGCATTTTCAGAATTGTGACCTTAAATGCTTCTTTACCATACAAGAGGATTTTAAATTACAATTAATTTGAGTGTAAACAGTATATTTCTGTCTGCTTCCAATCCAAAAATTATCACTTATTAAATGTAATACGGTAACTCAGTATTAGTCAGGCCTTACCACAGTGAAAAACATCTTTAGGAGTTTTTCACTGCCAGGACTTGTGAAACTTAAGCACGTATGTCTAACTTTTTAAATGCAATGCACCCTGTCATATAAGCCTTCAGGGTCTACCTTAGGGGTGAATTATAAGTATTAAAAAGGAAGGTTTAAGCCTAGGGAAATGGCATTTTAAAACTGCACTACAGGCTGAAGTGGCAGGCCTGAGACATGTTTTAAAAGGCTACTTTAGTGAGTGGCACAATGTGTGCTGCAGGCTCACTGCTGGCGTTTAGCTTACAGGCCCTGGATACATGTAGTGCAATTTACTAGGGACGTACAAGTAAATTAAAGGACAAGTTACTTATCTTCACCTTCAAACTCCTCACCCTCGCACACAAGGCACTCCACAAAACTGGCCCAGCCTACCTCAACAGACGACTCTTCTTCTACGTCCCCAACCGCCAGCTCCGCTCCGCCGACCTCTCCCTCGCCACCGTCCCCCGCATTCGAAGAACAACCACCGGCGGCAGATCCTTCTCACACCTCGCCGCCAAGACCTGGAACACCCTTCCACTAAGCCTACGAAAGACCCAAGACCTGCTGACCTTCAGGAGGCTACTCAAGACCTGGCTGTTCGACCAGTAGCAGCATCCCCCCCCCCTTCCCTCTCCCCAGCGCCTTGAGACCCTCGCGGGTAAGTAGTGCGCTCTACAAATTCTGTGATTGATTGATTGATTGATTGATTGATTGATCTTCGGTAACGATATATCTGTAAGAAACATTAGTAGTGATAGATTCCTTACCTTAGAATATCCCCAGGCGTCAGACTGGATCCGGAAAGTTTTCATCAGCAGTACCCCTGTGCGTCGGTAGGTGGCGTCGTGCGGCTCCGCGTCCGTCGTTGGCGTCGTGGTCACCGAGATGACGTCGCGGGCGCTACTTAGACGAAGCCCACGCACGCTGACGTCAGTTCTGTACACGACTTTCCGCGCCAGGAACGCAGAGCCATGCAAGATACTGACCACTGGTGCATTGAAACTAGGGCCCTGAAAGGGATGAGCTTAACCCTAGAAATCAGTTCGCAGAACGGGGAGGATGGGTGGGGCGGTAAGGAATCTATCACTACTAATGTTTCTTACAGATATATCGTTACCGAAGGTAAGTAACTTGTCCATCTGAAAGAAACACATAGTGATAGATTCCTTACCTTAGAATAGATACCCCAGCAATACCAACCCCGGTGGTGGGTCTGCGAACTAAGATCACACCAGAAAGTCACGGAGAACAGAACGGCCAAAGAAGCCGTCTCTCCGGACTTGGCTGTCTAGGCAATAATGTTTGGTAAACGTGTGCAGCGAGGCCCACGTGGCTGCCTGACAGATGTCTTGCAGGGGGACACCACGTCCCAATGCAGTAGTGGCTGCCGTAGCTCTGGTGGAATGAGCACGCAGCCCCACCGGAGGTTCTTTTTTAGCCAAAGAGTAACAGGCTTTGATACATAAGACAACCCAGCGGGAGATGGTTCTCCTATGGACCATGCCACAAATTTGTTCCACCTGCAGGCGTATACCACTTTCGTAGAGGGACACCTGGCTGCCAGAATAACGTCACAAACTTCAGGAGGCAAGTCGAAGGGAATCAACTGCCGCCGCTCAATCTCCACGCAAAGAGGTGGAGGCTGGACAGGTTCGGGTGGAGGACCGTCTTTTGCTGCTGCGATAGAAGATCCTCCTGAAGAGGCAGTCGGATCGGGGGATCGATGCTCATACTGAGTAGCTCGGGATACCATACTCTTCGAGCCCAGTCCGGAGCCACAAGAATGACTTGGGCCCGGTCGCGCCTGATCTTTTTCAGCACTCTGGGCAGAAGTGGTATAGGCGGAAAGGCGTACAACAGACCGCAACTCCACTCACGATGAAAAGCGTCACCGAGCGAGTGCCGCCTTGGAAATTCCAAAGCGCAGAACTGATGACATTGCGCGTTCTCTTCGGTGGCGAATAGATCTAACCAAGGCTCTCCCCACTGCTGAAAGAGACCTTGCGCCACCTCCGAGTGAAGACGCCATTCGTGATCGAGCATGCACCTGCGGCTGAGTTCGTCCGCCCTGGCGTTCAGAGAACCTGCCAGGTGTCGGACTCGCTGTTCGGGAGGATAGACCCGAAACTGCGCCGTGTCCAGAACCGCTCCGATTAAGAGGAGCTTCTGGGAGGGAATCAGGTGCGACTTCGGCACATTGATGGAGAACCCCAGCAAGTGCAGGAGGTCGGCCGTAGTCTGGAGGTAGGAGACGACTGTCTGGGGCGAGCCCGCCTTCAACAACCAATCGTCGAGATAGGGGAAGACTGAGACCCCTGATCTGCGCAGATGAGCTGCGACCACCGCCATCACCTTGGTGAACACCAGAGGGGCGCTGGTAAGGCCACAGGGGATCACGGTAAACTGAAAGTGCTCGTGGCCTACCGTGAACCGTAGGTAACGCCTGTGGGCTGGCAGGACGGGGATGTGGAAATAGGCGTCCTGCAAGTCCAGCGCCACCATCCAGTCTTGTGGGTCGAGAGCAGACAAGACCTGAGCTAGAGTGAGCATCTTGAACTTCTCTTTGCGGAGGAAGCGATTGACGTTCCGGAGGTCTAAAGATAGGACGCAGGCCTTTATCCTTCTTGGGCACCACAAAGTAGTGGGAATAACAACCACGACCTACTTCGTGCGCCGGAACGCGCTCGATGGCCCCCTTGGCCAAGAGGGCCGCAACTTCCTGCTGAAGAAGCACCAAGTGATCCCCCGACATGAGGTGGTATTGAGGTGGCATGGCTGGGGGGGTAGTCTCGAAGGGGAGGGAGTAGCCCCTCCGGACTATCTCTAAAACCCACCTGTCCGAAGTGATGGTGCGCCAGTGGGGGAGGTGATGGCGGAGCCTGCCGCCCACTGGCGTATGATGGGCCTGAAAGTTCGGACTAGGAAGGTTTGGAGGCAGTGGTGGCTGGGGTGGTGGTGGACTGACCCGCCCGCTGGCCCCTTTGTCCGCCACGGCGGAACCCGGGTCCGCGCTGGGTTGATTGCTGCGCCGGCCTGTGGGTCTGTTGCGAACGCTGCGGGGCGCCCCTTCCTGTGCCACGAAAGGAGCGAAAAGCGGAAGGCGGAGGAGGGCGGACTGCCGAGAGTCCCAAGGACTTGGCCGTAGCCCGTGAGTCCTTAAACCTCTCCAACGCGCTGTCCGCTTTGTCGCCGAAGAGGCGACGGCCATCAAAGGGCATGTCCATAAGGGTGTTTTGGACATCCCTCGAAAATCCAGTGGTCCTCAACCAGGCGTGACGGCGAACCGCCACCGTCGTTGCAATGGATCTGCCCAGTGAGTCGGCGGTGTCTAGGCCACAACGGATCATGAACTTTGCTGCGTCTCTCCCCTCTGCAACAGCCTGGGCGAGAGCAGGCCGGGCCTCCTCTGGACACTGGGGCAGCACGTTCGCCACCATATCCCACAGACTGTGGGAATAACGGCCCAAGAGGCATGCGGTGTTCACGGACCGCAGCGCTGAGCTGGTGGAAGAGAAAAGTTTCTTCCCAAACAGATCCAGCTTCTTGGAATCCCTATCCGGTGGTGCGGAAGGGAAGGCGGTTGGGGAAGCAGAGGCTTGGACAACCAAGCTCTCGGGAGTGGGGTGTTGGGAGAGGAAAATGGGGTCACCCGGAGCCGGGCGATGGCGTCGGGCCACGTTCCTATCCACAAGAGCCCCTGTGGTGGGCCTCGACCAAGTGCCCAAAAGAACGTCAGAGAGGGCTTCATTGAAAGGAAGCAGCGGCTCCGCAGAAGTAGCTGCTGGCTGAAGCACCTGTCTCAGGAGGTTAGTCCTGACGGCCACAGTAGGGAGCTCGAGGTGTAGGGTCTCGGCCGCCCTACGCAACACCACTGCGTAACTGGCACCCTCCTTCGTAGCCACGGTAGGAGGAGACAGCATGCCAAGGTCTGGTGAGGTATCCAGACCACTGGCGTCACCCAATTCCTCAGCCCAGTCCTGTTCAGACTCGCAGGCGGCAGCGAGAGGGTCCTCAGACCCCTCCCAGTCTTCCCCTTGCTCCTCAGGCTGTTCAACAGGCCGAAAATAAGGAGCAGGGACATGGGGATAGAAATCCTCAAGCAGGGTCGAGAACGGCATTGATCGACGCCGGCTCGGCGCCGTGTCCAACTCGGGGCTGAAACGGAGGTCGGCGTCGTCCCGAGGTGCCGGCGGCGTCAGGATCGGTGCCGGTGGGGGTCGACGTCGGTGGAGGCGTAACGAGGTCAACCGGCGTCGACCGGGATTTAGGCCTGGATCCAAGGGAGTCCTGCGGCGCCGGGGCCGGAGCCGCCGGCGAGGAAACGCGAGGACACCCATGCGGGGCCCGAAGGCGCACCGGCGAGGCCCGACGGCCCAAAGAGGCGAGCCATGGCTGACAGGAACACCAGTATCTGGGCCGGAGACGCCGACGAACCCCGGGAAGGGCGGGTAGTCGGGCGGCGACTCCATGGACTGCGCCGGAGCCGCGGGGGTGGCACCACCCATACCCTCAGCCGCGTCGCGCGACCGGAAGTCGGAGAACGATGGCGTTTCTTCGACTTCTTGTGCTTCGCCTTACCTGACCCCGAGTGCGAAGACTTGGATTCCAAAGATCGATGGTGATGACTCCGCGCACGGTCCCTCGACCTCCCTCTGGACCGGGACTTGGAAAGGCGCTGAGCCGACTGCCGGGCTTCCAGCAACTTTCGGGACCGCTCCTGCAAGGTCTTCGGCACAATGGCCCGGCAGTCGGAGCACGACTTGGGGTCGTGGTCGCGCCCCAGGCAGAATAGACACACACGGTGCGGGTCCGTCACCGACATCATGCGGTGACAATCCCCGCAGGACTTGAAACCGGGCATCCTAACTGCACCGTAGGAGTCGAAGACTCGATGAAAAAATGGAGACAAAAGTCTCAAAAAGTCAGTCAAAAATTGACTGGGGGTTCCTGCTCTTCCCGGATCTGCGCTTGCTGGCGCGGAAAAAGAAAGAACTGACGTCAGCGCGCCTGGGCGGTGTCTAAGTGGCGCCCGCGACGTCATCTCGGCGACCACGACCCCAACGACGGACGCGGAGCCGCACGACGCCACCTACCGACGCGCAGGGGAACTGCTGACGAAAACTTTCCGGATCCAGTCTGACGCCTGGGGATATTCTAAGGTAAGGAATCTATCACTATGTGTTTCTTTCAAATAGTGCAATTAGGTGTAAGCCAATTTTACCATGCTTGAAGGTGAGAGCACAAGCTTCCTAGCACTAGTTAGCAGTGGTTAAAGTGCACAGAGTGTTAATGCCAACAAAATAAATCAGCAAAACATGAGGACTGAGGGCAAAAGGTTTGGGGGAAAACTACACCAAGGATGTCAGCTCTAACACCCATTTCCTTTTATTCAGGGGGATATTTATACAGTGTGCACCTAGCCTTATGGAGCATAGGTTCCAGAGTAGCAGAGGAGAAGTCCCTCTGCTTGTGGCTGCAGGTTATAGAGGCAAAGGGGGGCGTTTACAAAAGTAACTCATTGAAGGAGACATTGTTTTTCCTATAGAATCACATCAATCCTTCTTTTCCTTTTTTCCTACCCATCCCTCATCCACTATATTATTGTCTCCCATTTTCTTTCTTCCCTTTCTTGCCCCCACCCCTCGCACTCCACTCCCTGCTTTATTTCCCTCACCTTTTACTCTTCTTGCCTCACACTCCTCTATCTTCTCAACTCCTTCTGTCGTAGTTTTTCTTCTTTATGGATTGAACCCCCACCCGTCTCCTGAAGTCCACTTACTTCTATGTTTTTGCTGTGTTGTTTTCTACGGCACTACCCTACTTCTGATACTTTCACTCTGCTTCGAATATTTTTTAAACTAAAGGTGACCTTATTCCTCCCATGTGGGTAGCTTTCCCTTCCCACCACATGCCACCGCATTTCTGTCAGTTCTGCCTCTTTCCTTACCTGTTTCCCTGTTGCTGCTTTCTATCACCGACGCTCCCTCAGTTTTTAAGGGTTGTGGTAGAAATGTAAAAAGAATAACTTGTCCCTCAACTATGTATTTTGTAATTACTTCCCATTATAATGCCCGTCCAATCCACTTTTTACTCTACTAACTGTTGTAAGCTTTTGTATTTTTAACAAATGTTAATTTCTGTACCCAGGATTCGATATCAGGCACTCCCTATTTTTCTCATTTTACCAGTCTCATAAATGTGATTTCTGGCACGTCTTTTTTCAACGCTTTGGATTCTCATATGTCAGTTCTTTCCTACAGCTGGGGGCCCGTCTGTCCAGCCCCTTTCTTACTAGCGGCAGCCCCCAGTTCTGCCACTGCTGTTCCCAGGGCACAAGTCCTAAAAAAAGAAGTGGGGGGACTAACCTAGTTAATCAGTATGCAAGTGACATCACAGCGCGTGACATCGCGGGGCGTGAGACGCGTGACATCACAGGAAGTGGCATCACAAGAAGTGACATCAGATCTTAAGCCCTCACATATATGTTTAGCAGGTGTATCATGAGTACATTTGAGCACATTTCGAATATACTTGCCAACCCTCCTGATTTAGGCAGAAGATTCACACTTTTGAAGACTACACATAAAACAATGTTGCCTTTTGTCAGCGTAAAGCTTCCTCTAGCCATGGTGCTTTAAAAGAAAAAATTGTGCTATTTAAATTATTACAACGCCTCCTCAGGGGAAGTAAGCACTATATAAATGCTATTTATTTTGTGCAAATACTGTGTAAGACCAACACATCTGACATTCTTACAGTGCATGCATATCTTGTAAACAGGGCCTGAACAAAGTGAAAAGCTGCCTCTTTAAAGTACGTGTGAAGTGCTAGCAAGATGTGAGCCTTTGTTTCCCCTACGCTTCATTTGCATCTAGGTGTGAGGCTCCTGACTGCTCCCAGCCAGGAGACTCGAACAAAAGGAGGCCTGATGACCCCTCAGATTCGGCCTTTGTTATGGGCCCAGCAGGAGTCTCAAATAAGAGAGCCCCCGTTGTTGCTTATCGAAAGCAGATAACAACGTGCAGGCGCTGCTGAATGTGTCCCGGTGTTTAGAAATTACACCGGGACGAATTCAGCATCTTTTTCAGTGGGGCCCAACTTCTTGGCAGGGTGGACAGCGTCCACCCTGTGAAAAAAGTGGGTGGACGCCGTCCACCCGCGTTCCCCCCGACTCGAGCCCTGGCTGTTCCACTCTGACCACATGTGACATCCTTCAAGCCCTGGTGCTCTTCTGCAGCTGTAAGTAGCATTGGCTGGACTGTATCTACTGCACCCACTGCAGACACAGGCATCGGCACCGGACACAGGCTGCCTGCTGCCCCGGGTCTGCCGGGGGGCCTAGGAAGCAACGGGGGGGACAGACCCAGGGAGTGCAGTGTTGCACTGCAAAGAAGGTAACGGATGAAGCAGAGAAGCTGTCACACACGCACACACATCCAGAAAAGATAAAACAGCAGGAGTCCACGATCATGGTTGAGGCAAAGCCGCGCCGGAGCAGCTGTAACTCCCGCAGCTAATGAGCAGACGCCAGTGGCGTAGCTAGGCACTCTGCCGCCCGTGGCGGTCCCTGCCTTTTGCCCCCCCTTGCTACGCCAGTGGCAGACGCACTGACAGCCCAGGGACGCGCCAGCCTCCTGCTCTCAGTGCACTGCAGTGTAAGGGAGCTTCCGGCCCAGGGGTACTGGTACTTCCACGGAGTGCTCTCTGCAGTGCTTCGGTACCCTCTTGCTCTACTTGGAGGACTCCTCACAGGCTGAAGCCAGGGCTCTGCGCGAATGGTGAAGTGAGTATATGGGGAGCTCTGTTGTTCATTACTGGGTGTGTTGTAAGGTTGGACCCTGGCGGGGCTGTGCTTTCATTCCGTGCTCAGAAACACTGAGCACACTGAGAGGAGCAACAGCAACAACTGTATTACAGCGGCGGCAGAATTAAGGCTTCAAGGGCCAAATAAAAATGACTGCTGCGGCCAGAAGAAGAATTATCATGAGATTCATCCATGAAACGTCTGCACTCATCCCATGTGGAAGGGGAAAGCGTCAGGGGTCGTGGGAGGCGCAGAGAGCTCACCCTGGGGAGTGTCACAAACACCCGAACCTCTATGCAACGCAGTGACCATGAAGCCTAGCAGATGTGCACCTGGGAGCTCGGAGGGAAGTCATTCGGTTACTCCACCAAGGACCCCGCTGGGAGCCTGCGCCAACCAGTGACGGAGCTCGAAGCGGGTCCCATCTGGTGCACCGCAGGCTGCTGGGGCTCGCGTCTCCAGTGACCACTTCCCCGCTCTGAGCAAGGCCTTCTCCCTAAAGCTGACATCCCAACCCTTGGTGCACCGAAAACAGGGACACTGTGGGCTGTTTCCATCTACCCAGAAAAGCTTTCTGAACACTGCCTACAGCATACATAAATACAACTATAGCTTACTAGATGAGAAGTGCACACCCAAAAAGTACCTACTCAAGCGAGACATGGAGCCACTGGAGAGGATGATCAGGTTAATCAGTGTATATACAGGAGTAAACATATAGTGTACATTTAACAGGTTATTGAGCTTGCAGCCAATTGTCTCATTGCTTTATCAGCCATTCATACCAGACCATCCAGAACACCGCTGCCAGACTCGTACTCGACCTCCCACACCACACCCACATCACACCGCACCTCAAGAAGCTGTCGCCTTGTTCACAAGCACAGTCAATTCAAACTTCTCACGCACATGTGCAAAGCTCTACACAACACAGGGCCAGAATACCTGGACAGCTGCATGCACTTTCACCAACCCACCATACACCTACGTTCTGCCTCACTCTCACTCGCACACATTCCCTGTATCTGCAAAAGCAAAACTGGAGATCGGTCATTCTCCTACATCGCACCTAAGATATGGAATGACCTCCCTCGACACATCAGAACCTCCTCCTTACGTTCCGCAAGAAGCTGAAGACCTGGCTCTTTGTATAAGCACCTTGGGGACCACACACCTACCCAAGCGCATGGGTACCCTCTCGGGTGATTAGTGCGCTGTACAAATCAATATAACATGCAAAAGCTTTCTGAAACACGAGTGTCCCACACATCAGGTTAATGAAAACTGGTTAACTGCAAAAAACCCATCCATGGGTACCTTGGACAACCACAAAGCTACAATAAGTGCCGGTAAGGAGCTGCTACCTGTTTGGTCTTTCTTGGTGCTTTATTCAACTTTGAAGCTCCACCTACCAACATCTAGGCTGGACTAGAAACAGAGTATGGGGGGCCCTGATGAAATGTGCTTTTAATGGACTCCTAAACCTAGGATAACCACCGTAGTTTCAACAAGAGGGGCAGATACATTCCAGAGTTTCATTCAGTCTAACCCTATGCGTATAAAGTAGACCTACAGTGCTGGTGAAATTGGCATCTAAGTGTAGTAGTTTCCATTCAGGGTGGCATTTTGCCTTCTTGGTACAGGTCTGCAGACTTGGTTGACATGCTCCGGAGGTCAAGGGTTTACCCAGGGAAGAAACATTCAACTTCTGGCAGATGGCGCCAGAGTTGGCACTTGGATTGCAACACATTCTTGAATTTCGTCAAGACGATGGTATTAGATAGTTCTTGTGGAATTGAGGTTTTGTCAATGCCACTTCAAGTTACATGCTTCGGGAAGGCTGCCTTTCTCTAGCTTCATGTTACAAAATGAGTATAAAATGAACTCCAACTCTGCAAAGAACATACTCTTCCTACTTGAGACTGAAGTTCCAAGTAAACAGCAGGCTGGCACTGGATAGTTCAAATCTATTTCTGGAGGCAGTTACCATTGTAAGAGTCTGTGCTCTGCTCGTCTTCCCTACAGGTACTTTTCTTCCATGCCAGTGAGCCAGTCGTGGTGGGAGACTTTAGGAGCGTAAACTGGTGCTGGACTACTTGCTACTGTGGCAGGCTCTGCAGTCCTCGAAAGCTGGCTGTTTGAGGATAATAACTGCCCCAGTACCCTGCAATGCAGACTTTCACTCCCCTGCCCAGCTAGCTCTCACAGGCCAGTCTGAGGTACCCCTCCGTGAAGGTGAGAGCTCTGGAGAAGGGCAGCTGGGGTTTGCAGCAGAGATAGAGTACTCTGAACAAGATAGTTGTAACCCTCTCAAAGGTAAGGGAAGGCCATCCATTTTCTCATGATGAAGGGAGGGAATCATTAAGTGGAAGGAGTTGGTTCACTCGTTCCTTCGTTCAGGCAGGGCAGGGCTCTCTTTGAATACCTCGGAGCAAGAGAGCAGGGGCACAGACAGATGCACACCCATGCGTGGGACCATCACATTTCAACCCACCATAGAAGGAATGCTTCATAGATACTTACTGAAATCTCAAGTAGAACAGTAGAGTTGTTTCACCGAAATACAGGAAAAGTAACATGAAATGAACAGCAAGGCATTAAACTGCTAATCAGTAGGGCATTAAATGGAAACTTAGTGGGGCATTAAAGGACAAGTTACTTACCTCTGGTAACGTCTTATCTGGTAAAGACATGATCTAGCCGCGGAATCTGTACCTTTGAGTTTCCCAGGCATCAGACTGGATATGGAAGATTTTTCTTTGAGCAATACCCCTGTGCGCCGGAAGGAGGCGTCGGACAGCTCCGTGTTATGTTGGTGGTGTCGTTTGCGTCATTGTGATTTCCTCGTCACCTATATAGGCACCACTTCGGCACGCTGACGTCAATTACTTTCCACGCCAGAAGCGCAAAGTCATGAAGTGCACTGACATTGGTGTGTTTCTGAACAACAAGGGCCCTGAAAGGGATCCGCCCTGACCCTAGAAACCTGTCCATAGTTCGGGGAGGATAGGTGGGTCAGTAAGGCATCTGCAGCTAGACCATGTCTCTACTAGATAAGGCATTACCGAAAGGTAAGTAACTTGTCCATCTGATAGAGACATCTAGCTGCGGATTCCTTTCCTTTGAATAGATACCCAAGCAATAACATCCCGAAGAGGGACTGCGGACAAGTTTAGACCAAGAAGTCCTGCAGGACAGAGCAGCCAAAAAGGCCAGCACTGTGGACTTGACTGTCCAGGCAGTAGTGCTTGGTAAACGTGTGCAGGGATGCCCACGTTGCTGCCTGACAAATGTTGAGGACTGGACCTCCACGTTGCAACGTTGTGGTAGCAGCCTTAGCTCTGGTAGAATGAGCCCTTAAGCAGTCAGGAGGCTGCTTTTTTGCCAGGGCGTAACAAATTTTGATGCAGAGGACTAACTATCACAAGATAGTCCTCTTCTGCACCGCACGATCTTTCTTCGTACCAGCGTACCCCACGAAGAATTGGTCGTCCACCCGGAACTCTTTAGTGTGGTCAAGGTAGTACGACAATGCTCTTTTTGGGTTCAGACGGTGTAGTAGATTCTCTTCTTTAGAGGGGTGTGGGGATGCGTAGAAAATGGGCAAGGTGACAGATTGCCCCACATGGAATGGTGTTACCACTTTCGGGAGGTAAGAGGCCGTAGTGCGAGGCACCAATTTGTCAGTGAATATTGTCAAGTAAGGAGCCTTGGATGACAAAGCCTGCAGTTAGCTCACCTTCCTGGCAGATGTGATCCCACTAAAAAGGTTGTTTTGATGGTAAAACACCTCACCCATACTTGTGAGGCACTATATAACAATGGCCCAGCATACCTCAACAATCGCATCTGCTCTCACAAAACTTCCAGACACCTCACTCGTCAGGACTCCTACTTGCACACATTCCACGCATAGGGAAAACCAGATCAGGCGGTTGAACCTTCTTCTATATCTCTTCTAAAGTGTGGAACGACCTGCCACTACACATAAAAGCTTCGTCTTCACTTCTTGAATTCCACAAGAAGCTGAAGACCCATCTTTTTTAGTAGTCCCAGTAGGTCCTAGGTTTGGTTAGGCTCACATCTGCTCAGTGCCAGGATCTCCCAGGTGACAGTGCACTCTATAAATCTGCATATCATGACATGAACAGGATTGAATTGTGCAACTGTATGGTTATGTATACAAACATCTGCAGTGATCGCATTAACCGAGCTTTCACAAAATAAAACAATGCATTTTTAAAAGATTACTTTACCTTACATTTTTTTTGTTTTTTTGCCATGGTTCTGTCCCCATTCACTTTTTATGCACTTCAGCCTTTTAAAGACCTGCAAAATACTTTGTAATTTGGGCTGTCATTGAGGCTCTATCTCCAGCGCAGCCCAGCACCGTCTAGTACAGCGAAGCACACATCAGCTGAAGGATTGCGTGTGTCCTGAAAGCTGCAACAGCCTGGACTGAAGCCCTTTAGCCAGGGCCGGCTTTAGGGCGGTGCGACCGGTGCAGCTGCACCAGCCACTGACTTTGGTGGGGGGCACTGTGTTTAAAAAATAACGTATGGGTTTAAAAGCATGTGAACCTCCTTGTGCATCCATCAGTTTTCAGGCAACAATAAAAATGTCAAAATAACTGGTGATTATTGTTACTGCTGGTAAGAGATCGGAATTTTGTCTTGTGGCAGTTTTGATTCATCATAAAATAGCACATAGGGATAATCAGGGCTTTAAGTGAGCCAGGTCCTGCCGGTGCTCAGCACTGACAGTTATTAAAAGGGGGTATCGAAACGAGTCCCTATTGGGCTCTACTTTTATGCCCATGACACAGTGGCTACGTCACTGCGTGCCGGTCCCTTTGTAGCGCTGTGATTCGACAAAGACATTCAACAAGGCCCATCGCAAGAAGGCACACAGCTCAGAACTAAGAGGTGGAGTTGATGTCCATCTGCTGCCTCTCTGGGGGCACAGGAGTGGGCACCTCTGGCCAGCTCCGGGCTCGGAGTGGAACATACAAGCTCATGTCACGAGTCATGTGTGTCACTCCCTGCTACTCTGGTAATACCCGCTGTTCCATTTCCATGCTTGCACAAGCACCCATAGCACCTATGCTTGCCACTAGGCCCTTACATGATAACTGCTGCCTTTACTCATCTCAACCGTCTTCGTTCATCAGACTCAGAAGGAAGAAAAGCTGAGTTGGGGTCGAACCTAGAAAGTTACACAGCTACAGCTGCAACCCTACAGTAACATTGTCATGGTACTCATGCCTGCTGCCGGGTTGCAAAACTCCTGATCTGTTTGTTCTGCTTACGCCACACGCTATCGGTGGGCCAGGCCTCTGAGATTAGTGGCGTGGTATGAAGTGGTAACACACTGCTCCTCGAAAAATTATTTGTAACTAATGTAATGCGAGTCAGTGTTGGAATTATTCTGTGCATAAAATCTAATCGTCATTTGTGTCTGTCGCTGTAATGACAGAACACACAATATCCCCAAGGGCGAAGCTTCAGGGGGGTGTTACACCTCCCTAATAAATGTATTTTCTGATACATAGTTGGGTGCAGGGGATTTCAGTCGGGTATGGTGAGATGTCTGTCGGATTTTACAAGGAAATTTTACATACACACAGACAAAAAAGCACATACTGCCTCTCTATTTTAAAAGTCCAAAATAAATTAGTTATTTTACAAACTATTATGTTTTCTCTCACTTTGTACTCCTACCAATTCACAATCTTCTCCCTTTCCATTGTCCCTTAGGCCCCGCTCATGCACCCTGCTTGTCGCATAATGTATTTTAACATTATGTGTCAGCGTGATTATTGGAAAATCTGAAGCTCACACACCCCCAATCTTAGTGACCAAGTTACGCCCCTGCATATCCCTTCCTTAGTCTTAAAGCGCTTTACACAGATTGCAAGAAACCTATTATCACATCTTCCCGAGAGACAAATACCAGCCACTTGTTAAGATTTGAAGTTGGTGCAAAGGTGGGGACATGATACTGAATTAGAACTTTACACACAATTATCTGTCCTTCCCGTAAAGGCTACGGTGCAGGTGCACAGGAACATACATTGTCTATGCAGAAAAAACTTGAAAAAACTCCCCGGCCTACCTTTGAAAGGTTGCTATTAACACCATGTGGGTGTTGCTGGTGCCATCTGTGAATATATTCTCCTTAGGCATTCATTGCAAAGTCAGATCGACCCCTGAGCCCCCAAAAGCATACAGAGAGGGCACGCTAATTTTGTCATCTTTTCAGTGGTATACAGCAGGGGAGTTCTAAGTTTCTAAGTGTGACATATTAGAACGTCATGCATTTTTTCAATCTAGACAAAATGCCTTGATAGCCATAGGTAGGCCAGGTCCCTAATTGTGTTGGCCACCCTCTTTAACATGTTTGCCAAGCCCCTTTTAGAGACCTCCCAGTTTTGTCATCCCACTTAAAGCCCTGGGGATAATGTACCTGCTGCTAAGAATGTGTACCATGCAGATCACACAACTGAGTGTGAGTAAATTATGAGCAGCGCTTTAAAAAAAAAAAAAAAAATGTATGCCAGAGGGACTATGGAGAGATGAGGGGCACTGTTGGAGAGTGGTATTGAGGAAATTTGTGAAGAAGGAGGTCATGGGGGGGGGGGTGCCAAAAAAGACTGTCGCACCGGGCGCAACCAAGCGCTGGCTTTTGTTTTTTGCAGTGTTATATAGCGCAAACTGGACCTGACTGTACTGGAGCGATTTACATGGGTACCAGAATACATTACATTCATTTTTGGAGGCACAGGGAGATTCAGTGATTTGCCTAGAATCACAGGATGTTGAGGCGATGCCAAGACTCGAACCTGGTTCCCCATTTCCAAAGTCAGCCGCTCTGGCCATTATGCCACATCTTCGCCTTTAATACAATGGGCATTGCGCGCATGGCAGCCCATTCCATGTTGTTGTCCTTGTGTGTAAGACACAGGGAGTGAGTCTGGCGGAGGCGAAAGCCGTGGCAGGCTGAACCCTTGAGAGAGTTTTCCGCTCACTGGAGCCGTCAGTAAATGGCTGCCGCGCGCAGCCTCCATTAACGTTACGACCGTGAAATATGACAATAAAATGATAGCTGTATGGCCAGGGCTTTATCGTCACTCAGACTTGCAGAGAGCTGTAAAATGTTTACAGAAGGGGTCGCTGGCAGCGATAAAACCCGCTCTCCTCTCCTAAACAAGGCTGAGTGGAGCCATTTACAAAGCCCTGAATGTTCATCGGGGGAGACAGCAACATCTGTTCGCGCCAGGAGTTTTCAGCGATCTTCTCGAACAAATTAACGAAAATGGGTGCTTTCTAATTAAATTAGCACTCGATTGAAATGGTCTGCATTGGTGCGCTTGGATACAATGATCGCGCGGAGAACACTTTGCTCAATCGCAGGCTATTTAACTGGAGCTTGAAATATGGAGAAGCATATACCCGAGTGCTTCTTATTTTTTTTTAAATTATTATTATTTTATTTATTCATCGGGACAAGTATACCAAAGAAATCAGACAGTTTACAGCATGTAGTATACAGTAAACATGCAAGTGACAAAACAGAGACACATTTACAGGGCTGAATTGTAAGCATATATCAGTATTATGCTTGGAGCTGGTCTTCGCATTCATTCCTCAGACAGCGTTCTCAGCCTCCCGCTCCCAGACATAGCTCTTCCCCTTCCCTCTTGATCTTGGCTCCGGGTTGTGCTCCAAGTGTATGTAGTGAAGCTTCCCACCACTTTCATGCACTGACCGCAACCTCTGCAAGGCTGCTCGACTCATGTGTTAGCTGGTACATTATCCTGATGTTGTTGCTCGCCTTCAGTCTCGCCCGTTTCTTTACCTATTAAGAACTGTTGAAGAGGGCTCCAGTCATTTTTGGGACGGCTTTTGGGTGGCAACAATTCGCTATAGGCTTCTGTCTGGGTGCTGCAATATGCAATATACCATGTCTGCGTAGCATTCCTTTATTGTGGGGGCGGGGCCCCTAGCCCATGTCATAGCTACCCTACGCTTGGCCAAAAGTAGTCCAATCGCTACTAATTTCCTGTCTGGGGCAGCTATCTCTTTATCATACCCTAACAATGCTAGTGTGGTATTCGGTTCTAACGCGTTACCTGTAATGCTACTCAACACCCCGCCCCAGAACCCAGCGATCTCCGGGCATAGCCATGACACATGCAAAAAGTCTGCAGTATCTGCGAGGTATCTCTCGCATTCTTTAGTATCACGTAATCCATACCTGAACATTCTTTCCGGGGTGTAGTGTACTCTATTAATGTATTTAAAATGGATTAGCCGATGCCTGCCATTTAGTGACACCTTACGCGTTGCTGCGCAGCAGTATTTCCAGCACCGATCGTCAATGGGCCCGTCTAAGTCTCTCTGCCATTCCAGTCTAGCTTTTATCATTTTGGGTCTGCGCGTCTCCTGTGCATGAGTATATATTTTAGTAACTAACTTGGTTGTGGAGTCCACCTGTATCAGGGAAGTCAGTGCAGTTATGTCCAGGAGTTCCAGCATCTCAATCCCCAGCAGTTCCCTTAATGAGTGCCTCACTCTAGTGTACTGGAATTTAGTTAAGGACTCCGAGGCAGTGGAGGCCCCCGGAAATTGATCCCATCCCTTCACCACTCCATTTTTTAACAGATCTTCCATATTTTCCACTCCCAGGGAGCGCATAGCCTTCATCACCCCACCTTCTCGGCTAAGTCGTAACCAGTGGCACCATGTGAACTTCATGAGCGGTGAGTATAGCAAAGGGCCGGCATAGCAATCCTGTATCTGCTTCCAGGCGTATATTGTGGAGTTAAGTGAGTACAACTTCCCGTGCTGCCTCGCCGGAGCGCTAAATAATAATCTGGGCAGTGCAGTAGGGGCAACCACTCCTCTTTCTATATGTACGTGCGGTAAGTCTGGTGTATCCAATAGCCAATGCATCGCTGGTATACCCCGTGCCACTCTGTTGTAGAGTTCCAAATCCGGAGCATTAAGCCCTCCCATGTCATATGGTAAGACTAAGGTATCCCACCTGACCCGAGGCTGTTTCCCAGCCCAGGCTAGCCCGAGCAGATGGGATCGCAGTGCACCAAAGAAAGAGCGAGGAAGCGACATTGGAATATTAAGGAATAGGAACAAAAATCTGGGTAGGACTACCATCTTCATGATAGCCACACGCCCGGACATAGACCGGGGTAGTTTGATCCATCTGTCTACATCCTCCCCTAATTTCTGAATCGCTCTTCCGTAGTTCTCCCTAAATATTTGCGTGGGGTCAGTTTGTACCTGTATGCCCAGGTATCTAATCGGGTCAGTTGTCCATAGGATAGGAAACTCCACCTCTACTTATGTCGTGGCAGGGGTAAGTGGAAACATCATTGACTTATTCCAGTTAACACGCAATCCCGATAACCCTCCAAATCGCACCACCTTCCTCAGTACCAGTGATAAGTTTATGTTGGGGTCCCGTACATATAGTAGAGTATCATCCGTGTATGTGGATATGATTAGGTTATAGTTCAGGAAACGTATGCCCCTGTGTCCATGGTATTCTCGTAAGGCACAGGCCAGAGGCTCAGCAACCATGGCATATAATAATGGCGACAGTGGGCACCCCTGTCTGGTTCCCCTGGAGACTGCAATTGGGGCTGTCACTATATTCCCCACCTGTACCCTGGCTGTGGGCTCGTTGTATAGTACCGCTATTAACTGGAGGAATACCTCCCCCTCTCCCACTCTGCGAAGAACGGCCCTCAAGAATGCCCACTCTACCGAATCAAATGCTTTCTCAGCATCCAGGAATACTGCTGTGGCTTTTACTGTTGGATTTATATATTGAATAGTGTCAAAAAGTGTTCTTAAGTTATATGTCAGTGTCCTACCTGGGACAAATCCCGCCCCCACCAGTCCTGGTAGTAATAGAGCCAGTCTGTTAGCCACGATCTTGGCGTATATCTTGGTGTCCACGTTTAGGAGGGACAAGGGTCTATATGAAGCACAGTCTCCTGTGTCTTTGCCTGGCTTGGGTATTGCTATCAATAGAGCTTCGCGCATCGTGGGAGGCATAATGCCATTTTCTGCCATTTCCTCATAGAGTGTGATCAGGTGAGGAATAAGGAGGTCCTGATATGCCTTATAGAAGGCAACAGTCAACCCGTCTGTTCCTGGTGCCTTCCTCGATTGCACACTAGCCAACGCCGCCTTGACCTCAGAGGGGCCCGGAGGTGCCATCAGATGCTCCCTGTGCTCGACAGTGAGCCAGGCCATCTCAATGTGCGCCAGGTAATCAGATATGGCACTCTCATCAGGAGTAATACGTGTGTGATACAGTTCTGCATAATAGCGCCAAAATCTAGCAGCGATTTGTTCAGTGTCTGTGACCTGGTTCCCTCCCTCATCCGCTATGCTTGTGAGTGTTGCTAGTTCTTTGCTAGGTCGGAGTAGTGTTGCTAATGTGGCGCCCGGGCGTTCCCCATCCCCGTAGATTTGGCAGTAGAGTATTTGCCAAGGTGTTTAATTTCATCGTTAGCTATATCATTGTATTCTGCCAGTTTTATTTTTATTTCGTCCCACGCCTTTGTGTCCCCTGTACTCTTGTGTCGCGTCTCCAAATCAGTCAACTCCTTCTCTAGATGCGAAAGTCTGCCTCTTATGGACTTCAGGACTCCCGCTTGTTTGGAAATCACCTCCCCCCTTATGTACACCTTAAATGTTTCCAATACCGTGGCAAATGAGGGGACAGAGCCTATATTTCACGCAAAGAAGTCTTCGATCGCCTGAGCCATCTCTTCCCGGAATACCTGATCCATCAACAAATAGGGGGGAAAACGCCAGGTGAACGGGGCCATTCGACGAGGTAAAATTCTAATCTCCATTAGAACAGGGGAATGGTCAGATAAAGTACAGTGGAGTGGGTTACACTTTCTCACACGAGAAACAAAGCTGTTGGATATGAGCCAGTAATCTATACGGGTATATAAATGATGTGCGGACGAATAATGAGTGAATCCCCCTTCGTGTAGATGTTGGTGTCGCCATATATCTACCAAACCAGTGGTAGCAGCGATATCGAATATTGCTTTAGCGGCAGCCGATCTACGTCTAGGTGGCCCCCCGACCGATCTAGGTCGGAGGCATGCCTCCCCTCTGCATTAATCTAGCACATAGGTTATGGTAAAACTGTGGGTCATCGTTGTTAGGTCCGTACACTCCAACCAGGTCCGCTTCCAGATCGTCTTTCTGGCATTTAGCTATTACAAAACTGCCACCTGTGTCCGTTTGTATGCCTGTCAGCCGGACCCCTGCCTGGTTGTCTGCCCACACGAGGACCCCTCTAGCATGTGATGTGAATCCTGCTGAGCAGAAGTTTCCTTGCATCCTCTGTCTGGTTAGCATTTCAGACCCCTGCGGGAGGTGGGTTTCTTGTAGTATAGCGACGTCTATCTTGAGACGTTTGAGATAAGCTACCACTTTCCTCAGTTTCCTATGATCGTTAAGCCCTCTCACGTTCCAGGTGAGCAGTCTAAGGTGTTGTGTCTCTATATTATCTTGCTCACTCTGTTCACCCATGTGTATGGTAGGTCTTCTCGTGTAGTAAGAACTGTCATGCTGCTTATATCACCTGTCCTATTTTTGCTTATTTTAAACCAACAAAAAACATAAACATTCCCCAACACCCCCCCTCCCACGCTAATTGCCCCCCAACTTGTCAACGCGGATAATATTCCCACCCCCACCCGTTCAAGTAAGTCCCCCTTAAACAGTCCCTTGTAATCCCCCATTTTGTGATTCCTTGTTGTGGTGCACACATAGGGGCGGGTGTTGCCTGCTATGCGTAACTCTGTAGCTTCGGGTCTGACCATTCGACAGTCTTACACTGTGGGCCCACAGTTCTCTATATCAAATGCGTAGTCAACAATAAGCTCATATACAGTAAGCTCCTCGTCCTGCCAGTGTTCATGTCCCCCATCAAGACTCTCCAATCAGTTACTTGTTCAAGCAGTGTGTACTGTCATGGAGGCTTGGGACACTCACAGTTCTATTCAGTGTGCCTCTGAGGGGAGAGTCCAGAAATGTATCTTGGGGACCCAGGTTACCCTGCCGTCGAAACGGCCTTACCTGCGTAACGCGCAGTGATATGGGGTCTGCGGTTCTCGCCGCCTCAGCCCCACTGCGAGGTAGCCTTCTAGTTTGCGGGTACCCAGACCGGCCCTGTTCTCAGCAACTTTATCCCTCCTGCTCTAGTGGGGAAGAGGACCTCCAGCCAGCCAGTATAGCGCGTTCGCTTATTCAGTCTCGGCGTCCGCAACATTCCTTGATCCGCTGGGATCTCCGTGCGGGGAGCTTCGTCTACTATTCGTGTCACCACACATTTTCAGAAAGTGTAAAACCTGCTTCGGCTCCATGAAGTAATGTGCTTTACCCTCCGTCATGACTCGAAGCTTTGCGAGATATAGCATACTGTAGTCTAGCTGAAGGTCTCGCAGTCTCTTTTTCAACGGCGCAAATAGCCTTCGCACTTCTTGCACTTGTTGTGTGAAATCCGGAAATATTGATAGCTCCAAACCCTCATATGGTAAAGTTTTTAGTTCCCGCGCCTTGCACAGGGCTGCGTCTCGATAATTTAGAAGACGGGCGATGATTGGGCGAGGAGTCGCTCCCAGCGCAGGTCTCGGTGCTAGTGAGCAGTGTGCTCTCTCCACGATGAAGATGTCAGAGAACGTTTCCCTACCGAGCATAGTAATCAAGAGTCTTTCTACAAAAAGTTCCATGTTCTCTATACGCGTTGTCTCTGCCACTCCTATTATCCTCAAGTTATTCCGCCGGGAACGGGCTTCCAAATCTTCAGCTTTGGCTTTTAAGATTTGCAAGGCCTTGTCCATCTTTTTCTGCGCCGCAGAGTCTGTCGCCAGTGTATCTTCAGCGTCGGAGACTCTTTTCTCAACTGCGTCTAATCTTCCCGCGTGTTTATCGAGTCGCTCCGACATTCGATCCATTCGAAACGTCAGCGCATCTATTTTCCCGTCTATCTGTGTGAGGCTGCGCTGCATTGCTAAAAGTATTTGCTTAAGGTCCCGGTCTGTCACCTGGTCTCCAGAGTCCAGGTCTGTCTCTGCTCCCTGCGTATCCGGCTCCCTGGTTCTGGGTGTTCTACAAGCCTCAAATGGGATTTTGGTTTGTGCTTTGTCCGGTTTTCCCATTTTGTACGAGTAGTGTTAGTCTGCTCTTGTATTTCTTATCAATGGCAGGCCCTGGTCGCAGTTGTCCCCTGCGTGTGCTCAAGGAGGAAACTTCCATCTCCCGCAGCGCCGTCGCACCCAGAGGTCTCAGCACTGCACCACTTGCCTGTGTCCCTCAGCAGGTTCCTTCTGTCGCTCTAGCCCGGGGCAATGGCGCAGTTATAGCGCGGCGATGTGCAGCTGGGAATGCGCTACTGCGTGCTACCAATGCTGTACTTGTCCGCTTGATTGGCTAGCTGGGTGTTGTTCATGTGAGGTTCCAGGGCTACATCGAGGTGGTCCTGCCCTGTCCCACTTCCCCGTTCTGTATACTGCAGCGGAGGGGAATCTCTATGTCAACTGTCCTCTACGCCCAATTGCGCGGATCGGCCTCGGCACCCTCGTACCTTCTCGTCACTTTGCGGCCGAGGGAAGATCTCTGCGCGCTTCTCCCTCTTACTGAGGGCCCAGATCTACAATGCGTCCTCCGCAATTCCTTCTTTTCGCTCCCAGATCGTGGTCAGGGCAGCTTGTTAACGGCCGCCTTTATGAGCGCAGCGTCCACCCCTGACAGAATGCCACCGGTAGAGTCTGTCGCCTCCATCCTCCTCTATGGCACTGCGCGCGTTACTCTCTTGTTGGGGGCCCAGACCTGCAGCGTCCTCACCATTATTTCTTCCTTCGTTCCACAGGTTCGGGTGAAGCAGCGCTCGCGGCAGTTCGAGTATTTAGTTATCGGCCGCCATTTTGGAGCACAACCACCGCTCCGGACAAAGCGCCATTCTCGCTTCCGCAGGCCGTATTTCGTGACACCGCCGCGCGTAGTTAGTCGCGGGGTATTCGCTCTCACATAGAGTTTAATTCTTGGCAGTTGCGGGCTTTTGACACAGGATTCCTGATGGAGTACTCGGTCGGGTCTCCGGAGCTCTAGGCTCTTGCGGCCATCTTGGAGCCAGGCAAGCTCCGCCCCCTGTTCCCTTCTTATTTACTTGCATTTCTCCCACATTTCAGTTTTTCAGGCGATTCTGGGTGAGGACTAAAATAATTTTAGAAAACCCCATGAGCGTCAATTCACCAAAATAGCAGATTTAGCTGAAGTGACCCCCAAAAACATTACAGGGTTGTCCCCTTGTCCCGACTATAGTCGCTCACTGGCAAACTCCTATTTTTTACTCAAGCACTGGACAAAGCGCAAAGAGTGGAACATATTGATCAGTAATCAGGACTCTTAGAAACTGGTTTACTTTTTGACGCTGCTGCTCAAAGAGCAGTAGCAGCAAGCTGTGCCAGGGGTACCAAAGGGCAAATCATAGGTAGCAGCTGTTATACCCAATTAACAAGTCAATGCCATTTTATACTAGACATATATGTATTGTATTATAACATTTATACAGTGCTTCATGTGTAGCACATAACATCGTGGAGGAGACCACGATTGGCGGAGTGTTGTACTTGTTGAGATCCTATGTGGGAAGCATTTTGGTGTCTTGCATGAGTGACCAGAGAGATGCTCTTAACTTGTTTTGGGGGGCCACACCCATCAGTCCAATGGAGGAGGTGTGAGAGATAGGCATGCACATTATAACTATATATAGTTAGGAATAAAACATATAGGCACCTACACAGGCCCAGCCTAGCCAGAGGGACAGCTGAGTGCTGTGTGTATGTACACACAAGGGGTAACCAGAGAATGACCAATAACCCATTTGGCCACAGGTGCAAGGCAAACATGTATAATGTACAAGAATGGGTGTTGGTGACATGAGCAGCAGCACTGCACCTTTTTAGAGCCAAGGATACTGCCTACTGTGTACAAATAGACATTAGCGAGAAAAGAAATGGAAGCGTTTGACAACCTGGGCAGAAAGTACACAATCTTTAAAAGGCCCAGATCTCACCTGCCCCTACTCGGCCAAAGGAGGGGAAAAAATGTGCTCTACAAGTGGGTTGCTTCACAAGTCCCTGTCATGGTCCTAAAGACTACTAAAGGAAGACAAATACCAGTTGTGCAACTCTGGTCGGGTCATGGCTCAGACCCTATCAAGACTGACACCCTGCATAGGGGGCGTGGCCAAGCACCGAAGATGGCGGACACGTCTTGCTAGCGCTCCGCGCCTAATCCCCTATTTATCCTGCGCATCCTGGCCAAATGGCGTTTTTTTCTGCCTTGGTGCCCCTATAGGCTGCATCTGGGGGTCGGCTGCAGCCGATGTGAGTCTCCCGGGCTTCGGCGGGCGCTCCTCGATAACCCCGGTCGGTGCGGCCTGTTCCATTGCGCGAGCCTGGTCCCGATTGCGTGAAAGGGGCGGGCCCGACAGTCCTGCTGCCCGCCGCGGTCCCCGTGGAGACTCCGGGATGGCGGCGCTATGATGCCCCCCCGGCTTGGAATGACCCCGGAGTGAGTGCGGTGTGACCGGTGGCAGCCTGCGGAGCGGCGGCGGTCGCGCGAGTCGATTGCAGATGGCGCCGGCCACGAGGGCCTGATCTACTGCTGCGTGAGTCGTCACTGCCGGCTGCCTGTGGACAACCAGCGGGGCTTCGACTGGCAAGGTAGGCCCACGGGCTGTGGCTGCGGCTTCTGCTCTGCGGTGGGGGACCACGGGGGTCGGTCGGGCCTAGGGCCCCCACCGGTGCACGGTGTTGTGGTCGCGGTGCGGCCGTCGAGATGGGCCCGCAGGCCGCGCCTGCCTCGTGGTGGGGGGCCACGGGGGTCGGTCGGGCCCAGGGCTCCCACCTGGACCTGCCGTGGAGATCGTGACTGCCCCCGGTAGAGTAGCTGCTGCTGAGGACCCGCGTGAAGCGGCTGCAGCGTCCCTCCTGGGGGCGGGGGCCACGGAGGTCAGTCAGGCCTACGGCCCTCGCCCAGTGGAGGAGTGACAGCGTGACCCAGAGAAGGGGCCCACTGTCTGTAGCTGCCGCCTCTGTCCTGCGGTGGGGGGCCACGGGGGTCGGTTGGGCCTAGGGCCCCCACCTGAATACGATATAAGTGTTGTAGCGCAGCCCAATTAAACTCGCGCCAGCTTTGGGGAGCCGCCGGGGCCCACTACACCACCCCTGCTGGCAAGCAAGCTGTCCCGGTGTTGCCTGCTGCGGCCCTGTTTGGAGTCCGGGGCTGCAGCGTGAAATTTGTGACTGGGCCGGAGCGCCCCTGGGGTACGGGACACACAGCTGGCGTGGTTGTCGGCACGGCCCCAGCCGGTCCATCTGTAGAGGCACAATTTAGTGGGGGGTGGGGGGGTCCGGGGGTCGGTCGGGCCTAGGCCTCCTCACTCTCCTTCCGGCACTGGGTGTGCTGGAGGGGACTGACTGCATACGGTGGTGTGGGGACCGGTGCGGGGGCCGGTCCGAGCCTATGCTGCTCCTACCCTTGTCGCCCTCGGGGGTGAGGAACTAGGGCCGTGCAGCCCACGGAAACTCAACGTCTTCCCCTTGCTCTCTATGCGGAGCGCTCAACAGATTGTCATGGGCCGTCTGCGCACCAATGCTCACCGGGATGCCTCCTCCGTGGGCCTGACTGTGGAAACGCTCACGGCTCTGGGGCCCGCAGCAGGGATGAGTCCGTCGGACATTGCAACCAAACTGGACACAGTCTTAGCGGCAGTTGAACGGATCGGCAACGCGTTGGACCTCACACGTACCTCCCTGGAGGGCAGGATGGATACCATCACCTCTGACTTTACACTCCTCCGGGCTGACCAGCACAAGCTTTCGGACAGGGTTCGTGAGGCAGAGACCGCACTGGCAGACCTTCAGCCTCGCTCTCGGAGCTGCGCATCCGCGCTTCAGGACCGTGTATGCACCCTGGAGGAGAAGGTGGACGATGCTGAAGGAAGATCGCGTCGTAATAATGTCCGTGCGGTTGGATTACCAGAGGGAGCGGAGGGTCGGGACCCGGAGACCTTCACGGAAGCCTGGATAAGAGATCTGCTGCCCCCGGGGTTTCT
The DNA here is from genome assembly GCA_963921515.1 of Calotriton arnoldi. Lineage (NCBI taxonomy): Eukaryota > Metazoa > Chordata > Amphibia > Caudata > Salamandridae > Calotriton > Calotriton arnoldi. The sequence goes on along the minus strand of CAWUFW010000757.1, from coordinate 3,321,175 downwards.
CTCCCCGCAGTTCGTAGTGGAGCGGGCCCACAGAGTGCCAGCCCGCAAACGCCCTACAGGGTCCCGCCCTCATCCCTTCCTGTTCCGAGTCATGAATTTCAGGGACAGAGATGTTATCCTGCGGGAACTTGGCAAGCATCCTGGCCCTAAGGTACAAAATGTCACCGTCTCCTCTTCCCAGATTATACAGCCCATGTTCAGAAGAGACGAGCAGTGAAGAAACAACTCCGGGAGCTGGACCTTAGATATTCTTTGCTCTTCCCTGCCCGCCCCCGCGTTATCAAGGATGGTAATACCCGATATTTTGACTCCCCTGCAGAGGCCTGGGAATGGCTTGAGGAGCGTGGGCTGGCAACGGTGCCCAAACCAACAGAAGAGCCCCGAGCCAATGAGCGACCCCGCCGAGGCAGGCGTGGGAAAAAGAACAGAGAAGCAAGATCGCTCGTATCAGCCCCGAACCCTGACCAGACCAGACTGGAGTGCCAGGAAGCCCTTCGGTCGGCAGCGGCCCTCCAGCCTGCCAGATCTCCCTCTCCGTCCAGCTCCGTTAGATCCTTGTCGAAGTCCGGAAACTCCGGCTCTACACCGGACTGGTTCACCAACGCAGATTTCCCTCCGCTCCCGGTTGTCACCCCTCAAACTGCAGATGACATTATTTCAGTTTAGCGCGCTGTAACCCTGGGCCATGTCATTTCTTGTTTTACTTTTGATGCTCTTACTCCTGCTATTCTAGGGTAACTGAGGGGGATGGTCTTTGTACCCGTTTTCCTCTCTTCCCCCCTTTCCTTGTTCTGTTCCACTGGTGCTTCTCCCCGAAGTCATATAACGACGCTCGTTCTGTTGCCATTACATGGCATGCTTGTTTGGGTAGTTCCCCACGTTGGGGATCCGCCCTTCTACTGTTTCAAAGTATTCCAAAGATATACCTTATTATTTTCTTCCCCCCCGCAAGAGTCGCTATGCCCACAGATCTGCTGCCTTTCCCTACACCCTCTCTGGGGCGGTCCATCACATAGGGGGAGTCACGGTTCCCGGGTGGGGCTCGCTGGCTTCAGTTGTCCTAATGACCAATCTTAATATAATAACCTGGAACGTCAGGGGCATTCACACACCCTCCAAACGGTACGCCATTTACGCTTACCTGCAGCGTCGCGCGACCGGTGTGGCGCTATTGTAGGAGACACATCTGACGATTATAGAGGCTGCCCGCCTGCGTCGTCACTGGCGGGGCCAGGAATACAGCACCAACTATTCCTCCATGGCTAGAGGGATGATGATATGGGTCAAAGCTGGGGTTCCATGGGAGGAGGAGGAAGTCCTGTCCGACCCAATGGGACGCTATGTTTTAGTGAAAGGTAAACTGAATGGCCAGCCTGTCTTGTTGGGTTCCATCTATGCCCCCAATATCGCGCAGGGCACCTTTCTTGATGAACTCTCGGAGGTACTGCTCTGGTGGAAGGAGATCCCGTGGCTTCTGGGAGGCGACTTTAACGCGGTGCTGGATGTCTCCCTTGATCGCTCCTTCCCCCCCCTCAATCGCACTACGGCCTCCTCTAACGCACAACTTTTAAGATCCTGGATGGACAATTGGGCACTCTCGGATATCTGGCGAGAACGCCACCCACATTCCAGGGTATACTCTTTTTATTCCCCGGTTCATAATCTGCATGTACGCCTCGACCGCATGCTCACATCCGCGGCCCTACTCCCCCTGATACAGTCTATCGACTACCTAGGTCGGACGCATTCTGACCATAATCCCCTGGTAATGCTCCTGGCCTGGGAGGCGCGACCTCCTTCGATTCCGGTCTGGCGTTTGCAGACAGCGGCTCTGGAAGATCCTATCTTCCGCGGCTTGCTGGAGGCTGCGATAGCCACTTACTTTGCACTCAATACGGCTTCCACGGATTCACCTCTAACCGAATGGGAGGCCTTTAAAATAGTGATTAAGGGTCACTGTCTGGGGCAGGCCTGGAGCATTCGCAGACAACTAGACACTTCACTATCAGCCATTGAGAGACAGCTGCTTCAACTCGAGGCGCAGGTCGTCACTTGCCCGGATCGGCAGAGTCGCTTGGATGCTGCCCATGTCGAGCGGGAGGCACTGCTGGAGAGACTGCGGTGCCATAATTATTTGGCACACTCGGTCCGTTCCCACTCTACGGCGGACAAAGCCGGGAGGCTGCTGGCTTACCGGATCCGGCAAGAACACCCCCAGCGTCCCATACAGTTGCTAATTGATGACCTGGGCCAGGAGCACGGTACCCAGAAAGACATTCACGCACTGATGACTGAACACTATGCTCGACTGTATGAGACCCGACTGATGGGCAACACCCAATGTGTGGAATCCTTTTTGGACACGGTGGAGCTGCCCACTCTTACAGTTGACCAGTTCCTTGACTTGGACTCCCCTTTAACAGAAGACGAAATAAGAGACGAGCTGCGCTTCTTGTCCTCCGGCAAAACGCCGGGCCCGACGGCCTCCCGGCTGAATTCTTCAAGACTTACGCAGACCATTTAGTACCACATCTCCACTCGCTGTTTAAAGCAGCAATTTCGGGTGGGGTTCTACCTCCGACCATGCGTACAGCCAACGTGGTTTCTTTGCTGAAACCTGGTAAGGACCCCACGCCCCCTGGCTCTTATCGACCGATTGCAATCTTGAACACAGATTATAAGATCCTGGCGAAAGTCTTGGCCAATCGGCTGGCTCCGCTTGTCCCTGATTTAGTGCACTCCGACCAGAATGGCTTCGTTCCGCAGCGTAACACTGCTTTGAACATACGACGCTAGTTTCGGGTGGCGGAATACGCCCCTATCGATTGGCCTCGCTCGGGCTGCATGGTGTTAGACCTTGAGAAGGTCTTCGATTCGCTGGCTTAGAACTTCCTATTCGCCGTTCTGGCCCGCTTTGGAGTAGGACCTTACTTTCTTAGTATGGTACGATTGCTGTACCACAAACCGTCGGTCCGGGTCCGGACGGGGCCCTATGTCTCAGATCCCATTCAGGTGCGACGCGGAACCCGGCAGGGATGCCCGCTGTCCCCCCTTTTGTTCGCGTTAGCAGTGGAGCCGCTGGCGGTTCATATTCGCACTCACGTTGACATGGGGATTGCGCTGGGAGACGGCACACACACCATTTCGTTATACATGGATGACCTGCTGTTATATGCCCGAGACCTCCATAACATCCCCCCTACACTTGACCAGGCCCTCAGTCATTTTGCACGCGCTTCGGGACTGCGGGTTAATGCTGCGAAATCTATACTTTCACCATTCTTGAGGGAGACTCCTGATCCGGGATACGTTCTGGGGGGGACCCCGGTAACCTGGTGTGTGGATCCTTTCCATTATTTGGGGGTGCGAGTATACCGCACTAAAGCTGACCTTTTTGACGGGAACGTACTCCGGGCCTCCACAGCGATTCGGTCACAAATGGGTTTCTGGAAGACTCTTCCTCTGGCGATTTCCGGGAGGATTGCACTCATTAAAATGGTAGTCCTTCCCCGCCTTCTCTACTATTTCGCCACTCTACCCCTTATCATCTCCCCCCCTTTTTCCAGGCAATGGGAAAGGGTTGTGAGAGACTTTATATGGGGAACATCACGCCATAGAGTATCCATGGGGAAACTATACCTGCCTGCCGAACTGGGTGGCCTAGCGGTGCCCAACTTTGAACATTATTACTTAGCTTCCCAGCTGCAGTGGGTTGCCAGGTGGCTATCGTCTCATTACTTACCAGACACAGCTTCCTTACAGCCCCCACTGACGCTGGGTAGCCTCTTACAGATTTTTCATCCTTGCTCCAAGTCCAGACCCCCCCCCCGACACCGTTCTACTCCACGTAGCCTACAGGTGCTTTCATAGGAGTCTCTTTCTTACTAGTGCCACCATCCCATACGCACCCGCTATCCCATTGCTGGGAACCCCACGAGGGGACACCTACACAACGGCGACTGAGCTACACAACTGGGCCTCGGAGGGAGTCCAGGACATAGGAGACCTTTTTCAGGACGGCTCCCTTGTCCCATATCAGGACCTCATAGCGGAGGGGAACTTACGCCCTGGGCAGTTTTTACTACATAGAACACTTATAGCCTTGTTATCGTCTAAATGGGGTACACTCGCTCAGGAGCCGCCCATTCACCACACATTGCAATACCTTCATGTGATGGGAACCGGGAGACGCCTGATACGCTGGTTCGCATCTTCCATCCGGCAACACACGGAGGCTGACCTCACTCGGCTTCGGCACCATTGGGAGGGGGCCCTGGGGAGGGCATTCACAGATAGAGAGTGGACTGTTGCCCGGGGCAGTCCGACATACATTTCACGCAATCAGCGGTTTAAGCAAATTCAATTCTTTGTGTTACATCGGGCTTACCTTACCCCAGCTCAAATCAACAGGTACTTCTGCTTGGCATTCGCACATTCCCCCTAGCGCCTCAGTGGGACACCATTGTTTCGAAGCTTCAGGAAATGGTCACTACCACAGGGGATCCGAGAACGATGCCTGGGGCTGCTACCCGTAGTTCATCCCCCACCGGCAGGGGTGTTGAGTAACGCTGACTTCCAGACTGATATGATCCTTCTGTTTCAGAACTCCATTGTCATCGGGTCCTGATGGATCTGGGCCCCCCTGGCTCCACTAGACACGGCAGCAGGCCTCAAGCGACTCCCTTACCCTTCCTTGAATTACGTTGTCCTGATTTTGTTGTACCCTATGTCCCCAGTTTGGTTCAAACCGCACTATATCTGAACTGTTCACATGCATGCCTTCCGGTGGTATGGCTCATCGACATCGATACGCCTTGTCTAACGATACTGCCCTACGAGCTCTTGTGGTCACTGTGATACTCTCATCGGTCTCTTCCTTTGCTGTTGGGTACTAGACACTGTACTGTTGGCAACCACCTTTTCTTGACGCACGAGCACTGCTTTGTTTGTATGCTTATAATGTGCAAAATGTTAATAAAAAGATTTAAACAAAAAAAGACTGACACCCTGCATATGCAAATGTGAGAAACAAAGTTCATGGCAAGTTGCTGCCCTGACAGCACAAGAACAATTCGGTCTGCCCTGTGTTGCCCATCTACCTCCAACCCCGTAGGCGTGCCCAATGTTTTTTCTTATAATCCAGAACCTCTTGCTCTTCCTAGTTTTACACGAGGGGCCATGCTCCTGGCCATTCTAGAATTTCCACCCAGGCAATGCCCACTACCATTATTAGTTAAAATGACACTTTAGGGCACAGGTACTTGCAAACATTTTCCCAGGGGCCAAAAAGTTTGGTCTGTGATGTGACCGAGGGCCGCACTGATGCCAGTAGCATGCCGGTCAGGAGTTGGTGTTTGGGGGGGGATGGTGGTAAGGTGGGTGTAGGGGAAGCGAAGCATATGCATCTAGTGGCTGAATTACTCAATGTGAAACCAGAAAACCTGGGATTAATCCCAGCTTCTCCACTTTACCAAATTGTGTGATCCTAGGCATTAGTTTTATTTTACTTTCTTTCCTTTTTAGGTTTTGCTTGTGCCGTGCTTACGAAACCTCTTGTAACAAAAAAAAAATCTTAAAGGAGCTTAGCTCATGCCCATTACTTACCACTTACCACTGCTTGGTTTCCATGTCACTCTCGTTTCCTTTCAAACTGTTGGTCAGCGCCTCCTCCTGCCTCCAGGACCCTGCTAGGCTTCACGTCTTTGTCCTTACTATGGAGCTTGGCCCAAGTACTGCATCCAGCGCCCAATGTCCTTCCACTGGCTGCGCAATTTTAAAGGTATTTTATTTATTTATTTTTACTTTCCAGTGTCCGCATTTCAGTTTATTGCTTGCCCATCCCTCCTACTCTCACTCAGGTTGCTGCATGCCCCTTCCTCGTTCGTTGCTTGCCCGTCCCTCTTACCACCTCACTCCCGTTGCTGCATGCTCCTTTCCCACCCCATCGCTAGTTGCCTCCCTCCTACCTACATCATAGCTTGTTTTGACCGGAAGGACTTGAAGTGCTTTACATGAGCACCAGTTACATTACAAAAACACACATTAATTTTTGGTAGGCACGGGGAGATTAAGTGATTTGCCCAGCATCCGCATTCCGTTTGTTGCTTGCCTGTCTCTCCCACCACCTCACTCCTGTCGCTGCATGTCCTTTCTCCATCCGTTGGCTGCCCAGCCATCCCACCACCTCACTCCCGTCATTACTTTACGCCATGTTGCACAGCAGCTAAACTGCTGTGCAACATGTAGTGAACATTGACAAAGTTAATAGATTTCGCAGATATGAAACCTATTGGCTTTGCCAATGCTGGTTCTTCATTATTACATATAAGAGAACCAAGAAATACACGACAAATTTGTGCGCTATACAAAAACTTCTCCTGTGTTTGATTAGTAAACTATAATGTTGTTCATGTGTAACAGGCCACCCTAAGAGTGCACCCTATTGGCATTGTCAGGGTGGGAGGGGGAAGAATTAATGACTCTAAATTCATGTTTGAAAACTATCACTTTAAAAAAACTTCTCAATGCACTGCTATAATCTGATGTGCTAAGGTGAAATGGTTCTTCATGTTAATACAATACACTTTTTGAATGTTGAAAAGACTTTCTCATATTTTTATACTTTTTGCTGCAAAAGGTCTTTAAAAATGAAGGTGTTCCTAAGTCAAGCGGTGCAGCACAACCTAGATACTTTCTTTCTTTAACTTCAATTAACCTTTAAATAAAGGCTTGCCTGTTTAGTTAACATTTTTTAAACTGTGTTTGGAAAGTGTATGTAGCACTTCTTTTTGGCTAGGCGAGTGAGTTGTTTAAGGGTGGGAAAATCAGTATTGTTAGTGGTTTAGATTTAGCCCTTACCTGCAGAGGTTTGAACAGGAACTCCAGAGTGTGGATTGAGCCTGTCTGTCTCCAAGGAGATTCTGAACGGAGGAGCAGCTCCCAGCCCCCTGCCCAGCAGCCTGAGCTGAAGGTCACATGCCCCTTTCTATAGGTTCCCGACTGGTTGCTACATCGGTGCTCTGATTGGCTCCTGTATCTGGTATTTCTATTGGGGTTAGGGTTATTAGCTTATAGGTCTTGTGTTCTGATTGGTCCCTGGGGCTAGGGTTGCTATTGGACTAAGGGTTAGGTTTCTGATTGGCTAATAGGTCTTGTGTTCTAATTAGTCCCTGAGACCAGGGTTGCTATTAAGCTTAGGGTTTGTTTTTCTGATTGGCTGCTAGGACTGGAGCTGTTATTGATTGCAAGAGTGTGGTCTCCTATTGGTCATAGGGCTATTGTTGTGATTGGTTAGGGCTCGGGCTAGAGTTCACATAGGCTGAAGGGGCCACCTGATCACTAGGGCTATTTAAGGTCAAGGTTCTGGGCGTCTCAGCCCGGACGTCGAGACCAAAGGCAGAGAGGACAAGGGCAGTTGCCTGTTTGGGCCTTTTTGGGACTGATCGGCCGAGGAAGAGATGCTGCCTTTTTTCCATTCATCAGCTACCACCTTAACCCAACCACATCCACAAAAATATCAACACATTCACAGCAAATGCACTCCACACATTTATTACAAACCCTTCACACATCTCAATGTCTCAACACCCACTACAAAACAACACACAGCACACCTATACACCCTTCTACCCCACCTGACACACAATGGCACCTTCACTCTCCCACAAAACACCACTCTGTCCTATACCACTAACAAATACACACATCACTAACACAACACAAAGCCACATTTTACTTAACTTTAATCAATCCAGACACACACTCCCTGTTCATACAAAGCACCATCTCTACCATCTACTTGCTCCTTCCAGACTCCTTTCTGTCACCACCAAACCTATACTCGACCTTCCATCTTTTCATCCACGAACACCCTCCTCCTCTTTTTACCAAAAAAACACAACCACACAACCCTTACACTCCACTCTACAAATTACCTCTTCCACCAATCAAATCTAACACAAACTCTACTAACTGTAGTCCATCCCCTCTAACACACCACATACACTCTTTTCCAAAACACAGCACCATGCACTTTATCTTGCAGCTGCCACTCGAAACCAATACTTTACATACAAACACTTCTCAGAAAACAACTACACCACCATCTCATCTCACTACTCCTCAAAAACAAACACAACTTACACACCAGCACAACAAAATGTCACACACACACACTACTTCCTAATCCTATCCGTCACAAACCAGAAAAATACACCCACTCCCACCCTCCTGACTACACAAATATTACAGACCCTAAACCAACTCTACTGCCAAGCTTTCCCTCTTCCCTCACACCTAACACATACAGCAACACAGCAACTCTCTTTTACCCACCTCTCACCCATTGGACAATTTATAACCTTACAACATGACCCACATACTGCACTACCACCCCTAACTCATACACCTTCCACAGTAAATAGATGCAAACAAATTAAACAACATGCCACTCTTCACAACTTCGCATCTCCATGTCTACTGCACAAGGCTACTGTACAAAAACAACACAGCTCACCAACTCACTCTCAACCACCATCTCCACCCCCTACACATGCAGTCCCATCAAAATGCCTTCTTAGCCTGCTGAACGAGGAATATGATACAGAACAAATACACTATTGCTATCCTCATACAGCTAATACCAGTACTAAGGACACACCTCCTACAAGTCCACAAAACACTGCTAGATCTTCTACAAAACCAAGTCACACCATCACCAAAACACATTCTCTAACCTTCCTACTAATTAATGCTTGATCACTGTAAAAAAAAGCAAGCATTACCTCTACGACCTTCTCACAGACGCACAACCTGACTTACTCTTCATAACTGAATAATGTTTGGGAGATGACATGGCTCCAGTGTTGCATGAAGCCGTTCCTCTAGGCTAGCAAACTATCACCAAAATTGTATAGGCAAAAGAGAGGGTAATATTAATAATAATTCATATTTGTAAAGCGCAAACATATCACTCCTATAGGGTTTCAAGGCGCTGGGGGCAGTTGGGGAGATTAAGTGTGCTATTGCCCACACATGATGTCACATGATGCTGAGCTGCCACCGGTGGCAGGAATCGAACCGTGAGCCCTGCGCTCCAGAGTCAGCCGCACTGGCCACTGCGCCACACGCAGCCTAGCTATTGTGTTCAAGCAAACATTAAATATCACTAAAGCTGGCGACGTCTCCATATAAAGTTGTGAAGCCCTCTTCACCAGATGCAACCCTACACCATCTATCTCCTGTGACTTCCTACTCCTTTACAGACCTCCAGCTAGCAATGCAACATTCCCAAACACACTTCTAGACACAGTTTCAAACCTGATGACACTTCACTCCAACCAATGCATTTTTGGTGACCTAAACATTTGGTTTGACTAACAAAATATGCCCCATCCAAAAACAATCATCACTGGCCTAGACGCACTGAACATACATCAGTTCATCCACAAACTCACTCACATCACTGGACACATCCTAGATGTCATTTTTGCAAATCCAGAAACTTTCAAATGATTACTCCAGTCACACGGTCAGACCACCATTTGCTTGCATGCCAACATAAAACACCACAAAGCAACACACCTAAAACCACATTACATGCATCCACCTACGACTGTGGAACAAACTACATTTTTAACACTTAGAAAACCAAATACAATCCAATAAAAGATCTGAACACAATAAATTCAGTTAAAAAATTATATGAGTAGCTACAGAAAGCTTTTGATATCCTAATACCACTAAGAACAACACTACAGATCAAAAGAAAACAGGCACCTTGGAGAAATACAGAGCTAAAAGAGATGAAACAGCAAATTAGAAAGCTGCAATGCACCTGGCTCAAAACAAACACCAATTAAGACAAACTTCACCTACAGAAACTTAACAGATTATACAAGTCAGCAATCAAAAAAGCTAAGAAAAGATACTACTCAGACAGAATTCATAATGCTAAATGTGCAAATAAAGAATTTTATAAAATTCTCACTGAATTTCGTAAACCAAATTGCCTAGAAGGAGCTCATCTCAATACTCAAAAATTCACAGAAAACTGGCCAATTATTATACAACCATAGCAGACACGTTGGACTCCTATTTAAAACAAAGAAAAACCACCAGCACCACCCTTTTCCAAAAAAACCCTCCAAGAGTAGGCTAACCCAGCCTCTGCATTCCCACTAACAAATATCACACAATGAATTTAGGGAGCTGGTCAAAGCAAGCAGGCCTGCTGGCAGCCCTTCTGACCCATGTCCACCACAAACCTTCAAGAAAATTCTTCTAACTACCTCTGCTGCCACACCAGTAAGAAGAATCATCAACAAATCCTTAACTACAGGAATATTTCCAAAAGACCTAATAAAGGCATACATACATCCATTACTAAAGAAAACAAACCTAGACCTGCTTAACCCTGACAACTACAGACCAATTACAAATGGACTTTTCCCGGGAAAACTGATAGAAAGAGCAGCACTTGCCCAGATGTCACAATTAATTGAAGTTAATTCCATACTTTCAGACTTCCAAACAGGATTCCATCCAGGAAGAGGCACAGACTCTGCTCTCATTGCCATCTGGGATGACCTTAAGAACACAGTTGACCGGAACGGGGTTGCTGCACTACTTCTCCTGGACCCTTCAGCTACCTTTCACATTGTTGGCCATGACACTATACAAAGGATCTACGAAGCCGGCATAGCGGGGACTGCTCTTGACTGGATCACATCCTACCTTCACAACAGAACTAATGTCATCCATACACCCCCTTTCTCATACAAACCATACTTCACAAAAGCTGGGGTCCCTCAAGGCTCTATCATCTCACCCATGTTTTTCAACATCTACATGAAGTCATTACCGGCACTGATCAATCAATTTCACCTCACATGCTATATATATGCATGTGACACACAAATACTCCTTAAACTGGAAAGCCCCAAAGACATTGGAAACTCACAAATTTTCAGTTGCCTCAGAGCCGTTGATCAGTGGATGACATGGAGCCATCTCAAATTGAATGCTTCCAAAATGGAAATACTCATATGTGGCAACTGGAAAAATTATGACCCACTCGCCGCCTGGCCTGACGATCTGGGAACACTGCCTAAAATATCTAAGAAAGTAAGAAACCTCGGAATTACCATGGACTCCAAGCTATCAATGAATGCCAAAGTGGATAAACTAGCAAGATCCAGCTTCATTAATATAAAAACTTTGCAACGCATCTTCCCCCACCTGGGATTTCCACACAAGGTCCAGGCTACTATCTTTCTTGTTCTGTCTAAACTCGACTACTCTAATAGCCTTACCCACAAATCATATTTAACAACTTGTTGGACTTGGCCCTTTTTGCAGGGTCATCCCAGAACTTTTTGCCTTCCTCCTGGTATTTTTTCTGACCTGGTAATGGTGGTTTTAGGACTCTGGGCACTTTATCACTGCTGGCCAGTGTAAAGTGCATGTGCTCTCTATGGTAAACGTGGTAAGATTGGTCTACACCTGTTTGGTGTATTTAATTTACCTGTCAGTCCCTTGTAAAGTGGTATCTCATATACCCGGGGCCAGTAAATTAAATGCTACTGGTGGGCTTGCAGCGCTGCTTGCGCCACCCACCAAAGTAGCCTTTCAAACCTGTCTCAGGCCTCTGCCATTGCAGGGCCTGCACGCGCAGTTTACCAACAGGGTGCCTTTCAAGCCCCACACACCGGGGCTTCTCCTTTCCGCCGGGCCAATCGATGGGACGTAGCAGCAGGGAGCCCACGAGGCTCTGGTCCCTCCTCGCATAAAGTGGTTGCCACGTCTGACTCCCCTTTTACTACATATGAGTCACCCCTAAGGTAGGCCCTAGCTAGCCCTATGGGTAGGGTGCAATGTAAGTAAAAGGCAGGACATGTGCCTTAACTGTATGGCATGTCCTGGTAGTGACAAACTGCCATTTTGGTTTCTCACTACTGTGAGGCTGCCCTCTCATAGGAATGCATTGGGTATTCCCTGATATGTGTTTCAGTGGTAATTCCTGATATGAGAGGAGTAGCGTGATCAAGTTTGGTATGTTTGGAATAGTGGGTATAAATGCTGCGTAATGGAGTTCGCAGATTTATTGTCACTATTTTAGAAATGCCACTTTTAGAAGTGGGCATTTCTGTCTGCTATGTGTCTTTGTGCCTGCCTGTTGTGTATTGCATGTCTGGCTCTGGAGTGACAGGGGCTGGGGAGGTACAGTGGCTCCAGAGGGGCTGGGTGAGTTAGGGCTAGGCTGAATAGGCTGATCTGCATTTGGAGGAGTGGGAGGAGTAGCACCTAGACCTGAATAGGACTGTGCCTGACTTACACAAAGCTGGCTCCGCCCCCGTGTGGTGTGTCTGGGGCCAGAGCCTACACTAACAAAGGAGGAACTTTGGTTACCTGCTGGAAGCTGAAGGACTGCTGGGCGAGGAGGAACCGCCCTGGGACCCAGCAGCTGTCTCCTGGGGGTCCCTACCTGCTGGCCTGCCTGTGCCCATCTCTGCCCCTCTGAACTTGGGACCTAGCGCCTCATAAGCTCTTCATTGTCCCTTGGAGCCTGAGGAGGGGGCTCCGACTTTGCAGCTGGTCGGCGCCGTGGCAGAAGAGGCACAGACCAGGAAGCCAGGCATCTGTTGCCTGGTTGGGGGCGGGGCTCCCCGTGGTGACGAGGAGAGCCCCGAGAAGTTCCAGAGCCCAAGAAAGAGGGCTCTAACTTGGGCCGTGAGGAGTGCGGGACGGGCACTCTGTGCCACATTTTCCTGAGCACGAGAAGAGGGCTCCAGCTCCGCTCGTTCCGAGCGTCCAAACCGGAAGTCAGGTGAAGAGAGCCTGACCTGGGGTGTGGCCGGAAGAAGCAGCGCCGGAAGTCAGGCAAGCTTGTCCCTGGGTGTGGGCGGGGCTCCCGTGTGCCGGTGTGAGCCCTGCACGTTGGCCAGAAGGAGACGGAGGCTCACCCGACGCAGAGGAGGGACCGGAGCCTCGCGGGCTCCCTGCTGCTACGTCCCATCGACTGGCCCGGCGGAAAGGAGAAGCCCAGGTGAGTGGGGCTTGAAAGGCACACTGTTGGTGCCTGTTTGTTCTCACAGCTGCGCCGCCAGATTGCGGGCAGCTGCAACGTTGGGGGCATTTTGTGTCTAAGGAGAGATAAGGGTGAGTTGCACCCTTTCCCCCCTCCTCCCCCCCCATTTTAGTACGGGCCTGTTGGGGGCCACTACTCTGCTGCATCGGCAGCCAGGTGGCCAGTTGGAAGGCCGCATACTAGGAGAAAGCCCTGACTTTTGGACGAAGGGCATTGCGGGGAAGCCGAAAACGGGCCCCTGAGGTTAAGGCCAGTCGGCCTGATAGACGCCCCCATGTTTAGGTGGGGCCTGAGGTGATGTGGTGTAAGGATCACCTACGGTGCCGTTTTATCCCTAAGAGGGGCCTGCTAGGTTTATGGAATATGCACTGCGCTACAGCTGATAATGTTTTGCATAATATGCTTTTCTCAGTAATGCCAGGATTTATGCATAATGTGTTTATGCTAAGGGCCTCTTGCCAGTAATTACTGGTTGTTTTATTTCCGCTACCTGTGAGTTCTAATGGTTATGACAGTGGCCCGATTGGCTCTGTAATGTATATAATCCCCTATAAGTGATACCTAAGTGCCAGGTGGCACAGTGTATATATGTGATTACGTTCTAATGTGTTTTATCAGTAATACAAAGGCTATTTTTATATTACCTTGTGTGGAGTGTCTTTTGTGGTGTGCCTAGTGTGTCGCTGCGGTGTGAGCGTGCTGCGCAAACGCTTTACACATTGCCTCTGGGATAAGCCTGACTGCTCTGCCAAGCTACCAAGGGGGTGAGCAGGGGTTATCTTCAGCGTGTAACTCCCTTGCCCTGACTAGAATGGTGGTTTCTGACTGGCTTAGGCCCTTGCCCTAGCCAACCAGAAATCCCATTTCTAACACAACTAATAAAATATTTCAACTCTGCTGCCAGACTACTCTTACATATAAAGCCACAAGCCCACATTTCCCTTGCCTTGAAGGCTCTATATTGGTTACCGGTTGCCAGAAGATCCACATTCAAGCTGCTTTGTATCTCCCACAAAGTAATACAAGGAACGGGGTCACTCTTCATCAGGAATAAAATCACCAAATACATTCAACAAAAGAACCTCAACTCTAGATTGGCACCTCACCTCAAAATCCCACCATACAAGAAAAAAACCATAGGTGGCACATCCTTCTCTATTCAAACAACCAAACTATGGAACTTTTTAGCCCCATACAGTAGATCCACAGATAACTACCTTATCTTCAGAAGACTACTTAAGAGTTGGCTCGTCCCCACATAACCACCATATTCAAAGAAAAATATACAGCATATCCCTGTGTATATAAGCAGTTATTTGCATTATATATGTGTACCTAGATTTGTGTATTCCTTTGTATAAATGCGTATAATAATCATGTTTATAAATATATAGATATTCATTAGTTCTGCTTAACAAATGTACAAATGTACATATTACTTATGGTTATATTATTCTATGCTTAACATATTTATAGGTCCCCGCATAAATAAGTACATTTTTATCATAGCTATCCACGTAAAATTGCTTCACTATTGAAGGAAAAAGAAAATTATAAATACAAATAAATTAGCTTAAAGTGCAGCAATACTTTAAAGTCTGAGTTTATTAAATACAACTCAAATCTAGATATATTACCATGTATCTCCAATCCACTACCCTATATCTCACCCTATACCTCTCTCAATATATCCTCTCCACCCACTCTCTGACTCATCCCAAACCCCATTCTACTAGGATCCCCAAAATAACCCTTTCTAGACTTTTCCCTCCTCTACCCCTCCTTTGCATCATCTCAAACCTCTTTTACTATTCAGATCTCCCAAACAAGCTTCTCTAAACCCTTCCCTCTGACTCTTCCCCCTCCCTTCTACTCATCCCACACCTACTCCTGCTGCTATGATCGCCAAATAAACACTTTCTAGACCCTTCCCTCTTTTATCCCTCCACTATCCTTTTCAATCCAACTAACAGACTCACATGTCCACCGCTCAAATTAATTTCATATTTCCCCATACTAATTCACCACTAATTCTGTTTGGGTTCCGGAGTAGCATGGTGCTACTTGCCGAAAAGTGCTTTGACACCTCATTAGGGGTACCAAGCGCTGTATAAATGCAAACCCTTCCCTCTCCTATCCCTCCACAATCCTTTTTAAATCCAAATAACAGACTCTCATGTCCAAGCTCAAATTAATTTTCATATTTCCCTATATTAATTCACCAATAATCCTTTTTGGATTCCGGAGTAGCATGCTACTCGCCAAAAAGCGTTTCGTCAGGGGTCGTCAAGTACTATATAAATGCAATTACAATTAATGCTAGTGCTGAGTCAAGTAAACAGCAACCCAGTGCTGCTGTTGACCAGGGGAAAGCGGCCCTTGACCCGTAGTTTGAGTTTCACTACTTTATGGTAAAAAAGAGATGCATGGTGAAAGGAGACTTACTATGCTTCCATTGTTTCAGCTAGGACGGCCCGCTGGCCGCAGGAGACTCCTGAAGGGGGAATTAGAGCAGCAGTGGCAGAGGAAGAGCAATATGAGGACTGGCCGTGTTGCTGGTGGCACCATCCTCTGCCACCACCATCCCGCCCCCCTCGAGCCTCGAGAGGACTGAATGGGCTGATATGGCTGCCTCTGGCGGCATCGGTAACCCCCACATTTTTGGAATAGTTGATAGAACTGGTGGGCCAGGGAGAGCAAGCCATAGCACAGCAATCTTTAACTTGCTCCAAAGCTGAATGCAGCTCGCCTGCAAAGGCCTTGCAGCCATCAAAAGGTATATCCAAAAGGGATGCCTGCATGCCCCCAGAGAAACCTGTGGCATGCATACAAGCGTGACAGCGAATCACCACAATAATGCTCACAGCTCGGCATTCTGTGGTCACCGCAGTCTGTGGTGTCCAGACCAGCCTGTAAAATGTACTTGGCCACGTCCTGTCTGCTGTGGACCGTCTAGGTAGAGGAATTTAAGAACTCCTCAGGGAAGGCGGGCAAAATCTCACTTGCCATATCCCAGAGGACATGAGCGCATCTTTCCAACAAGCAGACAGCATTCAGAGATCGCAACACAAGACTGGCAGAGGCGACCATCCTCTTGCAAAGTGCATCAATGTGCTTCGATTCTCCATCAGACGGGGCTGCAGGGAAGGCATTCAGAATCACTTCCCTGGCTGATGCCTGAACCATCAGCCTTGATGGCATGGGTGTTGTGTCAAAAAGGCCAGATCATGTGGACCAAGCTTATGATGCCTACTGATGGGGTGGCTTACTGGCGGCACCAAACATTGATTCAACATGTCATCATCAGGGCTTCATTGAAAGGTACCAAAGGTTCTGAAGGTGAAGGGCCAGGTGGCAAGATTTCTGTAAGCAAATTAAATTTACTTTCCCCAGTTGGCAACTGTAGCACCAAAACCACTGCAGCCCGACAGACCACCACCACAAGAGAGGTGCTTTCCTCAGAGGAGGCCAACATGAGTCCAGTTCAATTTCTGTTGAGGTATCAAGGCCACTAGCATTTTGAAGGTCTAAATACAAGTCAGCATCAGTATAGAAGGGGGGTAACAAATTGTCCACCTCCTCCTCATAATCCCTGTCATGTGGAAAATTCTTAAGGTCCTGTATTGCATCTGAGGCTAAACGGAACAAGGCCTTGAAAATACTGGAGCAGAGGGAAAGGCATGGCAGGAAAATCCTCTAATATCATTGGCTGTGCTTTAGTCATCTCATAAAGAAACACTGGTCAAGATTAACCTGAAGCTGGCTCCGGATTCGAGACCAGCATCAGCGTTGCATCCAGAACCGGCACCTATGGTACTGAGGCGAGTACATGTCTAGTGTGGGCTTAGGTAAAGGAAAAGAGGCATGGCCCAGTGCTGGCGGGGGGCTGGACGGAGGCCTAACAGGGTCGGTCGCACTGGGAAAGGCCCCACTGGTAGAAGTCCTACCGGAGCCCCAATGGATCCATGGGGCTCAAGGTACTCCAGGGTGAACAGGGGCATCCAAAAGAGCTGCATCATTGCCTCCCTGAAGGACTCTACTTGCTGTAGAGTCAAAATGCCTGGGAAATTCGAGGTATACCAGTTCCAGCTGAGGAACGAGATTGGAGTTGGACAACTGTCTCAGATTCGGCCTTTCGAGTGCCAACTTTGTGACCTCTCTATGAACTGGAAGTAACAGGAAGAAGACTCCATTCTGGACTTCTTGTGGTTGAGCCAAGATTTGTCCTTCCATTTTGTCTTGGACTTACCAGAGGACAAAAATCAGGACTGGGAATGGGAACGGGCCCATGATTTAGAGCACAACCAGCTTTTTTTTTTAGGCTGGTGGTATACAACTTCACCTGCCACTCCCGATGGCCTCTGGACACATCAGGGAGCTTTTGTCGCATGATTTTGAATCGGTCTAGAACCAACAACTGCTACCTGAATTTGTCGCATGGCTTGAAACCTGTAGTCTTCAAGGAAGACACGTCCCGGGCACACTGCCACTGAAAAACTGTTTTGGTAGTTGATGAAAAACTGAGAAAAAGTCAGGAGTGGATTTCCGGAACCACATTTAAGGGAGTGGGAAAAAAAGGAAATTATATCAGTGCACAGCGGAGCACCTATATACGGCTAAGTGCCATCACTTCTTGAGGTGGCATAAAGTCAATGCAGAGCCCAATGGCGTTACCAATCGGCATGGCGGAGCAATGATTAAAAGATTTCTGGATCCAGTCTGGTGCCCGAGGGACTTCAAGAGGTGAGTAATCAGAAGGTGAGTAATCTATGATTAGAAATTGTAGTAAGCTCGTTGTACAAAGTACAGTTATCTACAAAAAAATGTATTCCGTCAAGAGAAAAACCCCTTTGCAGCATCCCAAGCCAGGCTCAGCCGCCAACTGCCTTGGCATGATTCAAACCACCCGGAAACCCATGATATCATAGGAGCTCCATCTGGCAAACATTCCATCAGCCAGGGACAGAGCTACACAGAGCTCAGAAGATCAAACAAGTACACACTATAACAGAAATATCCACCAGAAAGGAGAGAATACAGCTAGTACTATTCATACGGTCAAAGGTCCATCACCACGGTTTCCACATGACAACTTGCTCCTGATTTGATCGTTTTGGCACACCCGGTATGTTTTCTGGTGCAGGGCACCTGTGTCACATGTCTACTAAACAGTGTTCTACATGATGATACTGTACTGCTCACCAGCAGAGTGCTTGACTCTGTTTAGTGTTGGGTTCCACCCAAAGTACTACTTCTTTTAACATGGGTGGCTGCTATCCCCATGGCAAAGCCAACACAGCCATGATGGTTGGAGGCAGTAGTGAAGTATGGGTCTCTTAGTTTTCACTTGAACCCTAGTGGGAAGATTGTCTACTGATTTTCCATGGCAAATCCATGTAGTATGTCATGATAAGGTTCCTCATTTCCCCAGGCAGTATGTGGAGTGTGCCTGAAGGCGCTTGGGTAACATCTGAGATGGAGTACCCTTGTAGGTGTCCCTCCTGGGCATGCCACTAGAACTGTAGTGTGCTTCATAGGGCTAGCCTCTACCTGCATGTCCCTTTACACCATTCCTTAGGTTACTCCCTCCTTCTGGAACTCATCTAAAGTAAGGAACTCGTATTGCAAAAGGACTGAGACTGCGCCAGTTCCAGTAGGACAAGTGACTGATGACCATGCAAGGCCCAGCTGCTGGTTTTCCATTCTTTAACACATGAACAGCTGTGTACTTACCCCTGCTGGGGACTGTCCTCCAAGGTGGTATGGACATAGCTTTCATCCGCACATGACCAGTGGCCTGACACCACAGTCCCAGTGTGTGGTGTCTACCAACCACCCTAAACTGAAAAGGCTGCCAAGTACCATACTATACAAAAGCAAACACCTACAAGCAGGTGCTGCGCTCCGCTATTAGGTGAGGGTTATACCCACTGATGTACCCCTCGTTCAGGCACAAAATTCTAGCATGCAGTTCAGTTACAGAATAACCTAGTCACGCGGCCAACAGTACATTTTACTGCCAGAAATATATATTAAAGTACCGGAGTACATTACTTTAATGATAAAAAAAGTCTTAATCTTTATTTATTTTTAAAGAATAACATGGCTTGGACATTCTGGTTATTGCAAACAATATTTGTGAAGCCTGATCAACACATATAGCTCAAAGTAAGCCTTGACTGTTTGATCTCTCTACCCCTTGCAAGTTAACACCTGAACAAGAGGTGCTTGGCAGTTTAGTGAACTTGTACCCAGTTCCTTTACAAGGGCAGGAGCAATTGTTACAAGGATTGCCTAGATGCCATGGAGTCGCAGAGGCCACAGAGAAGTGGGCTGACACTACAGAAAGGCTGCTTGGGGCTACAACAAAACATTTCAAGTCTTCTCAATTGTGTTTTTATCTTTATCACCGTTGGCTCTGCTAGTCTGAGGTGGGATCAATTTGTGGTTCCTGGGTGTAGCCAATTCTCTCTCATCTGAACTAGCCCCAGCCTTTAGTCTTCTTTACCACAATTCTTGAGAACAATGATGAAAAAGATCACCTTCTCTTATCGGGGCATGATGGAAGCCACTTTCTGCAGACGAGTCAATTATTTCACCAGCTGACCAGGAAGCACTCCTGATAGATGAAATTAACAGGATGTGGTGCTTGCTGCAAGCAATGCTGGCTCGAGCTGGGGGCAGTTATATTTTAGCTACAGATATCTGAGGCAATTATCTCCTCCCAGGCACCTCAACAAGTTGGGAAAAAATCCTGAGAAGAACCTGATGTGTAGGAAGAGGGCTGGATTAAACATAAAGCATGCAATTTCCCCTACAAAGATCCCCATGTGTGGTATAAGGCAACAATCATTCTAGAAGAAACATGAACGCCAAAGCAGCTTCAGAAGCTTCCAAGGAGGACAGAGACAAAACATT
Source organism: Calotriton arnoldi (assembly GCA_963921515.1). Taxonomy (NCBI): domain Eukaryota; kingdom Metazoa; phylum Chordata; class Amphibia; order Caudata; family Salamandridae; genus Calotriton; species Calotriton arnoldi. The sequence goes on along the minus strand of CAWUFW010000757.1, from coordinate 3,301,170 downwards.
TGTGGGGCCTCTACTTGGCTTGTACTCCAAAGGGCACCTCGTAACAGAAAAAATGATCACAGAGGAAGAGCATTTGATGCCACCTAAAGGTATACCCATGTTAGCTGCATCATGACAGAATAGGTCAGGTCTGCTTTTGCCCACTGTAAAGAGCCCCAGCTGTCCTCCACTTGAGACAAATTTGTTGCCGACAGCAGTGGCGGCCACCACAAACAAAAAGTGGTGAGCCAGTGGAGGGGATCAGGAGGAGGGGGAGCGCGGGGGAGGGGGAGCGCGGGAAAGGGGAGTGCGGGCTGGGGTTAATAATAATAATAAAACAAGAAATGAACTTACCTTAAGCTGCCGGCCACTTCACGCCTCGGTTTTCCTCTGCTTCCTGGTCCCAGCAGACACTGGGACAGCAGCAGAGACTCCCTGTGCAATCCCCACGCAGCTCTCATGCTATGAGAGCAGCGCGGGGATTGATCTGAGCAGGCTGGTTTAACGCTCGCTTAGGCACAGGGAGTCTGTGCTGTTTCTCCAGGGGGTGAGTGTTTGATTGGCTCAAACGTTCCGTCCATCATCCCCTTTTGTATCGTTTCTCCAGCCTGGCTGTGCAATACAACTGGGTTGGAGAAACCCAACTGCTCATGTGTGTTTGGCCGGCCTAAGACAGCCGGCCAAACACACATGCACACTTAGAAGTGAACTCCAGTCCACTCCTACTACCTCCTATTATGGCCTGGCCCCGCCCCTCCCTAAACATGCTGCTATGCCAGCAGCTGAAAAATAAAACAATAATAAAATATTGTTTTATTTTTCAGCTGCTGGCTCTGAGCCAGTGGGGCGACGCTCCTCCGCCATTGCGTAGGAGCCGGCCCTGGCCGACAGCCTGTCAACTTCGCGAAGCAGAGATAATACTAAATATACCGATGAGTCACGCATATGTATTCTGAGTCTATGGGAGAGGCCGAACAAATGTTGCATTTTGGTAGGGCCGTGTCTGTCTCCAGAGTCCAGATGCCTGGCTCTGGCTCAGCTCGAGGACTTCTTGGAACCTCAAAGCCTAAAACGAGCCAAGGTTTTACTGGAGGCGGTGTGGCCTAGTGGCTACAGTTAGCAACCATATAAGATGGGGAGCCAGTTTTGAATCCCGGCCTCGGCTAAGCATCCTGTGTACCCAAGTAAATCTCCCAGTGCCTAAAACAAATGTGTAATATAGTCTGTGGTGAAGCGCTTTTATGTCCTTGAGCAGGGTTTTCTCCGAGCAATACTGCCAGAAAAATGTGAATTCTGCTACTTATCCAGGCTCTAATCTCATATGTAAACAATTAAAGAGAAGACATTACATTTGATGTGATAAAGAGATACTCATCTAGTGGCTGAATTGCACAGTGTCAAACTGGAAAACTTAGGATCAATCCCGGCTTTCCTGCTTGATAAAATTGTATGATCTAAGTAGATACTTTATTTTGTTGAGCCTCCTTTTTGTTCATTATGAAATATGAGAGCACCTTCAAATACGTGAGTTCAGGACGTGCTCTGTATAAAAACCTCTTTTGTGTTTCATTTACTAGCCTATAATGTTGCTCCATCTCTAATAAGCATCTAGCCCACATATATAGGGGCCACTGAAATTATGTGATTCTGCAGTTGCGGTGTTTTCCATATATTTATAGATTTAAAGCATTTGCCACATAATCCATCATCTGCTCCATAATCTACAGATTTTAGCCAACGAATCAAGAGTTACTAAAAACTTGGTGACGTGTTTTTGCAGTCAGACTTTTCACAAAGGATGACTGTTCACCTTTTAATTGGTTATTGCTATATTTGAGTGTTAAACTGGTACTAAGGTGAACTCGTTGCCCAGGCAGTGGTACCATGTGTAAAAATGACACAATAATGAAGTAATACTATTACAAACTGTGCCGCATAATGCCACATAATTTGCCTTTTTTGCTGCATAATCTAGTCAGTCCTGCGGCATAATATGGTCCTACCTTACTGCATAATTCCAATGGCCCTGCATATGGGGTACACATGACAACTAACTTGACTCTTGGTTCAATAAGAGCATTGTCATCAAGGCAGGGGCAGGAATCTTTCTCAGTTCATGTATAAAAAAAATCTCACCTTTCAAAAATACTTCTCAATGCGGAGACATAATCTTCAACTTTTGCGCGTTAAGTAAATACACTTATTGAATTTTGAAGAAACCGTATCATATCTTCCATGATGTTTGTTGCATGATTTACATGCCAAATATTATCAAGGCTTGGCTAGAGCACTGGATCCTAGAGCCAGAGCTGACCCTCGGCTGGGCTTTGGCTGGGCTCTCCCTGTTAATGTGTTGGATTGCTCACCTCTAGTTTAAGAAAACAGCTTGCGCTTTTGCACTGCTGCGATTTGCTCCGAGTTAACCATTGGTGAGTGGACTGACATCTTTCTGAAAACCATCACTGCATCTGCAAGTATCTGACACATAAGGGATTAGCTATACCTCAGGGGGAGGAAACTGGATGGAAACTGCACTGTGAATGTATTGGAATTTGTATATGGATATTTCCAGCGCTTTATTTGTGAAAATAAGGGGGTTCAGAGGTTTGCTTAGGAGCCAACCAGAGGCTTTGCTAAAGGCTAGTGTTGTTGAATCCTAAGGTTGCCTGTTAGGAGGTATTCCAGCTGATGCCTTTTTATTTCACCATCCTAGATTTCAAGTCTATTTTTCTCACTCTAGCAAGTTCTTTTTCATCTCGGCTTTCTCCCTATGCCTCTTTTATCCCAGATGTCTATTACTCCTTCTTTCTCCCTTTCCTGACTCTCTCTTTTGTCCTGGCTCAAAGTTTGATTATGAAAAAAGGCGCCTGTCCACAAAAATGAGTGCCAATGCTCATCACCTGCAACCATCAATACAAATTAAGCACTAGCTATTCACAGAACGGACCCATTGGGCGGAAGCAACAGGGTGCTATAAAGCGAGACACAGAGAGAAATGCCCAGAATTAGAGAATTACGTGGCAATACTAGAAAGAGTAGTGGCTTTCATCAGTGGCAGCTGGCACGGATCGTGGGTGGCGGGGGCGTGAAGAAAAAAAACATACACTTACCTCTTCACTGCGTCTCTCTTCCATTGTCTCCTGCGTCTCTTCCTGACGAGTCCGGCCAGAACGGAAGCAGGAAGCACACAGGCTCCCCTAAGCCAATCTCGATGTTGCTGTGAGCAGCGTTGTGACTGGTCTGAGCGCCGTGGTTCGATGCTCAGCCGGGGGCTATGGGCCTGTGCATGTTCTTCACCCAGGCTGTGCAATACAGCCTGGTGGAGAACATGCTAAGTACGCATGACGACTGTTTGGCCAGCCAAACCGTCATGCGCACTTACAGAGAGCCCACCACTCCTCCCCCTGCTCTGTGAGCAGAGCAACCCAGCCCCGCCCACAAAACTGCCTCAGCAGGGAAAAATAAAACGCTAATAACATCCTGTTATATCATTTTATTTTTCCCTTTTTACACTTTCGAAAAGCAGTAGGGCGACGCTCCTCCGCCTTAGCGGAGGAGCTGCCACTGGATTCCATGTAGTGCCACATGCCAGAGGGTCGAGGCAGGGCTTCTAAAAGGGTGGATGAAATGCTCCTTGCAGAGGGGGTCCTCGGTGTCTTAGGTCGACAGAGATGGTCTGAGCCTGATGGGAGGAGGGATGCTGATCCACAACCAGGTGCAGTTTATGGAATGTTTTTGGGCTGCATTTACTTTGACAACAATTTGGGAGTAGATCAAAATGAATGGAATGTTTATCGCAGTTATTTCCTATTTAAATGAACTTTTAAAATAATGATAAAAACAAGTGCGTGCCTACTTTCCTTCTAAGTTTGCCTAGGATTATTCATCTAGCTATTCATTCTCAGCAAAAGAGTAAAAATTAAAAAGCAAGTCCATGCTTGAAGAAATGCTGCTTTTAAATGTACTGCGGCAGAGTGGGGGAGCATGATCACCTCACATCAAATCAATGTCTTTACTAGTTTCTAGTGGAAACTGTGCTTGGGACTCCAGCCAAAAGTAGATTTTAAGGCGATAACTGCCACAATTGCATGTTTCTACCCCAAACAGCAGGTGAGGCATCAGTGATCATTCATTGTTCAGGATATGAGTACTCGCGTCTTACCCTGGGCACCTGTACGCGACAAATGGTAAGCATGGGTGTTCGGTGCCAACTAAAGCCCCACAAGGATATTTTATTTGTAAGGGTGCAATGAAATATATCTTCATTTCTTTGAAAGGTAACGCGATGCCCAATCACCTAAAGAGGTACTGCACTGATTGAGAGGGCTGAGGTGGGGAGCGTTCCGTGAGGTTAACTTTAAGGTTGCTAACCATCTATGTATTGTGGCATTTATACAGGGCGTACTTTGGAGCTGGGAAACTAGGTTCGAGTCTTGGCTTCGGCTTAACATCCTGTGATTCTGGGCAAACCGCTTAATCGTCCCGTGCCTACCAAAAATGAATGTGTCCTTGTGTAATGTAACTGGTGCTCATGTAAAGCGCCCCAATACCTTCAGGTCGAGTTCGCGCTATATAAAACTGCAAAAAAGAATATATATATTTATATAAGATAAGGATCGATGGCAAGGTACTTTAATAGACTCAGCGTGGAGAAGAAATGAGTCCGTCAGATGGGATCCGAGAAAAGGATCAACCATCTAGCGACTAGATAAGGGAAAGGCTGGTTTAGCACCTTGCATCATTTGTTTTTGGGGTGTTTCCAAGAGTAAGAAGGTTTTGTTCCTTGTGCTTCTTCTGCCTCCTGGTGTGCAGAATTTCTTCTTTTCGTAGGTCAGTGAGTTGAATTGAAAAGCTTTGTGAGTCACTCCTAATAGTTAAAATAAGCCTAGGTGAAATGTAAATTATCCTAGAATCATTCGTAAAATTTTGGGAACTGTGCATTACACTTCTTATGCAAAATTCCAGAAGTTATTCTATTACGCCAGTTGCGTAATTATGCCATCGTTTGCAGTAAAAAATATAGCGCAGAAACAATGTGAACAACCAGAAAATGAGCTGCTTCTGTTCTGTTTTTGTGCTATTTTTTGTGGGAAATGCGTTTTTGCATCAAAAACTTAAGCATGAATTGATTTTGTGCTAAACTATAATGCTAAATGACGCATGTGCATTTTGCGTAATTATGCAAGAGCAAATTATGCACATTTCACACATCCCTACATTTAAGCTCATTTTCACCTCCAAGGTAAGCCATTGGTGTTGTTTTAGGATAGGAGTCATGTGATCTGGGTCTTTCGATATCCAAAGTGCATAAAATGAGGCAAGGAGGTCGATCTTTCTTGGTCTCCGCACTGAACCTCACTCCCTTATTATCTGCCTTCCATCCCTAACGAGGCTTCCAGATTTCATGCCAGTCTGCCTTTCAGGGCCTGGCAGTCGTGTGCTAAACAAACACTATACATTCCATTCATTCAAATTCTCGGGCGACTCCGTCCTTCTCAGGGTACTTGAAAAATATTTTGCTACTGTGTGTGTGGTGGCAGCACAGGAGAAGCATGGCCAAGCCCAGATATGTGCACTCACAATCACACTTTCCCTGGTTAGAGCGGGTGTTCCATAGCTGCCAAGGTTTCAGATTGCTATGTGTGACATTTTCATAATTTCAGAGTAATTATGAGTGACATTCCAACGACTATGAGTGACACTTTCTCGCGAGCAAAATCAAGCAATGAAGACAAGGGGAACATATAAATATCAGAAATGACACCCATTTGAGCAACCAGAAACTCTAAGTTAACTGCTGTAAAGTGTAAGAAACATAAACTACTTCCATATATCAGACTCTAGCCAAAATTACGGAAAATAGATAAAGCGGTCTGGAAGACTATTAATGTTTAAATTAAATTATAATCGGCTGGGTGACTCGCAGCCCCACTCGACTGCCGTTGGCCACATAAGCAGTAAGCACGGCTGCATTGGAAAGCTGGCAGTGGGAGGCACTCATTTATGTCACAACTAGGCAGGCAGCTGTCACTTATTTTGAGCTCGCCCGGTGCTGGGGATATTGCTGTTATCTGCCTGGCTCGCCGCCCGCGGCGCTATAACCAGGTTAGTTGCACAGCCAGTCTAGTCAGTGGCTAGTAGTCGCCCCCTCCACCCCCCAAACCACTCGAGTTAGTGAGAGCGCTACTTACGCAGCTGAAAAACAGAGCAGAGACAGACTGCGTGACCCCGTACAGTGGCGCAGGCGACTCAGAATGAAGCCAGGATAGAGTGCAGTTAGTGTAGGGTGACCAGAATTGTAAAGCCAAAAACTGGGACATTACACGAAAATAGAAGGAGGACTACAGTTTTACTTCAAGCGAACGCACAGAATGACAGCGCTCCTCAGCAGAGAATTACAGAACACAGGCAGTTAGAACATACATAAAATGCAATTTTTAAACACAGAAGCTTGCCTGTTAATTAAATTGCTTTCTTGAAACAAATGCTAACTATCTATGCTTTGTAAAACATCAAAAAGCACCTCCAGCCCTTTTCAGTCGACCCTCTCTAAAAACCGGGACAGGAGCTAAATTTCATGAAATCTGCCGGGACAGCTGGTGAAAAACCGGGACCGTCCGGGCAAATCCGGGACGCCTGGTCACCCTAAATTAGTGGGTCTCTGGGAAGGCACTGTGATTGATATGGAAGACGCCCTAATAAACGTAAAGAAATCTGCGCCATTTAATTGGACGCCGTGATAAACCAGACACAGCCTACACTATTTAACAAGACGCTCTAATAAATATACGTTCCCTATGGCGGCTCGCATAGGGCGTGCTGCGGGCGGTGGGGAGGGGTAGGGGGGAGTAGTTAACTCGGACATACGACGGAACGGAGGAACATACGTTCCTCCGTTTCGCCCGAACGTTCCTCCGTTCCGTTGTATGTCCTATGTCCGAGTTTACTAACCCTGCCCCTCCCCGCAGCACGCCGCCACTTCAGTCGCTCTTTTTTATCAGCAACCAGCACTACGCATGGTGGGACGTGTAGTTTCACGTGTGGTACTAAAAGCCTACAAATTCTAACATGGTTAATACTGTTGTTCGACAAACATGACTGACCGCCATGTGGCAGCGGTGCCAGTGGCGTAACACAGGCCCGTGCGGAGGAGGGGGGGGGGGGGCCGAGCTGCAGGGGGCCCCCTCAGCACAATACTCAGGCCCAAAAGCTGTGTAAGTGGCAGGGGGGGCCCCTCAACTTTCGTTACGCCACTGAGCGGTCCATAAACTGGACAAAAACGTGCTCTTTCACAACAGGACCGGGCATGCACAGGCTGATAGTTTTCATGTCGAGGGGGTGTGCTGTGCTAGCTGCCCTGGCACGGCAGACTGGGGGTTTCTGTATTGAGGAAGTGAAGGATCTGCCTTCATGTGCTGCTTCTAATTTCTTTTCCTCCTGGCCTGTGAGGAGGGGAGACCTTTGAAGAAACAAGGCGGTCCGAAAAGGGGGCTCCTTTACCAAGACATAAACAGACCACAGGCCGCTTCAGAGACCCGCTGCCCCACGGCTCCAACGAGAAGAGAGACGCAGCGGAAGAGCAGCTCAACACCTAAACTCAGAGCACACCAACCTCTCTCCCACTGGCCACGAGCAGTCACATGAGGTGACAGCAAAGTCTCACTGACCTGACTCTCCGAACACGGCAGCAATTGGCGGGCCTCAATGGCGGCAAGCAACGACTGTGCCATTCAGTACTTGGGCGAACTGACCCATCCTCTCCTGACGTCAGTGACATCGCCCCACAGTGTTGGGTGCTCTTAGTACCTTATTGTTACATTGTAGCACCACTCTCTGTGCAGCTGAGCTCTAGCAGCTGACCCAGAAAGCCCCCTAGCCTGCCGGGAGCAGCGCTCGTTGCACGCTGCTACTGCAGCTTGTATGGTGCTTTATTATAGCGGCGCTTCCAGCTTGACAGCTGAGGAGGTGCTATAATGCTCAACAGTGCATTTCAGAGCGGTGATGTGGACCACCACACTGAAATGCGTTAGTCTAACGCCTGATGCGTGGTACTTGGCAAGGCTAGTGTTTAGTCTCTGGGCTTATTACCAGACGCACATGTGATGTAAGACCACAGCTTGTACAAAGGTTGCTGTACCAGCACCAGGGACGTGCTCAGTGAAGGCAAGGCTAGAAGGAATCTTGTTCAGGCAATCTCACTTAGGAGAATTCTGCCATCTACAGAGTGTCCGCTGTCCCCAGAGCAGCACTCTGAGAAGAGAGAGGCACACTAGTGCAACTGAGGGGAAAATCAGATGACGTAACGGTGTAAATTTGCGAACAACACCAAAGCCTATTAAAAGTCATTCTCAGTTGCTCAGTAGTGAGGCTAGCAAACCTCGGACTAACCATGAAGTATGGTTGTTATCTTCAATATGCAGTCTAGTAGTTGACATACTACATTTCTATATACTACTTTGAATAAATGCTAGTGCCGCATTGAGTCCCACCAGAATGATTTCACTTGGCATCTGCCTCACTTCAGTATTTTGTTCAGTTAAAAGCAGCCACTCTTTAGGCATGGCGGACCAACAGGCAAATCACAGCCTCCACTGATACTTGTAGCCTGATGGAAGTTACCTATGAGTGACAAGTGCAAATCCACAAGTAAGTACATTTTGTTTTGTGGATCATCCGGACCATCTTGGAGGCAGAGATCAAAACAGGCCACATTAAGCTGTTGGTTAGTGGCAGCTTTAGCCGGAGAAGGCAGCAGACACCCTGTCATGGAGATGAAGGTGCTGATGGAAGGTGGCCAAAATAAACTCACCCACCATCAGAATTCAAAGCAGTTGTTAAGCGGCTGTCTGTGAAGGAGGGATATAAAACGTGAGTGAAACAGAACAATGCACTCCATGGGGAGAAGGAATCCACCTATAACATACAGCTCGTACACTGCATGCCACACATAAAACAACTCTACGCCCCCTGAACAGCCTAAATCGTAAATAGTACAGTAGACAATTCCTGCTAATTTTTTATCTTCACATCAGCAATTTGTGCCATAGGTACAGAGAAGAGGGCCTCATGGGCAGGGATCTCCTTGAGCACTCCAAATCAAAATACCATAATAAATCAATCAATCAATCAATCAGGGATTTGTAAAGCACAGATACTCACCCGTGAGGGTCTCAAGGCGCTGTGGGGAGGGGCTGCTGATATGTCAGGTGTGCAGGTTCAGTCGAAGAGCCAGGTCTTGAGGTCCTTCCTGAACTGGGTCAAACGATGTGGATTGCCACAGGTGGAGGGGTAGAGTGTGCCAGGTCTTGGCGGCGAGGTAGGCACACAGGGTTATATGTTAGCTCCTAATGTGTGGTGAGATAGTGCGCTTTGAATTGATGGAATTCCATTTCCTTTCAGAATAGCAGGAGAGAAGGGGCCATTCTGATGTTGATGGTGATGCCGCTTTAAATCTTGGATGTGTAGGTAGAGGGTGGAGAAAGCCTGCATTCACATCTTTCTACCTAATCCAAAGACATGTCGACTCTCGGTTTGGTGCTATCCAACTGATATTGCTAGTTCCTTGGCCACATATGGGGGTGCCAGACTTGGAGGTGATGCAGCTGGCCTTGAAGATGAGGGGCGCTTGGAGGGGGAGCCAATGTAGTTCCTTCAGTGCTGAGGTGATGTGATCAACCGTTTTCAAGCCAGTGATGAGACATTGGAGTTTGTAGAACGCCTTTAAGCGGTGTCAGAGTGCTATCAGGGAGGTCGCTGAGTATAGCATTGCTACAATCACAATCCAGGTAAGAGAGTACTAAGGGTTGCACTGTCATCCTGAAGTGGGTTTCCAGTAAGAAGGGTGTGACTTTTTCTCAGGAAGGAGAACGAATATCGTGTTTTTTTAGATGTGTTCTTTGAAGGAGAAGAGGTTACAGCTGGTGCAGAACCAAGCAGCTAGCCAAACGCTACTCCTCTAATGAGGAAGCTACACTGGCTCCCAGTAACACAACGCTGTGCATTTCAAATCGGATGTTTCATCTTCAGATCTTTGCATAGCACTTGTCTGGCGGGACGCGCTACATCTACCCTGTTGCCCGTCTGCTGCTTGGGGGTATCCGGAAGCCGCTCCAGTGCCCTGGTGGGACCGGAGTCCCAGGACACATAAGGTCTGCACTAACTTCTATCCCTGCACCATCTAGCCTGGTGTGAGGGGACTACAAGTCCCAGCATCCCCTGCCACATCCCCAGGTGCAGCCAGTCAGGGAGGAGACAACCAGTGGAGCGCATAAAGCGCTGCTTGGCCACACGCGGCGCGGGACGCGCTACATCTACCCTGTTGCCCGTCTGCTGCTTGGGGGTATCCGGAAGCCGATCCAGTGCCCTGGTGGGACCGGAGTCCCAGGACACACAAGGTCTGCACTAATTTCTATCCCTGCACCATCTAGCCTGGTGCGAGGGGACTACAAGTCCCAGCATCCCCTGCCACATCCCCAGGTGCAGCCAGTCAGGGGAGGAGACAACCAGTGGAGCGCATAAAGCGCTGCTTGGCCACACGCGGCGCGGGACGCGCTACATCTACCCTGTTGCCCGTCTGCTGCTTGGGGGTATCCGGAAGCCGATCCAGTGCCCTGGTGGGACCGGAGTCCCAGGACACACAAGGTCTGCACTAATTTCTATCCCTGCACCATCTAGCCTGGTGCGAGGGGACTACAAGTCCCAGCATCCCCTGCCACATCCCCAGGTGCAGCCAGTCAGGGGAGGAGACAACCAGTGGAGCGCATAAAGCGCTGCTTGGCCACACGCGGCGCAGGACGCGCGCGGGCCACGCCCGGGCCAAGGGCGGGCCAGTCCTGCGCCAGGTGGAGACAGGGCAGGGCCACCCCCCCCTGGTCGACCTGCATTGGGTTACAGCAGCCACCAGGATAGGTAAGACGTACAGAGTCCCAGAAGCATCACATAACTAACTTTGAACATCCACAAGCAACCCCAGCTTACATAGTGACATTGACTCAGAACTGGGAGAGGGCTGTGATACTAGTGAAGTTAATGTATGTAATGAGGTGGAGACGGTGCCCGCATCCCAGTTTATTGCCCCTTTACCAGAACTCTCTTATTCTTGGCTGGGGCTCCGCAGGAGGTTTGCTGAGGGTCTTCGGGGCTACAGTCTATTGTATTACATCTACTGGCAGGTGCGGCGAAAAGGTGACAGTAGCAGATATTAGTTCTGCTCCCCCCTGAAACGAGGTGTCGACTTGCAGTGCTTTTGTAAAAGGCATTCGAGTCAAAGGAGTTACTCCCTGAACGAAGGAGGAAAAAGGGCCTCATAATGGGTAAGAAAGCGCCAATAAGGGCTAAAACACCAATAGTATCCTCACTGCCCCAAACCTCAATTGACAAAATGCTACAAAGAGCAATAGGGGTTGTGAACACCGAGATCGAGTTAACTGAACGGCGCCTATCACTCACACCCGATTTATCCTTCCCACTCCCTGACACCACAACGCTGCCAGAACCCTCTCTAATTCACGAGGAGCCCTTGCGGTCACCGCCCCCAACGCCAGTCGCACATAAGAAAGCAGTACGCAAGAGTAAAAACACCACCTATGTTACCAGGGCTACAAAGCATAAACAAACTAGTGGGGCCGGCATAAACAAGAAAAACCAAAGTGAGGTAAACCAAGATAAATTGGGAGGGCGAGTAGACCAACCAGCGACCATAGATAACCTTGTAGTAATTGAGCCCGAAAAGATCTACCCAGCTTGGGCTGTGAATTTGCTGGCAGACCTACAGAATAACTTAAGGGCCATCATTAAAGGTGAATTGGCACCACTTATCAATCGCCTAGACAAACTGGAGGGAATGGTGGCGGGAGAAGTTGCGAGACCAGATGTTACACTGCCCCTTACTCGTAACACATCTAGTAATGGGATCACTGTAGGGTGTCAGACAGATAGCAAAGGTCCACACTTGCAATTAAACCCCAGGAATGAATTTTCCTCCAATAGCCTTGAATCGGGCCAGCAGACCAAGGCTAAGGAATCCCTAACCAGAGCGGACAAAAGTGAATCGAGAGGGAATAGTAGCACTGACCCTCAAAGACACGAAGCTGGCTCTGTCACGCCAGATCAGGGTAGTAATACAACAGATAGTAGGCAGCCAACTCAAGAAGGTGGTAGAGATTTGTACACAAACCAAAGGGCTAAATTATGTACTATCAACCTGCCCCCGGCCTGCTCGCCCTATGTAGCAATCTTAACAGGCACCCCGCAACTGGCCCACAATGAAAGGGAGTCACAGTTAGATCTGAGGAACAAGTGCCTGCACTGGCTTAGCAGACACAAGTACCTCGACTATGCAAAAGCAAGGGAGATCATAATGGTGCGCCGTGTCGAGTGGGTGGGGAATCGTAGGAAGGATGAGCCTGGAGAATGCATAGTGATACATTTTAGCAACCCTTGTATCGTGGAGAACCTGCTAAAATCAATTCCCAGCAGTCATAACGCCCCCACTAGAATGAGCTTGCAACCACTAAGGTTCTTTTACCCCCAAGCCCAGATGAGACAAAGAAGACACGTACCCTCTGTACAAGCAGTATGGGATAAGGGACCACACTTTGAGGGACGATTGGCCACCCTAAACGAGCCCCCCCGATTTGGAATCCCAGTGCACAATAGGTACGACGCCCTGGAGGAGGTAGATTGACTGGGGGAAGGATTGACGCAGCGAGGGAACACTAAATCGGTGAGGGAAACTGAAACGAGTAGAGATGACTGTAACTTAGAAAAAGCAATAAGTAGTGGCAGAGCAGATTACATCTTACAACCAGTCCCACAGGGAGTGAAGCTACAATGCCCCGAGGCCTCTATCCTCAACTACCTGGCTGCTAAAGGGGGATCAGTAAATAAAGAAAAAAAAGCTATATGGGCTGACGGGAAGGACAGTGCCCGTATGGTCGATTGTATAAATTTTAGGGATGGTAATACTGCAGGTGCGACAGATGAATCAGACCAGGGCAGCGGGTTAAAAATTCTGTCATGGAACCTAGCGGGGCTAAAGAACAAACTCCCATGCTCGGACTGGGGGGAATTTGTGGGCAAGTATGACATTTGTCTCTTTCAAGAGACGTGGGCGACAGAGCGTGTGCAGAGGGTGGGCTTCGCCACATTTGATAAGTTAGCAGATAAGGGAATTAGGGGGGAGACCCTCGGGTGGGCTGTCAATCTGGGTGGGCACTTATCTTGGATGCTCAGTGGAAATCTTGACTACTCCCTCTAGGGATATCCAGTGTGCACTCCTCTCTTTCCGCTCCAAGCTAAAAATTGCCCTAGTTAATGTATACTCTTGCCCGGTTAATAATAGCCAAGAATCGGCTACTATTGATGTCTTAAGAAAATTTGACTTTACGTTCGGTCATTGAAGATTGTCATTTTTGTTTTATTCTCTGGTAATTGCTCTTACTGTAAAGGAATGATTGATTATGATTTTGTTTGTTTTGTGTTTTAAAATTTAATAAAGAGATTTTCAAAAAAAAAAAAAAAAAAAAAAAAGAATCGGCTACTATTGAACTTCTTGGCCAATTTCTACCGTCACTCGACCCAGGAATTCGGGTAATCGTGGGAGGCGACTTTAACTGCCACTTCCAACCACTTATAGATCCCGACTATTTAGATCCCTCGGAAGAAGACCAATTGTGGTTCATCCCTGACCCACAGATAACACCCATTAAAACCTGGTCTCCTTTGCCCTTGCAGCTGAACGCGCTTACCTTAACCTTGTCGCTAAGAGCTTGCAATGGGCGGACCAAATCAGACCAGCCGGGGAAGTGTACATTTAACAGACCAGGTCAAGCCTCGCTCCTGGATTACATCCTGGTAGAAACCAGATTTTGGAGCAGGGTGCAAGATTTTTACATCACACAGAGGCAGGACAGTGATAATGCGTTGAGCTTGATCCTTAAACCCTGCAACCTGGGGATTGGCAACCCATTCCAACGTCCTGAGATAGAGACTAGTGCATTGGTTGTAACAAACAACAGAAGGAAAGTTAGATGGGAGCGTATACAGGAGTCTCCACTCAAAATAGCAAAAATATATCAGCTAGCCCTCCCAATGTTAACTAGGATGAGGGACTTTACGCTGGTGGAGGGGCCCTACATAGATCAGGGTGAGGTAGGAAAAATCCATGCGGAATTATCCTCAAATCTGGCAGACATCTTCTGTCCGACGGGGAGCCACAGAAAAAGGGTTGGTAACAAATGCTCCTGGTACAATGGGGACTTCCGGAAGGCAAAAAAAGAACTCTTGACGGCTGTGAAAGAGCAGGACAGGGTGCAAGTAAAAGTAGCAAGGGCCAACTACAAACGGTCCATCCAGAAAGGCAAGAAGGAATGGGAGGAGAGGAGGTGGGATGGCCTTAGGATGGCCCTTAAAGAGGAAGACATGAAATCGTTCTGGGCGATAGTGACAACAGGTGATAGGGAGGGGACTCCGGCTATTGCACCCAATATAGCTCCAGAAGCTTGGGAATCATATTTCGGGTCATTATACGCACTAAGGGGAGATGAACATGAAAGTGGAGAGTTTAGTGGAGCAGAGTGCACGAATTTTGAGGGAATGGAGTTCAGTGTGTTGGAGGTGAGCAATGCCATTTGCAAGCTCAGTCCCAACAAGGCTCCCGGACTGGATAGACTGCCAGGGGACCTTTTTCGGGGAGAACCAAAGATCTGGGCCCCTTACTTCTGCGCCTTATTTAACGCAATTGCCGGGGGCATGGATCTTCCAGACACATGGCGCGGGGCCGAGATAGTGCCAATATTCAAGAAAGGCTGCCCCTTATGCCATCTAATTACAGGCCAATCAGCCTTATTGATATCTCTCAGAAACTCTTTGGGCGAGTGCTCTTGGATCGTTTACAGGACTGGGTAGAACAAGAACAGATACTCAGCCCATATCAGGCCGGCTTCAGATCAAAGATGTCAACCGTGGACCAGATATTCAGGCTTCAGCTGTTGTTCTGGAAAACGGTTGTCCTAGAGGGTGGCAGCCTCTATTTAATATTTGTGGATCTGAAGTCGGCCTTTGATATGGTACCAAGGGCGAAGCTCTGGAGGGTCTTGAGGGATCTTGGGATTCCCCCTTACCTGCTCGGGTCTATCATAAAATTACATACTGATAACTTCGCGCAGGTCCGATGTGGAAAATCTGGCGAGCTGTCTGCCCGGTTCCCTGTCCTTAACGGTGTCCGACAGGGATGCGTCCTCGCTCCCACCCTATTCTGTCTCTTTATAAACGGGCTCATTGAATTCCTAGGGAAAATCAAGGATAGTGATGTCCCAAAGTTAGCCACAGGAAGGGTTCCCGCATTAATGTTTGCGGATGATACCCTGTTACTTTCCAAAACCCCAATGGGCATCCAGCGGATCCTAGATGGGTTCGCAGAGTTCTGCATGTTGTGGGGATTGGAGATAAACCTAGCAAAGACCAAGTTTATGGTCTTTAATCCCCCCCAAACTGAAGCGTTCCAACCCAGTTCTACATGGTATCCCTCTGGAGAGAGTAGAGACGTTTGACTACTTGGGTGTCACCCTGGCTGAGTATTTTAATTGGGAGGCATCAGTGGCAAAAGCTAGCCTTAGGCTAACACAGATGATTGGTGGTATCCTGAAGCTACATAGAACTTCAGATTCAAAACCCATTGCCCCTGCACTTGAAATTTATACTGCCCAAGCCAGAGGGGCTGCATTATATGGGGCGGAGCTGTGGGGCCATTGCCAGGTTTCCAATCTAACAAAGGTAGAAAATAATTTTATAAGGCAATTTTTAGGTCTACCAAACAGTACTCCACTTATTCCCCTCCGTATGGACTTAGGCATTAGGCCTTTGGGCGAAGAGATAGCACTGAGACCCCTTACATTTTGGAGGCGACTCTGGGTGACACCGGAACTGTCTGACATTAGGGCTGAGCTAAAAGAGATATTGCCCCAGTGCCGCAATCAGGGAATTCCTTGGCTCTGTCACATAAAGGACCTCACTTTGAAATTAAAGAACCCAGATCTGTGGAGCTCACCGGAAACTTCATGCATTCTGATCTCCAGATTGGAACTAATAAGACAATACAGAGCAATGAAACTTACCCAAATACAAAATAATTCTGCACACGGGCGCCTCACATCAGAATTTCTCCTTATAAAAGACACTTATTACAAGGAACCCCTCCTAGATTTTATTCTACTTCCCAGGGCTAGGAAACTATATCTGCAATTCAGACTAGGGACCCTCCCAATCCATGCATACACTAGTAGATGGGCGAAAGACTCAAAGAAGGAATGCCCTGTATGTAATTATAAGGAGGAGTCTGAAATCCACGTTCTTTTTTTCTGCCCTGCTTATCGGATACAGCGAAAACGCTGGTTAACACAACTCTGTAAAAATCTGGGTTTTAAGCAATGTACAGCGGCATTGAGAATCTTAAAGTATGATACCAGCCCTCCAATTGTATTTGCGGTTTCCCGTTTTCTAAATAGTATGTGGTATATCAGGCAAAATGTTAAGCATAATTGTACTGGAGGGTCTGATAGCACAGCCTGATGTCCGCTATTTTTACTATTGTAAAGCCTCGTCTTCACTTTTTATGATAGTTTTAATATTCTTTTAATGTTTTAACTTAGTAGTTTTTTAGGGATCCTTTGATTGTGTTGCTATGGAGAGGCTTGTCATGTAAGGATGTAAATGGCTTGTAAATATATTGTACTTGTGACTTCCATTTAAATGTAAGCACTTTTATGGCGTTGTGCCGAAATAAAGTTTTTACTGACTGACTGACTTGTCTGGAATTTTTCTAACCTTATTCAGAGGTGTAGTCCTGTCCGCAGTCTGCGGTCAACCCATCTTAACCACCTGGTTACTCCTACTTACAAACAGAAGAGACTAGGGGGTTGTAGATTTGCAGTCTTAGCCCCTCATCTTTGGAACGCTCTCCCTTTTAATATTAGATCTTGTCCAAGCTACCCTTTATTCAGGAAACTCTTAAAAACCTGGTTGTTCTCCCTGGAGTATGAATGACCAATTAAGCAGCAGGCTATTCCTATACTAGCGCCAAAAAACCGTCTGGTGTATGTGCGCTCTACAAATATTTTTAACATAACATATTGAGAGTGAATCCAAGTATCTTTGAATTGGTTTATCACTTGAGAGGTAAAGCTCCTAGATTCATGCAGGATTGTCCAGACTGCATCTATGTTTTTTGTGCTTTTGGTGAGGGAAGGAATTGTCTCTTTGTCGGGTTGAGCTATAGGAAGTTGCTAGACGCCAGCTATGGATGATATCGAGACATGTTTTCAGTCCATGGATGTCATGAGCCAAAGAGATTTTGAGGTAGAGTTGTATGTCATCATCATATTGCTGGATTTTGATGCTGTTGTAGGTGAGTAAGGATCCAAGTTGTTATGTGTAGAGATTGAAAAATGATGGAGGGGGGTTTCTTTGACTCCGAGGCTGCCATTTGGACGATTTTCTAGGTAAAAGGTGAACCATTTCAGGATTGTGCCAGAGAAACCCATTCATGTTTCCAGGATGTGGATCAATGCTTAGTGGTCGAGTGTATGGAAAACTGCGGCGAGGGCAAGCAAGATCAATTGCTTTAGTTGAAGAGGAGGATGTCCTCAGTTACTTGAAGGGTAGCGGTCTCCATAGTGCAAAGTGATCTCATGTACCAATTGAAATGCCTTTAGAGGTTATTCTTGTTACAGTGATGCAGTAATTGGGTGAAGAGTACTTTCTCAATTTTTCCAATGAACAGTAGAGGATTGACATGGTGGTAGTTGGCAAGATACTGCAGGTCCAGGGTCACGTTTTTAGACAGGGCAGGATCTGCACAGTACTGAGGCTGTCTGAAAAGGTACTTTGGCTGAGAGAGGAGTTCACAATGTTGAGGTTGGATGTAACAGTGTCTCCATAAAAGAATTCCACAATGGATGGTGATAGAATTTCATAGGAGGTGGCCTAGAGCAAGTTGAGGATGTTGGTGAGTTCAGTGTGCAAGAGAAGGATGAAGAACTCCACTTGGGGATGGAAGAAATGGGGGATAGGGGGCACAGTGTACGTCTCTATGGTGTTGTCAATGTTGACTCCAATCTCATTCGTTTTTTAAGTGAGATAGTGGTTGCACTTGCCAGTAGATTCAGTGATTGGTGGGTCTGTGGGGGTCTGATGCAGTGCTTGATAGTGTTTTGCTTAAATAAGTTGCTTTGTTGCTGAAAGTCCTGTAGCGCATTCTTTGGTTATGGCGACAATGGACTGACATGTGCAGCAGAGTGCTCTCGAACTAGATGAGGTAGTGAGTGAGAGGGACTGGTCTGGCTTCATTTACTTTTTAGTCTCCATATGAAGTTGTTTTTCTCCAAGACCTTTTGGGTATACAATGGTGCTGTTTGTGTAGGATCCTGTTTTCAGCAGTGAATTTTCTGAACCGTGTTCTATATATTGTGTAGCATGCTGCTCTGTTAAGTGGGCTGGCAAGGGTTTGAGAGGATGAGTTCTTTTTGAAGGGAGTTCAAGGTGAAGTCTTTGAAGGAGGGATACGTTTGATAAATAGATCAAACCCCAAATTTCTTTTAATGTCCATTATCTGTCCAGCAGCGATATCGGCACCTTTTTTAAACCCTTTTTGCACTTTTGCCAAAAGGCTTATTCACAACCAAGCTGAACAGTTCTGCTGTTTGCCTAAAACCACAAGGTGTTGTATGAAAAACATGTTTTCAGGCATCTGTGCAGTACTGCTTGAAGACGTTTGCAATAATTCACAGTTCAGGAGATTTCGATTATAAGAGTGTGGTGAGCAGGGAGCAACTGAAAGATGAGTTTGGGCTTGAAGAGAAAGTTACTTACCTTCGGTAATCCTTTATCTGGTTGATACTCTGTCTAGCAGCAGATTCCTTACAGTAGAATTATCCCGAGGCGTCAGACTGGATTCAGACATTTTTTGTGAGCAGTACCCCTGCACACCGGTAAGTGGCGTCGTCCACATCGGAAGTGACGTGAGCGGTGCCTATATAGGCACCACCCCAGCGCGCTGACATCAGTTTCTTTTCACGACTTTCCATGCCAGGTGTGTGGAGTCATGTACAACACTGACCACTGGTGTGTGAAACCAGGGGCCTGAAAAGGGAACAGTGCTGTACCTGTATCCGGGGAGGATGGATAGGTTGGTAAGGAATCTGCGGCTGGATAGTCTCTCTACCAAGTAAGGCGTTACCGAAGGCAAGTAACTCGTTCATCTGATGGAGACTTCTAGCCTCAGATTCCTTACCTTAGAATAAATACCCAAGCAATACCTCCCCGGAGGATGGTATGCGAACCTGATTAGTCTAGAAAGTCCTGCAGGACCAAATGGGCAAAGTGCCCATCCTGACTGTCCAGGCAGTAGTGCTTAGTGAACGTGTGCAGGGAAGCCCACGTTGCAGCCTGACAGATGTCCAGGACCGGAACTCTGCGTGCTAATGCAGTGGTCACAGACTTGGCTCCGGTGGAATGAGCATGCAAGCCCTCCAGGGGTTGCTTCTTAGCAAATGCATAGCAGATCTTAATGCAGAGCTTAGTTTCTGCACGACCTTTCCTTTATTGGCTCCTACACACCCCACGAAGAACTAGTCGTCCACCCGGAACGGTAGTGTGCCATCAAGATAGAACGACAATGCTCTTTTTGGGTCAAGTCGGTTAAGTAAGCCACCACTGCACATCTTTTGCAGTGCCCTCTGAGATCTGGATCATGTTGGAGAGATTCCTTTGATGCTGCACATTGAAACTTCAGATCCCTCTGCAGAGCACGCATATTACAGCGCCAGGAGTGGTGTTGGCGGAAAGGCATACAGGAGGCCAAAGCTCCACTCGAGATGAAAGGCGTCGCAGAGTGAGAGCCGCCTTGGGCACTCCAGAATCCAGAACTGATGACATTGCGTGTTCTCGGTGGTGACGAACAGATCTAACCAAGGCTCTCCCCTCTGCTGAAAGATACCTTGCACCACCTCAGGTTGGAGACATCATTCTTGATCTGCTAGGCATCTTCGGCTGAGTTTGTCTGCTCTGGCGTTCAGAGAGCCCTATTGGTGTTGAACCACTAAGGGAAATGCCCTGATGTTCCAGCCACGTACAAAGATGCAGGGCCTCATGACAGAGTCCACAACCCCACCCTACTCTGTTTGTTGCAGTACCACATGGCGGTGGTGTTGTCTATGAACACTTGCACTCTCTTATCTTCCTTAGACGGATGAGGCGGAGTGTAAAAGGTAAAGGCAAAGTGATAGACTGGCTTACGTGGAACGGGGTAATTACCTTAGGCAAGAAGGATGCTTGAGTCCAAACAACCCTTTGTCTGGGTAAAAAGAGATGTACGGAGGCTGATTTGACAATGTGCACCACGCAATCTGGGTTCTACGGTTCCACATCCCCACAAGCGTATCTCACCCTTTTGCTGAAGGATGGCTCCCGTAGTTATTATACAGGTGTGTGTTTTTGAAGTCAGTGGTTTAGGGGGCTTTCCGTTTGAACCAAAGATGTCTCCCCTAAATTGTAGGGCTATCTGCCATGGGGCCTTGCAATGCAGATCCTAATTTTTAGTGGGGCCATGATCCGGCAGCTAGAGGCTAAGTGTCACAACCTTTATTTTCAATCTATCTCATTCGGCCCCCAAATGGCTGAGGTCTGCTGTTCCTGGGGGATGCCCATGTTTCATGTCTGTCGATTGGGAAATGCACAAAAGTGCTTCCCCTGACCCTTAGTGTCCACTGGAGCCAGACACCATGGTTCCCAAGACACTTGCGTTGCTGAGCAAAAACTGTCTTGGAAAGTCCAAAACGCAGAACTGATGACACTGCACGTTCTCAGCGGTGGCAAACAGCTCTAACCAAGGCTCTCCCCACTGCTGAGACTTTGCACCACCTCCGGTTGGAGATGCAACTTGTGGTCCACTAGGCATCTTCGGCTGAGTTTGCTGTGTTCAGAGAGCCCACCAGGTGTTGAACCACCAGGGAAATGCCCTGATGTTCCAGCCATGTCCTGAGACGCAGAGAGTCCACGATCCCACCCCACCCTGTTTGATGCAGTACCACATGGTGGTGGTGTTGTCCGTGAACACCTGCTCTAGCCTTCCCTTGATGGAGGGTAGAATGCTTTCAATGCCAACTGAATCAATCGGAGCTCAAATAGGTGATGTGGAGTCTGGATTCTGCCAGAAACCAAAGTCCTCTGATTTCCACCATTCTCAGATGTCACCCCAGAGACACATCTGTCACTACCATCAGATGTGGGTGAGGAAGGGCGAGGGGTCTGCCACAGACCCTATCGCAGTTTGTCAGCCACCACTGCAGGTCTTTTGCAGTGCCTCCCGAGATCTGAACTATGTTGGAGAGATTCCCCTAATTCTTCGTCCACTGGAACTTCAGGTCCACTGCAGAGCCCGTATATGCCAGCGGGCATGCGTCACAAGCAAGATGCAGGAAGCCAAGAGGCCCAGCAGCCTCAGAGTCAGTCTCACCAAAATTCAGAATAGAGGCTGAAACATCGGTATCATAACCTGAATATCGTGGCCTTGCTGCTCAGGAGGAAAAGCCCGAAACTGCACTGTGTCCAGAACAGCTCAGATGAAAGGGAGCGTCTGAGAAGTGATCAGGTGTGACTTCAGCACGTTGATAGTGAACTCCAGCAATCGCAGGAGGTCCGCCATAGTCTGGAAGAGACGATTGCCTGAGGCGAGCTCGCCTTCAACAGTCAGTCGTCGGCGAAGACTGGTACAGCGGACCTCCGCAGATGAGTTGCAATTACTGCCATCATCTTGGTGAACACCCAAGGGGGGCTGGCAAGGCCAAAAGGGAGCACGGCAAGTTGAAAGTGCTCGTGGCCCACCATGAACCGCAGGTAATGTCTGTTGGCAGGCAGGACGGGAACGTGGAAGCATGCGTCCTGTAAGTCCAACGCTACCATCTAGTCTCCTGGATCCAGGGCAGACAGGACTTGAGCGAGTGTGAGCATTTTGAATATCTCCTTTTTCATGAAGAAATTGAGAGGGCGCAAATCTATAATAGGACGAAGGCCTACATCCTCTTTGGGCATCAGAAAGTAGTAGGAATAACAACCACAACCTACTTCTATGGCTCACTTTGCCAAGAGAGACTCCACTTCCTGGTGGAGAAATGAAATGTGGTCCTCCGTCAGCCAACCGAATGTGGGTGACGTGGGTGGCATGGGTGGATGGTTAGTCACAAAGGGGAGGGACTAGCCCCTTTGGGCAATCTGGAGAACCCAGAGATCGGATGTTATTGACCTTCAGTGACAAGTGATTGCATATCCTGCCCATGAAGGTCGGGGGCAAACTAAAAGGGCTTGGCAGCTTCAGCTGCTGAGGGTGGGGGCATAGGGAGTGCACTTGTCCAACCTCTGGCTACTTGACCCAAGAGGCCTGTGGGTGCCGTGTCCTCGGCCATGCAAGGACTGAGAAGTCTGCTGGCCGTTGTGGCTGGTCAGTTGTAGAAATGGCTGGAAGCCCCTTCTGTAGCCAAAAAAGGGGCAGACAGTGGTTGGCAAGAGGCCATGGAAAGACCCAAGGACCTGGCCGTAGCCCTGCTGTCCTTGAATTGATCCAGCGAGGAGTCCACCTTGTCTCCGATGAGATGGGAGCCATCAAAGGGCAAGTCTATCAGTGAGGCCTGGACATCCCCAGAAAAGTCAATTGTCCTCAACCAGGTTATGCGCTGTAAGGCTACCGATGATGAAACCACTCTGCCTAGCGAGTTGGTCGTGTCTAGCCCACAACATATGGCAAACTTAGCTGCGTCCCTCCCGTCAGCAATAGCTTGAGAAAGTATGGCTCGGTCCTCCTCCGAGACAACAGACAGCACCTGCGCAACCGAGTCCCAGAGTGAGTGGGAGTATTGGCCCAAAAGGCACGCCATGTTCACTGACCACAGTGTCAGGCTGGTGGAAGAGAATAGCATCTTCCCCAAGGTATCCAGCCAATTGGACTCCCTGTCCGGGAGAATGGTAGGGAATACACCAGGATTTACTTTTGAAGTGGAGGCTTGGACCACCAAGCACTTCGGGGAGGGGTCTGTTGTGAGGAAACTGGGGTCCCCTGGGGCCAGGCAAAGGCGGCAGGCAATTGACCTATTCACAGGAGCTCCTGTGCAGGGCTTGGACCAACCCTACGCAGGACACCTGTGAGGGCTTCGTAAAACGGGAGAAGCAGTTCAGATGTGGTGACTTCCGGCTGAAGTACCTCGGTCAAGACATTCGTCTTGACAGCCACAGTGGGTAGCTGAAGGTCTAGGACCTCAGCCGTTCCCCCTCACCACCATAGCGAATGAGGCTCCTTCCTCCGTCGCCACGGTAGGAGAAGAAACCAAACCAGTATCTGGGGATGTATTCATTCCACAGCCAGATCCTCACACCAGGTGTCTTTGGTGACATCTAGCAGCTGGTATTCATCAGGGTCCAGTGGCCCCTTCCAGTCATCCCCAAGTCTTAGTCCAAAGGAATAGGGCATAGGCTCTGACCTGGGTGGTCTGCCCCAGTGGGCGCCGGAATCATGGTTGGATAACGCCCATCCGACTCTGTATTGGAGCCGGGGATGAGTATGGGGATTGTGGCACCGGGGACATCAGCAGTGGAGCTGGGGCCAAGGAAGGATGAGGTGGATGTACTGGCGCAGATCCAGATCCAACCTTGGATCCAAGGGGCCACACTGGCGCTGAGGGCAAACCCGCCAGCAGGAGACCAGTAGGGGCCCCTACCAAGCCAGCAAAGCCCAAAGGCATTCTAGTGGGGACGGGCCACCCAGATATGAGGTGCATAGCCTCATAAAACTCACAAAGTTGGGCGGGGTCGCTCTGGCTCCTGGAAACTCAGAGAGGCAAGAAGGCGGCCCAGGCTCAACCGTGGAGCCAGACCTCGAATGCTGATACTCCCTTGACTCATCAGGTGACTTTGACGGACGGGGTGTAGTAGAAGACCTCTTCAAATTCTTGCTCTTCTATCATTTGTGGGACTTGCCTGGATGACTTCAACTGCGACGACGAGCGCTTGGGAGTGTTTCCGCCACCTTTTCCAGGACCTTCCTCTCTACCGGGATCAAGACCGTCGTAGAGTCACATGTCGAGCAGCAAGGAGCTTGAGTCACATTAGGCAGACGAGTTGCCGGTCCGTCACCAACATTTGCCAGTGACAGGCACCATAGGGCTTGAAACTGGCCTTCCTTGCAGACATCCCTGCCACACCAGGAGACAGAGTCTAAAAAAAACTTCGACAAAAGGGTAAAAAAAAAAAAAGTAAGTCAGAAAGTGACTGGGGGTAGCTCTACTCTGGATCTGCGCTGACTGGCGCAGAAAGAAAAGAACTGACTCAGCGTGCTGGGGAGGTGACATCGCCAACGCCACGTGGGGCAAACGACACCACCTACCGGCGCGCATGGGTACTGCTCCAGATCCAGTCTCACACCTGGGGATAATTTTGAGATAAGGAATCTGCTGCTAGAAGCCTCTATTAGATATTGTATTTGGTGATTTTAAGTGTGAGGATTAGGAAGCGGAAGTGACGGTGTCCATCTAATGGCTGAGGCTGTGATAGAGGGTGAGAGGTTTATGCCACAATCTGGAAATTAGGATTAGAGTGAATGATTTTTCACTGGTATGAGCAAGTGAATGAGTGCTAGTAACTGGAGAGCAGTAATGCCAGGTCAGGGCCTGTTGTAGGTTCAACATCAGCAAGAGTTGGAGGAAGATTTTAAGCAAAAGCTTAGGTCAAAAAATGGGTGCTTGGTCCACAGTGCCAGTAAAGTAGGAAACAGTTTTATAAGGGTGAGAAAGGGAAAACAGTGAAACATGAGGATTGGATGAGGGCGGGGAGAGACTGGTGGCTTTGTTGAGCTTGGTGGGTAGGACCTCTCTTATTTTGGAAGGTTCCCGCAATACAAGGGAAGTGATAACTATCCATAAGCCTTACAAACACCACCTTAGGCAAATGCAAAGAAACAGAGCATGGAATACCTAACGCATTCACAAACACTGGGCGTGCGGCACCATGAAAAGTCATTTTGAGCATGTGCCACTCAACAAAAGGAACTTGGCAGGAGCCAGGCTCATACATGCAGCTGTCTTCTCCTGGTATGGAGGCCAAGAAAGAAAACAAAATGCCTCTATCTCCTTGTCAGAGGCTCATTTCAGTGTTTGGCTTCTGCACTGCGCAGTCACAATCCCTTCTTTGAGTGCTTTGCCAGCTAACCAGGCTGACCTTTCAGAATAGTCCAGTGAATACCAAGAATCGAGCACTTTCTGCAGGTCTGCCAAGCTCAGGCATCTCAGCTACTCGTCCGGCATGCCATGTGCTCAACAACAAAACAGCAGCAAGGCTTCCCCGACGCAGTCCTATGACGTGAGCCTGCGATCTCTTTCCAGAGGTAAGTCGAGGGTACAAAGCAAACACCACAGGCTAGTAGTCAACACTTTCTCCAACTCAACTGTAGTGCATGCATCAACAGCAGCACGCCCGGTAGGAGACTGTTGGCTTACATCAAGATGCTATGGTGGCTTCTCCACAGGCTCTACAATGGGACGCGCCAACGGCCAGGTTTACTTTGCAGCGCTGACTGAAGTCTTTGCATTCGAGAAAGAAAGACAGTTGTAGGGATTGTAAACTTTTAGCATTCACATTACAGACTAATCATCTCTTTGAATTCCATTAGAAATGACAGCTTTTGGAAGAAAATGTAAAGATTTTCAATGTTGTTCCTGCAGAAAATGCAGTCTGGGTAAGTAAAATAATCTTCACCGCAGGCTCAATTTGTAGATTCAATTTCTATTTTATTTATGTTGTGAAATTCTGTAAGCTAAACTGCTTCTAAGTGCTGTAGTGTAGTTCCTATTTCCCTAATAGGCTCTGCGCATTGGAATAATATAACCTATAGGCTTGACATAGGACTAAGGTCGGTATGTCCCTATCGAGTATATTAAACTTAATTACTTGTGCCAGCTAGCTCAGAGGCCACTAGAAACTCCTTGAGAACAAGAAGGGAGTAGTTTCTGGCAACCGCATAAACATGACCACTTTGTTTCCCTTTAGAATCGGAACACGTCTCAGAATCGTGGAAACAATAGATAACAGTTTCACTCAGTCAATCGTGCATGCTTAGTTTCTACAGAGTTACACAGAAAGGAAAGACGGGCGTTTCAATAAAAGGGTTTTATTGAACAGTCTTGTTTCTCGTGTAAGAGATATGTGCTGTTATGATCACAAGACAGTATGCAAGATAAATAATGTACAGCGTAAGCAGTAGAAATAAATAATACTGCGCTAGCATTATCTTTTAGCATATATTCACGTACATAAATAACATGAGCTAAAAATGCGAGTACTCATACGATGCGTCTCTAAGCTAGTTCTACCCCAATGTACCTAACCTAGTCTAGGTGTAGGGAAAGGTAAGAAGTAGGTGGAGTATTCTCTAGTATGGTATACTAAGAGTATGTTAAGTCTAGTATGCCAAGAGTCCCTCTAGGTTCTAGTCAGCTCCATACCTTGAGAATGAGAGAGGTGGGAATCTCTTGCCGGATCTGGAACTCTAACACCCCGCGAAGGGAGTCAGAACACTGGAAGCTGGATTCTTCTGCGTGCAGGAATGACAGCGTCTTCTCAGTGCGTCAGGCCGGGATACGGGCTCCTCTGAAGTCGAGGTCTCCTCTAACTTGCTTGGGCAAGGGAAAGTATATTTATACCTGATAGGTGCCTCGGAATGTTAGCATTGACGTGAAGTCGGACAGAGGAAGACGTCAGGAATGAACCCTTAAGGTATAACGGTTCATACATAATAGATGAGTTCTTGGAGAAATCAATAGTCCTGTGCTAGGGGAACTCCCGAAGCTTAAGGGTCTGGTTTCTAAGAACTCGTTGTGACGTTAGGGTGGACGGATGTCGGTGACCATGCCTGTATTTGGAGTGCACGGTTAATGCCTAAATAAGGACTGGGATTCTATGCCTATATAAGGGCAATGCGAATTGTGCCTATATAAGGACATGATTCAGGAAAACCTATATACGGACACCTAAAGCGGAATACAACACCCACTCCACTTTCGAATGAACGATAATACTAAATGCTAAACATTTAAATGCTAAACATAAAATTGAGTACCACATGTTGCTAAAAACATTTCTAAAAGCATATTAAAAGAAGTTTAAAATAAACTGTTGAAATGCAATAGGTACTGTACATTTAAAGCATCGTTTTCATTCTAAGCATATAATGGAAGTAAATGCAACATGAATGAATAAACAGAAATATATGCATATGATGAAATGGTTGATAAGTTTTCAAAAATCAAAGCCATTGCATATCATGGAATTAAATGAAATGTTAGACAAGTAAGGTGACAATGTGTCCCTGGAAGTATTCAAAGAAGTCCGTTTCATAAGACTAGTTCTACTGTAAGCAGATTGTTTTTTGCCATGTCATTTCAAAAAATTAAAAAGAAAAAAGTTCAATTCTGGGAAAAGTTCCAAGTTTGGAAAATATGAAGGCCAAATTTCATTGTTTCCCTGGTACACTGTGAGCCGAATCAAAGTCAGTGTATGGGTCTGGCGTAAACATGAGATCATCTATTTCCGTAGCCAAAATATCGTCCACCGAAGTTGGTGACATTTGGAACACCTCGTTCAGAAGGTTAATTGCACAGAGATGAGAAACATCGCCTTCAGCAGAAGATGCAATGTTCGCGTCCGTTGTTACCTGTGTGCCTGTTGATCCATCTCGTACCTCAGCAGCTGCCGGAAGCGTCTGTGAGATCTCAATGAATGCCGTCATCAGGATTGGTAGCCTCTGGGGACAACACAGAGCATGGGCCGTTATCGGGTCCAGCAGAGTATCGACATCCGTTGGCATGACTGATGGGAGTGTTAGACAGGTGTCTAGCACGCATTCTTCACCGCAAAACAGGCAGCGTAGAACAGGTAAGATGCAATCTTGCCAGATTGGTCTGAATGACAGGAACCACGTTGTATTAAGTTCCCGTAGACGAGGCATGCCCAAAAGCTGTACTATTCGCTCACGGCATTTCCGTTCAAGGAGAGCTTTCTCCACATCGCTCGGAGTGATGTTGGCGAATAGGCTTGCCATAGCGTAGTAGGAGGAATAGAAATAGAATTCCTGCAACAAGTGCTAGAATTAACGGCACACCACCAAACACCGAATGTGCGAAGTTTGGGATGATTCCGAGGACTGCCTGGAAAGGTGCTAATAGTCCGGAACAGATGGTCTTAAATACATGTACAATTCCGCTCGTATCAGACATGTTAAAGATACGTCCCATCATTTCTACGAAATGTATAG
The DNA here is from genome assembly GCA_963921515.1 of Calotriton arnoldi. Lineage (NCBI taxonomy): Eukaryota > Metazoa > Chordata > Amphibia > Caudata > Salamandridae > Calotriton > Calotriton arnoldi. The sequence goes on along the minus strand of CAWUFW010000757.1, from coordinate 3,272,843 downwards.
GGCAGTTTGTACGAATTAAAGCCTGTATCTCAGCCGAAGTCCTTGCAACTTGTAAATCATAGATTTCTTTGGCCGAGGTCAGAGGCACTGTTTGTTGTATAAGCATGGCTTTCATTCTGCTTAAAGTATCAAATCGTATAAAAGAGACATTCAACGAAGGCCATAGAGGCGACTCCCTGACTGTGTCTATTGGGGCAAACAATACTTGCATACAGCAAGTGACCCTGGAGTCGACCGTTACTAGATATGGGATGCCTGGCAACATGCCACAGCAACTCTGATCATTCAACATGAGGTAACTCCCATTAGAAAGTTGGCCAAACGTTGGATTAATCACAGTAGCTGGTGTACCCTGCTGGTGGCAGGACAAATTTGCCACAGAACCATTACAAGCCCCGTGTAAAGAAATGTCCTGACAAATCAGTGAACCGCTTAGTGCACTTTCACAGTGTGTACCGCTCAGAAACACTTCACGATCCCCACTCCAACATCTATATGTGTAAGGTAAATTCCAGGATGTCTTAATGTATTCTTTACCCAACCTTTCATATTTGCCTGCTTGCATTTGTTTGAGGCAATACTGAAACTGAAAAGTAGTTACAGGCAGAGTGATTTTGCCATGAATAAGCCATTCTGTAGCTGGTTTTTCTGCCACTGTGAATGGTAATTTTTCCAGTTTTTCAATGCTCAGCACTGTATACTTTGCTCCTCTTTGTGCCAGTTCGATCTGTTTATCAGTTAGATTGTATTCTGCAAACAGAGCCGACGTGTTGATAAAACGCCAAGGCACATAGCCCGCACGCAAAGATTGCAGCGTCCAGCTTAATAACATAATAGAACGTAACTGAGATTGGCCTTGTTGTAACATGGCTAAATCTTGTTCCAGTATGTCAATAGCAGAGGATACAATGTTGTCCAATGAATAAATTCTGGATGACAAAGTTGTTAACCCATTGTCGACCACAGTGAGAGTTTTCTCTAAGTTAATACGATCAATTTCACGTATTCGTTCTGCGGCCTCTGCCTGTGACACCTTCCATGCTTCATTATAAGCAGCATAGATGCCGGCATATATGAAACGTTTTTGACGCGGTTTTCTTGGTCCAAGCAAGAATTCCCTAAGGTCTGCGTCTTCTTTAAGTAAAGATAAGTGTTGTTTCACATCCTTAAGTGTAGATTTTTGCAGCCAATCGAGGCATAATTTTCCTACACTGTATGTTGTTACTACCCCCGGATGTTGTCTTTGGACGTATCGTGGGTCTGGCCTATGAATAGTAAACCCCTGTGTTTTATTCAGGAATCTTTCTTGACAGATGTTTGTGTCTGTGGGCCAGATCAACCATTTTCTCCAATCAGGATTTGTTCTGTTGATTTGTAGTATTGTGTCAACTGTAACCGCTGCCTGTGTATTGTTATTACTGGCAGGTGTTGGTACAGAAGGTGTTTTCATGTCTTTGATCTTGGCTAAACCAAGGCAAGACGTTTGTTGCACAGTGTCATTCAAAAACATTATTTGCTGAGGGATGATACAGGCTCTAAACAAAGCTTCTATCCCCTGCACTTGCCAATCTTTAGTACCCCAGACAGATTTTGTGTCTATTGTGTCTTTCCACAAGTCGAAACCATGTCTAGACAGTTGGGCAATAAATGCTGCAGAGTAAATCTGTTTTGTATTAGTTAACATAATTTTCAGTCCTGTTTTGTTTACATTTTTATAGTAAAATGTTTCTGGATCAGATGTATTGTATCCTGAAAAATATGGAAACTTTTTAGCAAATGTTTTTGAACTACCTTTTGGTGGTGTAGGACAATGCTCCCATTGGTTAAACATAAACACATTTCTAGGTGTTGCAGATTTATGCAAAAAATGATGACCATAGTGGTTATAGCAATACAGCTGTTCATAGTCTGATGAACCCTCTAAATATTCATTATTAGAAAATGCAGCAGACTTTTCTAGGTCAAACATCATATCATTTACAGTTTCAAAGTCCCAATCATCAGAATAGGTACTGGATGAAACAAAATCACTTAGTGAAATCTTAAATAAATGTGGAATGTTCAAATGTTCCGTAGGGCCGAAGATATCGAAATCTGTTTTGTCCCACACTATACCATCCTGTATAGGAACGGCTGTGATGTTCACTGCTGACAAGTCTCTTGCTTCACGATGGGATGATTTGTGAGGTTTCAAAAGTAAGTTCACATCTTTACTTTCAATGTCCAAATGGATGTATCTGCCATTTATAAGCACGCTCATAGTCATAACCAAAGCTAGCCACAGCAGAAAGAAAAATATTCCAGAAATAATCCATAGTTCAATCCATGGTGAAACCAGATAAGTCTTTCTCAAAAAATGAAAAAAGTCTTGTACTTGCTGTTTAAAAGTTTTTGATGCTGGCGACGTCTCAGGCTCACTCAGATCCTCAGAAAACGTATCAAAGTTAATGAAATAGCCAGAAGCAGTTCTGTCAATTGTTGGAATTGCATCAGGATTTGTAGAAATCGCTGGAACCAGTTGATCACTTGTTACATTGGTGTAGACAGGTGTATTTGGACGAACTGTTACTTGAGTTTCAAGAGGGATGAGTTCCATAGCATTGTTGCTTAGTCCTTCATCTGTTACTGCTGAATTCTCGATGGTTATCAGTCTTTCAGTCTGAACCTCTTGGATAGTAGCGAGAGGAGTGCGTCTGCTACTAGGTCGGAGTCCACGAGGCCTACTATTTAGTATTGGCCACATACTGTGGTTTGATGAGGTCGATGGACACAAATCTTTTCTCCTTTTTTCCAGCAAGGGGCGGCAGAAGTACTGTTCTTGTTCCGTGTATGGCTAGGACAGGTACTGGTTGTCTGTAAGAAGGTCCAAATTCCTTCTTGTCCGCAATCTTCTCTCTGACTAGATCCCCAACTTTTGGAATCCAGACAGGCCTTGCTGGGACTGCCGGTTTTTCCCCAGTGGTGGTTGGCTGCAGGAACACGTTGCTTTGTTTCGATCTTAGTTCATTTAGATCCTGTAAAACAGCCAAACGATCTTTGATATCAAAGGGTTTATTTTCCACCACTGTGCCTTTACATTCGAGATCAGGAACCCACATTCTTGTCCCAAATAGGACCTCATATGGAGTGACCCCCCTAGAGAACTTCTTGGCAAATTATTTAATGAGCGTTGGACCCCATAAAGATGTTTGACCCACCCATCACCCGAACCTAATACCCTAGCTGTTATAGACTGCTTTATGTCCCGGTTTTTCCTTTCCACAACAGAATTTCCCTCAGGATGAAACGGAGAGGAGTACCGCAATGCAACGCCCAGACTGGCCATGGCTTCTTTGTAAGCCCGAGAGCTAAACGCAGGGCCCTGGTCAGAATGTAGCGTGCCTATTGCGTATGTGCCGATAAAGACTCGCAAATCTTTTATAACAGTTCGAGCGTCAGCCGAGCGCTGAGGCCATATCCATAGGAACCTTGACTTAGTATTTGTGGGATTGCATTTGTCCAAAAGGACGCCTGCACGTAGATAGTCTAATGCTGTCTAACAATGGTGTCTGTACTGGGCAGGCTACTTCGTAGCATGGTGTCTGGTGGCGTTCTGCATCACGCTGTACCTTACAGTCTATGCAGTCATTGATGAAGATGTGAATCTGTGTATTCATTCCAGGCCACCAGTACATCTCTTTTAATGTCAATATTGTTTTAGAGATCCCTTGATGTGACAGACCCTCCCCCAGATGTGCTTCATAAATCAAAGCTGCTCTACGTTCCATGTTTGGAATTACCCTATCCCCCACTCCAGGGATTCGAGCAAAAGGAACGTTGTTCGCATCAATTACATAAGAGTACTTGAGTGGAAACTTTTTGGTAACGCTGCACCACTGCCTTTGCTCGTAGCATTGACAGCCAACATTATCTCACTGTCTATTCTCGTTTTTGAACGAGTGATCGCAGCTACGGAAGCCGTCTGAACAGCCCCCTTTGCGGCTTCGTCAGCCAATGAATTCCCTGCAACGTGAACGCCATCACGTTGATGACTCAGCGTGTGTATCACGTGAGCCTTTGGTAGTTCGTTTTTTAACTGAACTACTTGTTCCCAAAGCGTTTTATGCTTTATTGTGCCACCTTTTGCATCTTTGAACCCATTTTCAAGCCAATTTTGTATATATTCATTATACGACTGCACACAGTAGAAAGAATCGCACACTATTAGTGTGGGGAATTCGCGATCTGTACTTTCAAGTGCCAGTTTGAATGCTTGTAGTTCAGCTCGCTGAGCTGTACAATCTCCTAGAGATTGAGTTTTAGTGACCATTGGTCTGAAGTTACCATCGCGCATGCGACCTTTAACGATTGCGCACGCTGCACTGTAAGCTTGCTTACTCCCTGTAGCGGGTTGTGCGGATCCGTCAGTGTAAATTATGAATTCATACTGATCGAGAGGCAGAATTTCAGTGGGCAGAGGACATTCATGTTCATATTGCAGGAACGCTTGTGTTTTTAGATCAGGATCAAAAACATATTCAACATCTGTTGCAGCAAGAGAATTAACCCATTGTATCCATCTAGGATGTAATGCTTTAGCATTTGGAATGCTCGCTTTAGTTACCGCCTCTAAGGCCGGTACTGGGGTTACGACAATAATGCGTTTCCCTTGGGCTAGAGCTCTTTCTTTTGCTACAGCGGTTTGAACTGCTGTCAGTATTTTTTCAGTTGAAGTGAAGCGCATTTCTGCTTGTGTATACAAATGTGATTTGTATGCTATTGGTACTTTTTCACCCTCATTAAATGTTAAGTAGGTGAATCCGCATTGACCCGAAATTATTCGGATCACTAAATTGCGTTGACTTACGCGTGTTTGTAAGTGATTTGTTGCTAACATGTTAGCTTGGAGTGAACGCAAGATTTCTGTGTGTTCCTGTGTCCAATTTTTGATTGAAAAATCAGGTTTGATTAATGCGTAGAGAGGTTTAACCCTTTCTGCGTAATTTAGAATGTAAGTTCTTCCAAAATTTAGGAAACCCAAGATGGATTGTAAGTTTTTCAGCGTTTTTGGAGGTTGGAGCAGCGCACACCTTTCTAAAAAGTTGGCTGCCAAGCTCTTGCCTTCACTTGAAAGCTCATATCCTAGGAAAAGGACATTGAGATGGGCAATTCTGGATTTTTTAAAGTTGAACTTATAGCCCTCAGAGGCGAAGCCCAGTATAATGGTGCTCACCCTGTTCAAGTGCCTATCCAGGTCATCGTCTGTCAGATAGATGTCATCGACATATGACAATGCCTCATTATCATAAATTTGTAGTAACTCCGTTACCCTCGCTGAGAATAACCCCGGGCTGTTCTTGAACCCTTGTGGGAGTCGACAAAATTGACGCTGGGTCCCCATTATTGAGAAAGCTGTTAAGTACCTGCTTTCAGGTGCTATGTTTTGACAAAAGAAACCATTTGAGATATCCAATGTGGTTTTATATTTTTTACGCACAATGTTATTCATTAATGCTGTACTATGTGCATTTTGCACTGCAAATGTTTTAGAACAAGTGTTTAAGTGTCTGTAATCCAAAACTAGACGATATGTATTGTCTGGTTTGGAGACAGGAAACAAAGGATTGTTCATTGAAGAGGTGCATGTTTCAATCACCCCTTGGTATTCAAGTTGATCTAAGATTTCCCTGACCTGTTTTTTAGCTTCTTGCTTTATTGGGTACTGCCTCTGTGCAGTAGGTTCATTTTTTAGATGTATTTTATGGTGAGGTGAGTCCTCATCCCATCCTACATGATTTTTGTATAATGCTGGGGCCTGGGCAACTGCCCATTTCCTGGCATAAGTATATTTTAGGTGAATTGGAATATGGTTGGAGAAGGCAGGCATAATAATGTCTTCACCATGTGGGCACTCCCTGACAAATTGTGGTGGCCAGTCTTTTTCTGCTAGAAGTATATCATAACCCCTTGAAAGTTTCTTCCAAAAGAGTGCTTTCACCTTTCTTGGTATGTCTCCCTCCATTCGGAGTGTTATTTCATATAACTTTTGTGGAGTACTAACCCTGGTGTCTACAGTCTCAACTGTGATGTACTCATTCAAGTCCACTATCTCCAGAAGTTCCTTCAGGTTCTGGCGAGCTATTGTGACTTCTGCCGCACTGTCCAGCATTGTCTGAGCCCATTCTCCGTTCTTGAGTTGTGTTCTCAGTATCCTCGGCATGTCTGATCTTCAGACCTGCTACCTTCTTTTTGAGAATTGAGGTTTTGATTTATTTTTCGGAACGTGTTTGTCGTCTTTCGATTTCACGCGTTCTTCTCTATGTTCTGACCGTCCTCTTCTTTCCGATGTCTGTGACGATATCTGAAAGGTACGAGAGGAACGTGTATCAGTATCTTGATACCTGTCAGGCTTTTTTAAATTATCCCTATTCCTGAGGTTATACCTCCTTTCAGAGGGCTCCTTTTGAGGAGACCTACCTCGGGATTGAGAACGTTTCTCGTTTGAATTTTGTTTATTAGTTTCCCACTTCTTTTTAGAAGATGTAGGAGTTTGTTTAATAGAGTCCTTCTCAGGACTTTCAGATAGTTTTGGCTTCAATGGTCTTCCACCCAAACTATCTCTGCCTAATTCTGCATAAGATTGTTCTATTATTCTGGGTAGTTCTGTTTGATGTTCTGTAACATCGAATTCCCTTAATCGTTGGCGGATCGCCACTGCTGCTGCCTCTCCTTTAATATTAGATAATATTATTGTTGAGACCTGGTCGAAGTTTTTCAGTAATTTCATACCTAAATTCAGAGCAGGCTCTGCCCCGTATTCGTTTTGAATTTGTTTCAGGACATCTGGTATTACTGCAATTGACGGAACACCATGTGTTTTAGTATAGATGGCAGCAAAGACTGAGCCCCAAGTGGTGCAGTCTTCCAGTTGTGGTGTGATCCCCATTGGTAAACAGATTGTTAGGATTCTGTGTTTCTCATAAGGGCTAGTATTAGGAAATACTGCTTCTATTTGAGTAATTTTTTGAGCTATCCAGAATGGAATTTGCTCACGTTTTGTGGGCATTTTTCCCATGACTGCGTATAAAGTCTGTGGTGTAATTTTTAGTGTATTCCCCTGTTGAGGGGTTTGATTTGGAATGGTCAATGGTGGTTGGACTGTGAAAGTCCGCATGACATATTGGACTAATTGTCTGTAAATTTTTATTAACTCTGTAAGTTGAGTAAGTAATTCCTCGTCTGACATTATATCGATGTCAGGATGAGGTGTGTAGCCGGCTAGAATCGGCCATGTTGCTCCTGGTCTACCTAGTGGACCGAGCCTGGTAATGTTTCTGTGATGTTTTAGGGCGCCTTTAAACCAGAGCTGATGCTCCTGGTATGTTAGTGGAATTTCAATATCCTCGAAAGGAATATATTCCTCTGGTGGTTCATCTTCTTTGTAGAAGTGAAACAGTTTTGTTACTGAATTTGATTCAGGGAATATTATCCATGAATAGAATACCTCTGTCTGAAAAGATTTGTGTGCCTCTATCACGAAAACTGCTCTACCGCCTCTTGGTGGTAGGCCGTGTTTTATAAGTTTTAGAGTGATGGCTCTTCTTAAGTTTGGATGGATGTCTATAACACCCTCCTCGGTTTCATTTAAACCTGTAAAGTTAAAAGCTGTTACGACTGGGTCAGCCGCAGCTACACCGTTCTCGGTGTTATTGTCCCCGCGTGTGGACATTTGTTTTTTGAAAAATGTAGAACAAGTTTCAAGGAAACAAAAGATAAGGTGCACAATATTTTGGAACACTGTATCCTTCAACGTTGAACAAACCAAACAACTAATATATAGGGTTTTTGTCCTATTTAGTTATGGCGGATATTTAACCCTACCCACTCCAGACGTCTTATGGAGTATGTGAGTAGGGGTCTCTGAGAAAAGCACGACTGAGTTACTCAGTATCTAGCGTTAAATTACTGCCTTACCAAACGTTTGGGCGCCATGTAGTGTAGTTCCTATTTCCCTAATAGGCTCTGCGCATTGGAATAATATAACCTATAGGCTTGACATAGGACTAAGGTCGGTATGTCCCTATCGAGTATATTAAACTTAATTACTTGTGCCAGCTAGCTCAGAGGCCACTAGAAACTCCTTGAGAACAAGAAGGGAGTAGTTTCTGGCAACCGCATAAACATGACCACTTTGTTTCCCTTTAGAATCGGAACACGTCTCAGAATCGTGGAAACAATAGATAACAGTTTCACTCAGTCAATCGTGCATGCTTAGTTTCTACAGAGTTACACAGAAAGGAAAGACGGGCGTTTCAATAAAAGGGTTTTATTGAACAGTCTTGTTTCTCGTGTAAGAGATATGTGCTGTTATGATCACAAGACAGTATGCAAGATAAATAATGTACAGCGTAAGCAGTAGAAATAAATAATACTGCGCTAGCATTATCTTTTAGCATATATTCACGTACATAAATAACATGAGCTAAAAATGCGAGTACTCATACGATGCGTCTCTAAGCTAGTTCTACCCCAATGTACCTAACCTAGTCTAGGTGTAGGGAAAGGTAAGAAGTAGGTGGAGTATTCTCTAGTATGGTATACTAAGAGTATGTTAAGTCTAGTATGCCAAGAGTCCCTCTAGGTTCTAGTCAGCTCCATACCTTGAGAATGAGAGAGGTGGGAATCTCTTGCCGGATCTGGAACTCTAACACCCCGCGAAGGGAGTTAGAACACTGGAAGCTGGATTCTTCTGCGTGCAGGAATGACTTCTCAGTGCGTCAGGCCGGGATACGGGCTCCTCTGAAGTCGAGGTCTCCTCTAACTTGCTTGGGCAAGGGAAGGTATATTTATACCTGATAGGTGCCTCGGAGTGTTAGCATTGACGTGAAGTCGGACAGAGGAAGACGTCAGGAATGAACCCTTAAGGTAGAACGGTTCATACATAATAGATGAGTTCTTGGAGAAATCAATAGTCCTGTGCTAGGGGAACTCCCGAAGCTTATGGGTCTGGTTTCTAAGAACTCGTTGTGACGTTAGGGTGGACGGATGTCGGTGACCATGCCTGTATTTGGAGTGCACGGTTAATGCCTAAATAAGGACTGGGATTCTATGCCTATATAAGGGCAATGCGAATTGTGCCTATATAAGGACATGATTCAGGAAAACCTATATACGGACACCTAAAGCGGAATACAACAGTGCGACAAACCGCAGTACAAGACTGAGAATGCATTCTTCATATGAAGACTAAAGGTGGCATTTTTGTCGCTTTATAAAACTCCTAAACAAATAATTAAATGACTAAAACAGAAATGGTCTTATTTGAATACAAATACTTGCACGGCATAGTAGAAGAGGATCCAGAAGCTCTGCGTCAGCTCGGCGAACCTGCCACCTCCTCCGGTTGTCCATCTAGTACTGGGAGTACTGAATCCAGAAGCTCTGCGTCAGCTCGGTGAACCCGCCACCTCCTCGGGTTGTCCATCTAGTACTGGGAGTACCGAATCCAGAAGCTCTGCGTCAGCTCGGAGAACCCGCCACCTCCTTCGGTTTGTCCATCTAGTCCTGGGAGTACCGAATCCAGAAGCTCTGCATCAGCTCGGTGAACCTGCCACCTCCTCGGGTTGTCCATCTAGTCCTGGGAGTACCGAATCCAGAAGCTCTGCGTCAGCTCGGTGAACCTGCCTCCTCCTCAGGTTGTCCAGCTAGTCCTGGGAGTACCGAGTCCAGAAGCTCTGCGTCAGCTTGGTGAGCCCTCTACCTCCTCGGGTTGCCCAGCTAGTCCTGGGAGTAACGAATCCAGAAGCTATGCGTTAGCTCGGTGAACCCGCCACCTCCTCGGGTTGTCCATCTAGTACTGGGAGTACTGAATCCAGAAGCTCTTCGTCAGCTCGGTGAACCTGCCACCTCCTTGGGTTGTCCAGCTAGTCCTGGGAGTACCAGTTGCATGGTATCATGAGGGTTGCCTCTCCTGTGGAGCACTGCGTAAAGACCTGCGCTTCAGGGACTCTGTGCCCTGCATTGTCTTATTAGGAGCAGCATACGAAAAGCACACCCTGCCGAGTAACTCCAATCTAGCATAGAATATCTGCTTTAAAATTGTAAAAATAAAAGACGAAATCAAGGCGAAAAGGGTTCCATTTGCCTCTATTTATATGATCGTTTCTCTCAAGCTCCATGTCTTCTTTGGCAGTTAGGCTCCTTCTTGGTCAGGAGAAGGATGACCTAACTTGGAGCATTAAATGACAAGTAGTCAGATCAGCAGGGGGGAGGGGGGGAGAGAAGCAGTAGTTAGGCCTTTCCAGGTCGGGTCATGTCCGCGAGGAGTTCACAATTCCCATATCCACACCGAAGACTGCCTCTTGGTGAAGTCCGGCATCTGCATTCTGGCTGATCACCTTCAGGTCATACTGTGACTTCCTCACACAATGCAGGGTGTCATGAAAGGTGTATGGTACCTCTCGACTTCCGCTTCCGGCACGTTTTAACGTGGCATGCCGCGTCACAACTCTCAGGTTAATCCCACACTCCGCCTCTGCCTGGGTCCATTCTGGGTTTGGGGTTCCGGACCTCTGCCCACTTCCCTGTATGCATCATGAGGCTGCCATCTGGATGAAACAGTGGCACGGAGTGGAAGCCTGACCAGCACTACACTGCATGGGCAGGCATGGAGAAAGCACTCACTGGCTGAAGAGTGGGCAAATCACTGGCAGCAGAAGACTGGAGTGCAAAGATGTGGAAGGGGAGGAACTAGGAAGAGAGGGTTGGCGGATGCAGGAAGCCAAGAGAACTCAACAGAAGGACGACTGCAGACAGGAAGGGTAAACGGAAGAGCGAGAGTTGGAATAGAATAGCAGGTGGGGGTGTGTAGGCAGATGGAGAAGCAGTAGGGTACTTAAGGATCGCAAAGTAGGCAAAAGAAAGCGCAAAATGGATAACTGCTAGGGAATCATCCACATATAAACCAGAAGATGACCCAACGCAGGTGAGGGCAGCAGCCAAGGCCTGTGCAGATGCAGAAAAGGAAATGAAAGGGCTCAAGATGGGAACTCAGGGAATCTCTTTTAAAAGAGGGAAGATATGCAGAGCCGACTAAATGAGCATCAGACTGACGAGAGGTAATAATGAGAAAACAAAGCCAGGTATTGTCAAAGGGGAAGTGCCGCCAGCAGAATAGTGTGATCCTCAGTGTCAAAAGCAGCTGATGGGTCACCGGGCATTAGTAGAGGCGCTTGAAGCAGTGACAAGAAAAGAGGTCACATGCTGAAGAGTAGGGAAGTCTGGATAAGCGAAATGTGCAAAATCCATACTGGAGAAGGAGTGACAAGGAAGACAGTGTTGGACATAAACTGGAAGGAGTCTTGAGAGTAAAAGGACATGGTTGTTAGGCCAGATGTTGGCAGGAAAGTGTGAGGTAAGTCATGATGGGTTTTTAAAAGGGTAGACTAGAAGAATATGGAAGAGCATCTGGTATTCTGGCTGAAATGCGCCACCATTTGCTGGGGACGTCACAGACGCCAGTTTCATGTCAGAGGCGAGGCGAGCTAAGGCATATGGCACAGAATGCATGCCTAGCCTTTTACGGAAAACATTGGGTGGATCTTTCCCTCTGTGACTCGCCTAAGCACTAGACAATACTTTCAACATGTTTGCTTCTAGTCTTGTAGAAGACAAGGGTCTTATTAATATTAATGGAAGAAAAAGCAAGATGTAATGTTGTAAGAAGACATTAAGCGATTGATGTCCATTACAGGAAAAATAATCATTAAAGGCAAAACAACCAAAAAAAAAAAAACCTTGCAATCAACATTTAAAATAATATCCAAATTACATGGGCACTGGTTGCTCTAAAGAAGATTCTAAACCAATAAGAACAAGTTACTTATCTTCGGTAATGCTCTCTGGTGGATACTCTAACCACAGATTCCTCACCTTTAGAATATTTCTCAGGCGCCAGACTGTATTTGGAAATGTTCAAATCAGTGCTTCCCTGCATTGGCCTTGTTCCACTTTGGAAATGATGGAGCCAAGCTGGATATAAGTGTGACTCATGTGTGTCGACTTCAGTTTCTTGCTCGACTCTTTCAGCGCCCTGTTTTGGAGCACAAAATAATTGGAGGTACAGGTATGCAGATGTTTTATTTGAGACTTTTCTTTTAGATGTTAAAAAGAGGCCACTCCACAGAACTCGGAATTGGGAGGGCAGTGAGGAATCTCTGGTTAGAAAGAGTATCCATCAGGACAGAGCATTACTGAAGGTAAGTAGGAGGCGAAATAACCTTTCCTTCAGACCTGGCCTTGCAAGCCAGTCGTGCTTTGTGAAAGTGTGCACTGACGCCCACATTGCGCCCTGACAGATGTAAAAAACAGGCGCTCCACGTGCCAGCGTAGTGATAGCAGCCCTAAGGCTTCTCGGAGGCTTGCTTTTTGGCCAGTGTATAAGAAAGTATTAATGTAAAGGGCTATCCACCTTGACAAAGTCCTTTCCTGTACTGCCTTACTCTTTTTGCTCCAGAGAACCCCACGGCAAGATGCATGTTCATTCGATGGTCTGTGGTGTGATGTTGTAAAAGCTTAAGGTTCTTCTGGGGTCCAATTGATGGAGCCCCTACTCCTCTTTCGAGGGATGAAGTGGAGCAAAGAATGGCAGGAGAGTGATGGATTGTCCAACTTGAAAATGAGTCACAACTTTTGCCAATAAGGCTGCCCTGGTCTTCAATACCAGCATGTCTGGGAAAAAGGTGGTGTAGGGTGCCTGCACTAAGAGAGAGCATGGAGCTAACTAATGAGATGAACTGAAGTGATCACAATGAGATAGATAGTGTCATAGTCAGAAAGCGCAGTGGGAAACGGTACATAGGCTCGAAGGGAATGCACATGAGGAATGTTAGAACCAAATTAATATCTCACTTATCCATCACAAATGGTTTAGGAGGGAACATGTGTGTCAAACTTTTAATAAAACGCATCACAACAGGTGAATTAAACAAGGACAGCTTGTCTGACAAAGGCAAAAAGGCAGATAAATAACCTTTGACAGTGCTCACTGCAAGACTTTTGTCCTTGTAGACTTTGTGGTCTTTGACTTTTCTAGAGAGACATCTGGGTGCGCGAATGACATCCACTACCTCAGATGGTAGATAGAACATGATGCATGGCGATCACTCAGTCTACACGCACTGAGGTGTAGCTTGTGCAGGTCTGGTTGCAACCCTGCCTTGCTGCTGAGACAAAAGATCCTTGTGAAACAGTAGCTGGAGTAGAGGACAGATGCTCAGACACAGGCGTTCCGGGTACCACTCTCTCCTCGACCAATTCGGAGCAACTAGGGTGGCTTGGGCCCAGTAGTTCCTGATCTTTTTTAGAATTTGGGACCAGAGAGGAAAGGTATACACCTTTTTAGCCTGAATGTGAGCATTCTTGGGAACTCCAACGTTCAGAGGTTTTGACATTGTGCATTCTCGATGGTGGCGTAAAGATCTAGCCAGGGTTCACCCTGCTGTCAGAAGATGCCCTGCGCCACCTCAGGATGCAACCGCCATTTGTGATCCGCCAGGCGTCACCAGCTGAGCTCACCCCGCCCCAGCTTTTAAAGATTCCACCAGGTGTCTCATGATCAGGGAGATGTCCTAGCATTTTAGCCAACTACAGAGGCATAACATCTCTTGGAACAGGACCAAGGACCCAACTCCGCCATGCTTGTTGCAGCACCACATGGCAGTGTTGTCCGTAGGAACCTGCACCAGCCTTCGCTTGGTGGATGGCAAGAAGGCCTTCAAAGCCAGGTGGATGGTCTGCAACATCAACAGATTTATGTGAAGCTGGATTTCCGCCAGAGACCAGAGTCATCTGATCACCTCTCCCAAGTGACCTACTGAGCCCAGAAGGGATTCATCAATCACCACCGTAAGCTCTGGGTGGAGAAGAGAGAAGCGTCTGCCAGTGGTCAGGTTGCAGTCGAGCAGCCATGACTGCGGCCTTGTGCATTTTCCTCTGAAACCTTAATGAGATTTGACAGGTTTCCTTGGTGCTGGGACCAATGAGACTTTAGATCCCACTGCACAGCCCACATATGCCACCTGGCGAAGTTGACAAGCAGGATGCATGTGGCCAGCAGGCCAAGAAGCCTCAGAGCTGCTCTCACTGAGACTCAGGACCCAGGCTGAAATATCGGCATCAAAACCCAAATGTTCTGGACTCATTGAAACAGAGGACAGGCCCTGACCTGTACCATGTCCACAACAGCTACTATAATCTGGGGAGTCAGGTGTGACTTCAGCTCGTTGATCGAGAATCCCAACAATGTCAGCAGGTTTGCAGTCGTCTGGAGGCAGTCTACAACAGACTGTGGGGAGCCTGTTGTCAACAGTCGGTCATTGAGGTAGGGCAAAACTAGTATCGCCAATCTCCAAATATGGGCAGCAATCACCGCAGGGGGGTAAAGCAGACCCCGGCAACCCCTGTGGTGCAGGGGGGCCTCAAACCTTCACAGGGCTCCCAACCCTTAAAGGCCTCCATTCACTCCTAGGTCAATGGATTTCTGTGAGATATGGGTGACTCAGGAGCCTCTAATCACATTCTGCAGGGGGGGTGCATCATTTTGCGTTATGCCACTGGACTACCACCATCTCTTTGGCCAACCTTGAACCACAGGTAACGTCTGCAGGATGGGCACATGAACGTGTGCGTCCCGGCAGCCCAAGGTGCCCAGATCTAGGGCAGACAGAACTTGGGTCAATATGAGCATTTTGAATTTGTCCTTCCATGGGAAGGCATTCAGAGGGTATAGATCTAAAATAGGACAAGGGCCTTCATCCTTTTTCAGCATGAGGAAATAGTGGGAGTAAGAACGCATCCCTACTTCTAAGGCTAACTCCCTCTCAATGGCCCTGCTTGGCCAGTACAGCCAGAGGTTCTTGCAATAAGATGGATAGGTGCTGCTCTGATGAAGAAGGAAGCTGTGGTGAGTTGAAAAGAAACAGGATGGGATAACCCTGCTGGATGATCTGGAGGACTCATATGTTGGATGTGATGGAGTGCTACTATGGGAGAAAATGTCTGATCCCACCTCCCATAGGGTGGTTTGGTGCTACTAAGGGCAAACTAAAGCAGCTTGGGGAATGATTACGCAGGGGTGGGAGACTAAGAAGAACGGTGTCTCTGGTGACCTGCATGATGTCTGCTTGATCCTCGGCCACAAATGGACTGGGGTGACTGTTGTGGTGGTGGTAGGACCTGGTACTGTGTGAACGCTAACCTTCTGGAGTAGCTTTAGAAGCACTAAAGCTGATGCGGAAACACCATGTGGGACCGCCATCAACATCTGTTTTCAACAGTCAAGACACGGTTGCAACCCTGTAGTCTTCGTGAGGACAATGTTACCTTGCCAATTGAAAAAGAGAATTTAAAAGAATTCGTCAACTGCCGAAAAAAAGGGAGCAGAGCTCCAGATTCACATTCAAAGGTACGGAAAGAAAGGAACTCACTTTGATGTGGAAGGATGATGCTCCGTTACTTCTAGGGTGGAACAAAGCCAATGCGGAGCCGCACAGTGCCACCTACCAGCGTGGAAATACTACTGTGAACATTTCCAGATCCAGTATGGTGTCTGGGGAATGTTCTAAAGGTAAGGAATTTGTGTATAGAAATAATAATCTAGTGCATTGACATTTTATGAGACAGTAGACCTTAAAAAATATATATGCATATCCGAAAAGCTACACAAGAGGTAAAGCATCAGTAAAAATTATATCACATCTATGGCTGCACAGGTATGGACAGAGGGCTCGTGCTGTGGCCCCTCCTCCACATACACGGTGTGAATGTAAGACATGGACAGCAGGGCTCATAGCACAGATAGGGTGCACTGTCCTGTGCCACAGCACACCTTTAACTGGGTGCAGACTGGGTCAGTGGGCATTATCACAATCATTACGCTGCGCTAAGCACATTAGTGAAAGAATGATTGGCTGTTTCAAGTCGCCGGTCTGCCTTTCACAGTGCAAGTAGCAAATGGCCTGCATTTCAAAGGAGTGCAGAGATCTCTCTGCAGGTGAGTGCATTGAGTGACTACACTATCCTGGAGCGGGTTCTATGAAGGGGGTTCATAAGACCTTCTTCCCAAGGGTGCCCTCATTGAGCACCACCTCTTTATGGCGCACAGTCAGTGTATCACGACAGCCGCTTTGCCTCTGCACCCTCATCTAAATAAGGTGCTGATGCAGAGGCAAAATGTTTCCTTATTTGCATGGGACCAGGCCCCCACGGAAATTAGAGAACACCTCCTTGAGAATGTACCAGGGCTACATGTGCGCTGGTACAATCTGTATTATAGAGAGGGTCGTTCAATCATCTACTGCCCTCCTATAATACGAGAGTGCCTGGGGTGCAAAAAAGCTGTCAAACACCCATTAAGCCTCCGGGGTAATTTTGATAATATGGCCTCAAGTTTACTTACACTGAGGTGGATGAATATCTGCTGTATTTGTGCCATCCAGTGAGGCTGGACTCTCTAGTGAAGGCCACAACTCACTAGAAGTGGTTGAGACTGACAAATAGCAGTAGGCATTTACTGAGAGTCTGGACAGTATCTTAAGTGTCCATGCCTGCCCAGATGTTAGTGGCTTTGGAGCAGGATACAACAAAGGAGGCACAGACACCACCAACCCATGACTTGGTTGAGTAAAGAGTTAGCAGATGTGAATGTGTGTCTCTGTCTAGTATGACTGTGGGCGTCTCTGGTATTGGTATTGAGCATTTATGGCACATTGTGGCCCCCGCAGGCATTCTGATGGGCATCCAAGGAATGTGGGTGTCAATATGGTCGGCCTCTTTTTTATATGGAGGCCAAACTCAGCCTGATTCCGGCAATCTTGTACAATATCCCTGGAATTATGATGGACATCTCTGGAATGCTGCCATCAATGGAATCATGCTGGACATTATGGTGACAATCCCTGGCTTGTAGTTGGAATTCTTGGCATATAGTGGTCGTCCTTTGCATCTGGTAGCCCTCCACTGGCATCCGGAGACCATCTATGACAAAGTGGGCTAAAACTGAGCAGATGATAAACTCCCATAGATGGCTAAATATGAGCCTGAGACGGACAGCCATAACGAAAATTTAAAAGAAAACTTTGAAGACAGTTTTCAAGAAAGGTCAATTTCCATAATATGATTATCACAGAGGGCACAGGAGTTTTTGACAATCAGCCATGTGTGGGCATAACATGAATCTTATGTGAAGCTTACATCTTACCCTACCCGGTTGAATATAAGAGACAAGAGTTTATGGCCTATTGTAAAGTATGAGACCAGAACAATTCATCATAAGCTTAAAGTAATTTATTATGCTCAGTCTAAGTGTGATTGTTTTTTAATAATTAAGATATTTTAGATTGTTTAACCCAAGAATGAGGAATTGGTTCTGTTTCCTATTCTGTAATATACTGATTTCTCCGGTGAAAACTGTTAGTAAATGACAATTTGATATCCGAGCTTGTGAATATCTGTTCATCTTGGGTAGTACTACATTATTAGATAGCAATGAAAATGTTGATGTTTTAGGATTTTTTCACTTTATTTACTAAAAATTAAAATATGATATTTAACAGCAATATGACTGCACAATGGTGGCCATTCATTGCAAATGATATATATATTACAGGTATATGGGGGTCAACAGTGATAGAACTCCCTGGCATTTGCAGGCTATCCGTGGCATCTAATGACCATCTCTGGCATACAGTGA
This sequence comes from Calotriton arnoldi, assembly GCA_963921515.1. Taxonomy (NCBI): domain Eukaryota; kingdom Metazoa; phylum Chordata; class Amphibia; order Caudata; family Salamandridae; genus Calotriton; species Calotriton arnoldi. The sequence goes on along the minus strand of CAWUFW010000757.1, from coordinate 3,255,115 downwards.
GAATCCAAGGAAACATGAGGCTGAACCTGGGGAAGTCAGGCTGAATCGAGCATGCAAGGCTGCACAATAGGATAGGACCTTCAGCGACAGGAGTAAATTAGAGGGCTTGATGAAAATGTTAAGCTGATTTTTAGAAACTTAATTAGCATTTACTAAAAATTGAGAAGCAAACATTAGAGGGTAAAATGATGGTCGATTACGAAAATAATTACCTTTTGTTTGGTTAAAAATGAGCATATTTACCAATATGGGAAATCTATCATTTGAACACAACATGTCTGTATTTTTGGCAAATGAGAATGACAAACTATTCTTTTAAAGAACAAATATTTATTTACTAAAAATAAAAAGCTGAACATTTTCAGAAAATATTTGCTGTAAATAAATAAATGTACTAAAATTATATGAGTGGTATTTATGGTTTAAAGGAGTGTTTCTTGCAGAAAATGTCAAGCTGATGTTTGCGACCAAAAGGTGTACATTACCAAAATAAAGCTAACATTTGAATGAAAAGTTCATGCTGATTTGGAGAAATGCAAGGCTGATGACCTTTCACTTCCTGCTTGCCACAGGTCACTGACATGCTACAATGGTGGGATTATTTCATCACTAATATGGAAGCATGTTTAGGTCTTACCTTTAAGACAACTTTAGCTGTCTCATCAGACTTTCATTTTTCCAAAAATGCATACAAAATACTGAACACTGCAACTAAGACGTTGAAGGGGCTTTTTGTTGGTGTTTGCAACTTCACTAAACCACATTCCCTTCATTTTCATTTCTAAAACTTAGGGTGTGATGTAGCATGAAATGTACACAACTCCACTAAAAATAAATAATTGCTAATCTTCTCACGTGAAGTCTTGGAATGTTCAAATTCCTTAAGAGAAGTGGGCAATGCTGTGCGTGTGCCTAGTAAAAGGTTGCTTACTTTTTCACGGAGGTAGCACAACACTTATTGAACACACGATTTCAACAAAAAGCCGTTGATAAACTTGAAACTTAAGAAATAGTGTGCCTTTCCTTTTAGCCATACACTCGCAGCCCTTTTGAAGGAAAATATGCTATTTGGCAAATGCGGCAAAACGGAGCTGATTTAAGTGCAACGCACTCCAGCTGAGTGTGAAAAGTGTGGTTTAGAAAACAAAAACACCCAAGCCTCATCCAAAATGTCTTCTTCTAAAATGTCTCTCTTAAGTCCCCTGCCTCGACTACTCCGTGCAATCCTTTTGTTGACCTGAAACCTGGATCTGAAGCTGGGGGTTCACTTATTTCTCCAGTGGAAGTGACCTTAACGAGTGCACTGAGCCGGCTTGCTAGTATAGGATTAAACATTTCTGAATGCCCGTCCGGATTTAATTTTTTGTTTCTTTTGCCTTGTTGGATACATTAATTGTATTTAATTTATGCAGAACATTTGTTAAGACTTTTGACAACTTTATAGCTTTTAGGGAGACCATAGCTGTATTAGTATCAGGCTCGAGCGAAATTTCAATGAAGTGCGCTTGCTTTGCGTAATTTTGAGAATTTTGCATCATGCATGTTGTCATTCCAAAATTTACATCAGTCATATAATTATGCCACTGTTCGAGGTAAAAATATTACGCAGATACGCAGCGACAGTGAGAAAACCAAAATGCGAGTAGTTGTTCTCTGCAGTTGTGTTTTTAGACTTTTTAGCGTGAAATGCGTGCTGGTGTGAAAAATTGCATCGGGCCCATTTCGTGCTAAAATTTAGCACTAAATGACGGCTTTACATTTCCTGTAATTGCGCATTATTACTCGGAAGCAAGTTGTACATATTTCGCTCACCCATCCCATCCTCATCCCTGGCCATCCGGTGCCAATGCTGGGTGCCTGCAAGATCGGCCCGCTAGACAAACATACTTCACAAACTCTGAATGCCATGGACGTGGAGTCATCCACACTGCTGGGGTGGGCACAGTTGGCATGACGTCACATCCATCCATTAGGAAACGTGAACATTCCACCGTCATGATGGATTTCCGCAACGGCAAATTGAGTCCAAGGGGTGGGCTTGTCAGTGTCCCTTGACGGTCCACCTGCAAAAGGGTTGTCCCCTCCGGAGTACAGTCCCCGCCCACAGGCACGTGACACCCAGAACGTTGTTTTCATGTGAAGGCGCAAACACACATTCTTAGGTTTTTTATTGTATAAGTATACAACGCTGTCAACACAGGCTCTAGAAACTTAGAACTAACGTATAATATACAATCAATTTTTTATTGAACTCCTGCATATTAGATTATCCAGAAGCTATACAGTGGATAAGGCCTGCGCTTGACACTCCGAGTTGTGCTATCCTACATGATCAAAAACGTTTACACCGCACGTGTGATCCGCTGCATTTGTGGCAATCACGCATGCACGAATACTCAACTTGCAGATCACACACACTGCGATACAATGCTCACGGTCTGCAGTAGGACTGTATAGGAGTCTATACACCATACCGCCTCCTATATATGGAATGCTCACACACTAAAGGACACTGTGAAACTCTCAATGGTTTCACCGCGCGCCAGTACCAGACCCACAGTTTGCAATAAACAAAAAACAAACACACAACTAGCCCGATATCTTGTCACACATCTGGGCCATCATATCACCACAATACACAACATATTTGCAAAAAGCCAGCAGGGAGGCTCGGTGAGCTGAGCGCTCGCTGCTGACAAATGCGGTGTTCTGAAGATCACGAGTTCGAATCCGGGAAGGCAGACTCAGCCTTTCAACTTTAAATGTATTGCAGTACACAATAGTGACATCTCCTATTTACAGTGCTTAGAAATGGCAGCAGTGAAGCTTATGGCGCCCTATAAAGCGTTATTATCAAGATAGCTGAACATGACACAGTAACAGGTAACACAACCAGCCAAAGGCAGCAGGACAAACAGGCAAAAGATGCAGTTTAGTGAGTAGAGGAGACCATTTTGTGTGATCTTGGGCCTTTAACGATTGTGAGCTCTTAGAATTAGACTAAAAGCTTGGTTGCGTTTGTTCAAAACTGGATATTTACAGTATATAATGGTGCCCATTGACAGATGTGTGACTGAGAACTCTGGCGTCAGGCAGTGTGTTTTTGAAACAGTAATGGCCAGTGTTTAAAATATACAGCATTTCTAATGGGTGCGCCAATGCAGGAATTGTATTTAGTTTCTTCTGGCTTCATTTTCTTTTCAGTATTTTTATTGCATCGCTTTCGTTCCACTACTCGCTCCGGAGTCTATTTTCTTTTCCGCATTTTCTATTGGTCTTTCTTATCGTTTTATCTGCTGCGGTTTTTACTCTCCGTTACGTTTCTCCATTTGGTGCTTATTGCTTAACAGATGCAGTTACAGAGGCTCGCCCCCCGCCCCCCCTCCCGGGATATCGTGACTGCATGACTTAACACTGATAAAGTCCCAAAGGAGGGACCTATTGGTTATGCCAATGCTTGTTTTTTAGAATGTTCTTGGTGAGAGCCCCCGCCTTCCTTTCAAAGAAACTCACATGATTGTACACTGAAGGGTGGGGCTCGCTGGGCTCAATAATGAATAATTGGGTTATTTCATGGGTGCCTCTTTGATACTGCCTTCACATCTTATGGCTTTTAGATAAGTTACACAAAAAGTGTCCAGTGAGATTCACAATTTTGTCTCAATATGTTTCAAATGTTATGGGGTCGACTGCTCTGACTATTCCACAATCCTTACCAGGGTGGGGCATAGCAACGCTTACTCACTCCCTTAGTACAATTTGGGTTAAGAGTCAGGCTGCCTCCAGAAATGTGTAGACGCGATGACATCCAAGGGCACGCAATAGACAGTGAGACTTTAAGGACAGAAAAGGATAAAAGCTCGCACTGAACAGTATGTGACTAATATAAGACCACATACTTGAGGAAATGTAGTCTTTAATGTGGCAGAAACAATGATGGCAGATATAATGTGACCTGAACTCCTTAGCTAGGCCCTGTCACCAGTCTGTGACGAATCATAGAGGGCTCATCTAAGAAAATAAAAAGAAACCAGGCCAAACACCAATGGTATTATGACACAAAGTGGAAGGTTCTCTGTGGCACTCCTGCAACACCTGCTCTCTCATGCCCCTGATAGTGTACCATTGGCCTTTACACCTGTATAGACAGACACACTGACACCGCCCTTACCAGCGTTAGCTCCACCACCTCCTTTTGGTAATCATTCTTTGACATGGCTGTGGGTATTAGTTCTGACATGTTTCAGCTCATGCACGCTATATGGCAGCACGTGCTACTTCTGTAAATGGTTTCTCTTTATTGCCATGTCAGTAGTTACTCAGTGAGACCCTGTTCAGTACAGGCTTAGTGACAACTAGATTGGCATCAGCCAATATTTTGCTGTGGCCTGTCAACACATGCTTTCTCTGTGTATCCTCTGTGGTAACTGCTCTTTCCCACTCCTGCCAGTTTTTTTTTTTCTTTTTTCATCACAGATGCAACATAAGTGAAGAGTAAAGAAGATTAATAAGAGAATCAGTCAGGTGCACAATAATGGTCTGGCAAGTTTATTTGTCTTTTATATTCTTCTTTAATGTATACAAGAGCACAGCCAACGCGTTTCGCCCAATCACAGACTTCCTCAGGGCATAATCCAGTTCAAATAAAGTCCAAATAGGATAAATGCAGTGAGTTCTGTTAAGAACAGCAACCTTCATACAGAGGTAAGCCATATGCAAATCAGCCACTGTCCAACAAGAACAGTGCAACCTAAACTACCAGGCCACGTCCCCTCTGAGCGGGAACACACAGTGTCAGAGCAGTGTCCAGTGTAGGGCTACCAAGTCCTCATCAGTGCGGGACAGCTTCAGTCTTGTGGGACAGTGAGCATGGGAACCACTCTGGTTATGCCACTTGCAATTTGGCAGTGCATTGAGGAAAACACAAAGATGGTGGGTGGAATGCTTACAAAAATCGAAGCCACTGGCAATTGCTCAGGCCGCATTCTTGTGGATCGTTTTTTTACCCTATAAACCACTCAGACAGAGATGTGCTACGTGCAAATCAGCCATGGGCCTGTTCGAGTAGGAACAATCCAGTCTAATCTGCCAGCTGCTGAATGCCCCGAAATCCTTCAAGCACATTCATTATGCCAACTCCTGTTAGTGCTTGTTCCATTAACAACCTTGCTTGCCTTTACTTTATGCCATCCCACATTTGCACTTCCTGTAACACACCACTGCTCACTTTCGTAAACGCCTATGCAATAACTGCTCTGTAGGTCTCAGGCTAACAATATCTGTTTGCTCTCCGACATATTTAAAGCCCCTTGTCCATGTTAGTCCCAACCTCATGACTCATCTGTGTGCCAACCTGCTACTTGATTTTACACCTATTCTATGACACTCTTGCTAATCATCGCTTTTATCAATCGATCAATCAAACTGTACTTATAAAGCGCGGCTTATCACCCGTGAGGGTATCCAGGCACTGGGCTGTGGATCTCAGTCGAAGAGCCAGGTCTTGAGTCCCTTCCTGAAGTCTGCCAATGAGGGCGCTGTTTCAAGGTGGAGGGGAAGGGCGTTCCAGGATTTGGCGGCAAGGTGGGAGAAGGAGCGTCCTCCAGTGCGGCAGCAGCAAACGCATGGTGTCTGTGCGAGGATGAGGTGAGTGGAGCAGAGGTTTCTGGATGGTTGGTGGAAGTTCAGGCAGTGGTTCATGTATGCTGGTCCTTGGTCGTGGAGGGCTTGTAAGGCGTGGGTCAGCAGCTTGAAGTGGCATCTCTTCTGGATGGGGAGCCCGTGGAGGTCTCTCAGGTGGAGGGAGATGTGGGTTATTTTAGGCAGGTTGAGGATCAGCCTGGCTGCTGCGTACTGGGTAGTCTGGAGTCTTCTCATGAGTTCGCCGGTGGTGCCTGCTTAGAGTGCGTTGCGTTGTCTGGACGGCTGGTGATGAGGGCCTGCTTCACAGTTTTCCTGGTGCTGGTGGGTAGCCACTTGAGAGTAAAATGCCCTGGCAGCCTGTGATGAGGATACACCTGGGTGTCCTTCTTTATGACACTCAACCCAAACTGACTTATGCCCCTGTGGTCCCAGAGGACACATCTACCTGCTGTTCTGCACTTCTACTGCTGCAGATTATGTGCACCAACACATAGCATTCTATCACAAGTAACACTTGGTATGTTGAACGTGAAGAGCAACAACTGTCAGAAGATTTATCTCAGCAGCAAATGTACACACTTCTTACAAAATAAGACTGAAAAACATGGAAATCTGCAATTTTTCTATAAAACTCTGTCTCTAATTTCCTTATCACTGGCGAGTTGTGATGTCTCTGGTCACCTCTAACAATTAAATGATGTGGCTGCTCAACTGTAATAGTGATTGCATTTTAGTTGTGACATTTTTCCTGCTGCCAGCAGCTAAGGGGAAAGGCAGGTCACAGAGGATAACTACAGCAGCAGATTAAACAAGGAAAATAGGAACTGGTCTTACATTCTTCTGATCTGTTTTCCTTAATGAACAGTGATCAGCAGAAAGGAGAAAGGAGCTATTCATGGCAACATATTTATTTTTTCCCACGCTATAAGTAGTTACCAGAAAGATAAAATATCTCTGCATGCTTCTACACAATCTGAGCTACAGCATTTATTATCTGACAAACTAAACTGATTCTTCTATTTTGTGCAACAAATTAGTAACTGCTTGTGGTGTGTTTAATTTTGTGCTACAGATTCCACTTTTACTCCTCATGTCTGCAAACACCCCCTTGCTTTCATATAAAACAGCAAAACACCAAGGATTTAAGCCGTTTGGGAGAAGGGTGATTTTATGACCATGTATTATGAGAAATAAGGTACCCCCCGCTGCAATACATCATAAGGCAAGCCACCTCAGAGTTCCATGAACTTACATAGGGAATCGGCCTTTGGCCTTGTTCCTCTACATAGTCACAGAACTTCTCAGTGACTTACAGAATCCTTATAATGTACGGCAATTGGCACTTTATAACATATATATGGTTTAGCAACATACAAAGCTACTCCAGTAACTGTAAAGCTGCAACCGGGGATGCTGACAGTAGCAAATCACATTGTGGGCACAACTCCACATGCAGTGTTTAACATGTCAAATATACAAATAACGAATTAATGACAAACAGTGAACACTCTACGCTCTCATTTAAGATAAAATATAACTATTTCTGATCATCTTTCAATTGTAGAAGCTTCTTATGTGGAGTTTTGAAGGCCATCATGTGCATCAAAGGGTTACACTTTGTTGGGCCTAATCTCCTGTGCAGCGAGCAGTGAATGGAATTCGGTATTATGCCAAGAGTCTGTCTGATGGAACACCTAACACATGAGAATTTGCTGACATAAAAAAGAGGCATCCAAAGAAAAGTACGGTCACCTATCGGAGAACTGGTCCATACTTGTAAACTATCTGTATCTTCTTCAAACGCAGTAAAGTCTGCAATACTTGACCAGCATCTCATAGGTACCAATACAGGAATGGTACCCTGCTTCTGATCTAAGAAAGGTGGGAGTAACAACATGGCAGGGGCATGGTGATGAGGAAGAAAATGAACAGAAGGACAAACCTACCACTATCATCACTGGGCTTGTCCCTCTGAGGGGTGGGTTCTTCCACAACCGGCGAGGTAGGTGATGACTTGAGAGAGATGAAAGATGGAAGCTTCTGTAATCCAAAGGGTCCAGCGTTTTCCGACAAAGACCTCTCTTCGTGGGACCTGCTGACTCTAAGACAAAAAATTGTGGACAAAATTAAAAACACAAACTCAACATGAGTGTGAGAAAAGGGAAGAAAAACATGCTGAAAAGATTGACTCTTAATACTATTCACTGCAAAAAGATTGACATCTTCTGCTACATTAACTCTTCGACCAATATATAAGTCCTGTGGTGCCTTTCCATGCATCGGAGATTGACTATCATACGTTTTTCCCATGTCCCTGAGGTTGAAGGGACCACGTGAGTCTGTATGTGTTCCTGACTAACCAAGAGGATGGGGCTACAACACAAAGTTCTCCCCCCAAAGCCTTCTGGACTCTGTTGGGCAGCTCAATCAAGTGCTCAAGGCCTACCTCAAGGAAGGTGGTGCAGGTGACGAGCCAGGCACCATTTAGCTTATTAAATACAATCACAATAAAGATGAATGTGAAGCTATGATTACTTCTTCGAATTTATAGAGTTTAATGAATTCCATCAATTGCAAAACATAACAATTTTCTGTTGGGTTTATCTTCTGAGGTTCGCACACTGAGTAAAGTACTTGTCCACAAATAATGGACCACTTTTGCACATCTTTCATAGAGAACAATTAGGCAATATTATCCTATGGGGTTTCATAACCATGGGCAGCTCTGAAGCTGTCCAGAGGGCTCCTCTCTCAGCCATTGGGGCAGGTATGAAAAAAAGTTAAAGTCCAAATCAAAGTCTCTGAGATAATATAGCTGCAATAAAACTTAATAAAAGTCAGTTATCCTGATTTCTCACAGTTGCCGGAGGCAGCTGAACTACTTAGATCAGCATCTCAAATCTACTAATCGCAGTCAAGTAATTCGACTTCCAGTGGTCAACTGATATGATTTGGTAGCGCAAAACTTCTAAAAAGTTGTAGTAAAACAATTCCAATACCGTCCCTCAACGGTACAGAGGCTCTCTCCTTGTTAGTATTAGAGAATCATTTTGGAACCTTTGAAAAATGTATCTTGGGCCTCATTCTCGATAGTGGCTGAGGAGTCAATGAATTTGGGCACAGGGGTGCCAATATAGCAGATGAAGGGAGTTGGAATTGGGTATAACCCCAAAGTGTACTCATAGGCTCTAAAAATACCTCACACTCCACACACAAACTCTTGTTCTGTTAGGCATTGGCCCAACTGGGTGCGTGAACACTGCACAGTACTGCAGGGTCAAGAAATCCCAAGTGTGGCTGTGGGGCATATCATCCGGAACAGCGTCCAGAAGCGGACATGCCAGACCTAGTTTAAGGAGTATAAGCACGGTTGAAGCTGTACATTGATTTGACAAGAGGACAGTTCCTACAATTCACAAGAAAGCAAACATTGGTTCATGGGAATGTGGCCACGAGGCAGAGTCACACTTCTGTAAGTCAAAGCTTCAGGCAAAGCACTAGCCAAGGGAACCAGGCGCCTGGGAGGATGACACAGGGCTTACAAAGGAGCCACTCATTGGTAAACTGCAGCACCTCATCAAATATAGAAAGTGCTATGTAAATGCAATTACAATACAGTACAATTATAACTATATTCAGCAGGCAGTCAAGTGCTGGCTGGGTCTGCAAGCTCATGATGTGTGGATCTCAGCCAGACATCTATCCTAGGAGTAAGTGGTTGAATGAGCAGACTATGGGCCTGATTTATATCTCGGCGGACAGGTGACTCCATCACAACAGTGATGGATATTCCGTCCGCCGAAATATAAATGCTATAGGATATAAATAGATTTATATTTCGACAGATGGGATATGTGTCACTGTTGTGACAGAGTAACCCGTCCGCCGAGATCTAAATCCCAACACAATGTTGTTCTGTGAGCAGCAGACATCGTCCTTTCTGCACATGCAGGCACACAATGAAAGAGTGGTTTTCACATTCTCGTTGAGGGGGAAATCGATGTCCAGAACTGAGGACTACAGGACATTTACAAGAGTGAGTCAATATGCCTCAGCCCTGTGGTGCAGGTATATTGCACCTGCAAAACCGCCACCACCCAATAGAGGAGCCTCGGGAGGTATCTCCCTCTGTAATACACAGTGAGTGCCCCTTTGGGGGCACTGTGTACCACTCAACTACAAGGATGTCACCAGGAACTGAGGAATTTGGTTTTCAGGAGTTTGGGGTCACCCATAAATCGCTTTAACAAAAAATGGAGAGGAACGTCTGGTGACAAATGAGCAAAGATAACAGCTGGTGGAAACAGCTTTTGGCTTCCATCCTTACAAAGCCATATATGGGTTTTAGTGCCAAACAGTCCACTTGGACATGGCACTGTTGGGATGCTGCTAAAATACAACGCATATCTCATCATCTTCCTCAGTCCTCTAGTGTGCTGGCTGACTGGTTCAGTCGAGCCTGCCACCACAGATGAGTTTCTGACCCCTAGGAGGTGACCGCCCCACTCTCAAGAGGTCAGAAACAATGCCTGCTCTGATAGGAGGTGTTTACACCTCCTCCATCAGGATGGCTAGTAAGGATAAGTTACTTACCTGTAATCCTAGTTCTCTTCCAGGGGTATCCTCATCAAAGTCATAAGCACTGAATATTCCCGCCCACGTGCGGGGACCCCGGAAATATAAAAATTATATATGGAAATCACATATATACAGCTCTACATATATGCATATACATATATCATTTTTTCTCATACCAATGCAGCTCTCAATAGGAGGCTAAACAATGTAATTACACACATAAAAAACTACATTTGCCAATATATAAAAACACCAGAGGACAATTAGTACTTGAACTCTGTTTTTTAATGAGCAAAACACTCATAAAGAGTAAAAACTGCAAAATAAGTAGACATTGTTAGCCTACAGGCTGCATTGTAAACCAATAGCATAGAAAATGAAAACATTTTCAACAAAAAACTGGCACCGTGCCTTTAAGGCAGCCATGACCCCTAGCTTCCCATCATGCCTCAGGGGTGACAGTTAGGTCAGTTGTTCTTTGCATAACCCTGAAGGTCAGGGCACAAAGATATCCTTTAACACTTTAGAAATCCCTCATTTACCTGGGGAGGCGGGTGGGTTGCTTATGACTTTGATGAGGATACCCCTGGAAGAGAACTAGGATTACAGGTAAGTAACTTATCCTTCTCTTCCAGGGGATCCTCATCAATAGTCATAAGCACTGAATAGAATAGCAAGCCCATCAACCACCTGCAGGTAAATGAGAGTAAAGTGACCCAACACAAAGAAACATAACAGCCGAAATCAGCTGTTGAACAGATTCCTCAAGGAGGCCTGGCCTACTTGGGTGTCTGCTCTGGTGTCTGATTCCAGACAGTAGTGCCTCGTAAATGTATGGACGGACCTCCAAGTTGCCGCCTTACAGATTTCAGACATGGGCACATTCTGAAGAAAAGCAGTAGTAGCCGCCTTTCCTCTAGTAGAATGCGCTCTGGGAGTAAACCCCAGGAGCTTCTGCGCTAATTGATAAGCAAGCTTGATACATGAAACTATCCATCTGGAGATGGAGCGCTTTGAAGCTGCGAACCCAGATCTGATCGACCCATAGTTAACAAATAGTTGATCAGATTTTCTTATAGATTTGGACCGATCCAGATAGAATTTTAAAACCCTTTTGAGGTCCAGAGAATGCAAAGCCCTCTCAGCTGGAGTGGAGGGATTGGGAAAAAAGGTGGGTAGAGAGATGGTCTGATTCACATGAAAATCCGACACCACCTTTGGAAGGAAAGAGGGGTGCGTCCTCAACACAACCCTGTTAAGATGGAAGACTGTATAGGGTTCTTTGGAGCAGAGCGCCTGTATTTCACTCACTCTGCGAGCTGACGTGATCGCTACCAAGAAAGCCGCCTTCCAAGAAAGATGCTGTAAGGTTGCTTTGTGTATGGGTTCAAAAGGTGGACCCATCAATTTTGATAGCACCAGGTTAAGCTCCCAGGGTGGTGAAGGAGGCCGTACCGGAGGATAGACCTTCTTTAAACCCTGCAAAAAATCCTTAACAGCCTGTAACTGGAAGAAGGAAGGTTGAGAAGCTGAACGCCTATATGCAGTTATAGCTGCTAAATGCACCTTAATGGAAGAAAACTTCAAACCTGCTTTCGCCAGATAAAGTAGGTAAGGAAGGATGACCTCTTCCTGACCTTTGATTGGGTTACAATTGTTCTGCATACACCACATGTAAAACCGTTTCCACTTGCATGCATACGAATGCCTCGTGGACGGTCTTCTTGCTTCCTTCAAGATGGACATGCAGTCCTGCGGTAGTCCTAAGTGGCCATACTGGAGGACCTCAGGAGCCATGCCGCCAAGTTCAGTGAGGGAAGGTTGGGATGATGAATCCTCCCGTTCATCTTGGACAGCAGGTCTGGTCTGCACGGCAGCCTCTTGTGAGGACACTCTGATAGGTGCAGAAGGTCCGGGTACCACCATTGTCTCGGCCAGTCCGGGGCAATTAGTATCATCCTCGTGCACGAATGGGACAGCTTGGTCACCACCTTCGGGATCAGCGGAAGGGGTGGAAAGGCGTACACAAATGCCCCTGACCAGTCTATCAAAAGGGCATTCCCTTTCGATCCTGGTCGGTAGAACCGTGAGGCGAAGTCTCGGCATTTGGCATTTTCGTCGTCCGCGAAGAGGTCGATGGTGGGACGACCCCATGTCTGGAAGATGTCTTCGACGACCTCGTCGTTGAGTACCCAGTCTTCTCTGTCTTCGAAGTGACGGCTGAGTGCATCCGCTCTCACGTTCTGTTCTCCTGGCAGGTGGACTGCTGTGACTGCCAGATTCCGAGCCAGGAGCCAATGCCAGAGTGCTTGAGCTTCCAGGGAAAGTGTGCGTGAGCGAGTTCCCCCTGTTTGTTCAGGTAGTACATGGTGGTGGTGTTGTCCGTCTGTACTAACACTGAGGTTGCCTGAATCGAGGGGAGGAAAGCTTTGAGGGCTAGGTGTACTGCTCTCAGCTCTAGCATGTTGATGTGATAGGATCGCTCCTTTGGAGACCACAGTCCTTGAGTCTGGAGAGAACCCATGTGGGCTCCCCAACCCTGCAGCGAGGCGTCCGTGATCAGTGTCTGAGCAGGCGGAGGTTGATGGAAAGGAACTCCGACTTGCAAATTTTGTTTTCTCATCCACCAAGGTATGGAAGCTCGAGCCGCGTTTGATGGACTTATTTTTCGTCCCAACGAGCGGTCTGCTGGTCCCACTTGTCCTCCAGATCCTGCTGAAGAGGACGCATTCGTAGTCTGGCATTGGGAACCAGGAAGATGCAGGATGCCATCGACCCTAGCAGGGAGGCAATCCGACGCACAGGCAGTTTTCTGTTGCGCAGAACCAGCTGGCATTTCTGTATGAGGGAACACTGTCTCTCCTCCGAAGGAAACACTTTTCCTACCGTGGAGTCTAGCAGAGCTCCTAAAAATGTATTTTCTGTGTTGGCTGTGAAGTTGATTTGACGAAATTCACATGCAGGCCCAGTCGGTGACACAGCTCGAGACAGCTCAAGAAATGAATCCTCACACTGTCTGGGGAAGGACCTTTCAACAGCCAGTCGTCCAAGTACGGGTATACGAAGACGCCCCTGCGGCGCAGTGCGGCTGCCACCACCGCCATGCACTTCGTGAACACTCTGGGGGCTGACTTCAACCCGAAGGGTAGAACCTTGAACTGGTAATGAGCGGATCCCACTAGGAATCGCAGGTACTGTCTGTGATACTGATTGATCGGAACGTGAAAATATGCATCTTGCAGATCCAGCGAACACATCCAATCCCCCTGCCTGAGATGTGGATATATTTGATGGAGAGCCAACATGCGAAACTTTTCCTTTTTTATGGATAGGTTGAGTGACCGCAAGTCCAGAATGGGTCTGTACTCTGCTTTTTGGCCTTTTTTTCTTTACCAAAAAATATCTTGAGTAAACCCCTTTTCCTCTTTGAGATACTGGCACCCTCTCGATGGCTGACTTTCTGAGAAGGGTGGCAACCTCTTTCTGCAAGAGTTTTAACTGGTGACACGACGGAGGAACTGGAGGGATTGATGGTGGGCGATGTTGAAAACGTAGAGAGTACCCATTCTGCAACGTGGCTAGTACCCACCGATCCTTTGTGATAGCTCGCCACTCTTCGAGATGATTTGCGATACTTCCCCCACTGGAGTGGTGAACGGCGACAGGGGAAGTGAGTGCTCATTGTTTTGATTGCGTCTTGGCGGAATTGTTGCCTTGTTGCTGGTTTCTTCCTCCTCTGGAGGAGCGTCTGCCCCGATACTGCGTTTTTTGCTGGCCTTGCTGATCCTGATTTTTTTGCCAATGAGGGGTTTGAACCCTCTGTTGGGAGGATCGTCTATTGTAAGGACGGAATCTCTTACGGAATTCCTTTCTTTTCTCCAGGCCCACCGCTTTAAGCGTGTCCAGTTCCGTTTTCATCCGCGTCATCTCTTCATCCGTGTGAGTCCCGAACAAAGAGGAACCAGAGAACGGAAGATTGAGGATGCGTGACTGCGCTTCTGGCTTGAGTGCTGTAAGACGTAGCCATGATGTTCTCCTTGCGCATACCCCATGAGCATAAGCATGTGCCGAAAGGGTAGCTCCATCCGCCGCAGCACTGATGACCTGGTTAGACACCTGACTGCCCTCTGTTAAGATTTCTTCAAAATCTTTACGGTCTTCCTGCGGCAACTTTTCAGTGAATCTCTGTAGTGAGTCCCACAGAGATCTGTCATAGCGGCCAGGAGTGCCGCTGCATTGGAGACCTTCAACATGGAGGCCGAAGTGCCACAAACCTTCTTTCCCCAGGAATCCTGCACCTTGCTCTCCTTGTCTGGTGGGACAGTAGAGGAGGATGCCACTGCATGGGTCTTCTTTGCCGCCGCAATTACGACTGAATCCGGAGGAGGGTCAGCCCTGAGGAAGAGCGGATCGTCCTCTGGTGAACGGTACTTTTTAAGATCCTCGCTGGGGCGGTCTTAACACTCGCTGGCGTGAGAAAGATATCCATCACTGGCTCTATGATGCCTGGTACCAAGGGAAGCAGAGGTTTAGCTGCTGCTCTTTGGTGTAGAGTCTCAAAAATCACAGAGGACTTGCTTTGACGAGTTGGCATAGGGATACCCAGCTTTATAGCTCCTCTGCCAAGAATGTCCTGAAACGTGTAGATGTCGTCCACCGGAGAGACCCTTGACGGTGGACTGTTCGTCAAAGTAGGCGAATAGTCTCTATGGGATGTATGAGTGGAAGAAGAGGACGGAGTAGGCGATCTGTGTGCTCTCCTCCTGCTTCTTGATCTAGACCTCCTCCTGTGTGAGTGCACCGGTGTGCGGCTGCGAGCTCTTGTTCTTGAAGGAGATCGCTCTTTATTCTGAGTTAAACGAGCCAACGGGGATCTGTTCTGAGGGCTCGAGTAATTCCTGTCCGTAGCCCAGTGATGTAGAGGCCTGTGCCATCGTGGCGATAAATGGATGGAAGGCGATCTGTGGCTCTCTCTTTCCTTAGGAGACTGAGCCGGAGGCGTGAAGCTCAGCTCTTCATGCCTTGTTGGAGAATCTTGGTGACCCCCTGACACTGGGCTGCTGGACGTCGAGATAACCACCTCCGGGGATCTGGACGAACCTGAAGGTGACGAAGACAGGCTCACTGGAGGTGAGGCGTCTCCAGAAGGGCGCTTTGACGTTGATCTGGAGCGTCTAAGTGTCGACTGCCCTCTCAACGGAGACGTATGTCTCGACGTTGACTTTCTTCTCTTAGAAAGTGGACTTCTCGACGACGAACGTCTCTCCAACACTGGTGCAGTGTCATGCTTTGACACTCCCTGCACCCTTTCAGGAGATTGCTGTCTCGACGTCGACCGGCGTTGGACTGCCGGCGACGGAGGTCTTGGTCTCGACGCCGAAGATCCACTCGGCGGAGTCATCCGCCTCGACGGCGTGGAATGATGGATAGACATTAGAGTCTGCTTCGACGCCGAAGGAGGTGTCATGTGTCTCGACGCCGAAGATCGTTGCTTTGATCCCGGCGGGGATCTGTGTCTCGACGTCGATCGCCGATGAGGAGGCGACGACGGAGAGATGCGCCTCGACGTCGATCGCCGCTGATGAGACGGGGAGATGTGCTTCGACGTCGATCGCCGTTGATGAGGCGACGACGGAGCGCTGTGCCTCGACGTCGATCGCGCCTGCGACGACGGAGCGCTGTGCCTCGACGTCGATCGCGCCTGCGACGACGGAGCGGTCTGCCTCGACGTCGTACGCCCACCCGGCGCCGACGGAGACCTGTCTCTCGACGTTGAGCGCCGCCTGGTTGACGTCAACGGAGGACCTGTTACCTTCGTCGACGAAGATTTCGTAGTCGAATGATGATGCGCCGGCATCACCGAAGTCTTCAACGCCGATTTCTTCGTCGCCGATTTCTTCGACGTCGATACCGACGCCGACGGAGAACAGGTCGGGACTTTTCCTCTCGACGTCGACCGAGTTCTCCTCTTCTTCTGCCTCACAGGAGACCTACCTCTTTCAGAGAGGCCATAGAGACGGATCCTGTCCCTCTCCTTGATAGTCCTTCTTGATAACTTCTTACAATGCTGGCAGTTGTCAGAAGAGTGGGACTCGGGGAGGCAGAGAATACACACAGGATGTGTATCTGTTCTGGCCTTCTTCTTGCCACAGGACGGGCAAGGATCGAATAAAGAAGGCATTTTATCCAAAAATAAACCTTTTCTGTAACACAAAAAGGAGTTACTTGCACTCTAGGACCAAAAGACGTCGAGTGAAAGTAGAAAAAACTAGATTTATATAGATATTTTTTGACAGAGAGTCAAAAAAACAAGAGCTGAAAATCCAGGGTCCTGACTGAAGGAGCCGGAAAGAACAACTGACCTAACTGTCACCCCTGAGGCATGATGGGAAGCTAGGGGTCATGGCTGCCTTAAAGGCACGGTGCCAGTTTTTTGTTGAAAATGTTTTCATTTTCTATGCTATTGGTTTACAATGCAGCCTGTAGGCTAACAATGTCTACTTATTTTGCAGTTTTTACTCTTTATGAGTGTTTTGCTCATTAAAAAACAGAGTTCAAGTACTAATTGTCCTCTGGTGTTTTTATATATTGGCAAATGTAGTTTTTTATGTGTGTAATTACATTGTTTAGCCTCCTATTGAGAGCTGCATTGGTATGAGAAAAAATGATATATGTATATGCATATATGTAGAGCTGTATATATGTGATTTCCATATATAATTTTTATATTTCCGGGGTCCCCGCACGTGGGCGGGAATATTCAGTGCTTATGACTATTGATGAGGATCCCCTGGAAGAGAATTAGCATGTTAAAGCAGGGAGCTTCAAAGAGCACACCGCCTTTGATATGAGAGCCAGGCTCTCCCAAGACCTGGAGGATGCCACCCCCTTGCCTGAGGCCCATCTGGCACCAGGACAGGCAGGGAAATTAGCTATGCAGGAAGCGTGTTGCACTTCTAGGGTGGGCGGCCTGAAGTGAACGCGAAGATAGGAATTCCACCATCTTGTGGTTAGTGGAATTAGGAATTCTGGGACAGGATGATGTGCACTCCCCCAAAGGAAGTAGTCATCTAGGGGGTGTAGTGATCCCAAGGGTAAGTAGCCCATTGGCTACTACCCTTCACGCCCCTAAATTGAGTATTTAGGCTACCCCCTGACACCAGGAAATCCGATTCAACTACTGGAACCCGAGGAAGAAAGAAGAAGGACCGAAGAGACCGAGAACTGAAGACCTGCACTAAAGATTGGCACAAAACCCTGCCAGGCTGTTTGCATTTTGACTATCGCTGGGACCGACTCTGCCAAGAGATGGACACCTTGAAATCCCTTGGAGGACTGCCAGCACCTCAACAATGAGGAAGATCTCCCTTGGAGTAGAGGAGCTGCTCTCCTGTGTCTGCAGACACCTCAAAGCATCTGCCGGTCCACCGTGTGCTAGCCATCATCTCACCAAAGAAGCAGAGCAACAGGAGAAAGTCTTTGTACTCCGGGAGGTCTGATACGTCTACTTACCAAGTTTGGAGACGCCAGGACTTCCAGGAGCCGCCCAGTACTAATACCCTGGGTACCAGAGCAGTTGCAGCAACCAAGGCTTGTTGGTGGTCCAATCTGGACTCCATCAGCAAAAAGCAACACCTACTGTCAAGGGACATCAGTAATCACCAGGTCAGCACAGAGAGTGGCCCTGCTGCCCTGTTTCCCCTCTTCATCAGGTCACGAAGACCGTGACCCGATGCCTCAAAGCACCCCTGCACCCGCTCCCCACAGCCCGTCCGAGGGAGGCGGCAGCGCCAACATGGCCCTAAGACCCTCTGGAGCTGAGAACATGCTTGGGCAGGCTGCTCACCCAGTCGCCGCCTGCATACTCTTTCTGCAGAAACCGAACACCGCGAGAGGCTTCAGCGGCACGACCCCACCGCACAAAGCCCCACTGCACACGAGCCCCCCAGCCCAAGTTAAAGTGGGCCAACGGTGTCCCTGCGTGCCCAAGACCCTCAAGACTTGAGCCCCCCTGTAAGTCCTACCGGACTGGCCCCCCAGACCCTGCTTGCAGCCTCTTTTCAACAAGACCATTTCCAATTGACTTAAGGGGGGGACCGGACGCCGAAAAGCACCTCTGCACCTGAATGCCCTAGAGTAGACCGAGGTGACCTGTTGGTGCTGCCTTGGACCTTGCCCCATACTTACCTTACGTCCTGAAGAACAGTCCTGTAAGTCTTTGCTAAGTGGAAGAATGCAGTATATGTTTTTCCCCCATAGGGTAACATTACCGCTTTAAAGATACAATACAGTGCATTTTCCATTGCTTGAAAAATCACTATCTTAAAAAGTACTAACTTGATTCCTATAATCTTAGTGCCTAAATTCATATAAAAATCTGTGTTATTTTTATACATTGGTGTCGGATTTCTTTATTGAGTGTGTGTCTCACTGACTGTGTGTGTAATAAATGCTTAACGATATCCTCTGATAAGCCTAAACTGCTCACCCACACTACCACAAAAGAGAGCATTTAGTTTTATGATTTTTGCCTCTGTAAACCAATAAGGGTCGCCAGGACTCTTTACACAGTGTACCTTGTTTTGGTTCACTATATAAAGAACCAGGTTCCTACAGCCTAATTGTCAGAAGCCCTTTCAGAGGACCATGGGGCAAGCAGGAGTTATTGGGCCCAACCATTGGTGTTGTAGCATTTTACTTCAGATGTTCATGGTCGACCTACTATAGGTCCAGAGTAACATGGAAATGGGGTCAAGCAGTTCTTGGGGGGGTGAGGGAGCGGGTTGGGAGGAGGTAGATGCAAGGTGAACACAGACTCACAAGTCAAAACATGTTCAACAACCCCTTTAAATTAATTTTCACCAGATACTTGATTTGTGGAAAAAGCAGCTTTTATATATAAATACAAAAGTCAAATACGGCACTCAATATATAATAAAAACAGTCTTTGTAAGACCGGCACTCTAGTGCTGCTTCCTTATCGAAGGTGCTTATTCCCCATTCATCTGAGGCAGTCATTAAGGTTTGGTCCGGCTTGGAAATACAAGTCTAAAAAGTTCCAAGATGGTTTATTAAAAGCACTTGCACACCGAGTCAGTGCAAGCTTTCCCAGATGCTTGATGGCCCAGTAATCAGTTTTACCCACTATTGCTTGGAGTTGCGCTTTGGCAGGCCCAGGAGAGTCTCAGCGGCCCAGGGTTGAGCAGAATCCTAGATGCTGCAGTGAGGTGCGAGATGCCCATGTTGCTCCTTCAATACTGTGGTAAGTCTTCTTGAGTCCAGCGGCCGGTCTCTAGCGCTCCTGAGATTGGGTGAAGGAATCCGTGATCTTCTCCTGCTGGCCACAACCAACTATACTGCTGTAGCACATGTTGCTCCAGAGCTACAGCTCTCTTCTTCACCATGGCTCCTCCTGGCAACGGGAGTCGCACACAGTGCTCTCCAAGCGACGCCCATTTGGGTCACAACTCTCCAAGGGGGCAACCTCTTCCTTGTCACAGCGCTGTGTCAGAGCGATAACCCTACTCTTTACTGTGGCCCCCAGCTGGCATACGGGGGTCACGAACAGTGCACTCCAGATGGTGGCCCCTTTGAGTCACAGTACTGCACAGGAGACAACCCACGTCTTGCCACAGTGCTGCACCAGGGCGACAGCCTTACCTTTATTGTGGCTCCCGCCTGACAACGGGGTCGCAACAGTACACATAAGGCGGTGGCACCTTCAGGTTACAACACTGCACGGGTGACAGTCTGTTTTTTCTCACAGCGCTGAACCAGGGTAACGGCCCTTATCTTATCTTCACCACAGCCCCCTACCTAGCAATGGGGTTCACGATAGAACACTTGGGCAGATGGCCCGATCGGTGCAACGGTCCTCAACATGGAACCAGAATCCCACACTATGGTTCAGGGATCCACTCGACAGGACCCACACTGGACCTCGCTCCCTCCAGGCACTCTCCTCCTCCTCACAGGGTCCTCAGGTCTTGGCAGGCAGACAGATGATGGTGCTCCAGGGCGAGTGGTCTTGATTCTCCTAGGCAAGGCCCCTTCACCCAGCTAGGAGACTGACAGACCTAAGTTCTGGTCACAACAAGTTGTGCTGAGATTCTACACACTGATGTACAGCTCCAGTTGACAATTTGGGGAGGGTCAAGCTTCCCTTTTTATAATCCATTTTTAGACACAGATGTGATTAAGTGTCTGAGTATTTGAAGTTTGTGATGTGGGGGTAGCCCCCCTTCCCTTCGAAGTGCCCACTCCTCTGTACTGTCTTTTGTCCAGGAAGCAGTCTGTCACAACAGGAGCGACTAAGTGTGAGTGACAGCCATCTTTTTGAAATTCAATCCACATCAGACTACATTTCTACTCATCTACTATAAATCTGAATACAAAATTGAGCCGTTTGACAGCTGAACTTCTAAATTCAATATCTGCATCCACCTCCCCTAACTCAGTCAAACTACTTGGTTTCTGGATAGTTTCCACTCTACCAATGACAATCTCATATAAATAAACTGACCCAATCTGCCAATTTCTACTTGCACCATCTAAAGAAAATAAAACTGCTCCTGAATAATGACCAGCTGAAGAACATAGCTCATGCCCTGATCATCTCCAGAATTCATACTGGAAATGACATCCTTTACTGGCTTCCAGTCAACACCGTGGTACCCCTCAAAGTCATGCTTAATTGAAGGGCTCGCCTAGTCATTGAAAATAACAAATCAGATCAGATAACCACCATTCTAAACACCATCCACTGTTTACTGCATGAGACATGTATCAAATCCAAAACCTACTGCCTTACATTCAAGGCTCTCCACTCCGGCAAGCCAAGTTACTTAGCTGACTTCCTGGACATTTCCGTGGGCATGAGAAGTTCCAAAAGCAAGAACTCACTATGGCTGGAAACACACGCATTTCGCACATCCTTAGCTCTAGTACAATCCATCTTAGACTCTATAGTGACTACTTGAAACTCTCTCTTCAGATGTGATAAGAACCGAACACCCTTTCGGTCAGGAAAGCTCTGAACAGTCACCAGTTTGAGATTTACCTTGGTGACCCGAATGCTGATGCTGAATCCAGTAACTAAGTTTTGTCATTCTTATACAAGATGTTTGTTGGCTGATTGTTTCTGATACCCAGGTTCTATTGTTCAAGCAGGGTGAGTACATGTGTTGTATTGTGCTTTCAGTTAGTCCTATCCCAATTCATTACTACCTTCTTTCTTTATCCTGCCCACTTCTCTCCTACCTCAGCTGTTCTCCTCCTCCTTAGATACCTAATGTCTTTCAATTGCCGTCTTATGTATTTATCTTGTTTTATGTAAAGCACTCAAATACCGCAAGGTGTGGTGGCGCTATAGAAAAACTATAAGTAAGTAAACGCTGCTCTGCAGAGTAATGTGTAAATGCACAACTGACAATGGCAGGCAGCACATTATGACACTATGGAAAACACAGCTCTCCTGAGCAATGTTCAAATACACAAATGACATTAGCATGCAGAACATAACACTGAGACAAACACAGCCCTGAATGCACAACTATCTAGCAGACATCACAATAGACTGGGACAAACACAGTTCTGCAGAGCACGTCTTGAACCGACAACTCAGAGTAACAGACAGCACTTTACAAAGCTCTGACATGCATATAGCTCTGCAATGCAACATTTAAATGAACATCGGAATTCCAGAAGGCAGCAGTATCCCATTAAGCCTAGAGGGAGACATGCAGTTCATTTTTTATGCCCTATGAGGAAGATCCCAAGCACTTTCTGCCTTTTTTCAAGGATATTTGGAACTAGAAACACCACATTTTGGGAGGATTTTCTCTGTCACTAGACGACTTTAGGCACTCTTTGTCCCTTTTATTTCCATTTTCATTTCAAAACCACAAAAAACTGTTGCAGCTTTTTCCTCGTTTAGATTCATCCTGGCGAAGAATCCAATCTGACGGTGGACTTTCCTCTTCCTATTCCCGAGCATATTACGTAGAAATCACCACTGCATTTTGTAAGTCAACTCGACCAACCTTCTTGTAATTAGCAATATAGCAATATTCCCTCCATCTTTTGAAACACACCTTATTGATTCTATGAATCATTGTGCCCATTTTAGGCTGTCCTCTTCCACTTCACTGTCCTGAAGAAGACCCGTTGTGACGTTTGTTGAGTAACGCCTGTCCCTGTGTCGAAACGTCGATGCCTCACATCAATCCATGTCCTACAGTTTCCTCACCCCAAAGTTGGAATATGATTTAGACTAGGGGTGTGACATTACTTTGTATAAGGACGGATGATTATGGATTCATACATTTACTCTGTTGCAATTTTTCCTTACTGTATATATTTCACACACTATATCACCTTGTCACCTTTTTCACTTACTCACCAAAAGTCACTCACCAGTTACTTTCCATTGGTTGAATTGTTTATGTGACAGCCTTATGTACCAAAAAGAAAAAAATAACATACTGATTGTTTAAATCATACAATAACATTCTCGGTGTGTTTCTTGGTAAATATCAATTATGGCATGCTAAGAAATTGTCTATCCGACAAAACCATTTGTAGTTTGTTTTGTAAACGCCCAGGTTCTGAGGGACACAGGGTTACCCCATCACAGTTAATGTGCTTTTTCCCTGAAGGCTATTTACCTTTCCTGTCTTTTGAAGCCATGCCTATGCTTTCGCTAACTATTTAGCCTGTGGTGGTAAAATGTCTGGGAAAGAATACTATGAGGTAGCTGTGGTCTGGATCTCCGATACTTATTCCAACAAGGAGTATGACATTTGTAGAAACTTGTTATATAGACAGTTGAGGGACAGAGACTGGGGCTCACCTCTAGACTAAAAGTGGAGAAATTGGCATGAGGATTTCTTCAAGGGCAGCTACATCAGTATCAGCTTCTCCACAACCTGTGACTGATGAGGTGGCTGATACTGAATCAGATGAAGAAGAAACTGCAACCTCCTGTAACTGCTATGTCAAAGCAAACAGACCAACCTTCTCTGCCACCCTAGGTTCCAGCCCTGGAGACAGTAGTTTGTCCTACGATCCCTATGCAACTTCCATTGCAGCAGCATAACCCAATACAAGCTGCATCTAAGAGTGCAGAGTCTCAAGGCACTTCTTGTGGAGCGCTAGTGCCATTGTTCACTCTTGACAGAGGTAAATCTCTTTCAAGGTCACATGACTCTGAAGGACTCTATGCTCTCTTAGTGGATGTTTCCGACATAGAAAGTCTCCTAGTCCAAGTGGAGTCAGAAGGCACAGTCACAATACATCATTCTGCCTCTGATTCTGGTTCCATCTTTTCTACAGGCTGGCAAGCTCTCTCACCAGTGTCTTTTGAAACTGCCTCATGAAAAAGTTCCACACGTTGACAACCTATTCTCATTTCACAAACTGGGCAATATAGCTGCGATGAAATTCAATATTCACTACAACACCTGAGGTGCAAACATCAGTCATCTTTGAAACAAAGCTGCAGGCTGGCCCAACAGTTCCTTCAGCTGCAGGACTTTTGGAAACGAAGATAGAGCTCTTTGTCAACCCTTTCTCAGTTCGTCCAATAAAAAGATGATTGGAGAAGAAGTTGTGTTCTGCGGATTCTGATCCAAAGTTCCTTGAAGAGAATACAGTGGCAGACATTTTAGTGGCTATGGATGCAAATAACAAGTTAAATATACTGGACTTCACTTCATCCATCCATCCTGAAAAAGAAAGTAGGGAACGGGATTCTTTTGCAAGGAAGACATTCTGGACATCAGACGGGATTGCAGGTTAGTCTGTCCTCATCAGTCATTATGAATGATCCTTGTGGGTTAATGGAGCATATTCCAAGAGACAAGAGAGAATCCTGTCAGGAAATTATCAAAGAAGGCATGATCTCTTCAGACAATCTTATTGGTCTAGCAAGGGATACAGCCAATCTTGCCACGGCTGACATCTGCCATGCAGTATTCATCATATGCTCTTCATGGCTAAGCCCAATGTGTCTGGCCCATCAGGCAGAACAGAAGATGCTGGAGTTATCGTTTAATGAATCATCTTATATGGTTTTCTAGCTGATGAAGAGATTCAAAGAATGAAAACTGAAGCAGAAGCCCCAAGATTTGTAGGGCTGCAAAAGAAGAAAGAATATCTGAAAGTTCAGTGTCAAGGCTATGCCAAGACCAAGCAACATTTATAAAGGCCATTCTGGCAAAGGCAACTGTAGAAGCAACAGAAACAAACTCGATCCATTCAGCCTTAGAAAGTTTCCCCAAAGCAGAGGAAATGGTCAGTGGCCTTCGGTTGCCACATAGAAACCTCTCACAAAACAATGACTCCGTCTGGCTGTCCCCACTGTTTTGCATCCTGATGGGCAGGAGAATTTTCAACTATTCCCCAGCATGGTATGCAGTTACAGAGAATTTGTGGGCGCTAGATATTGTGCAAAATGAGGACAATAACAGATTTTCTCCTCCATACATTCCACTGAAGGGGTAGAAAACTGATGTGCTGGATCAGTAAAAATAACTGTGCGATATGGCTCAACGAATGGCTCAACATCAAAAAATTTAAAATGTTAGAGCATCATCAAATTTCCGTGTTATCCAACAAGGAAATTGGATGTGTGGCTTGGATCTCCAGGACGTTTATTTTAATGCACCAATCTTAACCAAACACCGAAATTTCTTATGTTTCAAAGTTGGCAACAAGCATTACCAATAGAAGGTACTGTCTTTTGGACTAAGATTGGCTCTCGGAGCATTCTTATACACCAGGGCAGTGGTACATGTTTTCTATGCTGAAAAGGAGACTTCATTTATCTGTATTAGGATGACTCTTTGATGAACACAGAATCTTGTCTGAGACTTCTAAGCGATCTCCAGTTAGCAATATACCTTCATGATATGGGTCTTTACATCAAATTCAAGAAGTCAATATTAGAACTAACTCAAGTGAACCAATACTTGAAAGTAGATCTAGACACAATTTTAGGAAGAATGTCTCTTTGGCAAGAAAGGTTTCTGTCTTTACATCAGAAATGCCTTCAATTTCATTTAACTCAATCTCCTACAATCAGTCAAGAGTCTTTCCTCTAGAGCTACATATGAGACATCTATATGAATGTCTTCAGGATCGGC
Organism: Calotriton arnoldi; assembly: GCA_963921515.1. NCBI lineage: Eukaryota > Metazoa > Chordata > Amphibia > Caudata > Salamandridae > Calotriton > Calotriton arnoldi. The sequence continues at coordinate 3,229,751 of CAWUFW010000757.1, read as the reverse complement.
CACAAAATTGGGGCCGCAAGGTACAGATGCTTTCCAGAGCCTTGCAATCCCTCCAGTGCTGGTGTCAGAAAAAAACTTGCTGACAGGTGTTCTGTTTCATACGTCAATTCCATCACAGACTGTGGTGACAGATATATCTCTGAAGGCCGAGAGTGCTCACATGCGACCTATTACTCTGCAAGGTGTGTAGTGTCTGATGGAGAACTGTTACCATATAAATATGTTGGAATTGAGAGTGGTGCATCTGGCTTTGAAATTGTTCCTGCCAGAGGTCAAATCAGGACACATTACTACAGCAGACAATGTACTATCTAAACAAGCAGGGTGGGACAAAATCCAGAGTTCGTTTAAAGGAAGCTCAGACCATCAGGCACTGGATGCTGGTGAGGTGCAATTCATCTTCCAGGTTCACAGAACACAAACGCAAACAAATTGAGTCGTCATTTGTTAGAACAAAAACAGGTCTTGAAAAACTCTGCATTAGAGGACATCTTAAACTGTGGCAAGCTTTTTGCAAAAGATCAAAATGAAAAAATGCCTTCTTTTTGCCTCGAAGTTTCCTTCTTCACTTGTCTATGCTTCCTCATAAGGGACTTCCAATTAGACCAGTCGTGGCCGGCATGACTCGCTGGTGGGGGGGCGGGGTTAATTTAATAAAAAAACTTACCTTCGCCTCCAGTCCAGCGCCCCGTCTCCTTCTCTCTCTGCTCTCCGAGTCCCAGAAAGCACCCTCTCCTCCCCTAAGCCAATCACAACGCTGCAATGGCAGCGTTGTGATTGGCTGGGACGCCGACCGCACAGGCGTCTATGGCGAGGCCTTTTTCTCCATGCAGGCTGAGTGCAGCCTACATGGAGAAAACGGGAGAGTGCGTATGACTGGTTTGGTCGGCTCTGGGGCCGACCAAACAGTCAGCGCCCACAACAGTGGGCAAGCCACTCCTCCCCTGCCCTGCAGCAGGTCCGAACCAACCAAACCCTTCTTTCTGCTTTTCAAGCAGTGCGAGAAGCAGAAACATAAAATGATATTCATAATACCATTTTATGTTTCTGCTTCTCGCACTGCGAGAGCAGTGGGCGACGCTCCTCCGCCCACATGGAGGAGCCGCCCCTTAATTAGACCAGATCTGTGCTCTGGGATGTCAGACAGAATTCTTGATCCCAGCCTTCAGTCACTGAACTTTACTGCCAAATGTGCTTTTATATTTCAAATTCGCTGCTTGATATTTAAAAAATAAACCGTAAAGTCGCCTAACTGGGCATGTTTTTCTGGAAAACATATTTTATATTATAGTGTGTTCCAGGAACCGGCACATGTGTCGATATATTCTATCTTTTATAAGTATTGGAGAGATTCCCCAGGTGAAGAAGTGGGTGTATTGTAGCATGTTCACATAGTTGGAGGACAATCCCAGACATTAGGCATGTGTTGACGAACCTTAGATCTCTAGATAATTTCAGACAAGTTTTCACTTTAAGATCAGCAAAACATTCATCACTAAGTAGCAAGCAGAAGATGTTAAAGTATTAGGCAATTAACATCCTCATCATTTTCCCTTTCTGTAAATTCTTCAAACGGATGATCTGCCCTATTCCCACACACCCACACCCAGTTGTGCTGGGTAAACCCCAGCCAAGCCTAATTCTCGCCATAATAATCAGAAGATTTCTAAGCACTGAAAAACGAAATGGAGGCCAGTGGCTATTAATCACGGAGTAGATATCTTAGCTAAAACATTGGGAAGCATAGCATGATCAAATTAAACATAAGCTGTGGAAAATTCACTAAATTTGCCGTGCTGCGGGGCCTAGGCTGCGGAGGCCAAGATGGCGGACACGTTTTAGAAAAACTTCGGGACCTCCTCTGCCATCTGATGTGATCCTCTGTACAGGGGACAACATTAACCCTCGAGCACCTACCTCTGGCGAACCGTGTCCCCTGGAAACCCTCGTACTTCATCGATACCTTGTCGGGTGACTGAGTTGCAGACCGTTTGACACCCCTCGGCAGGGCAGTGCTGTAATCTAAATGGCACCCTGGTGAGGCTCTGGGGACATACCACTTTCCCTTCAGTGGCACTGGCATATAGTAGCTGCATCGGTGCATGCAGCTCGGGAGGTGGACAGAGATGGGGTGAGCGGCTCTTCTGAAGCCAGTCCTTCTGGCTTTGCGTTGCCTGGAGGCCATCCCCTTCCCACCTGTCACTACAGCCAAGAAGGTGGGCTGGTGGAGCTGACCACGCAGCTGTGACTTCCCTCTCCCTTTGCTTGCTGTAGGGGCTGACATCTGAGTATGCAGACCACTGAATTGAGGAGTGGAGACACCCACCTCAAGACTCTGCCCCGGCAGCTCGTTCTACCTCTATCCCCTTCACTATTGGGGAAAGTGGGCCAGGGCCCCAGACGCATCTGCAAGGCGAGGGCACATACTGGGCAGGCCCCCTGGCGGATGTGGCTCGGTGGGGTGTGGAGCCCCCTGCTGCTCACTTGTAGGTTGTATGTGGCCGGATCAGAGACCCTGTTGTCTGGCCTGAGCACGTACTCCGGAGAGAAGGGAGGAGCATTGCCCTTGTCGCCACTGAGGGCTGGGAGTAAGAGGCTTCATTGAGGCCCTGCACTGGCCCGTGTGAAGCCCGGGGGTGCCTCTCCCTGCCTTTACCACCGAACGACCCAAACAATGATCTCTGCTACCAGCCCATCCGCCTCGTGCCCAGCCTGATGCTATGCGGGCATGATGGCCATGTACACATCCGCGACCCCTCGAGCCAGTGACCGCTGGAGGCTGCATTGAAGGCCCCACAGCCTAGTTCATATTGAGACCACAAGGTGACCTTCAGAACACAGGTGAGACTGGGTGCATTGCTTATGGTAAGGCCCTGTCGGGAAGCGGAGCACCCGCATGGAACCTAACAGTACGGCCTTGGTGCCCTTGTCCCCTGGCTCTTCAAGCGCATCTCCACTCTGGTGCGTCACACGATGGGCAAAGACAAAAGGCCCGGCGCCTAAGTCCACATGAAGATGGATACGTTTATGGTGCAGCCTCCATAAGGACCTGGTGTTCAAGCAGACCCTCTCCAGGTGCAGCAGCAATCCGTCACCACTGACCTCAGTAATATACTGCAAGCCATTCAATCCTCAAGGGAAGCGGTGGACACCAAGATAGGAGAAGTGGGGGTTGACGTGGCCCTCCTGCGCCATGTGGTTGGCAGGGTCAATGAGGCAGATGGCCTTGTCTTGACACTGGAAGACGAGGTGGCCACGATCAAACAATCTGTATCTAAACTCTTCGCCATTACGGCCAGTGGGGGTTGACGTGGCCCTCCTGCGCCATGTGGTTGGCAGGGTCAATGAGGCAGATGGCCTTGTCTTGACACTGGAAGACGAGGTGGCCACGATCAAACAATCTGTATCTAAACTCTTCGCCATTACGGCCACCCTGGAGTCTCACGCGGAAGGTGCTGAGAACAGATCCAGACGGAATAACCTGTGATTCATCGGCTTCCCCAAGGACATTGAATGCCCGCACTCTAAGAAATTCCTTGAAGCGTGGCTCACATCCTGGATGCCGGAAGGGAAGCAGTCGCCCTGGTTCGTGATTGAGAGGGCACATCGTTCCCTGGCCCAGCGCCCACCCTAGGAGCCACTCCTCACCCTCTGATAGCTTACGTCCTCGACTATAAAGACAGAGACATGATCCTCCGTGAAGCCCGTCAAGTGGGAGCGCTGACTAACGTCTCTAATTATATTATAATTTTCCCTTATTATACATGGGCCACCCAGCAGCGGAGGAAATCATACGACCAGGTCAAACAAAAACTCTGGGCCATGAATATACACTACATGCTCATGCTCCCCTCAAACCTCAGTGATACACAACTCCAAAACATTCTTTTTCAACACACATGTAGATGCCTGGGAATGGGCACCTGAAAGACCAGACCCCCGGGGCAAACCACACTTGAGCCACCACCGTTCGGGTCTCCAGGGCTGACAGCCACGAACCACTCCCCGTAGAACAAGATCACGCAGGGAAAAGCGAGATAACCACAATCCATCTTCGGACACAGGTGGTGAGAGGGGCCGAGCAACTCACATCCCGGACCCTGGACACCGTCATGTCACGGCACCTACGGCCGTGCATCAACCGAGCATCTTTCCGAACTAGACAGAGGACACGGGCCTTGCCTCCAGAAGCTAGCACAACTGTGAAATGATGCAGATCTATATGTAAACTTTCCACTATCAGATAATATGTATTATCCTGCATAGGTCCCATGCCAATGTTCTGCCCCGAGTTTCTTTGATGGTTTGTTTTCAAGGGAGGTTTAGGGAGACAGATACTTCATGAGGAGAAGTGGGGGGGGAGTATGTCAGGGGGTGTGTTGTTTTATAAGAGTTGCCTTTAGTTATGTTTCTGTTTTTGAGCGATTGAGAGGAACAGGACTATCCAATTCTAAATGAAATCCCTCTGCCTCAGCTCCCACCTTCTCTCCATTCACACCTAGATGAGCCCCTGACACTCGAGGAAATTACGAGCGTGGTCACGGCCATGAAATCAGGGACCCTACGAGTTCCCCTTAGAGTACTACCAGAAATTTTGAGACCTGCTGAAACCATACCTCCTTGATATGTTAAAGGAGGCACTCGATAATGGGCAATTTTCTGCTGAACTTGATGTTGCCACGATCGTGATCATCCCGGAGGCTGAACAGAAACCCATACTCTGGCCCTCCTGTTGGCCCATCCCATTGATTAACGCAGAGTCTAAGATATATGCTGAAATACTTGCAGACCTGCTCCAAAGGGCCGTCCCCGTCTTGATTGACCCTGACCAATGCGGCTTCATGCTCAGCCATAGCACTCAACACTGTATCCGCAGGGTGCAGCCAGCCCTGGTCTATGCCTCAACCTTACAAGATGCATGTGCTCTTCTTCTAATAGACTTTGAAAAAGCCTTTGACTGTCGATTGGTCCTTCCTGTTTGCTGTCTTGGAGAGAATGGATTTTGGCCCAAGGTTCAGGGCCTATGTGCAACTACTGCACACAACCTCGTTTGCCCAGGTGCAAGTGAATGGTGTACTCTAAGATAAATTCCCAATCTGCAAAGGCACCAGACAGGGATGCCCTTGTCACCAATTCTCTTCACCCTTGCCATTGAACCCCTGGGCTGCCTCATCTGTTGCGATGCATGTGGCGTAGCGGTGGACCAGTCGGCTAGAGGATAGGATCGCGCTCTGCACGGATGACATCCTCCTTTTCCTAGCCAGTCCGCATCTCTCAGGGCCTCGTGTGCTAGAAATCCTAACCTTATCAGAATAGGCCTCTAGTCCCCAGGTGAACTGGAAAAAGTCACTCCTGGTTCCAATACGAGGCGATCAATGCACTGTGGACTAGCAAGTGTCCATCCCATTGCGGAAACTGAGCTTTCGGTACCTAGGCTTCCACATCTCTGCGGACTCAGACCTTTCTTGGAGTCTCAACCTTATACCACTTATTCCCAAAATAAAATGCGATTTCCAGGGATGGGAACGGCTCCCATTGAACGTACTGGGGAGAGTTGCTCTATTAAAATGATGATCCTTCCCAGATTCTTATATACCCTCCAACATTTCCCATTTGCCAATTTGACCAGCTGGTTTAGGAAATTTACTGCTGTAGTTCGGAACTTTTTGTGGGCGAAATGACCACCTCATATAGCATTCGGTAAATGCAGGCATATTATTGGGCACACCAACTCCTGGTGATTAATGACTAGCTGACCGGAAGATGGGATGACCTGACATACAGGTTGGAACTCTCACTGCAGGGTTTAGATATTATCATGGAGCTGCTCTATGGTGACCCCATTGCCCGCCGTCTCCCAGATCTGAACATAGTGGTCATAAAGATGTGGCAGCCTTACCCTTTATGGACTGGGATAATACACTTACACAGTTTACTCTATTATGGGAGGGGAGGTGGTTGCACCACTGGGCTCGTCTTGAGGGCTTCTGAAACTGGGACAGAATTGGGCTTACAACTTTGGGTGACATATGACAAAATGGACATCTTTGTTCTTTCCAATATCTACAACAGCAATTTTTGCTGACTCGTACACAGTTTCATAAACACTTACAACTCTGACATGCTCTGCCCTACCACTTATGAGAGTCCACCGAACTGCCTGAGTTTAGCCCCCTCAAGGCCAAGCTACTTCTGGGGTGCCTCCGCAAAGGGGCAATTTCCCACATATGTTGCACACTGGTACAGAAGAGCTCCTAACCTTTAAACAGAAATGGGAGGAGTGGGTAGGCCATCTGGAGGATCTCTAACGGCGTGATGCACGCATAGCCCCGCGGAAAATTTCCATTTCCTCCAAGATGCGACTGATCGAACTACACTATCTTCATACCAACTACCTCTCACCCAACAGCCTGTGGCATGCAGGTAACATCCTCCAACCCACGTGTTTCCGCTACCCTCAGATGGACACAGATGTTTTTTCACATTGTATGGTCCTGCCCCAGATAGTGGGGTTTTGGAGTGGTGTAGAAAAAATACTCTCCCAGGTCCTGGGCAGGGTAGTGGATTTAACCCCGAGAGTAGGTTAGCTTGGCATATTGAAAGACTTGGGCGGTCCCAGCTGTGAACGAATTACAGTGGGGTTGGCCACATTGGTTGCTAAGAGAGACACTGCCTGCAAATGGAAATCCCCCCAGGCTCCCATCCTGGCTGAATGGGGATTGGGAGTAGACTGGTGTGACAAAATGGAACAACCGATCTACAAGGCGCGGGGATGCCCACAGAAGCATACTAAGATTTGGGGAAGGGGAAAACGGTGGGTGTATTATCGGCTTAAGAACAATTGGGGGAGGGGCTGTAACTAAGAATGTAATATCCCAGTATGAAATTGCTACTATTGTATTGAAACTGAAACGGTCTGTATTAAGTGTTTTACTGATAAAAACATTAAAATTGAGTTATTAGAAAAAAAAAGATTGCCTTGCTGCAGGCCGATTAGGTTTGGTATACACTATTTCCCTGATGGCTAGAGCACTCTCATTTTTTCCATTAAGATGTTATTATTTTCTATTAAAACAACAGCATAATGAATTTTAAAATTGGACACTTGCCCCAAGTGAGGGCATTACCAAACAATCAAATCTTGTCTCCCAAAGTCCAACATTTGCTCAATCTGCTAACTGTACATAGTAGACTCTGTGCTGTGTATCCACATTACCTAAGCAAATTCCCTAGTTTCAAAGTGTGAGGCTCTTGCTCACGCTAATTTAATGTAGTACCAGTACATCCCCAAGTCACTGCAATCAGAATGTGTCACACATATGTCTCCTGTAGGATGTTTAATCAGAGGGACCAACAAAGAAAGGAAAAAGGAGAGGACAGTTTAAGAGATTCATTCCCTAGCATCAGTTAAATGTTTGCTCGTTCTTTTGTATGGCCTTTCTCTTAGGGCATGAGCAGATGACACCCTCAAGGAAATCCTGCGAGCCTTACTTTCTCCAACACAGAGGGCTGACCTACCATGAACCTCTGGGATGACCGCATAACTCCTTTAATGTACCTCCTGAAAGAAGTGTCCAACCCAGCAAAAGCATCTAAACCCCAAGCCTTCTAAGATCCATTAGTCCATCACCTCTGCCCCTCCCCCCTACTCCCTCATACACCCGGCAGGTGAACTTCCAGGCTTCCCTGGGTTCCTATTCAGTTTCTTCAGGCTGGAATTCAAATTTGTCTCTGGGAGTGCCATACGTTAACCGACTCATGGCCATCTAATTTTTCAACTCAGTCTTCCCCCTTCAATATCTCCTCGCCATGACCCCCACCCCTTCACATACTGCTATCACATTTAGTATAAGAGCTATCACCAACCTAAGCACCTTCAAGCGGGTTTTCAAACATAACCTTCAGAAACCCAGAGTGCCCTTGTCTCTACAGATCCAGACAGAGGGTGTCTCTTGCAGTAGTACAAATCATCAACAGTCTCTGAACCCTACTGTATACTGTTTGACAAGACTGTTGACAACCTCTTGTACGCTCTTTCACCAGCTTCTCTCTAAAATGCTAGGTTTCTTTGGTTATCCATCACTAAGTTTCTATCGCCTATGTAGGGTACAGCATCTAGGTTTTAGATACTCCACAAGCAAATACTAATGTTTGCTGTAGACACGGGTATTAAATCATCAGACGCTTCTTGATGAAGACACCTATTCTGCTGGGCATTAACGTGACAGCTAAAAAATGGCAAGAATGAAGCCCGCCTGTAGCTGTAGCAAATTTAAATCAATCATCAACTACAAAAGAAACAAATTAATCCAGCACACAGAGGAAAAATTAAAAAAAACTCATGGAAAACATTCTATAACAGAAAATTCAGGAAGGATCTCAAGACCTGGCTCTTCGACTGAATCTCAGCGCCCAGTAGGACCTGCAGCCCCCCTTCACCCCTTTCCCCCAGCACCTTGAGACCCTAGCGGGTGAGTAGTTGCGCTTAACAAATACTGATCGATTGACTGATTGAACAATGGCAAAGCCAACAGGTCTGGCGTTGGCTTCTAGCCTTTTGGCTTTGTCAGTGCTTGTTTTATGATGATGTTTGTAAAACTATTTTGTAGGGGGAGCTGCCAGGCCCTCGCCAATGTAAAGAAAAAAACTTAATAACAAAAATATTTTTGGGGTTTAAAATTTTTTTTTTTTAAATCACACATTGCCACAGTAGTCCTTAAAACTGGAGGGAACTACTTTGTGTGAGAATGAGCTCCTTGTGAAAGGGTAGAATACTGTCACTCACAGTGAAAGTAGCCAATGGCTGAGGTGTGCTGACCCACTGCCCAACGCCACATGCTGTAGTGTGTGGAATGAAAATGTGATTGACACAACAACAGACCAATGGATGAAGAGGGCTGCTTGAAAGCCATTGTAAGAAAGTATATTGTACATAAAATTTTAATCAAATCAAAACGTCTTTGCTAACAGCAGACCTAAATAGCACTCAGACTGCTAACAGCAGTCCAAAGGTGCTAATGATATAAGCTTGCCTTTGCCACTACCACAGGGGACAGCCATTCTCTGCTCTCATCTCCCTACCTCGTAAGGGTAAGTTTGTCGCTTAAGATGCATCCCACCAATGACGGCAGCACATGCCTAGGGTTTACTGATGCCTTTCTTCTGCAGGGACAAAGTCTAGCAGTTATGGCTGGACACATCCCTTCAGGGCAGAGCTATGACTGACTTCCTTTCAGTTGGTTCTCCTCCTCTGCAATGGCACAAGGAAACTAAAAAACGATGGAATGGAATGCCACCAGAGAAATATCCAGGGATTAAAGTATTCCTATCCAATGCATTTCTTTACTGTAGAAATAATTGTATGCACCGCCTGTTTATTTATTTATTGGATAATTTTATAGCGCTATGCGTCGATGTTGGCTATGTCAGAGCAATATGGTTGAACAATGAGAGAAAGAGAATGCTAGAGTACAATCAGTAAACTGAGGTCGTAATTCAATCTTCTTTAATCACAACCCACGAAAGGGTCGAGAACAGTTCTAATCAAGACGGAAAGGGTCTTTTTTTAGACCTAACAAACAAGGAAGTTTGGTTGCGTCCCCAGGTTTAGTTTCAGGGCATCTGACACCACAGGGCATGTCTGAAGACTCTTTGGTTTAACTCAGGTTATGCCTCTTTTTGGCTCGACTAGTCTCTGCAGAGATCCTGGCCCTGTGTATGGCAGAAAGGAGCTTGGATGCAATCCTAGCATCCACCTGGACCAGGGCAGTGTTCATGTGGTCATTCTGGCAGCCTGGGATCGGAGTCCTCACGTTGTAATGATGAACAGACTACATGCCCACAATGTTGCTTCTCGTCACTTGAGAAACCCTGCTGTGTGGCACTGTCCACACCAAAGGGAAGTGACAGAAGTCGGGTTTGCCAGATGGCCCCAGCTCACCACTCACGTGCCCCCCCCCCTGGGTGAGGTCACCAGCCCCTGCTGTGCTGAGACTGCCTCTGGTTTATTATGGGAGCTGGGCATCTTATTTCAGAGCCAAGGATGAGGGGGCACTCGCCGGCTGGCTTGCCTTCCCTACGGCTCCTGTGCCACCATACAAGGTGAGCCTGCACAGACGGAGGTTTCTGCAGGGACATCTGCTAACTCCCAGGCCTGTACTCATGAATGGGAGACAGAGTTTCTACGTGAAATAACAGGAACCTGCTCTAACTTGGGCATGCCAGACACTGACATGCTGTCACCGACGTTTAGGAATGATTTGCAGGTTGCGCTTCTGGTGTGGCTGGCAGGTGAGGCTTCTAAGCGCTTTCAATGTAGCGTATAGTGACAAAGGCACAGGGAGATCTACCAACGACCTGGCCATGGCGCACACGATCCTGGCTGCAGACCAATCAAGTTAAAAGGAAAACCAAAGCTTTTCCACAGCACAGAGCGCAACACACATTCCTCCTTGAAATATTACAGATGTTGGATAAACGTATTAAGAACATTAACCTGTTTGGGGTGGGGATGGGCCTACTTACGAGGAAGGAGAGCTTCCAACTGATATGGAATCTAAAAGGATAGAGTTGGATTATTAGGAGTCGGATCTAACTTCGAGTTGTGGACAAGGCGGGCAGGAAGGGGTGGCAGTAAAGGGTGGCTGGGGGTACCACCCCCATGGAGGCACCAGGCAAACAGCGTCTGACTGAGATTTTTGGAACTTTTTTATTGAAAAATAAGATTAAATTAGAGTAAATAATAAACTTTAGATATTGTTATGAACAAATATACCATATCGCCTTTGGTAGGTCCAACATCCCACTGACATAATACAGCCTTAATTAAGAAGCTGTCCATCATCTGGCTGATGGCCAATGCCCTCTTTGGAGGAAGTAAGGCTTTTGCTACACTTGCATGCTTTTGGAAGGAACCAAGAAGGATCTAGGGTAGTTGACAGAAAACCAAAGCCTGAATAGGATCCTAAAGGTAAGGGCGAGGCATTGATCTGCTTTCTTGATTAACGCTACTCTGATAAGCTGGTTATTCAGGTAACTGAAACAGTGGACCTTCTGAAGCAACAGAAAACAGCCACTGCAGCAGTATCTTGTTAAAGACCCAGGGGGTCGTGTTGGCACATAGGAAAGTGTCCTGTACTGGCAGTGCTATGTTTCCCTATAGTGAGTCAGAGCTAGTTCCTGTGTTCTTGCAGGATGGAAACATGGGAACGTGTCCTTCTGCAGCTCCACAGAGAACACCCAGTGGTTGTTCTGCATGGCCGCCAGGACTGGAGTCGCCGTTGGTATCTTGAACTTCTTCAGGAGGGGAAGGATTCAGATCATGATCTAGAACAGAACGGAGTCCTCTACCCTTTTTTCTTACACAGAATTAATGGGATTGATATATCCATTCTCTTCCTGGAAGTGAAACAGGCTCTATTGATCCAAAAAGGAGGATCCTCTCTCAACCCCAGCCAAAGTTGTTGAGATATTGAATGAGGCACAGGTGGCCTAGATGGATGCAGCTGGAGAAGCTGTGGATTGTGGCTTTTCTGAACCAAGAGAGGGACCATGCATCAGTGGTAACCTGCATCCACTGGTGGCAGATGAGAGAAAACCTTCTCCCCCGCCAACACACAGAGATACCTGAGTCCATGTTCCTGGCACCAGTATCAACGAGGTCCTGGAATATCAGTTGCCTCTGTGCCCAGGCTAATCATAAAAGTATACTCCTATTGGACATGGTTTGGGAGCAGTGGGGTATAACATGTTCCAAAGTTGCAGCCCATACCTGGCTGTGATGGCACTGGCACTGGCTTGCCAGAGGGAAAGATCATTTCACTTACAAATTTCCATGTTATAAGATATCTGGCCTCCATGGCCTCCTTTTGAAGTTGAGTAATAGCCTACACTTAGGTCTGAGAAGGGGTGTGATTGGTGGAAAGATCTAAGGCAATGCTGGCCGAGCTGCACCTAGTCTTTTGATACCAGAAGAGTCTGACTTATCCGCCAATCAGTTCACTTCCCCTGGGAGGTGAACAGCCAAGGGATAACCCTACACACATTGAGTCCTGGGGCGATGGACTGCCAGCACCCACAGTGACTCCTCAAAGCCCGGAGCTAGGAGTTGCATCAAAGGAACTAGTGCAAAGTACTTCTCCTCCAAGATCTGTAGTGGCAGGGTGGCTGGTGGGGTCATGTAGTTGAAGGTGCAGGGCACATCCGCAGGAAAGATCAGAGACTTATGAAAGTGGATCACTGAGACACAAAACCAGAACCTGGTTTATGTCAGCATATAAAAGAATCCAAATCTAATGTACTTCTTTTCAGGTCTTGGTGGCCTTAAAGGACCTTACAGAAGACACAGAGTGTCGTGGAGCGGACAGGGACTTTTCGCTCCATCTGCTTCTACAGGTAAAGCCCTATAAGTAAATACAAGTATGCTGCAGCAATCGTGAAAAAGTCACTAAGATGTGACTGCTGTGGTAGTAAAGACCACTAAATTGAATGTGGTAAAATAATTATGTCAAGCACCCTCTGTGATATAAATTACCAAAACTCCCCCAAGGGATGACGCACCTTTATATTTTTAATTTGGGTGCCAAACCCCACGTTGTCAAAGCTTGCTTCAGCACAAGAGTGGAGAAAGAAGGCTCAGGCTCAAATGAGTCGGTGACCACTGTTCAAGCGTAGAGTGCAACTCAACCCATGGTACTGTCTCGGAACACTATAGTTCTTCTTCTCAACCACATCTGGAGCCCCCCTCAATAACCTACTGTGTGCACGCGTGTTGGGGTGTGTGGTGGGGAAGGAAGGCCTAGTTACAGGATTTGTATGATGCTACAGGCCTTGCATGGTATTCCTACCAAATGCAGTCACTGAACTGCGTTTCCAGTATGAAGATGTCACAGGCTGGGGTTACAAGGAGCAGACATGTAAAATGAAAGTATGCTACCACGGAAGAAGAGCGCTCCTCGGCCCCTCGTCTTACCTGGGTGTGTCCTCTCCGGGCCTCGCGTGCTTTGGAGTCCTGTACTGGTCCAAGTGCTCAGTAGAGTCGGCCTGTCTCCTCGGCCGCTTGTGCTGGCGGTGCTGCAGCTTACACTTGGACCCTCTGGGGCAGCTGCCCTTCTTGGCAAAGTCTGGGCACAGCAGGGTGTGTTTCTTCTTACACTGAAAGGTAGAAGACAAGCAGTTACTGTCTTACAACTTAGGAGAGCTCCGATACATCTTTCTTGCATTACAACTTAGGAGAGCTCCGACCTTATTTACATTTAGTGTGTGAGCGAACGAGCGCCTATACGCGCTTTTAGGTGTAAAATGTGCTCCATGGTCTTCCTAACAGTTCGACAAAATTCTATGTCAGCCTAAAACTATGCCATGGTTTTGTTACGCTCTTTCTAGAAAAAGCCTTTTTAGGTCGAGCATTCGAGATCTTTTGTATATACTTTAGTATATACTTATATGTGTATGTACTTTGTGGGCTCTGGAGATCAGCCCTAGGACTTGTCTGCTTCCGCTTAGGGACTTTTTTTTTCTGTTCAACTGTCTCTATTTAACTGTCTTGATAGAAAACGACCAGTAGAGGTCAGTAAAATACAAGAATTGCTTTCTGCTGAGGGACTTTCTTTTTTTAATTTTTCTGGCAACTGCCTCTATTTAACTTTCTTGTTAGAAAACGACCAACAGAGGTCAGTAAATTACCAGAATCTCTAGATTCCAGTACATAGAAATTGTCTTCCACGAGCACCCGTAGACAATATTTTTTTCAAATCTTGTATTTTCAGTGATATGACCACAGCAGGCCCTGATTTTATATTAAAAACAGAGCTTTGGACTATACCATTTCCCGCTGAAAGGCAATATTTCTATCTATGTGTTCCCATACCTGGCGTGTCACGCAGTTTGGTGCTTACTTTCCCTCCATGTTAAAGAACAGTAGATGTTTCAGCACCCAGGTTAATGTGCTGCATAGCTAAATACATATAAGGTCCCAAAGGCGAGACCGATTGCATTGCAAATGCTTGTTATTATAATGTCCAACAATCGCAACTGCTTCACTCCCACAAATATTCTGCTATTAGGAGCTGGACAGAGTGCAGACAAAGGGTTCACTGCAGCTTTATGCAAAATGGTAGCTATTTAGCAGTAAATTTGTTTTCGTAATGGATGTTTTATGACCACTGACTTCCGAACAAGTAACTGCTGTAAACCAGTGCTTAATTTGTAAAATATTAAGTCTAGGCAATTTAATTTTTTTTAGGAGGCCACACCTGCTTCCCCCCCGACTCCACCCACTTCCCTCCACTGGCTCCATCCACTTACTCCATTGGCTCCACACACATCCTCAACTGGCACTGCTAAAAGCCAGATGTAATGTCACCGCACAGATACAGTGGGTCCCAGCGCCTCGAGGCACATGTGGGGCATTGACGCCAGTCTGTCTGATGCACAGTAAGTAACACTTCACAAGACTCAGAGCACGCTTTTACAGGTGGGACCCTACAGCACAAGGGGGACCTTTTATCCACACGAACATTTATCACATGGAAGGAACCATTTTTAATACATGGTACTCGGCCGTTTAGCACACAATCGCGACGCTGGATCATCTTAACCCAGAGACTTACTTTACCACACAGACAATTGCCACATGTCAGGCTCTTTACCACAAGGACGGAACTTAATCCTTCCAATGGGAACTTTACCACACTGGCATTTGTTAGCTTTTCCCACTAGTGTGTGTCCTACCATGAGACCTTTACCAGAGGGATTAATCACACAGTCCTTGGCCCTGTGGGACTTTGATCAGACACACCATGTAACAATCATAAAGTTTCTTTTAGATCAAAACAAGACCTCACATATTCGAAACAGTAGAGAGTCACTGAGATTGTTTACAATAATATTAGTCAGCTGCTGTATTACTATATTGAAAACACACACTATCCCTGAATATTACATGCAAACCAGGGCTGGACTGGTAACAGAAACCGGCCCTGGCAAAAAGCTTGGCCGGTCCCAAGGGGGGAAGAGGGTTAGCTGAAAGCTTTGTGCCGTTTTTGTTGCTGGGGGCCTATATTGCAGCTATGCTGCAAAACCGGCCCCCGATAACAAAAACGGCTACCCAGGGGTCTAAATCCGGTCCCCATCGTGGCGGCCCACCGGGGAAACGCCCAGTGCCCGCTACGGCCAGTCCGGCCCTGATGTAAACACATTAAGAATTTGGAGGGTATGCCAGTGCACTGACAGTGACTTAGCCAAGGAGGGAATGAAAGAGCTGAAACTGGATCATAAATTCAAACCTGTTCTGAACAGGGTCCCACAAAATACGCTTGGCCCAGGGACTGCAAAATCCTTAAGATGTCCCTGATTAGTCCTTCTAAAACTCGAGCCTTCTCCCATCATTTGTATAAGTGTTCAGTGTGAGTGTCAATTTGACTGAAGCTGGGAGACACAGTGTTTTGTCTGACACATTCATTCACTCCTGGCTTTGTACACAACATCTTTTTGTATCACAGGGCTTGTAGTTTTGTGCAATACACATGGGCTTTTGAAAACAAAAACTAAAAATGTATGCTGATTGCAGAGCTAGTACTGGCTGAAGCTGCAACTTGCTACCAACCTCCAAGTCTTTATAATACCCGCCACAAAACCTTAAATAATCTCCCCGGGCCTACTCAAAAATGAATGTGTCCTTGTGTAAACGGAACTGGTGCTCATGTAAAGCGCTCCAATACCTTCGGGTCGGGTTCGCGCTATATAAATCTGCAAAAAAAAAAACGATGTTCTCCTACCCTTCAGCTGTACTGTCAGGGCTTTAAGTGGGCCGGGTCTCACCGGGTCTGAGCACCGGCAGTTTTTTTAGAGGGGCCTCAAAACGGGTCTCTATCGGGCTCTGTTTTGTGCCCTGGAAGCGTCCGTTTTTTCCGGACTGCAGTGACAGCAGGCACATCGATGTGCGCGTGCTCACACTGCTTCGTTTTTTTCGGGACTTCAGTGATAGCAGGCACATCGATGTGCGCGTGCTCACACTGCTCTTCCCACTAGTGGAGAAGTTACGGACGTCATGCCAGGTGAGCATTGTAAGAGAAGGGAAATCCTTTAAAGAGAGAAATTTTCTCTCTGGATTTCCCTTCTCTTTTTGATACGCAGGAGCAGCAACAACGTCGTGGTGTCAGCAGGGCTTTAAGTGGAAGCTTTTTCAATATTATATAAAACAAGCCATAGTTGCTGCTTATTTATCTTATGCAACTAACAACCATTGACAAAGCCAATAGTCCTGCCTTGTTGTAGGTATGATGTTACTTGTTGTATCATATATCTAGATGCTATGACAGAAACAGCAAAATACAAGTCGGGCGGCACACTATGCTAAGCACAGATTTTTAGCTTATGTGTTTTTAAGCCACACCCTTAATTACATAGGCCACGCCCCTTTGAGAGACCCCCCAGTTTTTTCATCCCACTTAAAGCCCTGTGTACTGTTGACGTCTGCAGGGCATTGGGCAGTAGCTGCAGCAGGAGAACAAGAAAGGAAATTCTGATGAAAAGCATGACCAGTTCTTGCACAGATTGCAGTGTTGGTGCAGAAGGACGCTGTGTTGCAAGACTTCAGAAAGACGTGAACTCGAGGATTCACAGAGCAAAAGTGAAGACAACTCCTCGTTCTGTGGGAACATCTTTCTATGGATCGTGACGTCATTGAGCGATCCCATCCCTCCCTCACATTTCAACTGCAGCAGGCATGAACGATCTTGCCCACTAGATGTCCCGGGCTTTTACAAAGCAGGGCAACGCTCAGACGAAAACAATCTCCAGCGGGGCGGACAATCTCACCAAGTGTGGCAGTGATGGCAAATTGGTCCTATCCTACCGCACAACGCACATGCAATTTACACTGACTGCGCATGACACAATCTAGTCTCACACCCAAGATTGTGCCTGGAAGTGGGTGGGCCACCCTCTGGACATACCAGGCAGACAGACATGCAACCGAAGCAGGGCAGGTAGGTACATTTGTTTTTGATAATTACTGGGCCCATCTCATAGGGGAGAAAAATTCAATATCCCCGGCCCTGTTAAATAAGAGCCGGTGCTAAGCATCGGAAACTACCAGTCCTGCCAAGTACCACGCATCACGCGTTAGACTAATGCATTTCAGTGAGGTGGTCCGCATCACCGCACTGAAATGCGAAGTCACGCATATAAGGGCCTGTGCCTGTCAAGCGCTGCTATTATAACGACACTAGTGTCAGTGGCACAGGCAGGCAGCCCGCGCTGCACGGGAAACTTCTTGGGGGCAGGGCTCTGAGCTTGCTACAATGTAACGACTGGATTGAATCACCACGCGGTAGTGCAGCATACTTTCACTTTCGCGAGTCATGGGCAGCAGCTGAATTCAGAAATGGCTGCTGTTGATGTGCTCACTGCCGGCACTGTAATGAATCCCACGGGCCGCTGCATCACGAATGACTGACCCAGCCTGTCCCACCATGGTCCGGGGGGCGGTGGAGTCACTTAAAACACTGAGACGGACTGCTGCGCCCGGAGTGGTTTGTTCGTGGCCCCAGAGCACCAGGAACTGTGCAGCTGAGCCGGCCCCAGCAAGCCTGATGTGGGCGGCCAGTCACCACAGGGAGAGGCGAGCCAGGCGGTCGGCATGTGTGAAATGCAGCTGCTCTCGAGCTGGCCGCCGCTGCAAATTTCATTTCAAGTAAGTGTGTGCCTAGCCCTGGAGTTAGAGAGGGGCGTAAAATAAGAGTACTTGCTGGTAATAAAGTTCCAAATTATCTGTGCTCCTGGCTTGCCTACCGACCTCCTCCAAGTTCCACGCACACAAGATTCACACTCCGCACTTGCAGCCACACACAGACTTACACATAGCGACCAGTCAGTGACACACGCACATACAACATGCACGGCACAACATCTTTATCAGGCCGGCTCAGCTGATGTAACATGATTTCTCTGTGCTGGCCTAAACGCTCAATTGACATCTACTAATGCCACTACAAATGATCTTCCACATAATTGCACACTGGCTCGAGGCTTTCTGCCGTGCGGGCTGTGACGAAGTGTGTGCCTCACAGGGCCTGATGCTGCCTTGCCCAAAATGCCCAGGGTGCGTGCTGCAGTCTGCCGCCATTCGTTTTCACTTCACTGTGGGCCAGCCAACAACTCCAACTGTTCTTTACTTTAGTGATGATAGGCAATTAAATCCAGCACTCACAAGAGACTGGTGGGTGTCTCTCGAAGGTGGTGTCCGTGTTTGTGAAGCGGCTGGTAGCCGGACGTATACGTGTCATACATGAATGGCTAACTAAACTGAAGTTGAAGCGCATCAAAAATACACTAGTTATTGGAGCATATGGATGGAAAGTGGAGCAGGATGTTTATTCTGTATATTAACTAATTAATGCTGGGCAGCCTGACGTTGAACGGGCCATTCGGTGAAGAACTTCGAAACAACTGTGTAAGTGTTGAGAGAGACTCATTTATAAGATTATAAACAGTACAGTGCCCTAGCTGTCGGCTATGCCTGAGACTTCTCTGAGCCTCAGCCTGAGGCTTAATGCATTTCTGGTGCTTTGCAGCAGTTTTACGATTTTCTTGTTGCTCTAATTTAATTTAATATGTATCCCTCTCGTCTTCATTGCTTGATTTTGCTCACAAGAAAGTGTCACTCCTAGTGGTTGAAATGATACTCATAATTACACTGAAATTATGAAAATGTCACACATAGCAATCTGAAACCTTGGCAGCTATAAACCACCCAGCACAAATTAAGCACTGCTGTAATCCTTACTGATTACAGCAATCGTCATTACTGAGTCCCTATCCAACTCTGTCTCAAGGATAGTATGTGGAATTCATCCACAGTGTGAAAACAGAAACCTTGCCTATCCCTTCCACACCAATGTGTATGTCTATGTTCTTGTAAAGACAAATCTGCTCCACCTTCGCATTGCCATACAAGTAGATGCATCTCAAACCTCCGTTGGTGTCTACCAATACAGTATCTCCAGAAGACAATGGTGTTGGGAGAGAACGCAATGACTGTGACAAAGAAGAAGCAATCTCCGGTACCAGTTCAGTCTATACCAAGACGCCCCCCTTCCTCGCCACAGCACTTACTTTTAGAAGAAATCTCAAATCGTAACTGTTAAACTTTGACAACTGGCAAAGAGAAAAGAGCAACACAACGTGACCAGTCATCTGCAACAGCAATGGATTCATTTAATGCACAACCGAAGTACATTCAGCGAGAAAACACCTCTAGATGGAAGTAGAAGAAACCTCACATCCAGCTTACAATGCAGAATGAACGTACTGCAGGATTCCTCCGTCGTCATACCAGTAAAGGAACTTCTTGGAATGGGGTTATCGTGCTGTCATTTCCCAAGTAAATCGAGGAATGCAGCCCAATATGTGTTTCAGAAAAAGCCATCTAAATAACCGCTTGAATCCCTGGACTATGAATATCTAAGGTAAGCTTAAAACCTTTCCTCACAGACTGAACAGTCACAAACTGATATGTATATTTTGGCAAACCTGCAGTCTTGGCCAAATAACCCTGGACTGTCCTACAGATGTCCTAAGAGTAAATGATCATTGAAATCAGGGAAATATGGTCTGAGTTCACACAAAGCTTTAATGCGGACAGGGCAAACATCCAACAAGTAGTAAAATTCAGCTAAAACTCATAAATAAGACATACGGGTATAATAAACAACCCAACAAATCCCCCTTCCTTCCAACGACCTGTACAAAAGACGCAAAGAACAATAACACACAAGGAAGGGCTTTTAGGATTTCCCAGATCTATTGCAAGCCTTATACCTCACTATAAAGTGGGGTTGGGTTTCCTAGAAGACCTCGTAGGCTTGCCTCCCATCCTGTTATGGGTCAAGCTATGGATAACACCTGAATTGAACTTCACACGTAGGATAGTGGATAACTGTTTGAACCAAACTAATGTGCAAGCCATTCCGTGGCTTAAATATGTTAAGCATACCCTTTAAGAACTAGGATTGAGCAATCTTTGGGAGAATACAGCACAACTTAGTTTCTACACAAAGACACAAATTAAGGAAAATATATTTAGAACATAAAGAAAACTTGCGACTTAGGAAAGCTCTTGATATGGCAACGGTTCAATCTTATATACCACTTTCAACTAGCAATTGTATGGAGCCCTAATTATTATAGATAGAGGCACCAAAACACAGGTTTTGTCATGATTTAGAGTTAACATGATTTATTATTTAGGTGCCTTTCCTGCAACAGGATCTTAGTTTGCCTCTTTACCAAACTGCCCCTGTGATGGGGTCTCCTTCCAATCTTCAAAGCACTTTATGCTATTTTGCACACTCTATTCGTTTCCCAGACTACAGTTCATACTTATTCCAGAAGGCATGCCTATTACAGGGGTCCGCAGACCCACCCAAAACAAGATAGGGTAAAACCCCCAAGCCTTTGCAAGAAGAGACCGAATTACCAATTGGCCTGGCGGAACACTCAAGAGCGCTCCGTATCACCACTTACGAATTTTACTAAATGCAGGCATGTTCTTCCAAGTATACCCATTCAAACAAATATCATAAGGAGAAAAATCCTCACATTACCTGCCTTCACTTTTTGCAAAAAATGAATAAAATATCAAACCAAAATCTTGGCCAAGCAAATCAAAAGTGCCACTTCAGTGACCTTACCAAACAGAAGTCTTCAACTCCCACCTGCTGATCTCTGGTCGACCTAATGGTCACTGCAAAAAATACGCCAAAGAAAACCCCAGTTGAGACCGGCCATCAGCTGGAAGGTCAAATCGGGAAAACCGGAAAATTCACGTCGGCCTGCAAAGACAAAGGTCTCCTCGTGCAGTGCGCTTCCTCAGTAAGATTTCAATTTTCCATCAAGACCACTCCTTCGGACTCCAATGGGGCCCCACGAGTCGGGCGCCAATTGTGGAAATGTACCTTTTTAGGGGTACACTGGTGCAGGGTCACCCTTTTGTCCACGGGTTCAAAAACCAACAAAATAGAGATCAACACTGAAGCTGGAATTCAAAATAACAATTTTATTAATTTCTCATGAGTGGGACCACGTTCAACAACACTCAAGTGTTGCAGAAGGTGGCACCCTGAAGTCACAGAGCACAGGCCTTATATACAGAGTTTGTTGCAGAGTAAGCATGTAGTAACAAATAGGAGGTACAAGCATACACAGGAATAACTACCTACAAACATGGGCAGATGGGAGATCACTTAGTCAGCAAAGTGGGAGGGAGATCAGAACTGCTTACAACAGTAGAAAACAGTTGACAGTTATATCTTTAGCCAGGTGCATTCTAGCAGCTACAGGCCTTTGCTCAGCACATTGCTTTTAGCTCAGTACAGAAGGAGTTAACTAGAGTTGATGACACAAGCAGAATAGAAGGGCAAGCAACAGTGAAGACGGAAGAATTACATAGCTAACAAAATGGATGCCACAGCCAAAATGACTGTAGCTTATGCGAACGTAAAATATTACACATTTCCACAAGAGCAGAAAGGTAACCCTTGAGAGTTCCCAAGGCAGAGCCCTGCTGGGCAAGGGTTAGAATGAATTAAAGAACAGTAGAAACAGAAGCAGAAAGAGGGACAATGGACCGTTCTGTGCAGAATAATACAAATTTCTGCCAAAGGCAAGTATATACCATCTTAGTGGAGGGCCGCCTGGCCGCCAGAATGACATTACAGACTTCGGAAGGAAGGTTAAAAGCTATCAACTGTCGCCACTCAATCTCCACGCATGGATGCGCAGAGTTGACAGGTTCGGGTGGAGAACCCTCCCCTGCTGCTGCGACAGATGATCATCCCGAAGAGGCAGCCTGATCGGAGGATCGATGCTCATCTTCAGAAGCTCTGGATACCAGACTCTCCTTGCCCAGTCCGGAGCCGCAAGAATCACTTGGGCCCGGTCGCTCCTGATCTTCTTCAGAACCCTGGGCAGGAGTGGTATAGGCATAGGCGGAAAGGCGTACAACAGGCCTGTGCTCCACGCGCAACTTAAAGCGTAGCCGAGCGATAGCTGCCTTGGAAACTCCGGCACGCAGTACCGCCGACACTGATCGTTCTCTTCGGAGACAAACAAATCTAACCAAGGTTCTCCCCACTGCTGAAAGAGACCTTGTGCCACCTCTGACTGGAGATGCCACTCGTGATCCATTAGGCATCGACGGCTGAGTTCGTCCGCCCTGGTGTTCAGAGAACCTGCCAGGTGTTGAACCAACTGGGTTATGCCCTGCTATTCCAGCCATGTCCAAAGATGAAGAGCCGCTCGACAAAGGGTCCACGACCCCACCCGCCCTGTTTGTTGCAGTACCACATGGTGGTGGTGTTGTCTGTGAACACCTGCACTAAATTCCCCTTGATAGAGGGAAGAAATGCTTTCAATGTCAACCAAATCGCTCGGCGCTCCAACAAATTTATGTGGAGCCTCGTCTCCGCCAGAGACCAGTGTCCCCTGATCTCCACCTCTCCCAGGTGGCCGCTCCATCCCAGAAGTGACGCATTTGTCACAACTGTGAGATCTGGTTGGGGAAGGGAGAGAAGTCTGCCATTGACCCAATCGCGGTTCGTTAAACACCACTGCAGATCTTTCGCAGTTCCTTCCTAGATCTGAACCACGTCAGTGAGATTTCCCCGATGCTGTGCCCATTAGAACTTCAAGTCCCACTGCAGTGTCTGCATACGAGACCTGGCGTGTCTTACCAATACGATGCAGGAGGCCATGAGGCCCAACAGCCTCAGAGTCAGTTTCACCGAAATCCAGGATAGAGGCTGAAATATCGGAATCATAGCCTGAATATCCTGGACTCGCTGCTCAGGAGGATAAGCCCGAAAATGCACTGTGTCCAGAACAGCTCAGATGAAAGGGAGCGTCTGAGAAGGAGCCAGGTGTGACTTCGGCATGTTTATAGAGAACCCCAGCAAATGCAGAAGGTTTGCCGTAGGCTGAAGGTGGGAGACGACAGCCTGGGGCGAGGACGCCTTCAACAGCCAGTCGTCGAGGTAGGGGAAGACTGACACCCCTAACCTGCCAGATGAGCTGTGACCACCCCCATCACCTTGGTGAACACCCAAGGGGCACTGGTGAGGCCGAAGGGGAGCACGGTACACTGAAAGTGCTCGTGGACTCCCTCGAACCGCAGGTAACACCTGTGACCGGCAGGATGGGAATGTGCGTCCTGCAGGTCCAACGCTACCATCCAGTCTTCTTGGTCTAGGGCAGACAAGACCTGAGCCAGAGTGAGCATTTTGAATTTCTCCTTTTTGAGGAAGAGATTGACGGTCCGAAGATCCAAAATGGGCCGAAGCCCCTTGTTCTTCTTTGGAATCAGAAAGTAGCGGGAATAACAGCCACTGACTACTTCTGAAACTAGGACCCTTTCTATAGCTCCGTTGGCCAAGAGAGCCGTAACTTCCTTTTGGAGCAACTTTAAATGATCCTCCATCAGCCGTTCCTGATTTAGCGGAATAGAAAGAAAAGATACAGAATAGCCCTCCTGGACTATCTGCAAGACCCACTTGTCCGATGTTATAGATCTCCAGTGGGGGAGATGATGACGAATTCTCCCACCAACTGGAGTAGTGTGGTCCTGCAGAATCAGCCTAGGAGTGCTTGGAGGCTGCGGCTGCTGGGGGCAGTGTAGTCAACGACTTCTGGCCTCCATTCCAAGATCGGAATGCAATGTGCCCACGTCCTCGCACGGCTTGTGCAGTCTGTGCTGGACGGTGGCTGGGATAGGGCTGACGCGGCTGGAAACCCCTTCCATTGCCACGAAAGGGGCGAAAGGAAGACTGGTAAAGGGGATAGAGGAGAGACCCAAGGATCTGGCCGTAGCTCGAGATTCCTTGAACCTGACCAGGGCAGAGTCTGCCTTTTCCACAAAAAGGCGGGTTCCATCACAGGGAATGTCCATCAAATTGGCTTGGACATCGCCAGAGAAGCCAATTGTTCAAAACCAGGAGAGGCGCCTCAAGGCCACCGTTGTTTAAATCGATCTGCCCAGCGAATCGGTCGTATCTAGGCCGCACCGGATTGTGAATTTTGCTGCATCTCTCCCATCCTGGACGGCTTGGGAAAGCACAGCCCGGGCCTCCTCCGGGACTTGTAGCAGCACTTGCGCAACCGTCTCCCAAAGGGAATGGGAGAAACGGCCCAATAAGCATGCAATATTCACCGACCGCAATGCCAGGCTGGAGGAAGAAAACAACTTCTTCCCGAATGAATCCAGCCTCTTGGATTCCCTAACCGGAGGGGCGGAAGGGAATGCGCCTTGGGACGTAGAGGCCTGCACCAACAAACTCTCTGGGGTGGGGTGTTAACTGAGGAATTTTGAGTCGCCCGGAGCTGGGCGATGGCGGCGTGCAATTGTCCTATTCACAGGAGCCCCTGTGCTAGGTTTGGACCATGTTCCTAAAAGGACGTCTGTAAGTGCCTCATTAGAGGGCAACAGGGGTTCGGAAGTGGAAGCCAGAGGTTGAAGCACCTTAGTCAGGAGATTAGTCCTGAGCTGCACCGAGGGCAGCTCCAGTCCAAGGACCTCGGCTGCCCTCTTAACCACCATGGCATAGGATGACCCCTTCTCCATAGCCACTGTTGGCGGAGAGAGCATGTCAGTATCTGGAAACGTATCCAGTCCACTGGCCTCCCCAAGTTCCCCATACCATTCCAAATTCTCTTCAGAGACTTCCTGGGTTTCAAGAGGGTCCCCAGACCCCTCCCAATCCTCTCCTGAGACTAGCACATCCTGAAAGAGCTCAGGCGACAACATAGAACCTCTGGGTTCTGTTGATGTCGGAATCGGCGTTGAGCAAGGTCGTTCCTGCCCCGTGTCGTTGGGGATGAGGATGGGGCTTGCGCCACTGACGGGCGTCGGTGACGTCGCAGTCACCGAGTTCGGATCCGACGCAGGGGAAGGTCGCGATGGTACGACTGGCGTTGAATGGGATCTGGGATCAGATCCCTGAAGCCCCACCGGCGCCGGAGCCGACGGCGTCGAACCCAATGGGGCCCCTTCCGACCCAGCGAGGCCCAAAGGCTCACCAGCGGGGTCGTTCCGCTCAAATACGTGGTGCATGGCCTCATAAAACTCTTATTTAAGTGGGAGTCACTACAGCTCCCGGAAAAGGGGGGAGACGCGAAGACGACTCTGGCTCCGCGGAACTGTGCCTAGAGCGTTGGTGCTCCTTACCCCTATCGACAACGGCCACCAGTTGAGGTAAAGATGAAGCCCACTTGGACTTCTTCTTCTTACGCCTCTTCCCCGAGTGTCCGAGGACCTCGAATGGGAGGAAGAGGACTTAGGGCTCCGGGAGCGGTCCTGTGACCTCCTCTTCTTCGATCAGGACCGTGACCTCCTCGGAGTCTCGCTGGATGGTGTCGACTGCCGGGCCGTGAGTAGCTTCATCGCAAGCTCCCTCAAGGTCTTCGGAGCCATTGCCGACAGTCCGAACACAACTTCGTATCGTGGTTGCGCTCGAGACACCAAAGACATATGCAGTGGGTAACGGTGACCGACATCATTGAAACCTGTCTTCCTCGAAGACCTCCCTCGCACACGAAGTCGGAAAAATTCCAAAATTTCGACAAAAATTGAGAAAAAGCCTGCCAAAAAGCGGCAGAGGAGTAGCTCTTCCCAGATCAGCGCTTAACTGGTGCGGAAAGAAAAGAACGGACGTCCACACGCCTGGGTGGCGCCTATATAGTCACTGCGACGTCATAACCGACGCTAACGAACGAGTTACTTACCTTCGGCAACGATGTATCTGCAGAGACACAGTCTAGCCGCAGATTCCTTAACTTAGAATATCCCCAGGTGTCAGACTGGATCCGGAGAATTTTTTGCAGCAGCACCTCTGCGCGCCGGAGGGCGGCGCCACATGGCTCCGCCCTGACGTCGTCCACGGACATGACGTCAGGGGAGCCATACAAGTCCCTCCCGGCGCGCTGACGTCAGTTTTCTTTGGAGAAACTTTTCCGCGCCACAACGCGGAGCCACCACCAAAAACTGTGAGAGTATGGGAACAGTGTGCGAAAAAGATGAAAAATCAGTGAAACAAAAACAAAAAGAATCGAATGGTGAGAAACCTCACCATAAATGACAGTGACAAGCACTGTATACTGAAAGCAATTGAAGGGAAAGAGCAGAGCACCGCTCTGAGAAACAGCCCACAAAGCGAAGGCTATGCCCTCCCCCGAGGCAAAACGACATATGAAAAGAATGTCAAGGCAGACGACAGGAAGCCTGGAATCGCAAGATCTAACAGTGACGGGCAACAAGACCGGAACCACATAAGAAATGACGATCTACCACAGGTCGGCAACACCAGGAATGCCGTATCCCCTGTAAGAGATCTATGGACTGGGGCACAGTCAAATAGACCCGAAACCAATTGACTGCAGTGGAGTCAAGAGACAAGAGACCCCAAAGCAATGGAGAAGGTGGGAGGGAGGGAAGAAGAACATTAGTAGGCCCCACACTGGAATAACCAGGGTGTAGGGATGTAGAAGGATACATGCACCCACCGCCCACTCACGAGAATGGGTGGAGTAGAACAAGTAAAACAGAATGAATCATCCTACCGAGGAGGGAGGTGAAAGACGCCACCCCGCAGGAAGACAAAAGCCACCCGGAAGGAGGCGAGTGCATAAAACCCAACCTGAAAAGGTCCTCGCAGAGCGGGAGGATGGGCGGGCGTTAAGGAATCTGCGGCTAGACTGTGTCTCTACCAGATACATCGTTACCGAAGGTAAGTAACTCGTTCATCTGATAGAGACATCTAGCCGCAGATTCCTTAACTTAGAATAGATACCAAAGCCATACCCCATAGGAGGCGGGTCTGCGACTGAACCCCACCAAGGTCCAAAGAGAACCCAGTTGTCAACAAGTTGACTAAACACAGTGGGGGCAGCAATGCCAGCGTGGCCAACACCAGACCAGTAAGCTCTGTAAGGAGCGGAAAACAATGGGAGGCAAAGGCATCACAAGCCGCCCAGGGACGGCATGAAAGTCCTCTCGTTTATACAGGGGTGAAAGGGAGCACAGAACCAGAATGTCAGTGCGGAATGTGAGAGTCCATAACTTCCGCAAAAAAAGGTGAACTGATCATAGGAGCCGATGGATCTGCAAGAGACAAAGACCCAGAGAGAGGACAAGACGGTATGACCGAGTTAGAGCATACAGGTCGAGCATGCACAACAGTGGAGAAGCACTGTTGAAAGCGTACCAGCTAGGAAACTTTGGACAGCAGTGGCAGGATGCTGACGATGTCCAGG
This sequence comes from Calotriton arnoldi, assembly GCA_963921515.1. Classification (NCBI taxonomy): domain Eukaryota; kingdom Metazoa; phylum Chordata; class Amphibia; order Caudata; family Salamandridae; genus Calotriton; species Calotriton arnoldi. Next base: position 3,202,448 of record CAWUFW010000757.1, on the reverse strand, counting down.
AAGAGTCTGTGTTACCAGAGACACAAGACCTGTCATTGTGCAACGCCCCTTCACAAAATGACATGAGAGGCGGACGTCAACAAGCAGAATGGCATATAACCATGACTACAAGAAGAGACATGCATGCGGGGGACAGAAGTACACATGGGTAGACCGTGTGTACCGCTAGAACCACACCACGTAAAAGAAATGCACAATGGAACGCAGCGAGAACAGCCCAGATGCGAGAGATGCATCACCAGGTAGTCAACCGGCGAAAGGGATCCGGCAAGCTGGACACACTCAGAAGGCTTGCTCCCATGAGAAGGCCGAGAGCAAGACCACGGACACCGCAGCAAGGAAACCCTAGTATGCGTGACCCCTGGTTGTGTGTAGAGCGCAGGACAGAATATACATCAAGAAAGGACACAGCCGTGAAGGATGCGTTTCATAAAAGAATACAAGAGCGCACCATAGGTACCAACAGCTATGTTGCAGCAGAACCGAACAGAGCAATGTCCAGACCTGTAAGCGACATCAGCCACCCAGCAGGGAGGAGCCATGGTCCCCCGCGAGACAGACTGGGAGACTGAGCAGTACTGGAAAGAGTCAGTACTAAACGTACATAGAGTAACAGGAAATTGTAAAGAGATGTACATACAAGACCACACAAGACAGTGAGTGTCCTGAAGAGAACACTTCCACAGAGAGCAGCAGCCCGAAGTAGAAGTGTGACAAACTCCTGCGCGGAAAGCAGCAGGGGAAGAGGAAACTCTTGCTTGGGAAGTGCCCATGAAAGTAGGGCACAAGGCAATGTACAGTATTGGCGTACGTGGCAAGGATGCCACCGTCTGTAGACAAAGTCCAGACAGGTCTGAACTACGAGAAAGTACTACCCATCCCGGAGAGAGGAGAGTAGAAACCAGTCATCGTAGAAGCATAAGGAAAGCGTAATCCCCCCGTGATAGCGAACATACTAGGGAGCATCCACCTGACGCGCATTGAACACAGAAGAATCGTGCCGCGTCAGCCCTGTGTGCCTGGGAGCCGCACCAAAAGGCTCGGCCCTGAGGTCGTCCATGGGCAGGACGAACTGTGCCGGAACGGAACAGAAGAAGGTGGTCCAAGGGACAGTGGCTGACGATAAGGGCAGCCAACATAGACAAGGAGGGCGAAGCTGAAATGGCACTCCTGGAAGAGGCAGGCGAGACAGAAACCTCGAGAAAGTGAGCATCTACAGATGCAGGGGAGTGTTACGGACCAACCGCAGACCCCAACGGATAGGCAATAGTGCGATGCCAACCTGTGGGCCGCAAGAAGGAAAAGGAAGGGTCCACAACAGTAGAAAGAGACCACAGTCTCATCCGCAGGACAACCCCTTTGAAGAAGACTCCACAGGAGCCTACCAAGCCTTCTGTGTAAGGAAGGCACCTATACAATAGCCAACGAATACCCCACTTAGGGTAAGCCTCAACCCCAGCTAGGGGCACCTCTTGAGCACAAACTCAAACAGAGGAATCAAAAGAAAGCAGAATCAGCTGACCAGCTGCACTAAATAGAAGCAAAAACGTCGGGAAGCCGAACAGGCCGTCTGGGAATTACGACATAAACCCAGGGCCCAGAACAAGCAGAGACAACACTGCACCTGAAAATAAAAGTCCGCAAAAGGACTAGAAAACACAAAGTCATGGGAGCCCAGACATGAGGCGGTTGACTGCTGAGTCCGCATGACTGTCAAAAAGGGTCACGCCATCAAATGGCAAATCCCGAAGACTCTCCCGAACATTGTCAGGGAAACCGCCATCGCGCAGCCTGGCATGGCGACGCAGAGCAACGGACCTGGCCATCGCCCGACCCACAGAGTCAGTGGTGTTCATGGCCGACCGAATGGTAAATTGTGCCATTTCTCGGCCATCATGAAGGAGACGATCCAGGTCAGCACGGGGACCCTCTGGAAGAGAGGGAAGAAGACGCTCGACTGAGTCCCAAAGGGCAAAAGTAGCCCGTGCAAACACGCAAGACGTGTTCAGAGCACGGATGCCCGAACTAGTGGACGCAAAAATATGGCGGCCACATGTCTCCAACCAACGAGACTCCCTAGTGGGAGGTAGCAACGGGAGAGGAGAGGAAGGCTGCGAGGCGAAAGCCGCCTGGACTACCCGGCCGTGAGCCCTAGGATGAAGGGACAAACAGACAGGGTCATCTGGAGCCGGGCGAGGCCGACGTGCGATGGCCCGATCCACAGGGTCTCCAGAGGAGACGTGCCCACGTGCCAAGAAGGGTGTCAAATAACGACCCGCCAAAAGGCAGCAAGGGCTCCACCTCCACAGCATCCTGGTGGAGGAGATCCAATAATGGAGCAGAAGGCAAGGAGACTGAGGGGGGTTGCAGGTGTAAAACAGCTGTAGCCCTGCGAACAGCCCTCGCAAATGCCGCGCTAGCCTCTGCAGCCATTCTAGGTGGCGATAACAAACCATCTGTAGGGGACGGTTGAAGACTAACGCGTCCACCAGAAAGAAGAGGCGCCGCAGCCGGAGGCCGAGCAAAGGGCCACTGTCCAGGGGGCAGTGGAGCCGGAGAGCGTCGAAACAACCCTGGGTGCTCTGGGTCCTCATCCTCTTCGAACAGAGGAACAACAGGGACCGGTGCCGGCGTCGTATCGACGTCGACAATCACCAGAGGTGACTCGGCCTGGCATCGGACCGGCGTCGACTCGCCCTCCACTGAGGCCTCCGGGGAGGAAGGATGTCGACAAGGAGTCGAGCTCCGTGCTGCAGCCGCATCCGGCGTCGGCGCAGGGAGCCCCAAAGGGCTATGCGGAGATGGGGCAGAAGGGCTCGATGTCTGACTGGGATGCCCCTCCGGGCCGTGTCCCGACATCGCAGCGACTCCGGAACCGGAGTCGAGACACTCGGCCGGCGCCGAGGGGCGAACCCGCCGGCGAAGACCCGACCTGAGTCCCTACCCCCTCTGTGGGGCCCGAGGGAGCGCCAGGGAGAGGGGGTGACCCAAAGATGGATTGAAGAGCCTTGGAATAGGCTTCCATCTGGGCCCGAGTCGCCCCAACACCCGGAAAGGGTGGGTATAATGGGGCCGACTCCTGGGCGCCCGCGCCCGGTAAGGACCGGGAGCAGAGGCCCCGTCGTCACGTTTATGTGAGGTCGACCACCTCCGTGACTTGTGCTTGTGCTTATCTGCGTCAGGCGAACGACGTCCGCGGGAACGACTCCGTGACCGGACCCAAACAGGAGCCCCAGCTCGAGATGGAGATCGGCGGCGTGAAGACGCTGAGTGGGACATCCGGGCGGTCAACAACTTCATCCGGCGCTCCCGCAGGGACTTCGGCTTCATCTGCCGGCAGGCGTCGCACTCCTCAGAGTCGTGGTGCTCTCCTAGGCACCACATACAGATCGCGTGCGGATCCGTCGCTGACATCTGCCGCGTACAGGTCTCACACGCCTTGAAACCCGAAGGCATCGCACACTGTTCCCGGACGCCGAAGGCGCTGAGAAGGCCTGAAACAACAGGCCAGAGGAACCGCTTACTCCTGGATCCGTGTTGGGACGCGGAAAAGAAGGAAACTGACGTCAGCGCGCTGGGAGGGACTTATATGGCTCCGCTGACGTCATGTCCGTGGACGACGTCAGGGCGGAGCCATCCGGCGCCGCCCCCCAGCACGCAGAGGTGCTGCTGCAAAAAATTCTCTGGATCCAGTCTGACACCTGGGGATATTCTAAGTTAAGGAATCTGCGGCTAGATGTCTCTATCAGATGATGCCGACGACGTCACACAGAACCGAATGGAGCCACCCAACGTCCCGTGCAAGGGGTATTGGTCAGCAAAAGTTTTTCAGATCCAGCCTGAAGCCTGGGAAATTCAAAGGTAAGGAATCTGCAGCTAGAAGTCTCTATCAGATATGTGTTTTATGAGTGAATTGTTTTTATGTGTTTTAAAATGTGCTTTTATAGTCTTACATTGGACCGAATAAAGATCGTTGATGATTATGATGACGACACAAGGAAGGAAGAACAATGTAAATCAGGAGACGCAATCCAGACTGGCTTCCCTGGCGTTCCTTCTTGACATTCATTTCCATTGGTTAACTGACACCAGTGTTTCCGTGGTTACTCTCAGAGCCACCTTTTCCACTTCATCATCATCTCCCCTCTTCCTAGTCATCACATTCCACGCCTCCCCTTTTTGTTCATGAAACTTCTCTCACCAAAACTTCGCACACACAGCACTTCCAACAAATTCTTTAGCCTTCCATGACTCAGTTGTACCACCTCTTGATCCACATACAGGATGCAAAAACATGTAAAAATGTTGGGGTCACTCTTCTTCATGAGTTTGGAAGACTTCACCACACTATCCTACAACCAGATGGTAAACATCCCTCTCCACTTTCTGGGGCTATGCCTCTTTGCTTTTCTCCACACAGCTGAATCTGTCCCCATCCGATCTAGACACAATTCTGCCCTCTGTATACAACAATGTACGAAACTAAATGCGAAAATGCCATGCATGAAAACCATGTGGAGTGATACACTCGGTATAAACCTATTATGACTCCTTTCAAATCACACCCTTTGCACAAAGCTACTCAAGTTCCTGCTTCATCATCGTATCCTATTTCTCAATTTTCCGATTACTACAAGGAAAATGCATAGAGGACTGATGTGCCCTGAGTCCAGTAGCACACTACTGCTGCTTGCTATTTCCTTGTGGTAAAAGTGAGGCCTGGGTGGTTCCAGGAGGGAACACCAGGTGGGGAGCCTAGACTGTACTGGTAGGCCGTCCGTTGAGGGAGATCTCCTACTGACAGGAGAACCTGGAGCCTCTGTAAACAGAGCTCCAGTGGTTCTGGTGTCTGGCAGTACCGCTCCAGTTGGGAGGGTGCATGAGTCCAGAGAAAAGGGTGAGGGGGGCGCTGTCCCCAGTGGAAGGACCAGTGGGTCAGGGGTTGCCCGCTCTGAGGTCAGAGCACCCCAGGACTGACCCTGGTGAGGCCACTTCTGGCCTGGGGGGTCTTCATGCTCTGTCAGGTGGACAGGAGGCTGGAGACCTGCACCAGGCAGACTCTCGCACGACTCATGAGGAGTGTGTTTCACTGTGGGAGGGTTGGTGTACTCCCCCGGAAGTCCTGGGTCGCCAGGCACAGGTTCAACCTAAGGGTACAGTCCCTGGGTTGAAGGACCAGGTTCAGGGTGTCCCCCTGACCTGGAGGAAGGGGCGACTGCTAACAGTGCCCCTACCAGTTTGTCTTTTGGGGGTACCGCTCCAGGTGGGAGGGTACAGAACCCCAGGGAGGAGGACCGGGTGTGGGGGAGGCCACCCCAGTCCCCTGTCCAGCCTAAGGGTACAGACCCTAAGCCGGAATCCCAGTTGCAGGATAGAACCCCTGAACTGGTGGGCAAATTATGCAGGACACCTGCCACAGGTGCCCTGACAATTCTGGAAGGAGGTACCGCTCCAGGTGGGAGGGTACAGAGCCCCAGGGAGGAGGACAGGGTTTGGGGGAGGCCACCCCAGTCTCCTGTCCAGCTGCCGGGTACAGGCCCGGGGTTGGTGGGTCAGTGTCAGGATGTCATACCTGACAGGAGGGAGAGTGGACCAAGGGTGCCAGGCACCTGGGGCTACCGCCCCCCACTCTCTGACGCCACAGAGGTTAGAGAGCCCTGAGAGGCATAAGGCCTGGGTCTCCCCACTGACAACTGTCGGTATCCACTGTGGCTTACTGTCCTGGTGGACAGCGTTGCCCCTGAGAGGAGGACAGGAGTGACACCCCGGTTGTGGACTGGGCCACACCACTGTGTTGGCCATGTGGGCACTGTCAGCCTGTTGGGACACATCTGTGATCAAAGTAAGTTTAGGCGCTGCACAGATGGGGTTCACAGGTGAAGAGAAGGGTACCCCATGGGTCAGCTTAGTGGGCCCTGAGAGTATGGATAGAGGGATCCGACTGGGTTTGGAAAGGCGTAGAACCAGAACGTGCCCCCGCTGTTGTGGGCCAGGTCTATGTTCTATCGCCCCAAGCAGGGAAGTCCATCAAGGGATTGATTAGTCTACCCTGGCATTAGGCTGGGAGGGGGTTGTGTTAGACTTGGCTTTTTCAGCGGGTTTACCCCCAGACTTTTTGCTTTTTGGCCTCCTGTTTTTGACCCTGTGTGTGTTGGTTTTAGGACTCTGGGCACTTTACCACTGCTAATCAGTGCTAAAGTGCATATGCTCTCTGTGTAAAGTGTGTTATGGATTGGTGTTTCCATGATTGGCCTATTTGATCTATGTGTCAGTCCCTTGTAAAGTGCACTGAGAGTGCCAGGGCCTATAGATCAAATGCTGTTGTTGGGCTGCAGCACTGGATTGTGCCACCCACGCAAACAGCCCGTAAAGTGTAACTCTGGCCTGCCATTGCAGAGCCTGTGTGCAGCCTGGGGCTGCCATGTCGACTTGGCAAGTGCACACACTTGCAAGTTCCTAAACCTTCCCTTTTCTTCATGTTAGTCACCCCTAAGGTAGGCCCAAGGTACCCCTGTGGGCAGGGTGCATTGTATGTGAAAGGTAGGACATGCCCTGGTGTGTGTGGCATGTCCTGATAGTGAATTACAGCCTATTTCGTTTTTCACTATTGCAAGGCTACCTGTTCCCCATAGGCCAGAATGGGCAGTTTTGATTATTACAGCTTATAATCCTAACTGACCCAGGGAACATGGTAGAAATTCGAGTTTAGTCTGCCTGGACTCAGAATGATAAACTGCATCTTTTAGTGAAGTTGGTTTTAACATTCTGTGTTTGAAAATACCACTTTTAGAAAGTGGGTATTTTCTTGTCTAACTATCCAAGCCTGCCTCTGCTAGGTTGTGTATTCCTTGTCTGGAGTGTGAGTGACAGGGGCTGGGGGATACCAGGAGACAGGGTGAGTCAGCACAGGGCTGAATAGCAAGATCTACATGTAGATGGGTGGGAGGAGTTGCACCTGGGACCTGAATAGGGCTGGGCCTTCCCTCCACAATGCTGGCTCCACCTCCTGTGGTGCGTCTGATGTCCCTGGCCTGCACTGTGAAAGGAAAGAAGGAGTCTTGTCAACAAAGTGCTCCAGGACTGACCAGAACTGGTTTGGAGTAGGCAAAGGCCTCTCTGCCTTCAGAGAACAAAGAGAAATTGAGGATAAAAAGGGGGACCCAAACTCCAGAACTTTAGATTACTTCTGAACTAAGGAACCTGCCAGGAAGAAGGACCGGGAAACATGGAGGAGGAGTACTGCCCCAATGCTGCATGTTGTGGGGTTGGCCTGCAGTGGTTGTTTCTGTCTTGAGTAGGGAAAGGACTGGACTGTGCTTTCATCATCCTGCTGTTAGAGTTTTCTCCAAGGGCTTGAAGTAGAGCTTGCCTCCTGTTGGAAGTCTCAGGGTTAGAAAAGACTTCAAGAGAACTCTTTTGGATCAAGAAGACTGCCAAGAAGAAGAGCTGGAGAAGCTGTGAGGAGGAACTACCACTTTGCTGTGTGCTTTGCTGTGTTGGCCTGCAGTGGCTGCTTCTGTCTTGGGCAGTGAAAGGACTGGAACTGAACTTTCTACAATCTACTTTGTGAGTGTCTCCAAGGGCTTGAGGTAGAGCTTGCCCCCTGTTCAAGAAGTCTCAGGAACAGCAAAGACTTCAAGTTCTTCTGCCCTCAGCACTGGGGACTGTGTGTTTTGTGCTGCAACAGAAGAAAAGCAACTCGACGACGTCGACGACGCCGCTGCCGACTCCGTGTCCCGACGGCACCGCAGAGGGCACCGCCGCAACGCGACCCTGGTCTCACCGACGACGCCTGCTGACGCCGCCACCGAGCCGCTGCTCGCACCGCGACCTGTGGGCACCGCACTCCGCACCGCCTCGCTTCACGACGCCGCCGTGGCCTTCCCGACGCCGCCGCTCCACGCCGGACTCGACGCCGCTGCTTGCACCGTGGTTCGGGGGCACCGCTCGTAAGTTACACGACGCACCCCCCTCATCCCGCAACGCAGCCTTGGCCCACCGACGCCGGTGCCATCGACTCCAGTTCGTCAGCCGACGACAGCGCTGCAGCTACGACGACGCCGCTGCTGCACCGTGACCTGCCAGCACCACGACGAGTACCGCCTTCATCTCACACCGCGACCCTGGTCTCACCGACGACGCCATCCGACGCCGCCACCGAGCCCCTGCTTGCACCGCGACTTGAGGGCACCGCACGCCGCACCGCTGCACTTCACACCGCAGCACCCGACGCCGGCCGACGCCAGCGCTCCTGACTTCAACCGAGAGGAGATCGATCTGCAACGCGTGTGACTTCGAGGGCCCCGACGACGCCCGCACCGACCTCCGGAACCGACGCCTGCGGACGCCGTGTTTTCGGAAGCTCACCGCGAGGTCATCGACGCCCTGCATTTCTGAAAGGTACTGTTTGCGGGTCTTCCCGACACCGTAGTTGACCTGCGACTCCGCGGTCAGCCAGAACTGTTTGGATTTGTTTGTTCACGACGCCGTGATAGCCCTGGACGGAGCTATCGACATCAAGGAACTGTTTTTAAAGACATTTTGAGAAGTAACTATTTCTGAAGTACTGTACAGTGGATTTTTATCGTATTTGGTCTTGTTTAAAGTATATAAAAATATTGGATATTTTTCTAAACTGGTGTGGTGTCCGTTTGTAGTGCTTACATTGTATTACTGTTGGTTTTGTGCAAATGCTTTACGCACTGCCTCTAGAATAAGCCTGACTGCTCGTGCCAAGCTACCAAGGGGTTGAGCAGGGGTTATTTTAGGAGTGTAACTCCCTTATCCTGACTAGGAAGAAGGGTCCCTACTTGGACAAAGGTTGCAAGCCCTTGCCAACTAGAGATCCCATTTCTAACATTGGTTGTCAGCGGTGAGGATAGGACTTGTGTTTGCACTTGACTTACAGTGATTGGTGTGCACTACTACCATATCGCAGACCATTACGTACCACTTACAGGTTCTTTTTGGCCTATTTTTGATCTTGCCAGTTTGAACTTGCTACTTCAACATGCCTGAATCAAGAGCATCATCTGCTGCATCCTGGGAAATTGCCTTTGAGGAGGATAGGTTGGAATCCTACAACAGGAAGGAGTTGAAAGTGATTTGTAAAAACCTGAAAGTCCAAATCAGAGGCCTCACTAGGAAGGAGGAGCTACAAAAGGCGCCGAGGGCCTGGGTAGCAGCCAGACATGCCAGTGGGCAGCCTGGTGATCTCAGTGGAGAGGCGGAGGAGCCTATTCCTAGGATGGATGTGCTTTTGGGAGGGGGGGGACCCTCCAGGCCAGGCAGCAGTGGCTTGTCCCCAGAGGAGCTGCAGGACAGGCGGGAAGCAAGGAAGTTCGAATTAGAGAAACTCAGGATGGAAAGTGAGAGGGAAGACAAAAGAATAGCCATGGAGGAAAGGAGGATGATCTTGGATCATGAGCTTAAAATGAGGGAGCTGGAGCTGGATTGGGAAGCCGGTAGGGCTTTGTCCAGCCCAGATGGTGGCAGCAAAAATGCAGTGTCTAGTACTGAGGATGAGGTACACACACACACAGATTTGGGGCCCTACTACAAGGAGGGGGTCGACATACACCAGGGGGTTCAGGATTGTGAGGTTACTCCAGTGGTACGCAGTATCCCTGAGGTGGATTTGGGAGCTGACACAGGGGATCATTTTCCTGGTAGTGGGAGGGACACTCTACTGACTCTAAATGAGAGGTGCAGGGAGAGGGGTTCCCCCATGATAGAAGCCCTGGTAAGTGAGTATGAAGACCAGCCAGAAGAGTATGGGTTGAGAGACAGCAACAGTCAGACACTGTCTCACCAGTCTTGTGAGAATGATGTGGGGTACTTTTCTGAGGCACTGGATGGTTGGGTGAAGGGTAGTTTGGTTAACACCTGTGTGGGGCTGTGTGATTCAATTGTTGGAGAGCATATTTTAAGTCCCTGTTTTCCAGAGCTATGCCAACACCCAGTGGAGTGTGAGTTCTCTGACCCCAGGGAGCTTGCACTGGAGACAGACCTTTTGGTGGATTCCAGAGGGTCTGGAGAAGCATCTGGGGGTGATCCTGGAGGAAGTGGCTTAGGTATTTCCCAACCAAGAGTGGTGGGAAAGGTTTGTGATAGCCCAGATAGGTCCCGGTGTCATGGGAAGGGTGTAGGGACTCACGTCCTGTCTCTGCGGAGAAGGAGTGAGAATGGGCTGCGGCCCAAGGTGCCCAAAACCCGGTCCCGGAGCCTGGGTGGTTCCAGGAGGGAACACCAGGTGGGGAGCCTAGACTGTACTGGTAGGCCGTCCGTTGAGGGAGATCTCCTACTGACAGGAGAACCTGGAGCCTCTGTAAACAGAGCTCCAGTGGTTCTGGTGTCTGGCAGTACCGCTCCAGTTGGGAGGGTGCATGAGTCCAGAGAAAAGGGTGAGGGGGCGCTGTCCCCAGTGGAAGGACCAGTGGGTCAGGGGTTGCCCGCTCTGAGGTCAGAGCACCCCAGGACTGACCCTGGTGAGGCCACTTCTGGCCTGGGGGGTCTTCATGCTCTGTCAGGTGGACAGGAGGCTGGAGACCTGCACCAGGCAGACTCTCGCACGACTCATGAGGAGTGTGTTTCCCTGTGGGAGGGTTGGTGTACTCCCCCGGAAGTCCTGGGTTGCCAGGCACAGGTTCAACCTAAGGGTACAGACCCTGGGTTGAAGGACCAGGTTCAGGGTGTCCCCCCTGACCTGGAGGAAGGGGCGACTGCTAACAGTGCCCCTACCAGTTTGTCTTTTGGGGGTACCGCTCCAGGTGGGAGGGTACAGAACCCCAGGGAGGAGGACCGGGTGTGGGGGAGGCCACCCCAGTCCCCTGTCCAGCCTAAGGGTACAGACCCTAAGCCGGAATCCCAGTTGCAGGATAGAACCCCTGAACTGGTGGGCAAATTGTGCAGGACACCTGCCACAGGTGCCCTGACAATTCTGGAAGGAGGTACCGCTCCAGGTGGGAGGGTACAGAGCCCCAGGGAGGAGGACAGGGTTTGGGGAGGCCACCCCAGTCTCCTGTCCAGCTGCCGGGTACAGGCCCGGGGTTGGTGGGTCAGTGTCAGGATGTCATACCTGACAGGAGGGAGAGTGGACCAAGGGTGCCAGGCACCTGGGGCTACCGCCCCCCACTCTCTGACGCCACAGAGGTTAGAGAGCCCTGAGAGGCATAAGGCCTGGGTCTCCCCACTGACAACTGTCGGTATCCACTGTGGCTTACTGTCCTGGTGGACAGCGTTGCCCCTGAGAGGAGGACAGGAGTCACACCCCGGGGGTGGACTGGGCCACACCACTGTGTTGGCCATGTGGGCACTGTCAGCCTGTTGGGACACATCTGTGAGCAAAGTAAGTTTAGGCGCTGCACAGATGGGGTTCACAGGTGAAGAGAAGGGTACCCCATGGGTCAGCTTAGTGGGCCCTGAGAGTATGGATAGAGGGATCCGACTGAGTTTGGAAAGGCGTAGAACCAGAACGTGCCCCCGCTGTTGTGGGCCAGGTCTATGTTCTATCGCCCCAAGCAGGGAAGTCCATCAAGGGATTGATTAGTCTACCCTGGCATTAGGCTGGGAGGGGGTTGTGTTAGACTTGGCTTTTTCAGCGGGTTTACCCCCAGACTTTTGCTTTTTGGCCTCCTGTTTTTGACCCTGTGTGTGTTGGTTTTAGGACTCTGGGCACTTTACCACTGCTAATCAGTGCTAAAGTGCATATGCTCTCTGTGTAAAGTGTGTTATGGATTGGTGTTTCCATGATTGGCCTATTTGATCTATGTGTCAGTCCCTTGTAAAGTGCACTGAGAGTGCCAGGGCCTATAGATCAAATGCTGTTGGTGGGCTGCAGCACTGGATTGTGCCACCCACGCAAACAGCCCGTAAAGTGTAACTCTGGCCTGCCATTGCAGAGCCTGTGTGCAGCCTGGGGCTGCCATGTCGACTTGGCAAGTGCACACACTTGCAAGTTCCTAAACCTTCCCTTTTCTTCATGTTAGTCACCCTAAGGTAGGCCCAAGGTACCCCTGTGGGCAGGGTGCATTGTATGTGAAAGGTAGGACATGCCCTGGTGTGTGTGGCATGTCCTGATAGTGAATTACAGCCTATTTCGTTTTTCACTATTGCAAGGCTACCTGTTCCCCATAGGCCAGAATGGGCAGTTTTGATTATTACAGCTTATAATCCTAACTGACCCAGGGAACATGGTAGAAATTCGAGTTTAGTCTGCCTGGACTCAGAATGATAAACTGCATCTTTTAGTGAAGTTGGTTTTAACATTCTGTGTTTGAAAATACCACTTTTAGAAAGTGGGTATTTTCTTGTCTAACTATCCAAGCCTGCCTCTGCTAGGTTGTGTATTCCTTGTCTGGAGTGTGAGTGACAGGGGCTGGGGGATACCAGGAGACAGGGTGAGTCAGCACAGGGCTGAATAGCAAGATCTACATGTAGATGGGTGGGAGGAGTTGCACCTGGGACCTGAATAGGGCTGGGCCTTCCCTCCACAATGCTGGCTCCACCTCCTGTGGTGCGTCTGATGTCCCTGGCCTGCACTGTGAAAGGAAAGAAGGAGTCTTGTCAACAAAGTGCTCCAGGACTGACCAGAACTGGTTTGGAGTAGGCAAAGGCCTCTCTGCCTTCAGAGAACAAAGAGAAATTGAGGATAAAAAGGGGGACCCAAACTCCAGAACTTTAGATTACTTCTGAACTAAGGAACCTGCCAGGAAGAAGGACCGGGAAACATGGAGGAGGAGTACTGCCCCAATGCTGCATGTTGTGGGGTTGGCCTGCAGTGGTTGTTTCTGTCTTGAGTAGGGAAAGGACTGGACTGTGCTTTCATCATCCTGCTGTTAGAGTTTTCTCCAAGGCCTTGAAGTAGAGCTTGCCTCCTGTTGGAAGTCTCAGGGTTAGAAAAGACTTCAAGAGAACTCTTTTGGATCAAGAAGACTGCCAAGAAGAAGAGCTGGAGAAGCTGTGAGGAGGAACTACCACTTTGCTGTGTGCTTTGCTGTGTTGGCCTGCAGTGGCTGCTTCTGTCTTGGGCAGTGAAAGGACTGGAACTGAACTTTCTGCAATCTACTTTGTGAGTGTCTCCAAGGGCTTGAGGTAGAGCTTGCCCCCTGTTCAAGAAGTCTCAGGAACAGCAAAGACTTCAAGTTCTTCTGCCCTCAGCACTGGGGACTGTGTGTTTTGTGCTGCAACAGAAGAAAAGCAACTCGACGACGTCGACGACGCTGCTGCCGACTCCGTGTCCCGACGGCACCACAGAGGGCACCGCCGCAACGCGACCCTGGTCTCACCGACGACGCCTGCTGACGCCGCCACCGAGCCGCTGCTTGCACCGCGACCTGTGGGCACCGCACTCCGCACCGCCTCGCTTCACGACGACGCCGTGGCCTTCCCGACGACGACGCTCCATGCCGGACTCGACGCCGCTGCTTGCACCGTGGTTCGGGGGCACCGCTCATAAGTTACACGACGCACCGCCCTCATCCCGCACCGCAGCCTTGGCCCACCGACGCCGGTGCCATCGACTCCAGTTCGTCAGCCGACGACAGCGCTGCAGCTACGACAACGCCGCTGCTGCACCGTGACCTGCCAGCACCGCGACGAGCACTGCCTTCATCTCACACCGCGACCCTGGTCTCACCGACGACGCCATCCGACGCCGCCACCGAGCCGCTGCTCGCACCGCGACCTGAGGGCACCGCACGCCGCACTTCACACCGCAGCACCTGACGCCGGCCGACGCCAGCGCTCCTGACTTCAACCGAGAGGAGATCGATCTGCAACGCGTGTGACTTCGAGGGCCCCGACGACGCCCGCACCGACCTCTGGAACCGACGCCTGCGGACGCCGTTTTTTCGGAAGCTCACCGCGAGGTCATCGACGCCCTGCATTTCTGAAAGGTACTGTTTGCGGGTCTTCCCGACACCGTAGTTGACCCGCGACGCCGCGGTCAGCCAGAACTGTTTGGATTTGTTTGTTCACGACGCCGTGATAGCCCTGGACGGAGCTATCGACATCAAGGAACTGTTTTTAAAGACATTTTGAGAAGTAACTATTTCTGAAGTACTGTACAGTGGATTTTTATCGTATTTGGTCTTGTTTAAAGTATATAAAAATATTGGATATTTTTCTAAACTGGTGTGGTGTCCGTTTGTAGTGCTTACATTGTATTACTGTTGGTTTTGTGCAAATGCTTTACGCACTGCCTCTAGAATAAGCCTGACTGCTCGTGCCAAGCTACCAAGGGGTGAGCAGGGGTTATTTTAGGAGTGTAACTCCCTTACCCTGACTAGGAAGAAGGGTCCCTACTTGGACAAAGGTGCAAGCCCTTGCCAACTAGAGATCCCATTTCTAACAGTAGTTTAGGTTAGCTTCATGGGCATACATAGCTCTCCATTGTCTTCCCACCCTTCATGTTTCAAACTTTAATGAGCCAAGTCCAAGAGTGAAGTCGGAATTGTGCTTTGGCCTCATTTAATGCAGCAAGTACAAGTCTTTAATGGTAGTATAGTACTGAGAAAGTGGGTAAGAGTTTGATTAAATATCGTGGAAATGTGGTTGACATTACAAGAACTGTTGTTTGAAAGGCTGGACAGAGAGGAGGCCGAGGTGGCACCATCAGCCTCAGAGAGGAAATATGACTTCCACCATCTTTCAAGGACTTTCAGTTTTAGAATTTGTGGGCTGTCTCTGCGTGGACACTAAGAGCATAAAAGGAACACCCAGTTGATCTGGTTTTGTACTGCAAAATACACTCTATGGCCTAATTGTTTCTAAATTGTATTGAGGGTGCAAATTCCTACCGCTCACAAACCTTCTCTAGAGAAAGTATGGCTCACTTTCAAAGCAAATACAATGTGGTGCAAGGGTGGAATGGAAAAAACATTCGGGGATGATTTGGGTTCCCAGCCAGGAGAAAGCATGAAAGAATGCTCAAAAAGTATTTGAACCCACTGAATATTATATTGCAGGAGTAATTTGGCCACACAAATAGCTGCATATAACATTATTGCAATTTTGAGTTTTTTGAGAAAATGCATCAGCTTTTAGTTCCTTTGTATAGTATCAAAACTTGTAATACGTTGAGAATCTCAGGGCCCACTATGTTACAGAGAATGAAGCCTGCCTTGTCTACTGTCAAGAATGGAAGCCAAAAACTGTTAGAAAATAATGTGAAGTGTGAAAGCAGGGCATAAGTAAAGAAAACACGCATTGGGAAAGCCAAAATGTATCACCTTTCTGACCTATTGGCTTCTGTCAAAATAAATAAATAAAAAGGAAAAAAGGCTCAATGACACATGCGTATGTGGGGGTGGGGAGGAAGAAAAAAATAAAAAATAAAAGCACTTACCTGAATACCGCCGTCCGCCGCCTCTCCTCCGTAGCTGGAAGCACACAGCCTCCCAGAATCCCCTAGCCAATCACGACGCTGCCTTACAGCAGCTTTGTCATTGGTCTGAGCGCTGTGGTTCGGCGCTCAGAAAGGGACTGGAAGGCTGTGCATGTTATCCACCCAGGCTGTACAATACACCCTGTGGAGAACATGCACAGTGCACATGACGGTTTGGCCGGCCCAAGACAGCTGGCCAAACCGTCATGCGCGCTTAAGGTGCAGCCACCACTCCTCCTCCCTCGACGTCACTGGAGCCCGGCCCCGCCCTAACCTCCTAACCTGGCTTCAACTGCAAGCTCAATACAAAAAATAAAATGATAATAACGGAACGTTATTATCATTTACATTTTTTTCCATTGAGCTTGCAGTTAAAGCAGTGGGGCGACGATGCTCTGCCTTAGCAGAGGAGCCACCGCTGGGTGTGGGGCAAGAAGCAAGTGTAACGCTAGAGTCTGGGCCTTTGGGAGGCCATGAAAAAAAAAGAACAAGCATTGGCATAGCCAATAGGTCTCGCTTTTGGGACCTTATAAGTATTTAGTTATGCAGCACAATATCCTTGGTGCAACAACATCAACTGTTGCATGGCTAAACACTTATAAGGTCCAGAAGGCGAGACCTATTGGCTATGCCAATGCTTGTTTTTTCTTGGGGCAGAACCGAGGAAGGAATGGAAGGCAGTGGAGAGGTGCTTCCTGCACCGAATGGCAGGAGAAGGTAAGGGAACCCCTAAGCTTTCCTCCAGTAATCCCTGTAACTCCAAATCTATTACTTATTTGCATTACACTTGGCCCATGTATGGAAGATAAAAGGGCCCGAAGTGCCAAAATAGATATTAGCAAAGTTGTTTGTTTGTACCGACATGAATCAAAGTCACACAAGTTAGTGAGGATGCTACTTGAGTGTAACTTGTAATAGTTTTTGAGGGGAATTGATCACTTATGTTTTAAGTTAAAAGGTAAGTGACTGTGACTGCCTTCGTAACCACGGAAGAAACAAGCGCTACATGCTGGAATGTGAAAGAGACAGCCTGTTTAAGTGTGGCAGGAGGCTTGTTTTTTATTTATTAAATAAGCCAAATAACAGCGCACAGTCTTTTCAGAGCGGGGGCAATAAGGCGAGGGGTGACAGGACTGCTCGCAATAACCAACGACCACGGCTGTGCACCCACTGCAAATATAGTTTTTAAGAACGCATTTTACCACATTTCCTTCACACACAAGTAACATTTTTATTCACGTTCTGCTGCCGTTTCTTAGAACTTCCGACTTCAGCAGATAATGGAACCAAGGCAGATGTAGACGAGGGAATGTGCCGAGGATCACACAGTTTTCTTTTTTAAACTGGAATGCGAGCGTAGGTTTCCGGTTGTGTTGAAAGTCAACCTTCAGCAGCCCGCACAGTCGGCAGAGGAGTCAGGGAATGACAGACACCGGGGGTTACGCTTTCATTCATGCCCTCTCATCGCACCGGTTTGTTTTGAGAGCAAAGAGAAGCAATGTATCTATCTGTAACATGGCTTCAAACAGGTGCGACCGGTCCGGTGCAGAGATGAATGCGCACACGGATCCGCATCATGGGTTTTGGAATACGTGACGCAGGGCGTGCTCTGCCTGGAGGGATGGTAGTAATGTGTCATGGGTTCCCCACGGGGGTGCATGGCGCTCTGCGGCTGCTAATGCCCGCTGCTACCGTCATGATTTCACCCAGAGCAAAGTGGCGGCATCGCTCCCAGCAACATCGTAAAAGAGAGGAGCGGGGGCGGCGAGCGCGGCAGCCTGCAGAGCTGACCAGACGCTCGTGCGTCATGGCCTTTTGCCTGCGATTACGCGCAGGGCAGACATCTGTTTCCAATTACGATAATTGGAAACAGATGTCGGCCCTGCGCGCGTAACCGCCCGAAAAAGGCCACGACGCACGAGCGTGTGGTCAGCTTCTGAAACCCCTTACTTAAAGTCTCGCCAGAGCAGCGCTTGCGCGCTACTCGAGGCTCGACCTAAAAACCAGGGAGAGTTTGGGGAAAGGAATGGACGAGCTTGGAGGAAGGGAAAAGGGAGCAACACCGAGCATACAGAGGTGGGTGTTTGGGGGAGGCAATACGCGAGGGACAGAACAAGAAAATGTGAACTCTCATGGAGTTCAGAAACAAAAAGAAACAAGCATTGGTAAAGCTAATAGGTCTCACCTATGCAACAGCTATTGTCTTTGCCATTTCATTTTAGCCATGATGTACACCAGCGTGGCTGCTGTTCAGCATGGCTAAAGGTTTGTGGCATAGAGGAGAGTGGCATAGAGTGGAATGGCTTGGAGAGGCATACAGTGGAGTTGCGTGGAGTAGCATAGAGTGTCGTAGATTGGAGTGTCGTAGAATGGAGTGTTGTAAGAGTGGTGTCATAAAGTCGACTGTTGTAGCGTCATAGAATGCAGTAGCTTAGACTGCAGTGGCGTATATGCAATGGTGCAGAGTACAGTGGCGTAGAGTGCAGTGGCATAGAGTGGTGCTGAGTAGAGTGGCTTAGAGTGCAGTGGCGTACAGTACAGCAGAGTGGCGTAGAGTGGAGTGGCATAGAGTGCTGAAGACTGAAGTGGCGTAGAGTGGAGTGGCATAAAGTGCAGTGGAGTAGAGTGGATTGATGCAGAGTAGAGTGGCATAGAGTGCATTTGCGTAGAGTAGAGTGGTGCAGAGTAGTGTGCAGGGGCATAGAGTGCAGTGGTGCAGAGTAAAGTGGTGCAGAGTTCAATGGCGGAGAATGAGGTTTTGCTGAGTGGAGTGTCGTAGAGTGCAGTGGTGTAGTGTAGAGTGGTGAAGAATAGTGGCATAGAGTACAGTGGTACAGAATAGAAAAGAGGGGCATTGAGAACAGTAATGTAGAGTGCAATGGTGTAGAGTGCAGTGGCATACAGTAGGGTGGTGCAGAATAGAGTAGAGTGCGGTGGCATAGAGTGGAGTGGCGCAGCGTTGAGTGGAGTGATGTAGAGTGGCGCATAGTGGCGTAGAGTGCTGTGGCATAAAGTTGATTATTTCAGAGTGAAGTGGTGTGGAATGGAGTCGTTCAGGGTAGATTGGAGTGACGCAGAGTGGAGTGGTACAGAGCAGAGTGCAGTGGCATAGAGTGCACTGTTGCAGAGTAGAGTGGCGTGGAACGGCATAGAGTAGAGTGGTGCAGAGCAGATTGGCATAGAGTGGAGCAGCCTAGACTGGAGTGGCCTAGACTGGAGTGGTGTAGAATGCAGTGGCGAGTGCAGTGGTGCAGAGTGACAGAGTGCATTGGCATAAAGTAGAGTGGTGCACAGTTGAGTAGAGTGGCGTAGAGTGCCGTGGCGGAGTGCAGTGGAGAGGAGCAGAGTACAGTGACACAGAGTGCAGTTGTATAGAGTGGTGCAGAGTAGAGTGCAGTGGCGTGGAGTGGTGCAGAGAAGAGTAGCATAATTTGGAGCATGCATGGTGTGGTAGCGCACTGCCATTACAGACAACACATCTGAACCAAGGCTCCCCCGGCTGGGGCAGCCACTGACGATGCCAGGAGTTCTGGGGCGGGAGGGGGTGGTGGTAGGCACGGCTGCAGGACAGTAGTGCCGTCCTGGGGGCGTGTATGCCTCCTCGTCATCACCAGAAGGACATAGTCCTTCCGGGTGCATGAGGTGTTCTGTTTCTAGAGGGGGTGACGGCGTACGGGCCACTCCTTTAAAAGGGGCTACAAGGCAGGCCTTTTGTTGCTTGCTTCCCGCCTTGGATACCTCATGCTGCCGACCCTCGCCAAACAGAGCACAATCGCCACCGGCCCTCTGGGAGCCGCCCGGGCAGGGAACCTTGTTTTCCAGCCTGACCCACAAGCTCTCTATGCACTGGTGGTGGCTCTGGAGGTTCAGCACACAGCGTGCGACGGCTCGCCTACAACTGGTTTTTTGGTGTTGGGGGGTAGAGGGCACGGGGCCATGGTGGGATGATTTGAATTTTCCGATATTCTTGTGTTTCGTTTGGTGCAAGGAGGGGATACAGCTAAGTGGTAGAGCACTGGGCTGAATATCAAGAGTTTCAAATCCGGGTGTTCCCTTTCAAAATGTTTTCCTTGTAGCAGCAAAGGGCCCGTGTGGCTAGGAAGCTATATTTTGTTATTGTTGACGCAATATGTGCGGTATGTTTTCATGTGGCAAGAAAGGCCTTGAGGGCGAGGGACGTAGTTTACAAGTGTTGGCATCCCAGTGGTTTGGTGATATCATACCGATGTACTTTCATTGGTAATTTGCAGAGATTTACAGCATGTTGATGGATGAACCTTTGAGAGGTGTCTTGACAGGATGTGTTTTACAGTTCTGTTAGAAGTGGTTTGTGTGGGGTATTGTTATCTAGCCAACATGCCTCATGGGTCCAAGAATGGCACCAAATGCCCACATTGGCATGGCTCTTTTGAAGCGCAGGATGGATACAATGGATGAGTTGTTGGCGCTACTGCGCCCACCTGGCCCACAGGGTGGGGCAAGCACCCGTGCCGGAAGCACCGGCAGGGAGGCCTAGTAGGCCAGGGACTCACCCAAGGCCAGCAACTGCACCTGTAAAAAAGCAGCGTCGGAAGCAGGTTACCTGTGGTGAGGGTGGCCTGTGTCTACCGGTTAGCCCTGTCATTGTCCCGGTTGGGAGAGTAGGCTCAGTCGAACCGCAGCAGGGCGCGGCAGCAGTGGGGTGTCTATGGCAAACAATAGCATTGTACAAAGTGGCAATAGTTACATGTCAATTGGGTGACGTCGGGGTGAGCAGAGGTCAGCTTGATATGGTGGCTAATCTAGCCAGTGTGTTACTATGGTTGTCAAAGGTAGGGATGTTATCCACAGCCCAAACAGAGGCGCACTGGCAGGAGTTGCAGGAATAATATGGAGAGGGCCAGGAGGCTGGCAGCTCAGTTAGATGGTACTGGCGTGCAGTGTACCCAGGGTCAGCAAGCTGGGGCCATTCTCACACCCACAGTATCTAGTGGGAGGTCAGCGGTAGCCACACAGGTGGCTGGGGTATCAGCAGTGGCGGGTACGCAGAGTACAGTTGGTGTGGCACAGACGGTGTAGGC
Organism: Calotriton arnoldi; assembly: GCA_963921515.1. Lineage (NCBI taxonomy): Eukaryota > Metazoa > Chordata > Amphibia > Caudata > Salamandridae > Calotriton > Calotriton arnoldi. The sequence goes on along the minus strand of CAWUFW010000757.1, from coordinate 3,182,003 downwards.
AGCAGCTGGGGTGCCGCACACCCCCTAATAACTCTATGCCATGAGGTACGGTTGCGCCTCTACTAAGAATGTGTTTGGGCGATGTGCGTTCAGACCATGGACAATTGGGCAGGCACGCATCAGCTGAAGTGAAAGAAAACACATGGAAAGGAAGTTACATGGAAATACGTGAGCTACTATTTTCGGATACTCCCGAAAGGGAGGAGAGTAAGCGGTGCAAGGAATATGCACGTTCAAGTGACTGCGCATATTGGCCATAAAAGGTGGTGGAAGAAATGTTGATAAATTGGGTCAAAGGTTTCACAATTATCCAGCTATCATGGGGGGAAAATTCCCTACACTTGGGACGCAGCTGGCATGCTATCAGAACAGAAAAGTGTGTGCACATGATGAGTTTAGGGGCAAGGCATGGAGAGATTATGATAAAGAATTTAAAAGGATAAAGGCTACCAGACCCACTTTGGCATGGGATCAGCTCGAGGTGAATACGTGGTTGCGATACATGCAGGTACAAAAGTCGGAAGCTGCCGCGGTGCAGCCCTTTCGGGCCGTGTCAGGAGCAACCGCCCACGCAGAGAGAAGGGGGGGGGAAGAGGGGTCATGTTGGGATTCTAATAAGAGGACATGCTCTAGAGACCCAGGGACATGCAAGTTCAAACATGGCTACTCCTTCTACGGCCTCCCATTGCTCCCAGAGTCCAAATGTCTCCAAAATTCAAAAGACAGGGGTCCTATGAAGGATTAGTGAACAGCCACTTTGGGATAAGGCCCCCTTCCAAGTTAATTGGCAAGCAATGGTGACATGGTTGAATTCTTCCAACAACACAACAGCGGCACAGGCGCTTTATGATGGTTTTAGGAATGGTTTCAGCATCCCTGCAGAAGACTGTGCAGGTGTTTCATTTTGTAAGAATCAGCAATCATTGCAGGTGAATCTTAATGTCACCAGATAGAAAATTCTGAAAGAAAGAAGCTTGGGGCTGATAGCAGGTTCATTCAACTCCATCCCGTAGGAGAATTTTGTTTGTTCCCCTTTAGGGGTGGTTCTGAAAAAAGATCTAGGGGAGTATCATTTGATCCATAATTTCTCAGCACCTAAACGACAGTCGGTCAATGAGGCCGTTGATGGGGCATTGTGCTCTGTCAAGTATCCCTCACTGGACCAGGCTATTAGAATTAGAATGATTCAGGAGCTGAGGCCTGGGGCTTTACTGGCAAAAGCAGATACAGAATCAGCATTTAGGCTGCTACCAGTTCATCCTGAGGATTTTCATTTGCTAGGTTTTCAATTTGAGGGCTCCTTCTACTTCGACAAATGCATGCCCATGGGTTTCTCGGTCTCCTGCGCCTACTTTGAAAGGTTTAGAACTTTTTACAGTGGGTTTTTCGGTAGAAGACATGGCACGCGTGGGTATTTTATTACTTGGACGATTTCCTGTTCTTGAGTCCCCCGGGCGCAGCATGGTGTGGTGAGGCTTATGCGAATTTTCAAGAACCAATGGAGGTATTTGGGGTTCTGCAGGCGCAGGCCAAGACATGTGGCCCAGTCACAACAATTTAATTTCTCGGAATAGAGTTAGATTCCAGGGCAGGTGTTTCTAGGCTACGTCAGGACAAGGTCAACATTTTCACAAGAGCATTAAAAGTGTGCCTGGTGGTCAGGAAGGTGACTTTGCATCAGCTACAGGTTGTGATGGGTCAGCTGAGTTTTGCATTGCATATTATACCCATGGGACGCCCTTTCTCCAGGTCAATTGCTCAGGCCATGTTCAGCCTGAAGCAGAAACACGTTCACACCAGGTTGTCACGCGAGCTGAGGCAGGTCATGAGGATTTGGGAGGCATTTTTGAAGGATTTCAATGGATCTGTAGCTTGGCCAAGCCCCACAAAGACCAACAGAGAGCTGGGTTTGTTTATTAGCTTGGCAGGCACTGTAGGTTTTGGTGCTATACTGAGCGCCTCTCGGTGTGCTAAAAGATGGCCAGTTGATTGGGTGCAATATGGGCTGGTAGCAAATGTAGGTTTCTTAAAGCGTATTCCCATTCTGGTTGCCCTCATAATGTGGCCTAATCAGTTTCGCAACCAGTCTGTTATATTCTGATCAGACAACATGACGGGAGTGGAATGCATTAATCAACAAGCAGCAAAGCGTAAGATGATCTTGAGGTTATTGAAAGAAATCATACTGTTATGTTTAAAACTCAATGTCATTTTTAAGTCTAAACAAATACCTGGCATATTGAACAATGCACCAGATGCTCCATCTCGTTTCAAGATGCTAAATTTCAGATACCACCATTAGGAAGCAGCGGAGTTCCCTACACCTTCTCCAGACCAACTTTCCCAGCTTGGTGCCCCCAGTTTACCAGGCCTCGTGGCTGCCAGTTTAGTGCCCAAGACAAGGCATGCCTATGAGGGGGAATCTCACAAATACTGCATATTTCAGGGGAAGGAAGGGGCAGGGGAATTGTTTTCACTGGATTCCAAAATAGTATTTTGGGCATCGTACACTAGGCGGCACACAGCGCCCATCTCTTTTTTCGTCAGAATGGGGGGACACAATGATGGAACTAGGTTATTCATGGTGCAGAGAGTGCTGAGAGGCTGGCAGAGACTGGAGGTGACTAAACCAGATGCTAGGCGCCCCAAAGACCCACAAAAATTAGAAAGGATCATCGCCAGCCTGAGAGAGGTGTGCAAATCACCTGCTGAGGTATGCCTGTTCAAAGCAGCTTTCTGCTTGGCATTTTATGGGGCGTTTAGGATAGGTGGGCTGGTGGCAAGCAATAAAAAGGACAGGCAGGGTGGACTTCAGGTAAGAGATATTGGATGGCCAAATGGCTCTCTGGCCGTGACCCTTACCCACTCAAAGACCAACCGGTTAGGCAGGGGGGTGCATGGCCTGCTTAACAGGGCTCCCAGAAATAAGTTCTGCTCTTAGAAATGGGGTCTCTAGTTGGCAGTGGTTTGTACCCTGTCCAGGTAGGGACCTTCACTCTAGTCAGTATAAGGGAGTCACACAGCTAAGATAACCCTTGATCACCCCTTGGTAGCTTTGAATGAGCAGTTGGCCTTATCTCAGAAGCAATGTGTAAATCATTTGTACATACACACGCAGCAGCACAGTGAAGACACTACTAAATGAGTCAACACCAGTTTAGAACATTAGCCAATATTTATCTGAATAAAACAAGACCAAAATGACAAACATCCAACATACACAAGTAAACATATTACTTTTCAAAGGTTAAGCAAATGTAGTCCATCTATGGATGCGCCACTTTAAGCACAAAGTACCTAGGATGCATCAAAAATAGGCGCGGGGAGGTGAGGTGCCGGAAAAACAAAGCAATGCATCGGTTCCTTACTACGAGGGCAGGTGATGCGTCGCTCTTTACTGCCAGGGGAGGTGATGCTTCGTTCCTTACTGCCAGGGGAGGTGATACCTCGGTTCATTACTGCTGCGCAGGGGAGGTGATGCCTCGGTTCTTTACGATCAGGGAAGGTGATGAGTCGGTTCCTTACTGGAAGGGGAGGTGATGAGTTGATCTTCAGACACATAGCCTCCGTTCCTTACTGCTGGGCAACGTCGATGAAGAGACAACGAAATACGAAAATCCAGACGCGCTGTCGATGCAGCGGGGCCGCAGCAGGCGTTGAGTCGATTTCACAGCTGTGAAGCAGGTGATGCGTCCATTTTTCAGCCCCAAAGCTGGCTGCTTCGGAGTCGGAGCGGGTGCCATGGACGTCGGTGACACAGTGCTAGGGACTCGGGCTTCGGTGATTTTTCAGTCGCACAGCAGGCGCTGCTTCGATTCTTCAGCCGCACAACGGTGATGCCTTGATTTTTTATCCACACTGCGGTGCTGCGTCGAGAAAATGGGACCCGAGAGTCGATGCATAGATTTTCTCACCAGTTTGCACTTCCAAGGGCCCAGGGACTGGGTTTGGCACCACTTGGCAAGTCAGCGCTCTCAGCAGAAGAGCCCAAGCACTGGTAGGTGAAGTCTTTGATGGCCCTCAGACTTCTTAACAGGAGGCAAGCATGCACAAGCCACTGGAGAACCTTGGAAGCAGAATTCAAAAAGTCTACTCTTTTCACTCCCAGGATAGAAGCAGCAAGCAGCAGGCTAGCACAACAAAGCAACAGCCAGAGTGTCAGTCCCTCCTACAGCATCCAGCTCTTTTTTCTGACAGAATGTCCTTTAGTCCAGAAGTGTTCTGATTTTGGGGTGTCAGTGGTCCAATACTTATACCCCTTTCTGCCTTTGAACTAGGCAAACTTCAAAGGAAAGTCTTTGTAGTGCACAAAGCCCTGCCTTTCGCTGACCTGGCTCCAGACATACTTCGGGGGTGGAGACAGCTTTGTGTGAGGACAGGCACAGCACTATTCAGATGACAGTGACAACTCCTCCTACCACTCTAGCTGAGGAAGGCCATCACCCTGGTGATGGCCCATCAGGATATGCAAGGCACACCTCAGATCCCTTTGTGTGACTGTCTAGAGTGAATGCACAAGAGCCCAGCTGTCAGCCAATCCAGACGTGGATTCTACAGACAGGCAGAGGCACAGAATGGTCAAGCAAGAACTTGCCCACTTTCTAAAAGTAGCATTTTCAAAAACACAATTTTAAAAACAACTTCACCAAAAGATATATTTTTAAATTGTGACTTCAGAGACCCCAAACTCCAGATCTCTATCTGCTCCCAATAGGAAATGACACTTAAAAGATATTTCAAGGCAATCCCCATATTGCCCTATGGGAGAGATAGGCCTTGCAATAGTGAAAAAGAAAATTAGCAGTATTTCACTATTAGGACATGTAAAACGCGCTAGTACTTGTCCTAAGTTTCAAATACACTTCACCCTGCCCATGGAGCCTACCTTAGGGGTGAGTTATGTGTAGAAAATGGGAAGGTTTGGGCCTGGCAACTGGGTGCACTTGCCAGGTCAAAAATGGCAGTTCCAAAATGTACACAGACACTGCAGTGGCAGGTCTGAGACATGTCTGCAGGGCTACTCATGTGGGTGGGCACAATCAGTGCTGCAGGCCCACTAGTAGCATTTGATTTACAGGCCCTGGGCACACCCAGTACACTTTACTATGGAGGACCTGCTAGTCAATCAAATATGCCAATCATGGATAAACCAATCACCAATACAATTTACACAGGGAGCACTTGTACTTTAGCACTGGTCAGCAGTGGTAAAGTGCCCAGAGTCCTAATACCAGCAAAAACGAAATGCATCACACAGTCAAAACAGGAAGTCAGAAGCAAAAAGACTGGGGAAATCACGCTAAAAGATGCCAGGTCTAACAGCTGACCACTAGGGAGTTTGGAGGACTACTTGGCACACCACCCCCAAGGGGCTACAGGCACATCGTTAGTACATGAAGACGGGACACCCCTTACTAGATTTGAGCTTGCTAGGGTTGTCAGCTTGCCCCTGACTGGAGCAGATTTGGCACCTGCAGATTACAGGCCTCATTCCTTCTGGTTGGGGCAACAGCGGACATAGTCTTGGGAGGGCAATCAGTCCAGAGGATAGGGAGATGGAAGCCTGACTGCTATAAGAGATATGCTCCATTCATCCTTCTGGTACACTCCTGTCAATGCAGGAGGAAGACATATTAAAGAAGTGCTGAGTCATTCACATGAAAAGAGCAAAGGTCTGGTATGCAGCGGGGGATTACTCATCGGGTGCCAAACATGCTGGATTTCATCTAACCTTCTGCGGGCAAGGAGGTCTCCTTTAGTGGACCTGTGAGCATCACTGGACCCGGAGGTAGTAATAGTACATTTAGGAGGCAACGACCTAGCCGAGCGGAGTTTCAAGGACTTATTTGAGCTAATAGTTTCAGAGGTGGGTTGGCTGACGAGGCCATTCCTGGGAGCCGCAATAGCATGGTCGCACATTGTCCCAAGGATGCAGTGAAGAGCTGGTAAGTCTGTCCGCGCCATCAGTGAGTCTGCAAAACGCTTAAATAAGAAGGTGGCTAAGCTATTGAACACTGCCAGGTTGGTGTCGATACCCGATGGATGCATCCAGGGAGAAAGTTTTTTCCTAAAGAACAGAGTGTATTTGACTTAAGAAGGTAACACAGTGTTTCTTGAGAACTGGCTTGCTTAGCTAACATAACTCACTCTGCATTCGGGGGGAGGGCAGATAGTAGGCGAACTATGCTGCCTGCGACGGGTGAGGTCATGATTGGTGGGAACTCTTCAGATCCCCTTCGACCTCCTTTTAGCAAAACATTGGGTAAAACATCAGCGTGATAGGAACCTCAAAGGGGTGCTGCCAGCAATTCATTAGAAGGTTGCAGTTGCGCGGGCGTTAGGGGTAGTTGCTGATAAGCGGTCCTTACCTGTCAACTCCTGCGCAGGCGCGACATAGCACTGTCCCTTTGGGGGAGAGAAAAAGTTGAGTGCAGGGGATGCGCAAGGTAGGTATACTAGGGGCAGACGGGCCCACTGCACAAGAGCTCCCGGAGGGGGAGCGGAAAGGCGGGATCTACCATATGGAGTCTCCTGCCCTCTGGCCTCGGGGTTAGAAAGCAAGGTGTAAGAATCCTTCTGATGAGCGAATATATTTGAAAACGTAGTTTATTTGTAGCAGCACCACAGTACAGTACAACTGTCAAGTATCTGAGCGAACGGATATCTAATGTTTACAACATTCTATGGTTTCTATGGTAACAACAGAACTTTAAAACCTCTAAGAAACTATGCAGAATGAGATGTAATGAGATGTACACTCGAATTTAAAGCTCCGCCCCCTAGCCTCAACCCAATTCGGACAAAGGGCATCAAAGAGGGTGAAAAGATAAAAAAGACAACAAAGCAGAATGAAATTTGCTTCTTTCTCGATCAGGGGTTTACATTTATTGAATTCAGCTTCCATCTTGTAAACATTATCAGTCCCCTTAATCCAGGAATTAGCCAAAACATGGATCACAAAATGGTGACCTCGGGAGCTCAAAAACTGAAGTAGGTCTTGAGGCTAGTGACCGGCTGAATAATGGAAAAAAAGGAAGGACTATAAATAACTTTTCCTGGTCACTGTAACAGACAGAGGACTGGCTGAATAATGGGAAAAAAGGAAGGACTATAAATAACTATTCCTGGACACTGTAACAGACAGAGGACTGTAATCCAAGACTAATGGAAACATGGATAGTAAAATAAGAATACATGTCCATTCACTGAATCACGGAAAGTAAAATAAGACTACAGGACAGAAGACACTTGATATAACCTCCCTAGACACTAGGAAAAACCATCCTGTAAAGGTAAAAGGGTTAATACAATAACAGGAGGTGGTATTAAAAAAAAACTTTTTTTAAATTACTCTCCCCTTTCGTAACTCATCTGAAAATCTGGGGTCCTGGGCGGTGATCTACTCACTTACTTATTACTCATTAACTTGATTAGTAGTCATCGTATTGATTAGTCTCTCAATACACAGGAGCATTTAGGGTACGGGGCTGCTAACCACGCCCCAGGGAAGAACGTGATCAACATTGAGCGCGACCCAACACCACAAAATTTTCGCAGGTAATCACAACGCCAAAATGGCACAACCACAAATCAGGGCCCTCAACAGATGTTTCTCGAAATCTGGACCCAACTCCATCAAAATACATTACCCACCGAATCTTTCTAAGAATGCAGCAAAACAGTTCAAACACAGACTCTTAAAGGCCAACCCGGAAACTCTAATCGCTGACTCATACTTTTGCCTAAAGAAAAGAGCATTAAAATCAGACCTGATCTTCTTCACACGTTGTACAGCAAGGTGGAGAAAATCGATACACGCAGTACTTAAGGTATCTAAATCCAACAAAATACTGCACGGTCTCAAACTGTCTATTTCACCCTCCCAATCATTCAAGGCAGAAGTGACAATAACAATCTACAAGAACGGCATCCTGCTAGTACAGGCATCGGACCCTGACCTTGAAATCTTTGATCAATGGTTCCCCAAACTAAGAGAACACACAAGAGCTAGCTCATCCCAGTTCATTTCCCAAGATACACAGTCCAGTCAACAACCTCTCAGAACGGAAAACGCTTCAGAACAAGTCCTAAACTCTACTGAAATGATTCAGCCCACACCTCATCGATTTCATTCCAACTAAACCTGCTCCCCAACACAAACGTCCAAAACCCTAATACAACTGTCATCAATCATTTAAACCACCACCTCATGAGGAACGGAAACAATTCTACAATAATAACAAAAACGTTTAAGGATCCAAGTCAAACTCCTGGAGCTCACACTCCAGATGCTACCACAGGGCCACAACACCAGATTGCAACAACAAACACTAGGGAAGAACGGAGAGGCAAGGAGAACCACAAAGATGAGTATGACAGATGTGGAAGAAACATCGATCTTCACCCCTATGGAGCAAAGAATTACACGGACCCACAAATGAATCTGACCACGGGGACACAAGAAACACACACTTCCGTAGACAATAAGCCAGAGACAGACTCGCACACAAAGCCCAGGGCTCACGGAGTTGCGAAGAAGTGATCCCTCCTTACTCGATGACATAGGGAAAAAACACAACTCGATCAGTAGACACAATCTGGCCACCCATTGGAACGCCCAGCTGAACAAGCTGGAAAGAAAAATCAAAAACCTAATAAATGGTGTAAACATAGCTTACTCAAGCATCAAAGAAACCTCACTAGCTTGCCAAGAGATTAAGCGACTCCTAAGGGACACAGCAACCACGATTGCTAACAACCTACCACTTCCAGTATTTAGCTGCACCACCCAACCTTGGCCAACCACTCTTCGACCCATGAGAGCACATAATCAGCTATCCACTAAAGACATTGAAACCCTGCTCCTATACTACAACGACCACGCACCGCCATTCAACACACAAGTCTTCAACATACAGACTGTGGATTTCAAAGAAAGACGAAATCCTCGAGAAAAAAGACAGAACACAAACCATGAGAACCTAATTGAAATCATAAGAGAACTAAATCCCAATCCCCCGTCACATCCAAAACCAACCATCAAATGTATGTTACTAAACTGCAGATCCGCGATCAAACATGCCACAGACATTGCCGAAACCATTGTTCACCATAATTTGGATATTCTTTTCCTGACAGAAACCTGGCTAAATCAATGGTCCGCTCCGATGCTCGACTTACTCGTTCCTCCAAACTACACCATACAACACCTCGACAGACAACATCAACCGGGAGGCAGGATTGCAATCATTCACGAGAACTCTTTTCAAGTCAAAACCTTCCCTGTAGACAATCTCACATCCTGTGAATACATGGGTGCAGAAATCTACACAGCAGAGAAATCACTAGCCAAAGTACACCTCTTTTATCACCCTCCAGGAGACAACCAGCTCTTCATTGAACAGATAATGGAAACAATCACAATATATTCCATGCTACACCCCAATGCGATCTTTCTTGGTGACTTTAACCTTCACTGGAATGACGAGGACGACACACAGGTCTCTACCCTTAAACAATACCTAGTTGATCACAACTTGACCCAGCCTTGCACAAGCCCAACACACAACAAAGGCTCGACGCTCGACCTAATCATATCCAGAGAAGGGGCATTGTCAATAAACTCAATAACACCCATAGACTGGTCGGATCATTACACAATATTATTCCACATCAGTACGAACACACAGACCACCAAAGGGCAACTAACCAAACAAAAATACTGGGTCAGAGACACTAATAACATAGACAAGGCGAAAATGACAGAATTGTGCAAAAAAACCTCATTCCCCCTGCAACAAAATGTGTCCGAATTAACCGAATACTACAACCGAACAGTATCAAATATAATGGAGGCAGTAGCACCTCTAAGACTCAAGAAGTAAAGAATAAAACCTTCCCAGCCGTGGTACTCTCAAAACCTAAATGAGGAAAAGAGAAGTCTTAGACAGGCGGAGCAAAGATGGAGACAGGAACCCTCAACGCTACTTCTAAGCAAACTATGTGAACGACGAAACAACTACAAGAAACACATCTGGGAAGCCAAAGCATCGTACTTCAGAACCCAACTGGACAATGCAAAAAATCGTTCAAAACGACTGTTTGAAATTGTCAACCTATAAACGGGGGTGAACAAGGTTACTAAGCTCAGTAATAACTCAGTGGAAAAATGTGAATCGTTCGCCTCATTTTTCAATTAAAAGATCTTAGAAATCGAAAAGGAAATTGCAACCATCAATCACAGTTCACAAGACAATATAGGCAATGATCACTATCCCATCAATGACCCTAAGTACCAGATGATGGAACAAGGGATGAACCACCCTTACAAGACCAAAAATCAAGCCACATGGAGCGAGTTCAAAACACTAACAGAGGACGAGGTCCTCAAGGTGTTACTATCTATGAAACCAACCTCACATTTCAATGATCCCATCCCCTCCACAACACTAAAGGAACTAAGTCACATCTTCTCACCTATACTAACGGAGATTGTTAACTCATCACTAAAACAAGGCAGCATCCCAGAATGCCTTAAGACTGGTCAAGTGACACCCCTCTTGAAAAAAGTGGGTGCTGACCCTTCAATCCTGGACAACTTTCGGCCAGTGTCAAATATCCCCTTTCTAGCAAAATTGCTGGAAAAATGTGTGCACAATCAATTGAGCCAGCACATTGAACATTTCAATCTACTCAACAAATTTCAATCAGGGTTTAGATCAGGACACAGCACTGAATCGGCCATTGTCCATATAATGGATGACACCCTGAAGATATTAGACAACAACGACTCATGCTTACTCATACTCCTAGACCTCTCATCAGCGTTTGACACGGTCAATCACAACACCCTACTAGACGTACTAAAAAAAAGAATGGGGCTATCCGGGAAAGTGGTTGCTTGGTTTGCTTCCTTCCTACAGAATCGCTCACAACGCATCAAACTTGGCAAGTCACTCTCTGACACCTCACCAATGAAGTGTGGAGTCCCCCAGGAGTCGACCATCTCCCCCACACTCTTTAACCTATATATGGAACCACTAACTGAAATCCTCAACCAATCGAATATTGCATACCACATGTATGCAGACGACACACAACTATACTTAAAGATATCCTCCCCAGACGACGTCATTCAAATAAACAACACTTTAGTCAAAACCCAGTCGTGGCTCTCTCAAAACAACCTCAAGCTGAACTCTCTGAAAACCGAATTCCTTCTTTACTCCCCACAAAACAGCTCCTCACTCATCCAAGATTGGCTTAAGCACCTAGACGCACTCAATTGCAAACCTACCATCATCGACTCCACGAAATCCCTTGAAATAACACTGGACAAGAATCTAAATATGAAAGCTCACATCAGTGCGACCATGCGCAGTGCGACATTTCAACTCAGAACACTGAAGAAATTGAAACCATTTCTACCACCTTCGGACTTCAAACAAGCAGTACAAGCACTGGTGGTCTCCAGACTAGAATACGGCTCGGCGACCCGGGCAGGGCTACCCAAAGCGAGAACAGCTCCACTCAAAACAACTCTTAATGCGGCAGCAAGACTGGTAACAGGAACTAGACGCTTTGACCACATCACCCCACTGCTTAGGTATCTAAACTGGCTTCCCCATGAGGCAAGAACTCAACTGAAAATTGCCTGCCTCACACACAAAGCATTACACTTCAAAGAACCAAGTTACCTGGCAGAAAAGATTTGAATCTCAGGTGGCAGCCGCTACCTAAGAAGTGCTAACTCTCTCAGGCTTGAACCTCCTAGATTCCGAAAACAAAAAACTTACACACGATCCTTCTTGGCAGCACCAATGATCTGGAACTCATTACCACCCAAGTTACGCTCTAACCCATCGACCCTCTTGTACAAAAAAGAGGTAAAAAAGTTACTAATGAATAGATTCCTTGCATAATCTTCGAAGTCCTACGATACCAGGATGGTATCAAGGACAGCAACTTTTAGATGGATCAGAGACACGGCGTTTACAGGAGAACCCTCGTAAGCTCTACTCCTCAGGGTACCTGGATCTGAAGAGTCTCAGAGCAGCAGCAAATACCCACCATGGAGTGGATAGAACAATGAAGACTAATGGAATATTAATGGACCGAATGTTGTATAATTGTACTATTTGTTGCAATACCCCATTGTGACTTTTTTACTCTGATTATCTGTCAATACCTTTCATCTTGCTCTTTCAACCCTATGTACAGCGCTCTGATACCCATGGGTCATGTGTGCGCTTTATAAAACACTCTAAAATAAAATTTTAAAAAATGTAACACAAGGGTCACTCAGCCAGTCATGATCTCACTCCGGAACTGTTTTTTCTTTGGTTGTACAGGAACAAGCAGATATGGTGACGAGGTCCAATGTATTAAGAGTGCTTTGTTAATGACAGGCTCCTTTTTTGTAACAATCATGTAAAGAGGAAATGTGGTTAATGTGCAAAACTTTTAGGTGGTAATATTGACATTTATAGTGAATAATGTTTTTGTGTGTAAACAAAATACGGCCTAAGATCTTTCGATATCAACTCCAAAAGGTGATCTCAAGCAAGTCATTCTGCATGTTCAGGTGGGTAACGGTTTCAATATAATTGCAAGGACCTTGGTACCTCCCTGGCCATATTCAAAGGAAATGACCATTACTTTTTCACAGACTTACAGTTTTACTGATAAAAATATACAGCGCGCAAACGATAATGGGTGGAAATGTTATCACCTTGTGTATTGATTTGTTTTAACCATATTAAAGTATTTGTTTCCACCACACTTCAGAATTATACAAAAATGTGCTTTATTTGCGCTTTCCTAATTCTGATATATTCTGAAATAGTTGCACAGTTAATTTATAGATGTTAAGACTGTGTTGTGTGGTGTAAAACAAGTTTTTCTTTCACAGCAAGTTTGTCACATAATGCCTCTAACTTTGAAGTCTGAGAATTACAAAAATGTGCTTTAATTGTGCTTTCCTAATTCTGATATATTCGGAAATATCTGCACAGTTAATTTACAGACACTTAAACTTTGTTGTGTGCTAGAAAAAAAGCATTTCTTTCACAGCAAGATTGCCACATAAATCCATTTACTTTGAAGTCGGAGAAACAAAAGTAAACACTAAGCTTATTCGGAAGACAGAGCCTGACATTTGACCTCTGTTTTTGAATGCACAGCAAATGTGACAAGATAAGAACAAGATTTAAAGGCCTGTGTACAGAAAGGGAGCACTTGGAAAGATACAGTACTAGGCAATGCTCCACCGACGGACGACCTTAAGCTGGACAGCCTAAAACAAATAACACTGGCTGAGATTAATTCAAGCATTCCATTCATCACTTGTTGCAGACTTTAGTATAAGTGGGACGAGTTTGCCCAGATGTGGGTCACGTGCACACACTGTCATGTGAATGAGCCCAAAACAAGGGTGAAAACAGTCCTGTGTTGCTTGTGTTCTGGTTCAGGGTGGAGACATGGCTTGACAGTTTGGGCTGGACTGTTCCCATTGGGGTAGGATCAACACTGATTTGCAAATAACTGGGTCCAAACTGAGGTGGCATGGTGTGCAAAATAACGATGAATTGGGATGCGTCTCCGAGTAACTACCAGTGGCCGAGATTAATTTAAACATTCCATCCATCACTTTTTGTATTAAAACAAATAAAGCCAGCAAACAGAAAGCAAGCAAATATAAATTACAAACCACAAAGCCAATAGTAAGCAATGGATGGAATGCATTGCCTCGGAAGCTTTCTGAATGTCCCCAAGATGGCTTCAGCAAACCTGCAGCTGTTGGTAGGCTTTGATCTAAAAAGTAGTTCCCTGAATGGGTACAGTAGAAAAATATATGTCATTCAATCAAAAGATGGTAAAGAGGGTCTTCTCCAGGGGAAGGACAAACACAAGAAGAAGGAAGTCATTGAATAAGAAGCAAGCAAACAAGTGTGCCAATAACAATATCCAGTATGGCAAAGTGTACAGTACGACAATGGGCAGGCTCTAACCCCAATAAGTGCTTGGTATGCTGCACAAGCAGTCTTTCACAAACAGACAGCTAAAAGCTGCCTGATAGGCGAAGCCTAAACATGGTTGAAAAGCCAACATTCTGTACTTAATTGGTAGTCACTAGCAAACCAAACATGAGAACAGGGAACTGAATCAACTAGTGATGTTAAAAACCATTAAACAAACTCGCTGGCTAATTTTAAAATAAGCTGTGTAACTCACGCACAAACTCTCTAAAAATTAAAGCGTAGCTAGTTTTAGAAAGAATAATTTTAAAAGTGGTGACTTGAGATAGGACTTTTTCAGAACAGGTTCCAATTAAAAAAATTAATTCGTTTCACACTCAGTTCCCTTTCATTTACAGAAGAATAAATAATACGCTTAAGGGTCTCGCTTACACACGGTGTTGATGCGGCGACTACGGGAGGTAGGAATTGAGGATTCGGCTCTGGCCCTCCTTTCCTCCTTTTTACAGGACAGGAAACCGAGTTTGAGGTGGGACGGCTTAGAATCGGACAGTTTTAATCTGCCCTGTGGTGTTCCGCAGGGGTCAGCTCTGTCCCCAACGTTGTTTAACGTCTATGTGAAACCACTAGCAACACTGGTTAGGAAACATGGTTTCACATTTGTGTCGTATGCCGACGACTCTCAATTGGTGATATCCCTGTCAGATAGGCCTGAGATAACAGCTGCCAGTTTTCACTCCTGCCTAAAGGACATCATGAATTGGATGAGTCTGAGTTTTTGAAGATAAACACAGGAAAGACTGAAGTGATCGAGTTCGCAAACGGGACGTCATCCTTATGGAACAAGTCCTGGTGGCCGCCAGAGGCTGGGGAATGCCCGCATCCTGTCAGGAAGGTCAGGAATCTCGGAATTATTTTCGATGATAAACTTAACATGTCGGCACAGGTCAACAGTTTAACGTCTGCCAGTTTTTCCTGCTAAAGACCCTTCGCAAAATCTTCCCTTTCATCCCCCCCAAATTACAAAAGACGGTAATGGTGGCCCTTTTTCTGTCCAAATTGGACTATTGCAATGCGATGTTTTTGGGTATCGATAAACATCAGATCAGCAAATTGCAATCGTTGCAGAATGCGGCGGCCCGATTAATTCTAAAGCTCCCTAAAGGTCACCCTACATCACATGGAATAAGAGCACTACATTGGCTCCCCGTGAGGCAGAGAATTGAATTTAAGGCACTCTGCCTGGTCCACAAGGCACAATATGGGGGGGCGGGGGGGCTCAGTTGATTGTCAGGCATTCGAGCGCTTAATAAGCTCCTCCATATCATCATCATCATCATGATCATTACATTACAAACGTATTCTGTCTATGAAATCCGTGGCTCTAAAATGACTTTTCGTCCGCGTGGTCCCAGACACATTTATGGGCGCGTGACACGGCTTGAAGTGACTGCTTTCCTATCAGATTCAACAGGGTCACAGGTCCTCTTCTCGCTGTGAAAACGCGGCATCCACGTGCCAACACTGCGAGTACACATCACACATGGGGTTCAATTCAGAGCAACACAGGCAGTTCTGAGCTCGCGCACAAAGTACAACCTCAGCACAACGGAATCCATGCATATCAAGCGCACTAGCGCTGTGGGAGACTGAACATAATCGCTCTGCACTTGGACTTGTAAACAAGCAAGCACTAAATACCGCCTACAACTGCTAAATTACAGTCATCGGTGGAAAGCCACCCAACAGCAAGAAATCGTTCCCCCTGCAGCTTTTACAAGCTGCAAACATGCGCGCGCCCTCGCCCCGCCGCTCTTCACGCGCACATTCCTGACGAGCGGGAAAGGGCGGGAGGCGGGGAGTTTGGGCAGCGAGGCAGCCGGGCCTGGCCGCAAAACACAGCAAGCACTGCATCCCCACTCTCAGTCAGGCACCGCTGCACTTACAAGCCTGGGCGTAAAACACAGCAAGCACAGCAGCCCCACTCTCCGTCAGGCACCGGTGCACTTACAAGCCACATACACCAATATAGTTTTGCAGACCCCGGGTATGTAAAACGTCTTACGTTTTTTCCAAAAATGCATGCAGAAAACAAAAACTTTTCAAAGTGTTGCAAATGATCATAGGATTAATTTAACTTGACCAGCGTCCTGAAAAGCTGAGCCATATTTCATTCATAAAAGCGCCCTTTGCAAAAAGGGGAAGCTGGAATGGCGGTAGAAAAAAACACACTGACTGCCCACTTGCTGCATACCATAGTGCATGTCTGGTGCATGCTGTGCAGAGAGCAGCTTTTTTTTTTTTTTTTTTGCTGTTTTATATAGCGCGAACTCGACCCGAAGGTACTGGAGCGCTTTACATTAGCACCAGTTGCTTTACAGACGGACGCATTCATTATTTGGTAGGCACGGGGAGATTAAGTGATTTGCCCAGAATCACAGGATGTTGAGCGCCCCTGCCAGACTCGAACCAGGTTCCCCAGCTTCGAGGTCAACCGGTGTAGCCGTTAGGCCACATCCTCTTCCTCTTGAGTCACAGCATCGTGTTCGTGGTTCCTCAGCAAGCGCTAGCAGTGGTAGACCCTGAATCAGAGGTGAATGCAGAGCCCAAGTTCTAAAAAAATAAAAAGGTGGGGGGACTCACCAAGTTAGGCAGAATATGTGTGACATCACTGCGGATAACATCGCATGTGGCAGCACAGAAAATGGCATCACTACCCATCACCTCACAGGAAGTGACATCCGATCTTAAGATCTCACATATGTTTAGCAAGTCTATCATGAGTGTAGTTGAGCGCACTGCAATATTTAACAAATTAGATTTTGCATTGGGGTTGTGCCAAAATATTGACGCAACTCCGACGCAAAATATGGGCCTTAACTTATACATTTATTTTTTTAAACCCGGCCACAAAGAAATTGGCAATAAGGAGAAACATAGAAGAAAATCTGTTCTGCTTAATTGGTTGCAATGTCTGTATTTTAAAATATCCTATGGGGTTAAGGCACCTGCTGCAGGATCTTTGTGTGTCAGCTAAATTTCAGGGAATAATAATATAGCCTTTTTTTCTTATTATTATCCTTTTTTTTTTTTTTTTTAGAGTGTTATATAGCGCGAACTAGACCCGAGACATCGGGTATCAGAGCGCTTTACATGAGCACCAGTTTTGTTACAGATGGACACATTCATTTTTGTTAGGAAAGGGGAGATTAAGTGATTTGCCCAGAATCACAGGATGTTGAGCGTCGCTGCCGAGACTCGAACCAGGTTTGAGGTTGACCGCTCTAGCCGTAGGGCTACATCCTCTCCCCAGTAGCGGGCTCTACTGGCCATTAAAAGCTTGCTCCTACGTTAAAGGCCGTAGCCATAGGTGAGGGCCTTTAACAAGGGAGCGGGCCTTTAATGACCGGTAGAGCCCGCTACAGAGGGCTAAGACTATTAGAACATTCCGCCCCTAGAGGGCAGAATATTCTAATTTGTAAAACGAAGGCCTCACGGAGCCCGAGGGGATTGAAAACCCCTCGGGCTCAATGAGGCTTTTGTTCACAGCAACAGCTGTGAACAAACATTGTAATGTTGGCGCTCCGGGCTTCTATCAGCCATTAGAAGCCCAGAGCACTCCATTGTTTTCAATGGAGCTCCCAACATTCCAGTGTTCTAATAATGGTAAGAACTCAGGAGGACAACGTATTCGCTGGAGAGATCTGTGTTTGGTCTAGTCATAGTTTTGAATCAAAGTAGCATAGAGGGTTATTATGTCTCCTGCAAAGCACATTATGTAACACGCAGATGACAGATTTTTATTTTATGTAAATGGGTATGTGGGTTACTGCTTTAAAGGCAAAGATCCTTTTGTTACTTGCAGTTCAAAAATTGTAATCCCTCAAATATACTACAGTGAGCAATGAAGGACATGTGGCTCCTACAACTTGTAACCCTCACTATCTTATGTAGCACATATGATTTATTGTCAATGTATAATCTGTACATGTGATGTAAAGCGCTGACACCCTGCATTGGGATGAGTAGTGCTAATGCGCTATAAAAGAAATAAAACAAAATAGTGGCATTTAAATTGTTATTTGTGCAAATACTGGGAGAGACCAACACATCTGACATTCTTACAGTGCATGCATATCTTTTATATACAGGGATTGAACACAGCCAAAAGCATGCCTCTCTAAGTATCCTGTGAAGTGATAACAAGCTGTGAGCCTTTGTTTCCCCTCCATCGCATCTAGATGTGAGGCTCCCAAAAGCTCCCAGCCAGTATACTCCAACAAAAAGAGGCCTAATGGCCCCTTAACTCCGGCTTTTGTTATGGGCAAAGCTGGAATCTCAAAGCCCCCTCCTTGCCTGCACTTTGCTGCTCGGAACAAAAGCAGACAACCCGCAGGTGCTGCGCTGGATGAGTAAAGCCTATTTTTGTGAATTCTGGGAGAAGTAGGAAAGGAACGTAGCACTCCGCTGAATGTGGTCAGCTTTGCAGCAGGGTAGACGGCATCTACCCTCTGAAAATAGTTAGTAGACGGCATCTAGCCTTGACTCCATCCCTGGGTGAATGTAAACAACCAAATCACTCTGCCAGGCTCTTAAGTCTTTCACTCCATGCTGACAAGTGCCCAGTGTCAGGACCCAGAATTAATCCTAACTGGCAGTGCTCTAGATGGAATGAGGCTTTTAAAAACTGCCAGGCACAAGAGTTTGTGACTTGTAAACCCCTAATAACCCCTGACCTCTCCTCGGTCCTACGCATGCTCACATAGCTGCAGAAGAACACACATACACTGTGTTGGCCTCCATACAAAGCGCATGATCGCATACAATTTGTACCTTGAATTGCGTGACAAAATATTTTATTGTGGAATGCGATAACACCAAATATGCGTTAGTTTAACCCCTGATGAGTGACCCATGGCAGGGCTGCATCATGAGGGTGTGCATTCGCACGTGGCAGATGTGTGTGCTGTTTTTAAGTTTTGTTTAAAACAGCCCATGCGCTGTTTGTAGCAATACGTTTTCTTAGCTAGCAGTGGGCTTAGAGCCCACCCTTTGCTTACCAATGGTTTGCTGTATTGTCAATTTCATTTGCCTGCGTCCTATTTGTTAGCTTCTGTAGGCTTTACTTCCTCTTCTTGTCTGTGCCCCTGCCCTGAAGCATAGGCAACGTCCTTGTGCACTTTCACTACTTGCATTTTGAGAGCTACTTTTTTCTTTTTGTTTAAGCACTCCATGAGAGTGCATATGTTTTTCAGTTGTCTCCCTCATGGGCTTCTCTGCCCTTTGCGCTCAGTGTTGCTCACCTGTGTGCTTCTGTCTCCCACCCGTGTTCATGTTGCCCTCTCTTACCTGCATGCTTTTGTGCCCCAGATGTGGTTCTCTTTTGTCTGCGTGCTCTGTGCCCCCCCATGTTACTCTCTACTCTTGTTCATTTGTGTGATTCTCCCCTTTCACTGTAATGTTGTTGTCTCTTGACAGTGTGTTTCTCTGTCCTCCCCAACACCTCGCACCATTAACATTAAAAAAAAAAAACGCAATGATGTAGCCAGGCTCCGTCATTTTGTAGATTCGCGCATGTGAGTTAAACACATGTATGCGCTTACAAAATGACACAGCCCAGTGATTGCATCATTGTGCTTTTTTAAATTTCTTTTTTTAAGTTTATGGTGTATAACATCTGTTTAGATGCTGTACAGCATGAAGAAAAACATCGGCAGAACAACAGGTCTCAAAAGGAAGGCTTATTGGCTTTTCCAATGCTTGTTATGTGACTGCACTGTCTAAATCGGAAATAGGGATTTCTCCAAGTTACAGCATGAACTGCAGACATCAGATTTAGGAATGTGCTGTCCACATCTCATTCACTAACTCAGATAAATTCCAAGTTAAATGTATGCAGTTTAGACAGTGCAATTGCATAAAAACAAGAACACAGTTGTGCCCTAAGCACACTCATTCGTGATATGGCCACAGAGCACCCAAAGTATATTCAATGCAGCTTTGGAAGTCTTGTTCTATTCAATTCCGTTTTCTTCGGCTTAGGAGCAGGCTTTTTAACACTCATACTCCAAAGCATATTGTCCAACCATGTCTGCTGTCTTGGTGCACTAATGCATCCACTAGAGAGGGTTGTGTTTGACCCCATGGTCATAGGTTGGAATCCCGGCAAGTCCATCCAACTGTATATCCTTTAGAGGTTGAAACAATGAGTACCATTGAGTTGGCTAACAATAAATGCCGTCATGTGTCAAGAGCATCAGTGGACCCTCTAGGGGCTGAACATGCGTTCTATCATGGCACCTGGTGTGCAGATCCATTCCATGCTCTGGTCACTGGTGCTGCTGATGTCAGCAACCTAATTCTGGAGACCAAGTTAGCTCAAAAAACAAACCATATTTGTTCATTGTATGCATTATTATTGGATGTGTCTCTTTTTAATTATTTTATTGTATGAATCCTTTTAGGATGTATTTATGGGAATGTTTTAAAGACCATGGTCCAAATAAACACATTTTCTGATCTGGAAAAACCCCAACATATTTGGGTCGTATGCCATGGCTCCTGACTGAGGTAAGAAACTCCTGATTTTTTTTTTTAGCACCAAATGCTGTTCAAGTAGACCTTATCACTTTACAGAAACCCAACATCAAGGTTCCAAAAAAAGCAAGATCCAGCATCAATGTTCCAAAAAAGTGTAATGAAAAACCATGACAAGGTATGCCATGGTTTTTCATTATCAGTATCCGGTGTCTACCTTCCCCTCACATTTTAATGAGAATGCTTTACTTTTCCGCAGAGGTTCTCCATATTTTCAGAAGAGATTTGGAGTTACTGTAGACAGACATCTGAGAACAGAAGTGTCAGAGCAAGTGTCAGCAGAGAGATGGATTGGCAAGGTAGACTGCAGAGAATGGTAAGAACATAGACAAGCATTGTGGATTGACTGGGACACAGGCAGGAAGGTCTGGAAGACGGATGCATTAAATTAGCTTTGACCGTATTTTACTTCTACTGATTCCTATGTGAGGTTTTCATCACTTAGGACAGGAAAATAAATGAATGTTTATGTAAAGAAGTGGTCTTTTTGCAAAGTACTGTGCGCAGTACAGTTTATTTCTGCTCTGAGATCAGGTACCTCTCCCACAATTATGACTGGCGGGAATATACTTTGCTCCTGGGTTATGAGGTACTTTTCTAGCAAACTCGCTCATGCTGTATTCTATAGTCCACTGGTGCCTGTAGTGACTCGTTTCATCATCTTTGAACTGTAGATCTTGTTTTATGTAAGACAAACAGATGACGGACTTAACATATGTACTAAAATCAGGGCACCTGGAATTATGCGCAGGAGGAAAACCAAAATATACAGCAGAGTTGACTAAACTATGCAGCAAGAAAAAAAGGTAAATTATGCAGCATAATGCAGCACATTTAGTGATCGAATTACCCCATTATTTGTCATTTTTACACTTCTTAACACTGTCTGGGAATAGGTTTTACCTAATTAGTACCAGTTTAACAATCAAATCCAGCATCAAGCAACCGGAAGGTGACTTTGAGACAAGCCTTCCACTGCACAGCAACACGTGTTGCTATGTTTTAGCAACTTTTGCTCTGTTTGAGTTTGAAACCATTTTTTTAAATCTGCAGATTGAGCAGCAGATGATGGATAATGTGGCAAATCCATGATTATGCGCAAAATGGCACATCTGCAAAACTGCATAATCCCAGTGGCCCTACCTAAAATCGGAAGCCGAGCAATTTCACCCTAGTCCCTGATTAGAGGCCTGTGAAGAAACAAGTTACTTACCTGTAACTATAGTTCTCCAGTATTGGAATCTTTCATAGATTCACATGCTTGAATCATTCCCCGTCGTCGAGATGGGAGTCCCCGGTAATATCAAAATAATTGTCCTGTAGACATAGAACATAAGGCTCTAGGCCTTAAAATCTTTCATAACATATCCCTGTCCTTTACTAAAAAAAAAGGACCAAACTAAAAACTCAACCAATCAGAAGAGACCACCCTGTAGAACCTTCCTGAGAGAAACTCCAGTCCCTCGGATTTTCCAAGCACAAGTGCGCATAAATAGAAAAAACTGAGATAAATAAGTGAGCCTTCTCCAGGGGAGGCGGGCGGGTCGCATGTGAATCTATGAAAGATTCCAATACTGGAGAACTATAGTTACAGGTAAGTAACTTGTTTCTTACCCCAGTATTGGAACTTTCATAGATTCACATGCTTGAATCAGAATAGCTAGCAGTGAGTAACACATTTTCATGCCATAAAATCACTACAGGAAAGGCATGCCTGAAAGCATTGTACTATACTCAATTAATGCATAAGCAAAAATGTCCAAAGTATACCTCTTTTTCATAAAGCATTGAAAATGTGACAGTACAGGATGGTGGGAAGGAACCAAAGAAGAAGGCTCACCTTATTGAAAGAGATGTCTGAGAACAGCTTGTCCCACTGCCGCATCTCGCTTATTCCCAGCATCCAAGCAGTAGTGCCTGTTGAATGTGTGCAGCGTCCTCCAAGTTGCTGCTCTACAAATGTCAGGCAGGGATACACCTGCAAACAGTGCTGTAGATGTGGATATCGCTCTTGTAGAGTGGGCACAAACTCTTGAAGTCAGAGAATGGCCCGCTTGTTGATGACAGAATACAATTGCACTTGAAATCCATCTGGAAATGCTCTGTTTGGTGATGGGGAGACCGTTTCTAGGTGCACTGTAAGCAAAAAGGAGTTGATTTGACTTACGAAATGACTTTGTCCTGTTGAGGTAAAATTGTAGGCACCTTTTAACATCTAGCGAGTGCAGAGCACGCTCTGCTGCAGTCTGCGGATTTGGGAAGAATGACTTCAGAACAATTGGTTCGTTAAGGTGGAAATCTGAAGGATCCTTAGGGATGAATTTAGGGTTCGTTCGTAGAATAACTTTGTCTTGTTTAAATTGTAAGAAAGGTTCTTGAGTAGTGAAAGCCTGAAGCTCCCCAACCCTTCTCGCCGATGTGAGAGCTAGGAGGAGAGCCACTTTCCAGGATAGGAACTTCCGGTCAGTCTTGTGAATAGGTTCAAACGGGTGTTTCATTAGTTGATGAGCACCTTGTTTAGCTGCCATGCAGGAGGAGGTGACCTTACTGGAGGGAACATTCTAAAAAGCATCTTGAGAAACTGTTTTATTAGCCTGCAGGACCATAGAGATGGAGTTTTAGCTGATCTGCGGAAACTGGAAATGGCAGCTAAATGAACTTTAATTGACGCATGGGCTAAACCGGAGCGAGCCAAGAGAAGTAGATAGGGTAAAACTTCCTCAGGAGGTGAATGCAGAGGATTGACTTTAGACGATGCACACCACGTGCAAAATTTCTTCCTTTTAAGTGAGTAAGCCTGTTAGTGCTGTCTGCTCTTGCTTTAGCCAGCACATGTCTGCACTCCTGTGGGATCTTTAGGTGTTGAAATTCTCGGAACTCAGGAGCCAGGCTGACAATTTCAGAGAACTGGGGTTCGGATGGCACACTTGTCCCTGGTTAAGTGTCAATAGAGACCGAAATGGTCTGAGGTAGATCGGAGACTTGACAGAGTAGATGAAGTTCTGTGTACCAGTGCTGGCGAGGCCAGGCTGGAGCTATCAGAATGATCTTGCAGGGTTCTGTTTTCATCTTTTTTAACACTCTTGGAAGGAGAGAAATGGGGGGGAAAGGCGTAAGCAAATATGCCGGACGAAGCTATTGAAAAGGCATTCCCCCATGAACCCTGATGGTGACGCCAACTTGCGAAGTACCAGCATTTCGCGTTCTCTGGAGATGCGAACAGATCTATGTTTGGCTTGCCCCATTGGGAGAAAATGTTGTCTAGAGTGTGCTGGTCCAGTTCCCACTCGTGGCAAGTAGTCTTTAGTCTGCTCAACGTGTCCGCTATGAAATTTTGTTTTCCTGGTACGTACTCCGGTGACAGATGCACTTTGTGATGCATTGCCCAGCGCCATATGAGTTGGGCTTCCTGAGAGAGCAGGAGAGATCTTGTTCCTCCCTGTTTGTTGATGTAGTGCATTGTCGTGGTGTTGTCCGTCCTGACAAGCACCGATGTATTTTTGGCAGAAATGTGTGGAGCGATAGGTAAACTGCTCTTAGCTCGAGAAGATTGATATGAAGATTTTTGTCGGAAGGCAACCATCTTCCGCTGACCTGCAAGTCTTGAAGGAAAGCTCCCCAGCCCTCTAGGGATGCATCCGTTGTAATCACGAGAGGAAAAGGCTGCGATAGGAACAGCAGACCTTGCGATAATTGGTGAGGTTGGGTCCACCAGTCCAAGGCCGCTATCATGGGAGGAGTGATTCGGATGAGGTAATCGAAAGAACCCTCTATTTGCACCCATTGTTCGTTTAAAGCTTCTTGAAGAGGACGCATCTGGAGACGACAATGAGGTACGAGGGGGATACAAGAAGACATCATTCCTAGGAGGGATTTGAACAGGCGTACTGAAATGGACTTTCTTTTTTAGACCCCTTTTGCCAAGGATATTAACCTTTGTTGTCTCTCCAGAGTAGGATAGGCCTTGTTTTCCATGGTGTCCAGGATAGCTCCTAGAAATACCAGTCGACGGGATGGTTGCAGAATTGATTTTTCTACATTTAATGTGAGGCCCAAGTTCTTGAAGAGTTGCAGACATGCTTTGTGGACGCTTTTGCTGCTTCGTACGTGGGGGCTTTGAGAAGCCAGTCGTCCAGGTAAGGGAAAATTTGATGATGCTGTTGTCTTAGAAATGCTGCGACTGGTGCTAAACATTTCGTGAAAATGCGAGGAGCAGATTTTAGTCCGAAAGGCAAGACGCGGAATTGGAAGTGACTGTCGGCCACCGTGAATCTTAGAAACTTCTTTTGCTTTCGGCCTATGGGTATATGAAAATATGCGTCCTGGAGATCCAGCGACGCCATGTAATCTTTTCTGTTGAGGAGGTGAAGCACATCTTGAATAGAGATCATACGGAACAATTGTTTTTTGAGGAATTTGGTAAGTTCCGCAAGTCTAAGATCGGTCTCCAATTTTTTTAGCTTCTTTCGTATCAAAAAGAACCGGGAGTAGAAACCCTTCCCTCTCTGATTGAAGGGAACTCGTTGTATCGCCCCTTTCTGCAACATGTTGGTAACTTCCATCTTTAAAAAATGTAGGTGCTTTTGGAAGCGAGGCAGAGGAGGAGTTGTTGGAGGGATCTCTATAAATTCCAAGGAGGTGCCGAATTGGATTAGATTTAGGACCCACCGGTCTGAAGTTATGCCCCGCCACTGCTGTAAATAACAGGATATTTTGCCGCCCACCGGGAATGGAATTGGTGGGATAGAGGCCGACAGCTGGGAGAGGTCATTGGCGTCGACCGGACTCCTTACCCTGGTGTCCTGACTTTCCTCTAAAAGAAACCTTGTTGTAGGCTGCCGCAGGTGGCTGGCGGCTAGCATACTGGGGCCTGTATTGTTGAGCGGTAGCAGGATATGCTGATTAGCGGGGTTGTTGGTATCCTGATCTGTAAGACTGGTAACCTCTTCCTCGTGAGCCACGAAAAGGAGTCTTTTTGTATTGCAAAGTCCCCAAAGACTTAGCCGTATCAGTGTCTTTTTTGATAGCTTGCAAGGCTTTGTCAACGTATCTGCCAAATAATTCTTCACCATTATAAGGAAGGTCAAGAATCTTTGTCTGTACCTCAGGCCTGAATGTGGAGGCTTTGAGCCAGCCTTGCGCCTCAAGAGGGCTGCACCTGCCAGCTGCCTGAAACCAGAGGATGCCACATCCATAGCGCAGTCTATCACTTCAGAGGCAGTCCGTTCTCCCTCAAGAAGAATTCTCTTAGCTTCCTCCTTGTCATCTGGTGGAAGTTTGTCCAAGAATGGCGCCTAGTCTGACCACATCTGCCTATTATAACGGCCCAGTAAAGCCAGAGAATTCGCTGCTCGTACTGTTAGAGCTGACATTGTTGAAAAACGCTTCCCGATGTTGTCAAGCTTTCTTCCTTCTTTATCAGGAGGAGCAGTCAGGGGAGCTGAAGGATTTTTAGAGCGTCGCTGCGCTGCTTGCGAGATCACAGAATCTGCTTTTGGATGACCTATTAAGCAGGCTGGAGCATCATCTGGAGCTTTATATTTTTTGTCCAGTCTAAGCAACACAGGTGGAACAGTTGCTGGATTCTGCATTATTCTTAGCCCCTCTTTCCGTATGTAATCAATAATAGGCATAGATCTTACTGATTTCCTATAAGGCTCTTTAAAGTCATACAGAAAACAGTCTTGCTGATGCATGGGCATCCGTAAATCAAGGCGCTTAGCCGCTCTCTCCAAAAGGTTGCGGAAACTCCCGATATCTTCCGGAGGTGAATCCACTTGTAGGGGAGATGGAGATGCCGGAGTCGGAATGATGTAAGAATTCCATTCATCCTGTTGAATCTCACCTTCTTCTCTCTCTACTTCCTCATCAGACGATTTTAACTGTTCGACAGGAGGAACTTGAGTGGGAGGTTGAACCCTAGGAGACTGTTTGAGAAGAGGAGAATGAACCTGTATTTGTGGAACCACAGGCAGAGAAGGAGGAGGAGGCGGAGCCTGTTGGATACTCTGTTCTGGCGGAAATCTTCTCTTATAGTCCGCTAACATAAATTGCAAGTCTGTCATAAGACTTGAAGGAATGTACATCATCTCCTGTTGATGATATTGCTGTTGCGGCTGGTAATATTGACGTCCATAACAATCATCTTCATCAGAATCCTCTTGATATTTGACATGAAGATCCAATGGGCTCAAAGCTGCCCCAAAGAGACTATCCTCATCAGATTCCTCGTTCTCATCATCATCTTCTTCTAAGAACTGAGATGGCAAAAGAGCTTGCACCTGACTAGGTGAAGTTACAGCTGGTGTTAACTGTATTTTAGAAATTTTATGTTTTTCCTTCCTCACCGCCGGAATCAACTTCGTCGACGAAGGCTGCTTTTCTTGTTCCGTCGACGGAGTTGTCGTCGTTGACAGCACACTGCCGGAGACAGGGATCTTCGTCGACGGTAACGCTGATGACACCTCCGCCGTCGACGCAGGTTCTCTCGCGGACGCAGTCGTCGACGAGTTCGTCGACGTGATCGTCGACGGGAGCGGTGTTGTCGACATGTGGGTCGTCGTCGGAAATTGACCCCTCGACGACGATGAAGATTTCGAGGACACGATTTGCTTCGTCGACGATAAAGGTACGTTACCCATCGACGATGTTGTCGTCGACAATGACATTGACGCCGCAGATACAGTCACGGTGTTGATAGAAGACACCATCGTTGTCACCAGAATTACCTCAGGTGAGGATCTTCTCGCCGACGGTGATGTCGTCGACGGGCTGGTCAGCGGCGGAGCTGAAGTAGATTTTTGGAAGGCATGCTTCAGTTTCAAAGGTGGTGTTGGAGGTTCTGAAGCTGGTCTTTTGATCTTAAAAGACTTCCTTTCTTCATGAAAAGCTTTACTGGCGGATCCAGTCTGTTTTTGAGTGGATTCAACAGACTTTTTTGACGCCTTTTTAGGTGACTGTGACGATGAGCACGCAGGGTCACCCAAGGGTCGTTTCTGAGGCGTTCGTGAGGAAGATTTAAAAGATGAATCGCTCTCATCAGAGACCACAGTATCCTTGTTTTTAAGCCTCTGAAGCCACAAGAGAAGCCTCCCTTCTCAGTCTTTAAGAGTCTTAGTAGAAAAGGTACGACATACCTTGCACTCCTTTTGTTTGTGGTCATGGTATAAGAAGTATAAGCAGTCCTTATGCTTATCATCTATATGCAGGCTTTTCTTCCTACAAGTACCACAGGCTCTGAATAAACCTTTTTTAGGTGTCTCTGACATGGTGGACGTCAGTTTGAATCACCTTAGAAATAAATCCAATGAGATGGTAGTAAGCTGGAATGGTGAAAAAACACTCTGACTCTTGAGAATAGAAGAAAACTGAGCAGAGCTCAGTGGAGACTCCCTTAGCATGATGTGCGGTAGAAAATCTGAGGGACTGGAGCTTCTCTCAGGAAGGTACTACAGGGTGGTCTCTTCTGATTGGTTGAGTTTTAAGTTTGGTCCTTTTTTAGTAAAGGACAGGGATATGTTATAAAAAGATTTTAAGGCCTGGAGCCTTATGTTCTATGTCTATAGGACAATTATTTTGATATTACCGGGGACTCCCATCTCGACGACGGGGAATGATTCAAGCATGTGAATCTATGAAAATTCCAATACTGGAGTAAGCAATGTCTTTCTAGCGACCTTTGCGTATTTTCAGCAGAAGCTGCAAAACCTGCGCCTAAATTGTAAAGTTCTACAAGAGATGGCCTTTTGGATGAGAAATCGTGGCTTTCACAAGTTTTTAGTAGGCAAGTGTCTTTCGACATACTTTTTACTCAATTATGTTGCAACATCCACAATGAAACGCTATACAAGGTACACATTTCTTTATAAAACACTTATGAGTTACCAGTACAACGCTGTTTCACAGTACTCGTGAAAAAAGATGCATTGGATCAGGACAACCACTTGTAAGAGAAAAAACATGCTAGTGCGCAGGCAGACAGACTGTTTTAGACTCTGAACTACTTGAAGTA
The DNA here is from genome assembly GCA_963921515.1 of Calotriton arnoldi. NCBI lineage: Eukaryota > Metazoa > Chordata > Amphibia > Caudata > Salamandridae > Calotriton > Calotriton arnoldi. The sequence goes on along the minus strand of CAWUFW010000757.1, from coordinate 3,153,419 downwards.
GCTCAATATTTACTAAGCATATTCTTCCATATTCAATGATTTGTAGCTCGGCCTGATAAGTTTAAATTCTTTTTCACCTCAAATGTTAAGGATTGGAATTTAGAATTTCAATTTTATTATATGGACTTGGGCGTTAGACAGTGGTGATAGCCATCATGTTAAAGATATTTTCTAGATGCTACCTCGCACTAGTATGTCAACACATTTTTCAAATTCATTCATTAATAGATTCCAAATGCCATCGACTTCAATCTTGAGGAGAATTTTACATAAGGTAAAGTAGACAGCCATAATGTCTTTCACGGATTAGCCGCTTTGTCAGGCCCTAAATCTTACATAATTAATATGATCTTTGACCATCCATATTTTATTTCAGGAAAATGTTATTTTTAAATTTAGTAACTGTTCACTTTAGAGGTTTTTGAAAGTTCTGTCTTGCACTGGTTCAAAGTTGTGATTTAGTTTCTCATCAACTGAAAGAAAATGTCCACATTCACACCACTCACTAACAGAAGTATACTTATCATGGGATTTATCAACCAATCGACGAGAACCTAAAGTATAACTCAGAACCAGTGCAACCTAGAACATTTTGCATTTTACAACCAACGACCAACACACTTCTTTCCAGATACTTAACTATGTAAATGAGGTTTGAACGCTCAAGGAAAGAAACAAAATGTTATGCTTTACGGTCCTCATTATGTAAAATACGCAGTGGTAAATGTTACTACTTGTTAGTAAAACCTGGGCAGGAAGGGATTACATAATGACATATTTCACTGGCAAAAAAAGGCAGTGTGCAGTGAAATGCAGAGTGTGCAGTAAGGAAGTGTGTACAGTAGGGTAGACTGCAGAGTGTGCAAGGAGGTGTACGGTTGAGTGTGGAGTGTGGTTGAAGGCAGAGTGTGCAGTAAGGCATAATGCAGAATGTGCAGGTGGCGTGTAATTCAGAGTGTGTAGCACAGTGAAAGACAGTGTGCAGTGCGCTGTACGGCAGTGTGCAGTGCAATGTATTACAGATTGTGCAATGCGGTGTATGGCACATTGTGCGGTGTATGGCAGAGTGTGCAGTGCGGTGTACGGCAGAGTGTGCAGTGCGGTGTACAGCACAGTGTGCAGGGCGGTGTAAGATAGAATGTGCAGTACAGTGTACAGAAAAGCATGCAGTGTACGGAAATGCATGCAGTGCGGTGTACGACTGAGTATGCAGTGCACTGGAAGGCAGAGTTTGCAGTGCAGAGAAAGGCAGAGAGAGCAGTGGATTGTAAGTCAAATTGTGCAGTGTGGTGAAAGGCAGAGTCTGTAGTGTGGTATGAGGCAGAGTGTGCAGTGTGGTGTAAGGCAGAGTCTGCAGTGTGGTATAAGATAGAGTGTGCAGTGTGGTGGGTAGCACGTTACTCCGGAACCCAAAAAGTATTAGTGGTGAATTAGTGTAGGGAAATATGAAATTAATTTGAGTGGTGGACATGTTAGTCTGTTATTTGGATTGGTAAGGATAGTGGAGGGATAGAAGAGGGAAGGATTTAGATTTTTTTTTTTTTGGAGCTCATAACAGTAGGAGGAGGTTTGGGATGAGTAAAGGGGAGGTAGAGGGGGGAGGATCAAAAAGAAGGGTTTAGAAAGGCTTGTTTGGGAGATCTGAATAGTAAAATAGGTATGAGATGATGCAAGGGAGGGGTAGAGGAGGGAAAAGTCTGGAAAGGGTTATTTTGGGGATCATAGTAGTAGAATGGGGTTTGGGATGAGTGAGAGTGGAGGTAGAGGATATAAAGAGAGGTATAGGGTTAGAAAAACAGCAGTGCATTGGCGAGAGTAGTAGAATGGGGTTTGGGATGAGTGAGAGGGTAGAGGATATAGTAAGAGAAGTATAGGGTGATAAATAGGTGAGAGTCTTTAAAGGGTTATTTTGGGGATCATAGTAATAGAATGGAGTTTAGGATGAGTGAGAGTGGAGGTAGAGGATATATTGAGACAGGTATAGGATGAGAAATAGGATAGTGCAGTGGAAAGAGTAATAGAATGAGGTTTGAGACAAGTCAGAGTTGAGGTAGAGGATATATTGCGAGAGTTATAGGGTGAGATATAGGTTAGTGCATTGGAGATGCTGAATTAGAAGCAAAGTAATAAATATAAAGATAAAAAAGTTCAAGAAAGGTATAAATGTATAAGAAGGGAAATATATGTAGATTTGTATTTAATAAACTCAGACTTTCAAGTGTTGCTGTATTTAAAGTAAAAAGACAATTCGTAGTTCAATAGTGAAGCAATTGTAGATAGATAGTTATGATATGATAAAAGATGTATTTATTTATGCAGTCACCTATATACATGTTAAACATAGAATAAGCACCGCCAGCAAGAGCGCTGAATTTGCCCGAAAGTGAACCTTTTTGGGAGCTCGTGAAAGCGGAAGGGTAACGGCGCCGCCGAAGATTGGCTTCGGCATGGATCTTACTCGCCTTGAAAGTGGGCTTGTTTAAGACGCAACTTTACCTGAAATTAAACTAAAATCTGACATCGTCCACTGGAGGACTGTAATTGGAGGGATACAAAACAGCAAGTACCAGAATGCACTCTCAACCCATCTGGGCGCCCACCAGGGGGCGATTACTATAAATACTGGTGATTAATTAACTTGTTGTTTTATCTCTGCCCCTCAAGCGATGTTATTGGCTTACCTCTGAAGAAGGTCAATGGTGACCGAAATATATTAGGACTGCCGAGCTGACTGATTAAAGGATTAAATGTTGCGGAGTGCTGCTGCCTTTTTGTTGTAGGAGAGGTTTGGAAATGATAGTATAATATAACCATAAGTAATATGTAAATTTGTTAAGTAGAACTAACGAATATCTATATATTTAAAAACATATTTACTATACATGTTTATACAAAGCAATACACGTATGTAGGCACACATCTATAGTCCAAATAAATGATTATATACAGAGGGGTATGCTGTATATTTATGTTTGAGTATGGTGGTTACGTGGGGAAGAGCCAACTCTTGAGTAGTCTTCTGATAAGGCAGTTATCTGTGGATCTTATGTTTGGGGGTAAAGAGTTCCAGATTTTGGCTGCTTGAACAGCAGGATATGCCACCTATGGTTTTTTTCTTGTATGGTGGGCTTTTAAGGTGAGGTGCCAATCTAGAGTGGAGGTTCCTTTGTTGAATGTATTTGGTGATTTTATTCGTGATGAAGAGCGGCCCTGTTCCATGTATCGCTTTGTGGGTGAAACAAAGCAGCTTGAATGTGGATCTTCTGGCAACCAGTAACCATTGGAGGGCTTTCAAGGGAGGGGAGATGTGGGCTTGTGACTTTATATGTAAGAGTAGTCACGCAGCAAAGTTCTGAATCCTTTGTGGTCATTTCACAGTTGTTAAAGAGGATTCGTGGTAGAGGCTGTTGGCATAATCGAGCTTAGATAGAACAAGAGCAATAGTAGCCTGGACCTTGTGAGAAATTCCAGGTGGGGAAAGATGCGTTGTAGAGTGTTTATAGTAATGAAACTTAATCTTGCTAGTTTGTCCACCTGGGTATTCATTGGTAGCTTGGAGACAATGCAAATTCTGAGGTTTCTTACTTCCTTTGATACTTTAGGCGGTGTTCCCAAGTCATCAGGCCAGGCGGTGAGTGGGTCATAATTTTTCTAATCGCCACACTTGAGTATTTCAGTTTTGGAAGCATTCAATTTGAGATGGCTTCATGCCATCCATTGATACACAACGCTGAGACAACTGAAAATCTGTGTGTCTCTAATGTTTTTGGGGCTTTCAAGTTTAAGGAGTATTTGTGTCTCTTCTGCATAGTTATAGTATGTGAGGTGAAATTGATTGCTCAGTGCCGGTAATGACTTCATGTAGATGTTGAAATGCATGGATGAGATGATAGTGCCTTGAGGGACCCTGCTTTTGTAAAGGACACTTTGGATGAGAAACGGGGGGTATGGATGACACTACTTCTGTTGTGAAGGTAGGATGTGATCCAGTCGAGAGCAGTCCCCTCTATGCCAGCTTTGTAGAGTCTTTGTATTAGAGTGCTATGGCCAACCGATTCAAAAGCAGCAGAGAGATCCAAGAGAAGTAGTGCAACAACCCTGTTCCGGTCAACTGTGTTCTTAAGGTCATCCCAGATGGCAATGAGGGCAGATTCTGTGCCTCTTACTGGACGGAATCCTGTTTGGAAGTCTGAAATTATGGAATTATCTTCAATGAAATGTGACATTGGGCGAATGCCGATCTTTCTATCAGTTTGCCCAGGAAAGGTCCTTTTAAAATTCAGTCTGTAGTTGTCGGGGTTAAGTGGGTACAGGTTTGTTTTCTTTAGTAATGGGCGTATGTATGACTATTTAGATCTTCTGGAAATATTCCGGTAGTTAAGGAATTGTTGATGATTCTTCTTACTGGTGTGGCAGAGGTAGTTAGAAGAATTGTCTTGAAGGTTTGTCGTGGATATGAATCAGAAGGGCTGCCGGCAGGCCTGCTTGCTTTGACCAGGTCCATAAATTTATCGTGTGAAATTTGTTGGAAGGAATGGAGAGGCTGGGTTAGCAAACTCTTGGATTGTGGTTTTGGAAAAGGGTCAGTGCTGGTGGTTTTTCTTTGTTTTAAATAGGAGTCTGAACTGGGGTGGCAAAGTGAGCTAAAGAATGATGATGGATTCAACCCAGATCTGTGACTAGGGGTGAGTGTTTGAAAAGTTTCAGCACTCCGTCCATCATCTCCTTGTGTTTGCTTTGTTCGCCCTAAGTTGGCAGGGTATGCCCAGACGTGGGTCCCTTGCTCACTTTGCCACTGGATTCAAGCTAGCCTGGCTGATGAGGGCTGTTAGCCCGAAACCGGTCCCAGGATGCCTGATTCCGGTCCAGGGAAGACATGGCTTGGCAGTTCGGTCTGGACTGTTCCCATGAGGCACAGGGTCAAGACTGATTTGCATATAGCTGTGTCTGAACTGGGGTGGCAAAGTGAGCTAAAGAATGATGATGGATTCAACCCAGATCTGTGACTGGGGGTGAGTGTTTGAAAAGTTTCAGCACTCCGTCCATCATCTCCTTGTGTTAAATAGGAGTCCAACATGTCTGCTTTGGTCGTGTAATGATTTGCCAGTTTGTCTGTCAATTCTTGAGTACTGGGATGAGCTCCTATTAAGCAATATTAGTTTACGAAATTCTGTGAGAATTTTATAGAATTTTTTATTTGCACATTTAGCATTTTAAATTCTGTCTGAATAAAATCTTTTTTTAGCCTTTTGATTGCTGACTTGTATAATTTGTTAAGTTTCTGTAGGTGAAGTTTGTCTTGATTGCTGTTTGTTTTGAGTCAGGTGTGCTGTAGCTTTCTAATTTGCTGTTTTGTCTCTTTTATCTCTGTATTTCTCCAAGGTGCCTGTTTTCTTTTGGTCTGTTGTCTTGTTCTCAGTGGTATTAGAATGTCGAAAGCTTTCTGTAGCCACTAATAGTTTTTTTAACAGAATTTATTGTGTCTAGATCTGTGCTGGATGTTAGTTGTGTTTCTAAGTGTTCAAAATTAAGTTTATTCCATGGTCGATAGGTGGATGCACGTAAGGTGGTTTTAGGTTTAGGTGCGTTGCTTTGTGTTTATGTTGGAAAGCAAGCAAATGGTGGTCTGAGCATGTGACTGGAGTCATTGTTTGAAAGGTAACAAGTTCTGTATTTGCAAAAATGATATCTAGGGTGTGTCCAGCGATGTGCGTGGGTTTGTGGACGATCTGATGTAGATTCAGTGCGTCTACGCCAGTGATGATTGTTTTTGGATGGGGCATATTGGGTTTGTCAAACCAAATGTTGAGGTCACCCAGAATGCATACTTTCGAGTGTAGTGTTATATGGTTTGAAACTGTGTCTAGAAGTGTGTCTGGGAATGTTGCATTGCTAAGTGGAGGTCTGTAAAGGAGCAGGAAGTTACAGGAAGAAGATGGTGTAGGGTTGCATCTGATGTAAAGAGGGAAAAAACTCTAAAAAGGAAGACTAAAAAAGTAGCCTCCAATTTGCAGACTGCGTAAAAGACAAACAAGAATGGTCTTAACCTGTCTAGATGGATGTCTTCAAGAGGATGGGTGTAGCATAGTAAATAACAGGGGCTTCATGTACTAAATGAACGGATGCAAAAAGTGCTCCCAAATTGTGCACCACATTTTCCGATCAATCTTTTATTTCGCAGAGCAACTTATGTACCAATTGGTTGACATGCAAAATATCCAATTGCAGGGTGGTACAGAGAGACCTACCTAATGAATATTAATTAGGCAGGTCGCTTATTTGTAACCCCCTTTGACTGGCCACAAACACATAGATGGTGGCCTGCAATGAACAGGCCACAAACCCCTTTCATGCCCTCTTCACTGCGACTCAAAATACATCGCCCAACCAGAAAGGCTTTTCCAACTCGCAAAAATGGGTTTGTAAATAGATTTTGCAAATAGATTTTTGCAAATTACAAGGTTTGCGATCGCAAAATGGATTTGAACAGTTGGTCCCTACTGTTAAGATGTCATGTGAATAGTGAACGAATGTGGATGCATCGTGAAAAGTGCAAACACACTTATTTTTATTCACGCATCCCTATTACATTTAGTCATGCTTGCATATTTGAGTCCTTCTGGACAGCACCCACTTTTTTTTGAGAATGAACAAAAAGTAAATCCATTCCAAACCTATGAGAGTGATTTTACACACTTGTAGGAAGCTGGCCCTTGATCGGCATCTAAACTTTGATTTGTGTATTGCCTGGAGGTGAAAGGGTCAGGCTTGTGGGGATGGAAATCCAGGGTTTAGGAGGAGTTTTTCTATGCCCTACACCTCCCCGGTCTGCACAGGCCTGCCAGTTGGACCTGCCTGGTCCCCTGCACACACGTCAGTTAAGATGTGGCGCACGAGTGGTGGGTTCCGTCTGATCCCGCCCCACCTGTCACAGGCTCAGCTTCTAATTATACACGCACAGCAGGGTCCTGGACGACCATCAGGATGCGCCATAAAAAGATAGAACAAGCATTGGCATAGCCAATAGGTCTCGCTTTTGGTATGTTGTAAGTGTGTAGTTAGGTAGCATCTATTTTTATGTGCAGTAATGCACAAGTTACTAACTTGTGTAACGATATATCTGTAAGAGACAGTAGTTAGTGACAGATTCCTTACCTTAGAATATCCCCAGGCGTCAGGCTGGATCCGGAAAGTTTTTTTTTGCGTAGCAGTACCCTTGCGCGTCGGTAGGCGGCGTCGTGCGGCTCCGCGTCCGTCGTCGGCGTCGTGATCGCCGGGATGACGTCGCGGGCAGTACTTAGGCGCCGCCCCTGCGCGCTGACGTCAGTTCTGTACACGACTTTCCGCGCCAGGAACGCAGAGCCATGCAAGAAGCTGACATAGGTGTCTGAAAAATACTAGGGCCCTGAAAGGGATGTCCTTAACCCTAGAAATCAGTTCGCAGAACGGGGAGGATGGGTGGGGCGGTAAGGAATCTGTCACTAACTACTGTCTCTTACAGATATATCGTTACACAAGTTAGTAACTTGTGCATCTGAAAGAGACACGTTAGTGACAGATTCCTTACCTTAGAATAGATACCCCAGCAATACCAACCCCGGTGGTGGGTCTGCGAACAAAGATCAGACAAGGAAGTCCTGGAGGACAGAACGGCCAAAGAAGCCGTCCCTCCGGACCTGACTGTCAAGGCAGTAATGCTTTGTAAACGTGTGCAGCGAGGCCCACGTAGCTGCCTGACAGATAACCGGCAGCGGAACACCGCGGCCCAAGGCCGTGGTAGCAGCCGTTGCCCTGGTGGAATGGGCACGCAGCCCAACAGGAGGCTCCTTTTTAGCCAAAGAATAGCAGGTCTTGATGCACAAGGTAACCCAGCGGGAGATGGTCCTCTTGTGCACCGCCCGACCTTTTTGGCGCCCACGTAGCCAATAAAGAGCTGGTCATCCACCCGGAAGTGTTTTGTGCGGTCAATATAGAAGGAGAGCGCACGTTTTGGGTCCAGACGGTGGAGCCTCTCTTCCTCTCTGGAAGGATGCGGAGGCGGAAAGAAGGTGGGCAAAGTGATGGTCTGCCCAATGTGGAAAGCAGTAACCACCTTTGGCAAGAAGGACGGACGCGTCCGAAGAACAACCTTGTCTGGATGAACAGACAGAAAGGGAGGTTTGCAAGATAGAGCCTGGAGCTCACTCACCCGCCGAGCGGAGGTGATGGCCACCAGAAAGGCTGTCTTCAGAGTCAGAAGACGAAGAGGACAGTTATGTAGAGGCTCAAAGGGAGCGCACATTAAAAGGTAAGAACCAAGTTTAAGTCCCACTGAGGCATCACAAACGGAACAGGAGGGAAGAGGTGAGTAATGCCTTTTAAGAACCTGTTAACAACAGGGGACTTGAAAAGGGAGGGCTGATCAGGGAGCCTGAGGAAGGCCGAGATAGCACAAAGATAACCCTTGATGGTACCCAGGGCAGAACCCTGTTGGGCCAGAGAGAGAAGGAACAGAAGGACCTCAGAAAGAGGGGCAGAAAGGGGATCCACAGCCTTTGCTGTGCACCATGCCACAAATTTGTTCCACCTGCAGGCGTATACCACCTTAGTGGAGGGACGCCTGGCTGCCAGAATCACATCACAAACTTCGGGAGGCAAGTCGAAAGGAATCAACTGCCGCCGCTCAATCTCCACGCAAGCAGGTGTAGACTGGACAGGTTCGGGTGGAGGACCGTCCCCTGCTGCTGCGACAGAAGATCCTCCCGAAGAGGCAGACGGATCGGGGGATCTACGCTCATATTGAGTAGCTCGGGATACCAAACTCTTCGAGCCCAGTCCGGAGCCACAAGAATGACTTGGGCCCGGTCGTGCCGAATCTTCTTCAACACTCTGGGTAGAAGTGGTATAGGCGGAAAGGCGTACAATAGACCGCAACTCCACTCGTGACGAAAAGCGTCGCCGGCGAGTGCCGCCTTGGAAATTCCAACGCGCAGAACTGATGACATTGCGCGTTCTCTTCGGTGGCGAATAGATCTAACCAAGGCTCTCCCCACTGTAGAAAGAGTCCTTGCGCCACTTCCGAGTGAAGACGCCATTCGTGATCCATCATGCACCTGCGGCTGAGGTTCGTCCGCCCTGGCGTTCAGGGAACCTGCCAGGTGTTGAACCACCAGGAACATGCCCTGGTGTTCCAGCCATGTCCAGAGGCGCAGAGCCTCCTGACAAAGGGTCCACGACCCCACCCCGCTTTGTTTGTTGCAGTACCACATGGCAGTGGTGTTGTCTGTGAACACCTGCACTACCTTCCCTTTGACAGAGGGAAGGAATGCCTTGAGTGCAAGTCGGATCGCCCGGAGCTCCAGAAGGTTGATATGGAGCCGGGACTCCGCCCGGAGACCAGAGGCCTCTGATCTCCGCCTCTCCCATGTGACCGCCCCATCCCAGAAGGGACGCGTCCGTCACAACTGTGTGCTCTGGCTGGGGAAGGGAGAGGGATCTGCCCATGACCCATTGCCGGTTCGAGAGCCACCACTGCAACTGTTTTGCAGTCCCCTCCGAGATCTGGACGTGATCGGACAGGTCGCCCTGGTGCTGCGCCCACTGGAACTTCAGGTCCCACTGCAGAGCCCGCATATGCCATCTGGCATGAGTGACCAGCAGGATGCAGGAGGCCATGAGGCCCAGCAGCCTCAGGGTCATCCGTGCCGAAACCCAGGATAAGGGCTGAAAGATCGGAATCATAGCCTGAATATCCCGGACTCGCCGTTCGGGAGGATAGGCCCGAAACTGCGTCGTGTCCAGAACTGCTCCGATGAAAAGGAGCTGTGGAGAAGGAATCAGATGCGACTTTGGCACATTGATGGAGAACCCCAGCGAGTGCAGGAGTTCGGCCGTAGTCTGGAGGTGGGAGACAACTGCCTGGGACGAGCCCGCCTTCAGCAGCCAGTCGTCGAGGTAGGGGAAGACTGAAACCCCTGCCCGGCGCAGATGAGCTGCGACCACCGCCATCACTTTCGTGAACACCCGAGGGGCACTGGTAAGGCCAAAGGGGAGCACGGTGAACTGAAAATGCTCGAGGCCTACCGTGAACCGAAGGTAACGCCGGTGGGCCGGCAGGACGAGGATGTGGAAATAGGCGTCCTGCAAGTCCAACGCTACCAACCAGTCTCCGGGGTCGAGGGCAGTCAAGACCTGAGCTAGGGTGAGCATCTTGAACTTCTCCTTCCGGAGGAAGCGATTGACGTTCCGGAGGTCCAAGATAGGACGCATGTCCTCCTTGTCCCTTTTGGGCACCAGAAAGTAGTGGGAGTAGCAACCACGCCCTACTTCTGGGGTCGGAACATGCTCGATGGCCCTCTTGGCCAAGAGGGCCGTGACTTCCTTCTGTAGAAGCACCAAGTGATCCCCTGACATGCGGTGGAATTGAGGTGGCATGGCTGGGGGGTGGTCTCGAAGGGGAGGGAGTAGCCCCTTCGGACAATGTCCAAGACCCACTTGTCCGAGGTGATGGGACGCCAGTGGTGAAGGTGATGGCGGACCCTGCCCCCGACTGGCGTGCTGTGCACCTGAAAGGAGGGACTAGGAGGGCTTGGAGGCCGCGGACGGGTTGGAGGTGGTGGCCTGACCCGCACGCTGGTTGCCCGAACCGCCACGGCGGTATCCACGTCCTCGGCCACGCGAAGGCGCTTGCTGCGCGGGCCGTTGGCCGGGCTGTGGACGTGACTGGGCGCCCCTTCCGTGGCCACGAAAGGGGCGAAAAGCAGACGTATGCGGAGGGCGCACAACAGCAAGGCCCAGGGACTTAGCAGTAGCCCGTGAATCCTTGAAACGCTCCAGCGCATGGTCCGCCTTTGAACCAAAGAGACCGACTCCATCAAAGGGCATGTCCATGAGAGTATTCTGGACATCCCCTGAAAAACCAGTGGTTCTCAGCCAGGCGTGGCGACGCAGCGCCACCGTCGTTGCAAGCGATCTGCCCAGCGAGTCGGCGGTATCAAGGCCACAGCGGATGGTATACTTAGCCGCATCACGCCCTTCCGCAATAGCGCGGGTAAGCAGTGTCTGGACCTCCTCAGAACACTGCGGCAAAACATCAGCCACCGAATCCCACAGGGAGTGGGTGTATCGGCCCAAGAGGCAAGCGGTATTAACAGACCGCAAGCCAGCACTGGAGGAAGAGAAAGCCTTCTTCCCAAAGTGATCCAGGCGCTTGGATTCCCTATCCGGAGGGGCGGTAGGGAAGGCTGTTTGGGAGGCAGAGGCTTGGACAACCAAGCTCTCAGGGGTGGGGTGTTGGGAGAGAAACAGGGGGTCGCCCGGAGCCGGGCGATGGCGTCGGGCCACGTTCCTATCCACAGGAGCCCCTGTGGTGGGTTTGGACCAGGCACCCAAAGAACGTCAGTGAGTGCATCGTTGAACGGCAGCACAGGCTCCGAAGAGGAGGCCGCCGGCTGAAGCACTTCAGTCAGGAGGTTAGTCCTGACGGCCACTGTAGGCAACTGGAGATTTAAGGCTCCAGCAGCTCTACGCAACACCGTTGCAAAATTAGCCCCCTCCTCCGTTGCCACGGGAGGAGACAGCATGCCAGAGTCGGGGAGGTATCCAGCCCACTGGCATCCCCAAGTTCCTCAACCCAGTCCGGGTCAAACTCGCACTGTTGTGTGAGAGGGTCGTCAGACCCCTCCCAGCTCTCCTGGTCCTCCTCAGGTTGAAAAGATGGAGGAGGAGGGACATAAGGGACCCAAGGCCTCATCGGCGCCGGAACCGGCGTCGGGCGGCGCCGGTCCGGCTCCATGTCCGGACCCGGGGAGAACCGGGGAGCGACGCCGCCCGGAGCCCCGGACGGCGTCGGAAGCGGCACCGGGGACATCGGCGTCGGCGGAGGCGTGGTTAGGTCAACCGGCGTCGATGGAGGTTGCGGCACCACCGGAACCGGGGTCGAGGCCGGGGCCGGAGCCGAGGCCGGGACGAAGGCTGGTGGGACAGGCGACGCCGGGACCGGAGTCGGCGGCGACGCCGGAGCAACCCCATCTGGGCCCGCGGGGCCCGAAGGCGCACCGGAGGGACCTTGAGGCCCGAAGAGGCGGGCCATGGCCGACAGGAATTCCTGTGCTTCGGCCGGAGTCGCCCCCGAACCCGGGAAGGACGGGTAATGCGGGGGCAACTCGACAGGCACGTCCGGGGCCGCGGGGGCGGGGACGGTGCCGACAGGGACCTCAGCCGAGTCGCGCGACCGGCGAGGCGAAGTCTTAGAGCGATGACGCCGCTTAGACTTCTTGTGCTTCGACTTACCGGAGGAGCGCGAAGACTTGGATTCCGACGAACGGCGGGGACTCCGCGTCCGGCCCCTCGACCTCTCCCGGGACCGGGAGCTTGCTGCGGCGCGGAGCCGACTGCCGGACTTCAAGGAGCTTTCGAGACCGCTCTCGCAAAGCCTTCGGATGAAGTTTCCGGCAGTCAGGGCACGACTTCGTGTCGTGGCCTCGGCCGAGGCAGAAGAGACACTCGAGGTGGGGGTCCGTGATGGACATCATACGACCACATACCTCGCAGGGCTTAAAGCCGGGCATCCCTACGACACCTTAGGAGTCGTGAAGACTCGTTGAAGAGAACAGTGAAAAATTTCACAAAAAGATAGTCAAAAAGTGACTAGGGCACTGCTCTTCCCGGATCTGCGCTTACTGGCGCGGAAAAAGAAGAACTGACGTCAGCGCGCAGGGCGGCGCCTAAGTACTGCCCGCGACGTCATCCCGGCGATCACGACGCCCGACGACGGACGCGGAGCCGCACGGCGCCGCCTACCGACGCGCAAGGGTACTGCTACGCAAAAAAAAAACTTTCCGGATCCAGCCTGACGCCTGGGGATATTCTAAGGTAAGGAATCTGTCACTAACGTGTCTCTTTCAGATATAAAGTGTTGCATGGCTGAATATTTGTAAGGTTAGAATTCGATACCTATTGGCGTATTTGTTATAGGAAATAGACATAAAGCAAAACGTTTGTATGTGTAGGCGTACATTTGTAAATGCAACCGACTGGTTTTGTAATAGCATTTTAGCGAGGATGGGAGGGGAGAGTTCTGTGACATAGAAGAGATAACAAGAGTGAGAAAATAGTAAACACATGTTGCTGCCACTTATCAAAGGAGCCTCCTGGGGCCTGTTTTTTTGCATGTGTTTATGTACAATGCGTGTGAAAGCAAAACTTTTATACTGCATGTGACCTGTTGTGCGTATTACTTTAAAAAAACGATCGCAAAACAAAAAGGAAGGGCGGAGCAAGTGCCATGCTATATGACGCGCTGTGCTATTTTAAAGGAAACTTAGGTGTTATAAATTGTGGCGGCAAAAATAGGGAAACACATAAGAGAGAAGTGGGGGCTATCGAAGGGGCGAAACAGCAAAGCGAACGCCCTCCTGGGACAGGTTTTGTGTGTTATTTGAAAAAATATGATGCAAAACAAAACCGAGGGCGAGGAAGCGCGATGCTATATCAAGCACTGTACTATCAGAAAGAAGACTGATGTGTTTTGAGTTGTGGCGGCGAATATATTAAAACATATAAAAACAATACTTATATTCGTTATGTCACCTGTTCTGCGTGTTTTATTTTAGTATTTTTTTACTAAGACTCCGTACATTCCCCCCTCCGTATAAATGCGGCCCCTGCAGTATATTGTATAATGTAGAGAAATTTTAGGTATTTTGACTCGTGGTGGCGAAAATAGTAAAACACGGAAAGCGGGGGCGAGCAAAGGAGCGAGATAGCAAAGCGAACGCCCTCATGGGACCTGTGTTGCGTGTTTTTGGAAAAAAGAGGATGCAAAAGAAAACCGAGGGCGAGCAAGCGCGATGCTATTAAAGCGCTGTACTATCTTAAAGAAGACTTATGTGTTTTCTCTTGTAGCGGCGAAAATACTAAAATATGCAAAAGAGGAGCAGGGGCGAACCAATGAGCGAGACAGAGAGCGAGCGCGATGCTATTAAAGCGCTGTACTATCTTAAAGAAAACTTATGTGTTTTGCCTTGTAGCTGCGAAAATAGTAAACCATGCAAGAGCATGCAAGAGAGGAGCGAGGGCGAGCGAACGAGCGCGATAGCAAAGCGAACGCGCTAGACTCGTGCAGGAAGCAAATAGGGCCGGCGGAAATACTAAAACACGCGAGAGGAGCGGGGGCGAGCGAGCGAGCGCGGCAGCAAAGCGAAACCACTCATTCTAAACACATGCTGCTGCTGCGCGTAACCGCAAGCAATATGCAAAGGGCGGGTACATTTGTTAAGGAAGGTGGGACATGCGCCCGCCTTGGACTCATCGCATGCTGCCTTTGTAAAGAAGACGCACGCAAACGCCAATAGCAGTTAAGCACACGTACGAGTGTGTGCGGAGCGTGTGCGAGCGTCTGGTGCCATTTTCGAAAGCCCTTACATAAAGTCTCGCAGAGCAACGCATGCGCGCTGCGCTAGGCTCGACCTAAAAACAAGACCAGCTCCCTCCAGCGGAGACACATCAGAGCCTGCACCTTCAGGGCGAGCAACACAAGCCCTTGGAACGTGTGAGCAGGGCAAGAAAACAACGCATCAACACCCAAAACGCTCACACACACACACTCTTTTCAAACCTAGCCCCCATGAGAGAACGTGCATTAGTGCTGACCCCAAAAGTCAATTCGAGTCTCAACACCATTTGTGCTTTAAAAATATTTTTAAAAATTACAAACTATAGGCTCCTTTTCAGATTAAATATATTATATATAATCTAAATGGCTCTCCACCTTTGTACTTGTAGCAAATTACTGGGTGAAAAAGGGATTCCGTGCCCGACACTTTCACAGGGGACTAAAGCTGCTATGGCCAGCAAGTGAACAAGCATTGGCATAGCCAATAGGTCTCGCCTTTGGGACCTTATAAGTGTTTACTCATGCAACAGTTGATATTGTTGCACCAAGGGTATTGTGCTGCATAACTAAATACTTATAAGGTCCCAAAGGCGAGACCTATTGGCTATGCCAATGCTTGTTATTATATGTGCTGCATCCTGTGGGAAGGAAAGGAATCGTGGTAGGTTTTGTTCTGAAGTGACACGGAATTACTGAACATCTAAGTTACTCTTCAATAGTGTTTAAAGTCCAGTGGGTGGGTACAGGGCAGAGGTGGGGGTGGATAACAGGATGATAAAAAAAAAAAGCACTATAAAGAGGCCAGTGCTGGCTGCTTCATAGTGCTTTATTTTCCCCTTAGGCGGGTGGGAGAGGGAGAAGAAATGGAGACTGGGAAGGGGGGGAAGAAACAGGTACAGGAGGGTCTGAAGGAGTGGAGAATAAATCTGGAAGGGGGTGGAAAAAATGTGGACGGGGGGCTTATGGGAGGGGAGAAGCATAGGATGAGAAGAAACACGTGGGTATAAGTTAAAAATAAAAAGTCAATATGTCTCAGCAATCTATTGGCAATGTTAATGTTGTTGAGACAGTGCGTACCATTCATAAGATGGCACACATCCCCACATGAAGAACATACATTTGGCAGAATAAACCAGTAGGGGAAATAATGAATAACTGGCCTTCAGAGAAGCAGCGGAGCCCGGCTGCACTCAAGAGCTGTAGTAAACAACCGCATATGCAGTCCTGACCCACCCCTTTCCTAGCTCAGGAAACAATTGTAAACAACAGGAGTACGATATGAGGCGAAAGGTTTGCTATGTTTCTTCATTTTGCCTCAAAATAATTAAACACCTTTTTCGTGTGGTCAACATTCAAAAAGTTTGCCATACTAGTTTATTTTCAAAAAGTGAATGCGCCGTTACTTAAAAATAGCAAACCATGCCAACTGTGGCTTCAGCTGTTAGTTTATTGCTTCAATAGCTCCTTCCTGCCAAGAACAGGGTTGCCGAATGCGGGTCAATAGAAAGGATAGAAGGAACGATCTCTGCTGTTTTGAGAAGTGGTTTGCCTTTGAAGTCACTTTACGAGGTCCACTTCTAACAGCGCCATCTAACGTGACAAGATAAGGACAGCCTTGTTTACGATGGCGCTCTCGGAGCAGGGTGAATGCTTTTAAAAAACAAGCTTCTGGTCCAGTCCGGGCACATCTATAGAGCTGACTCGAACTTTGGAGGTGAATTGGAAAGAAAGCTCACAAAAGAGGATACCTGGACAGTTTAACCTGAACGTCTGACCCACCCTGCTGAAACAGAACTCATGTATTTCCTTCAGTCTGCAAAAATACATGGGAAGAGTCGAGAACAGTTAGAAATACTGCCTTTCAGGATAAGTTTGTGAACGTGTCTTCCCACTGATCCAGTGCAGGATATTACCAGAACTAGCCTCCTCTACAAACAACCGCCGCATTGGAAGGGGGCAGCCCTGCTGAGTAGTCCATCGCTTGAAAGTACCCGAGAAGCGAAACAACCAACAGCAGTCCAACACAAAGGGCAGGTCGATCTCACTGCCAAATACAAAACATGACCATGCCTGCAGCTCATACCGAGGGGAAAAGAACAGTCTTTAAAAATTTAAATAGGCCATTTCAGAGATACATTACTTATTAAATGCAAAGAGGCACTGTCCAATAAACTCCACGCTCCATGAGCAGCTAAGTCGGGACAATTTCCTTTTGCCATTTTTGAGCAGTGACGAACTTATCTATGATCGGCGGAGCAGAGAGGAAAGAAGGAGCGAGTCGAAGGAGAAGTCATCACAGTATGGTGGATGGAGGAGGAGAAAGATAAGGAAACGAGAGCAGGGGAGCAACTGAGGAGCTTGGGGCATAGGATAAAAGGAACAAACATTGGCCGCGCGGCCGTGAAAGTGAAAGTAATCGTGAGGAAGCGGGTTTTCGAAGTGCAAACAGTGGCTTTTGCTGGCGACCAGCTTGCGTTCACGCGAGCGTCCAGATGGCGAGGGAAGCCATATGGCGCCTGATCGCGCGTGCACGCTCGCGTGAACGCAGGCTAGTCGCCAGCAAAAGCCACTGTTTGCACTTCTAAAACCCGCTTACTAAAACTCTCGCCAGAGCAGCGCATGCGCTGGCTCAGGCGAGACCTAAAAATGAGCGACAGAACACAAAGCTAGCCAGAGGTGAGACAAAACAGATGCAGAGGGTAGACATGGAGCCCCATGGAAAACACAGGCTGTCTTCACCCCTTTGACTCCTCAAGATCACTGGAAATAGACTGCCCATTCTGGCACTCAGAAATTTCCCCACTAGGCTGCAGCCTAGGGGGGCTACTTTCAGAGCAAGATGTGCTGCCGTGGTCCAACCATACCCCTATGCGCCCATTCTAGTAGCAGCTTCCTGCAGTGTGGGGCTGGTTAGAAATTGTTTTGCCAGGGCTCATTTTGGTTTCCAGCCTGGCCCTGAACCACAGTCCATACCTAATCTCCGGATTATTCCTTTTTTGATAGAACTACCGTGCCTCATCATATCTAGTCTATGCCTCTTTTATTTCAAAATTGTGGTTTTCATTGCTGCTATGTATGCCCACCTTATGAGTCTGCCCACACCAACATATTATACAAAGATGGCAATGTTTACAATTGCATTCATGTCTGATCATGGTAGATATGTGACACGAATCAAGCTGAAACTTCAAACGAGGATATAACGAGAAAGCCAGAACTATTAGTTTACAGTGAGCATAGCCACATCCTTTTTGGGCAGTCCCAGTGAGGAACAGTCACCAATGTGAATTCCCTCTGCATCTCCTATCTGTTAGAGACTTCTAGCCACAGATTCCTTACTTTAGAACATGGGTACTCACATACTTTCTCTCGGGGGCCAAATTTACAGTGTGGTTTGTGGCCGAGGGCCGCACCGGTGGGGGCGGGGTTAGTGGGGGGGAGGCGTGGCTAGAGCAAAAAAAAACTGTGACCATGAGGTTGAACACAGGCCCCTGCAGCAGACGCATTCATCCACTGAGCCACCAGACCCGGCATACACACATCTATCTATCTCTATCTCTCTCTCTATCTCTATGTCTCTATCTGTCTCTCTGTCTCCATCTGTCCGTCTCCATCTGTCTCTGTCCCTATCTGTCTCTATCTGTATTTGTCTCTGTCTATGTCTGTCTCTATCTGTCTCTGTCTGTCTCCATCTCTGTCTGTCTCTATCTGTCTCTCTCTCTATCTGTCTCTGTCTCGATCTGCATCTCTGTCTCTATCTGCATCGATCTGTCCCTGCCTCTATCTTTCTCTGTCCAAACAGGAAGCTTCCCAAAAGGCCCTTTAAAAGTCAGCCGTGAAAGCGCTTACAGCTGACTTTTAAAGGGCCTTTTAGGAAGCTTTCCGATGGTGCTGTGAGGTCACAGAGCCCGGCAGTAAACACAGAAGATGGCTGCAGGAGCATACGTAGTGAATACCTATTTAATACGTAATGACTACGTATGCTCCTGCGGTCATCTTCTGTGTTTACTGCTGGCCTCACTAGAAACGTAGGCAAGGCAAGGTCAGCGGGCTGCCAATGAAGGCCTGCCGGGCCGCTGGCAGCCCGCGGGCCGTACTATGAGTACCACAGCTTTAGAATTATCCCCAGATGTCAGACTGAATCTGGAAATTTTCGAGCAGAACACCCTTGTGTGCCAGTTGGTGGCATCGCTCGGCTTCGTATCAGCATTGTCCGTGCCAGAAGTGATGTATGCGGTACCTACATAGGCGGCACCTCAGGGTTCTGATGTCAGTTCTTTCCTTTCTGCGCCAGATAGCACAGATCCATGAAGAGCTACCCCTCAGTCACTTTTTGGCTCCCTTTTTTTGGACCTTTTGTAGGCCACTTTTTTGAGAAATACTTTTCTCCTGTTATGACGGGATGTTCCCCAAGAAACCAGCTGGTTTCAAACCATAAGGCAGATGTCTGTGACAGACCCCCACTTGGACTGTCTATGGTGCCTTGAGAAAAACCTTGACTCGAAGGCTTGCGAGTATTGCCGCACTATACACTCGAAGGCACTGAGGGAACGCTCCATCAAGCTCCTCACCACCCAACATCAGACGACAATCAAGATCCCAGTAGTGTAGAAGTTCCCGGCACCGCTCGCGGAACTGCACCCAATGGTTGGTGTTCCAGACAAAGTTATCGTCAACTAAGTCACATAAAAAGAAAAAATCGAAGAAGTCTGACTTCTCTGTGTACGTCTAAATCCTCGGACAGGACAAGGGAGCATCAGCACTCCAGGCCCTGTGATTCTACTGAGCCCCAACCAGTCGGCTCCGCCCTGCCTCGATTTTCCTGGAGCTGGAGCGACCCCCACCCAACTTAAAGAATTCTAAGAGGCCTTGCATCTCATTTTTGGGTGTCCCTACCCCTATAGAGGGCCTTTCGGGTCCATGGGTTCGGGAGGGATCCCTACTGGATGCCCGCCAGCGGGTATGCCCTCTGCACCAGTAGAGCCCCTTGGATTCAGAGCGGCGCCACCAGCGAGACTGAGAGCTTCTCCGTCGCTCACTTCTGTACCGATGCCCATCGACAATGCCATCCCAATCGTCCTTGACTCCGACATGGAGCAGAACCGGAGTCGCATGACGCCGGTCCCGGCACTGTTCGCAGCCATGCTTTCCAGGTCAGAGCCAGGGCCTTTGGTCTTGGACAAGCCTGGTACAGGGGACGAATAGGAGGGGTATGGCGACCCTGATGAATATCGCCACCTATTAGATGATCGCGAGGACACCTGGTATTAAGATCTGGAGGATACCAGTAGGTTAGACACCTCACCTAGCACGGGCCTGGTCTCAGGACTGGCTACGGAGGAGGAGGCCTCTTTCGCTATGGTGGTGCATAGGGTGGCTGAGGTCTTGGACCTTCAGTTGCTCTCAGTTGCACTCAAGACTACTGTCTTGACAGAGATGCTGCCTCCTGCGAACCCTTGCTCCACTCTAATGAAGCCATTACTGACATGCTCCTCAGGACCTGGTCCAAGCCCTGCACAGGGGCTCTTGTGCACAGAATGATTGCCCGCTGCCACCGCCCCGCTCCAGGGGACCCCAGTTTCCTCACCCAGCACCCCATTCTAGAGAGCTCGGTGGTCCAGGCCTCCACGTCCAGATTCAACCCTGGTGCGTTACCTTCCACTCCACTCGATAGTCCAAGAGGCTGGATACCTTTGGAAATAGAATGTTCTCTTCCACCAATCTAGTGCTGCAGTGGGTGAACACCTCAAGCCTCTTGGGCCATTACTCCCCCACGATCTAGGACTCAGTTGCGCTAATGCTGCCTATGGTCTCGGAGGAGGCCCGAGCCATACTCTCGCAGGCTATTGCCATCCGATGGATGTAGCAAAGTTTGCCATTTGTTGTGGTCTGGAAACAACCGACTTGCTGGGCACATAGATTTCTTCATCGGAGGCCCTTAGGCACAACGCCTGGCTGAAGACTACTGTTTTTTTCTGGGGCTGTCCAAGTATCGCTTATGGACATACCCTTTGATACCTCACGTCTCTTCAGAGAGAAGGTGGACTCAGCGCAGAGGGCTTTAAGGATTCCACGGCAATGGCCAGGTCCTTGGGTACCTCTATGGCTCTGTGTCAACCCCAGTTTGTCTTTCACCCTTTTCGTGGTCACAGAAGTGGTTTCCAACCATGTCAATAGCCTCTCAGCCACCACGGCCAGCAAGCTTCCAGGCACTTTGGTGGACAATGGTGCGGTTCCCACAGGCCATGTGGGACATTTAGCCAGAGGTCAGGTCAGTCCACCACTCCTACAGCAGCCAAAGCCTCCAAGTCTCTTTAGGTTGCCACCTACCATCACGAGCATCCAGTGGGGGAACTGAATACATGCTCACCTGCATCATTGAAGTCAATAACATCAGACCGTTGGATACTACAAATTGTACAAAGGGGCTACTCCATCCTCTTTGTGACTACCCCTCCACCCATACCACTCACTTACGACCAGTAGACGGACGACCATCTTTCCTTACTATGCCAGGAAGTGTCAGCTCCCTTGGCCAAGGGAGCTATAAAGATGGTGCCGTTGTTAGTAGTAGGTCGTTGTTGCTATTCCCGCTACTTTCTGGTGCCCAAGGATGGAGGCCTTCATCATAGACTCAACCTGCGCCATCTCAATGTCTTCCTCAAACAGGACTAATTCAAAATGCTCACGCTCGTTCAAGTTCTGTCTGCTCTGGATCCGGGAGACTGGATGGTGGTGTTGGACTTGCGTGACGCATATTTTCACATCCCTGCTCTGCCCGCCTACAGACGTTACCTGCGGTTCACAGTGGGCCAGGAGCACTTTCAAATCACTGTGCTTCCTTGTGACCTCAGCAGCGGCCCTCGGGTGTTCAAGGTGATTGCAGTGGTTGCAGCACACCTGCAGAGGTCAGGGGTTCCAGTCTTTCCCTACCTCGATGATTGGCTGTTGAATGCGAGCTCGTCCCAGGAGGTCGTCTCCCACCTCCAGACTACAGCGAACCTCCTGCACTCACTGGAGTTCACTATCAATGTGCCGAAGTCACACCTGACTTACTCTCAGACACTTCCTTTCATCGGAGCTGTTCTGGACACAGTGCAGTTTTGGGCTTAGGCTCCCGAAAGGCGAGTCCAGGATATTCAGGCTAGAATACCTATGTTTCAGCCTTTATCCTGGGTTTCGGTGAGACAGACTCTAAAGCTGTTGGGCCTCATAGCCTTCTGCATCCTGCTAGTGAAGCATGCCAGTGCAGGCTCTGCAGTGGGACTTGAAGTTCCAATGAGACCAGCAAGGTCCTGATCTCAGCAGGAACTGAAACAGATTTACAGTGGTGGATGACAAATCGCGATTGGTTCAGCGGCAGACCCCTCTCCCTTCCCTAGCCAGAACTGACTGCAGTGACAGATGCGCCACTCCTGGGCTGGGGCGGCCATCTGGGAGAGGTGGATATCAGGAGACTTTGGTCTCCGGCAGAGTCCGAGCTCCACATAAACTTGTTGGAGCATCGGGCAAATTGCTTGGCACTGAAATCCATCAAGGGAAGGCTTGTACATGTGTTCCTGGACAACACCACCGCAATGTGGTACTGCAACAAACATGCTGGGGTGGAGTTCTGGATCCTTTGTCAGGAGGTTCTTCTTTTCTGGACATGGCTGGAATGCCAGAGCATTACCCTGGTGGTTCAACACTTTGCAGTCTCTCTGAACGCCAAAGTGGATGAACTCAGCCAGTATTTTGCAGCTAAAATATACATAAATTCAATGGTGGATTATAGAAAAAACATTTTACAAAAGATCTCGCTTTAGGGCTTTTCACAAGTGCAGGTGGGATTTAATTTACCTAATCCTATTTGGCAATGGATTCCAGAAAGCGAGGCCTCGGACAGTGAAAAAAATCAATCTTTGCTTTGTATCCTGATGGTGGTGCACTGCAGACATTAACATTTGTTGGATATTAGTTTCTGCTGGATTACTGAATATTTTTTTCTCTGGTGTTTCTAGGTCCTGAATAAGAAACAGTTCTATTGATTATGCACACATTTTTACTTTCAGTTGCAATTTTCACTGCAAGCCAGTGGACATTAGATTGGTCAAATTGGGTGACATATCCGAAGTGCAGAATGAAATACGGCAACTAGATTTATAATAGATTATCTGGAGCTTTTCTACATCTTTACAATGGAGTCTGAAGTATACGCATGCAAGTGAAATATGGCAGTTTGAAGTCTTACTGGTCGTGTTAAGTAACCTTCAAAAGGCTAGTTTCTGGTCGGAGAAGAAGTCAACTTTGAGCACTCTCCATTTTGGCAACAGTAGTGCTTAATTTGAGCCGGTGGTTTACGGTGCTCGGCACCGGCACTTATTTGTCAACACCACACTTATGACAGCCTGCCATATGGTGGCACAGCTCATCTAATTTAGAGACAAGCAGAACAACGGTTGTTTATGAATACAATATACATTACAAATTACTAATACCTGCCTCTCCAGCCATTCCTTTAGCTTTGGGGGCCTGGAATAATTTGAACTGTTGCACTTGCAGGCGAGAAAGATGGTCAGTAGTTGTTTTGGCAGCGATGACAGGGGCAATGGGTGGTGCAAGCTGCAGTGGCCTCCTGGTCAGGGCCCTGCCACTTATTGTTTTACAAATTAGGCACTGCCAGTGCTTAATTTGTGCCGGTGTTTGCCGGTGCTTGGCACCGGCACCTTTTTCTAAACACCAGCACATATTTATCCACCACAAGGTGACGCTATGTGCCTTTTTTTGCACAATTCCTCATAGGCAGTTTAGTATATTTTTTTTAAAAACCAGCAGATAGTTACTGCTGTCACTCGCATTTGTCACCTGTGGCAGGAGCTGGGGCGTCAGCTGCAGTAGACTTCCAAGAAATATTTTGGGCCCTTGCACTGTGTTTCATACAACTTAGGCAGTAAAGAATACATTGGCTGCTACTCAAGCTGTACCTTTTCTATGCTGTTTTTACCACCCCCGCAGCCCCTGCGGAGCAGGGGGCCCTTACCCCATCATTCCCCTCCCTCACCATTCAGGCCCCCATACAGGCCAAGGTCAAAAAATATTTGTAAGGTATAGGTGACTCAGGGGTCCCTCACCATATTCTGCATGGGGGCACCATCACTTTGCATCACACCACTGCCACATCTGTACCTGTTATGTGAGGCAGAGAGGATTGCACTATTGATACTCAAGATGTACTTACTCTGTGTTTACGGGAAGCTTTAGCTGTTGTATCCTTACATACTTAATCTGTGTGTATGAGGGATCATTGTTCTTCCTACAGCTGCCACCTGTCCTGCCCCTATTCTTTGTGCCAGGGAACAGTGCCCTGCTGCTGCCATGCTATACTTAAGTTGTCTTGAAAGATGGACAAGCAAGGGAATGAAATGGAGTCCGAGCCAGGGGCCTGGCTTGGCTCTTACAGCAAAAGCACAAGCTGAGCCTTGATAAGATTCAACACTTACATGATGCAGCAAAGGTCCTCTAAAAATACGAAAACAATTTTAACATTACAAATAGATTATTTCTTGAACGCATGTTTCACTTGGGTACACCAGTTCACTACATTAACGTCTGTTAAGAGCAGCAGTTTTCAAACATGCACTTTTTCGACCTCCCATATCCTGACAACATGACCACCAGTGAACCAAAATATCTCAATTTGTCATCTGTACTGTATGTTTTTAGCCAATGTTTTAGCTAAATGTGGAGCAACAGTATTCTTTTAAACCAAACTTACTAATATTTTTTATATGCCACTCATCTTGAACTAGTTTTTTCAAGCTGATCTCAGATTTGAGGCTCGATTAAAATGAGGCTCAATGAAGGATAATGCTTTGCAACTGATCATACAATTTCTGGTGAAACTAGAATTTAAATCCAGTGTTTCTTTTTTATACATTGTGTTACTCATCCACTGGAGAAAGATCTACTTTTCTGTCTATTTGCCACCTAAGTAAAATGCTTTGAACTCATTTATTGACCTAAATTAGTTCACTGTTCAATGATTACAAGTATCACGTGCTAAGTTAGTCTGCCTCCATATATGTATGAAATGTCTTGAAAAACATTTAGCACAAGTGCACACAGGAAAGGGAGAGGGTCAGCCCCTCAATGACAGAAATTCAATTTCCAACTTCCCACAAGTCTTCAGTTAGACACATGTGAATTACTGCTCACTTCAGCTGCAGACCCATACAGCTGAAAAGCACCTTTTAAAAGTTTCTAGTGTTTTAGGTCTTTCAAAGGGCAATAGAGAGGGCCAAAGGTCAGGGATACTGGAAATATGTGATTTAGCGGCCGCTGCATTTTTCGCATACCTATGGATTTGCAGCGTGTTCCACATAATCCATCATCTGCTGCATAATTTGCAGACTTTAACAAAAAATGTGTTTCTAGCTCAAACAGATCAAAAGTTACAAAAAATGTGGCAATGCGTGTTGCTGTGCAACGGAAGGCACTTCACATAGGTTAATTGTTCAACTTTCAGCTGCATATTGCTGTATTTACGTGTTAAACTAGCACTAATATGGTAAATCCTTTGGCCAGACAGTGTTAACGTGTCAAAAACGTATGATGCCCTAGTATGACATCCAACAAGAAAGCCATGAAAAAATACCAGTATGCAACATGAGAAGCTAGTCTCTTATTTTACCGCAAGAACTGAAAATGCGTCCAATTTGTCCAAAGAGTTATTTAAGCTGGTAAACACCCTCATGAAGCTGGCTAGGAATCAATCCCCAAACCCCCTTCAGAGGAGAGCTGCAATATGCTTGCCAACTTTTTTCTTGGAAAAGTAAACAATATCCTTATTTCCCTACCAAGGGACTCTGTTTGTTTCTAACAAGATACCTTGCGCAGTAAGTCCTAGTAAGGACAATTTACTGGCGTTTCCTGCAATCAGCAAGGAAGCCACTAAGGAGATCCTAAAGTCAATTAAATCAGGGTCACCACTGGACCCAGTCCCCGCCAGTCATACTTCGGAAAGCGGGAAATACAACTCTGTCCAGTTTGACAGATATTTTTAATTACTACTTGGAAGACTTCCCCTGTACACTTCAAAGGGTGCTCTTTGATTCAGAGAGAGGTCACTGGGAAAGGAAGGAGATGAGATTAAGAGAACCATAAAGAGTAGGGCTGAGGCCCTGGGGTAAATTTCTGAAACCCATATCTCTGTGGCTGACATCCAGGTGTGAGACTCTAGTCACTCCCAAGGTCTGTGTTGTGGGGCTATCAGATTTGGAGTCACTCCTGCTGTGACGGACTGCTTTCTGGAGGAAGGGTAAGGCAGATGTGAGGGTACTTCAAAAGGAAGCAGACCCCCCAACTTAAACATCAAAGACTCAGACTCTAAATCACAGTTGGTGTCTGGAAATGGACTATAGAAAGGGGAGCTTGACCCATCCAAAATTGCCTACTGGTATCCCTGCTGGGTAAGGGAACATCACCCAAGGCCCAAGACCACCTGCTCTTGGAGCACCAGCGCCCACCTCAATCAATCATCAATCAATCAGGATTTATAAAGCGCGGCTAATCACCCAATACAATATCCAGGTGCTTGCAGGCTCTGGAGGCTTATTTGTACAGCCAGGTCTTGAGGGCCATTCAGAATTCTTAAGTGAGGTGATGGTCCGGAGGTGCATGGGGAGACGGTTCCAGGTCTTTGCTGCAATGTGGGAGAAGGAGTGTGCTCCATTTCTGCTTCGGTAGATGTGGGGAGTATGGACAAGTGAAAGGGAGGCGGAGTATAGTCTTCTCGATGGTTGGTGGAAGTTCAGCGGTGGTTAATGTAGGCGGGTCCTTGGTTGTGTAGAGCCTTGTGTGTGTGGGTCAGCAGCTTCAATTGGCATCTCTTCTGTACGGGGAGCCAATGGAGTTTCCTGAGGTGGGGTGTGATGTGGGCTCGTTGGGGAAGGCCGCGGATGAGTCTGACTGGCGCCACCACCATAGCACCCGAGCTACGATGCACCATCAATGCTACCTTCAAATCCGGCTCTTTCCCGGATGACTGGAAACGCGCAGGAGTCAAGTCCCTCCTCAAGAAGCCCTCCGCAGACCCGATGTACCTAAAAAATTACAGACCCATCTCTCTTCTCCCCTTCACGGCTAAAGTCACTGAGAAGCTCGTCAACAGCCAACTCACGAACTTCATCGAAGACAACTTCATCCTCGACCCTTCCCAATCCGGATTCCGCAGCAACCACAGCACCGAGACCGCCCTCCTTGCCACCACAGATGACATCCGCAATCTCCTCGACCAGGGCCACACGGCGGCCCTCATCTTAGTGCACCTCTGTGCAGCCTTCGAAACCGTCTCCCACCACACTCTCACCGCCAGACTCCAGGACGCCGGCATACAGGGAACTGCCCTTGACTGGATCCGCTCCTTCCTTACCGGCCGAACCCAAAGAATCAGACTCCCGCCCTTCCTCTCCAAACCCACAGAGATCAACTGCGGAGTACCCCAAGGATCGTCGCTCAGCCACACGCTCAACATCTACATGGCCCCCCTCGCCGCCATCGTCAGACAGCATGGACTCAGCATAGTATCCTACGCCGACGACACCCAGCTCATCCTCTCCCTCACGAGGTAACCCAACACCACCAAACTCAGCTTCCAGGAAGGAATGAGAGACGTTGCATCCTGGATGAGCAGCAGCTGTCTGAAGCTCAACTCAGAGAAGCCAGAAGTCCTCGTCCTCAGACCCACCCCCTCAGCATGGGACAACACCTGGTGGCCCTCCGCACCCCCTCCTACTCCCACGGACCACGCCCAGAACCTTGGCATCATACTCGACTCCTCCCTCACCATGACCTGACAGATCAACGTCATCTCCTCCTCATGCTTCAACACTCTTCGCATCCTTCGCAAGACTTTCAAGTGGATCCCCCCTGTATCCAGAAAGACCATCACCCACGCACTCATAACCAGCAGACTGGACTACGGAAACGCCCTCTATGCCGGAATCAACAAATCCCTGCTCCGGAAACTCCAGACTATCCAGAACACCGCTGCCAGGCTCGTCCTCAGCATCCCACGACACAAACACATCACCCAGCACCTACGAGACCTCCACCTTCAAGCTACTCACCCATGCCTACAAATCCCTCCAAAACACCGGACCCCAATACCTCAACAAAAGAGTCTCCTTCCATGCACCCAAGAGAAACCTCCGGTCCGCCAACCTCACCCTCGCCGAAACCCTGCTCATCCGCAGAGCCAGAACGGGTGGAAGAGCCTACTTCTATATTGCGGCTAAGACCTGGAACGAACTCCCGCTCAACATCAGACATTCCCCCACTCTGCACACCTTCAGGAGAAGCCTCAAGAGCTGGCTCTTTGGTTGACTCAGAGCTGCACGACCCCTCCCCAGTGCCTTGAGACCCTCACGGGTCAGTAGCGCGCTTCACAAATCCCCGATTGATTGACAGCGGCATTCTGCCTATCAAGATCACTGTGCTCTGTGACAGAGAGGCGAGCCCCAGAGGGAGCGAGTTAGAGGGAGTGAAGTCCAGTGAAAAATCTTGGGAATTAGATCCCGTAAGCGATGTGTGAGGAGATGGCTGCTGCACTGAGTGGGCCGTTGCCCGTGTGCAGGGAAAAGCTGGAGCCCTCCATATGCCAGAGGAGGGCCACCGTGAACTGAGCCGTGACCGTTGCTGCACTGATTGGGTCAATGCTCATGTGCAGATACCAAGTCGGTGAACCAATGTGCCAGAAAAGTCCACCATGAAAATGATGGTGTTCCGGCCACAGTCCATGCGCAGAGGAGGAGTGGTGAACCCGTATGCCGGGGGGTGGAGGGGAACTGGGTCCAGGCAAAGAGAGTGGTCTGGTCGAGACCGTCATCACAGGAAGGAGACCGCCGTGGTGACCAAGCGGCCTCAAGTTGTGACTGAGTACCAGTACCAGGAGAATTGCACTCCCTGCCCCCAGCAGTGAGGAGGAACTCAAGAAACTTACCATCATCTCAGGAGCATCAACACCAACCCGGTCGCTACAGGACAATGTGTGAGGAACTCAAAGACACCCGACCGCAGCCCTCCCGGGCCGCACGTGTGAAAGACTTACCGGAGGCAGCTGCTGAAACTTCAATGCGTGCGGAAGTGTTGCGCTCAGAGACTCCGGTCTCTCGAATCCTAGTGGTGCCGGTAAGACTAATTGTCGGGCCAGATGTTCCCAGGGGAACCAGCCTGTCAGATAGCGCTTTGACGCTGGAACACTAAAGACTTTAATAAAGAGTCGAAGTAGGACTCCTGAGACTTGGCCTACTAGTGGGGCTTAACCTGAATGTCCCCTATAGTGAATGGGGAATAACCGGTAGAGAGAGAGGGAGGGAGTCTCAGGGACCTGCCTATGAAACACAAGAGCCCTGACCTCAGAGGCCTGTGTGTATTGTTTGAGAATATCGTATTTTACTTTGTGTTCATATATAAATACTCCTTTTTTCATAAACACAAGTATTTGACTGGATAATCATTTATTGCTGCTGCTGAAATGTATTTTGAGTTGTGAGCCTGTGTTCACTCCCCTCCCTCAATCTACCTCCACCCCAAGAAGCCTTGGACTGCTCGACCCGCACTACTGATAGTCCAGTGCTGAACGGGCACTTGGCCCAGGTGCTCAGGATCTATAGTAGATTCGGCCACAGCACCTTGGAAATAAAAGGCCTCAACCCCCATGGTTGGGCCCAGTAGCTCATGCTTGCCGCGTGGTCCTCTGAACAGGGTTCTGACATAGTGCATAATGTAAATTAAAGTTTAAACCCTCTCTATAAATGCAAGCAAGCAAGGTTTACATTTGCATGTGAAACAAGGATAGTTTTCAAAATACACAGACCCCCTCCTTGGTATATGTTAAAACATATTGGCCAAGTAACTCAGCATTACGAATGACACCTTCAGCCAATGTTGACTTGTGTCTGAAATATGTGAGAAAAGAAACAAGCACTGGCAAAACCAATCAGCTTGAAAAGCATTTTTCATCCAGATTAAATCAACAAAAAAGCCTGCTGCAGTGAAAGAACAAACTAAAAAAGGTTGATTTCTGTATAAAATTCATCTGAGATAAATGATGAACAAGTTACTTTCCTACGGCAATGCCTTGTCTGGTACAGATATAGCCACATATTCCTTACCTTTGAATATTTCCCAGGCGTCAGACTTGATCTGAAAAATTTTGAGCAGTACCATTGCACGCCTGTAGGTGGCCTCATTCAGCTCCACGTTGGCCATGCTGGAAGTGACATGCGCGGTGCCTAGATAGGCGCCACCCCAGTGTGTAGACGTCAGTTTCTTTTTGTGACTCTCCAGAAGCGTGGGGCAACAAAGAATGCTGACACACTGGTGTGTATTTCTAACACCCTAAGAAAGGTGACCCTATCCTGAAATCAGTTCGCAGAGTGGGGAGGATGGGAGGGTGGGTAAGGAATCTACAGCTAGATAGAGTCTCTACCAGATAAGGTGTTACCGAAGGTAAGTAACTTCAAAAACTATAAAACGTTCATCTGATAGAGATTCCTTACCTTAGAATAGATACCCAAGTAATACCTCCCTGAAGGTGGGCCTGCAAAACAGATTAAGCCTAAAAGTCCTGCAGGACCGTATTGGCGAAGTGCCCGTCACGACGGACCTGACCATCCAGACATTAATGTTTGATGAATGTGTGCAAGAACGCCCACGTTGCTATCTGGCAGATGTCCAGGACATGGACTCCACAAGCTAGGCATTGGTTGCAGCATTGGCTCTGGTAGAATGAGCATGCAAGCCTTCGGGGGTTGCTTTTCTGCCAGTGCGTAGCAAATCTTTTGCAGAGTACTATCCATTGTGAGATGGTCCTTTTCTGCACGACCTTACCTTTTTTAGCCCCAACATACCCTACAAAGAGTTGATCATCCACCCGGAACTCTCGTACAATCTAGGTAGAACAACAGTGTACTTTTTGGGTCTAGACAAAGGAGTCTCTCCTCTCCTTATTAAGAAGGGTTAGCGGAGCAAAGAAGGTTGGCAAGGTGATGTTTTGACCTTTATGAAAAGTTGCGGTATGCAGCAAGCACGGGTCCGCAGAACAAGCTTGTCTGGGTAAAAGGTAATATAAGGAGAGTGCACAGAGAGTGCTGCAGGTTCCTGGCCCTACTGGTCGATGTTATGAGCACTAGAAAAAACGTCTTGATGGTAAGCAAGCAAAGTGGGCAGTTGTTAAGTGGCTCGAAAGGTGCACACATAAGAAAGGTCAGGACCAGATTAAGATCCCATTGGGGCATGATGAATGGCCTAGGAGGAAACGTGTTTTAGACCTTTGAAGAATATAGTCACAACAGGTAACTTGAACAAAGAAGGTTGGTCTAGCAACCGCAAAAACGCCAAAATAGCACACAAATAACCTTTAACCATGCCCAGATCAGAGCCCTGCTGGGCCAAAGAAAGAACTAACAATAGAACTTGGAATAATGGGCGCAGAAAGAGGATCAATATTGTTGGATGCACACCATGGCACGAACTTGTCCCAACAGCAGGCATGTACAGTCTTCATGGAGGGATGCCTAGCTGCCAGAATAACATCACAGACTTCGGAAAGAAGGTCATAAGCAGTTAGCTGTCACCACTCAATCTCCAAGCATGAAGGCGCAATGTGCGCAGGTTTGGGTGCAGGACTCTGCCCTGTTATTGCGACAGAAGATGCTTTCAAAGAGGCAGCCTGATCGGAGGACTGATGGTCCTGCTCAGGAGATCGATATACCAGACTCTCAGTGCCCAATCCTGAGCTACAAGAATCACTTGGGCCCGGTCGTTCCTGATCTTCTTGAGAACTCTGGTCAGGAGCGGTATTGGTGGAAGAGCATACAGGACGCCAGAGCTCTACTCAAGATGAAGAGTCTCCTACCAAGAGCCGCCTTAAAAACTCCAGTATGCAGATCTGCCTACATTGCGCATTTACAGTGGTGACAAACACATCTAACCAAGGCTCTCCCCACATTTGAAAAAGACCTTGCACCACCTCTGTTGGAGATGCCACTTGTGATTCACTAGGCACTAACAGCTGAGTTTGTCCACCCTGGTGTTCAGAGAGCCCGCCAGATGTTGAACCACCAGGGAAATGCCCTGGCATTCCAGCCATGTCTAGAGGCGCAGGGCATCTTGACAAAGAAACCCACCCCACCCTGTTTGCTGCAGTACCACATGGCCGTGATGTTGAATGAATGAATAGAGGGATTTGAACAGCTCACGGCTACTCCGAGAGTGTCCCGGTGCTAGTCCATGAACACTTGTACCAGCCTTCCCTTGATCGAAGGAAGAAAGGCTTTCAATGTCAACCAGATTGCACGAAGCTCCAACAGGTTGATGTGAAGCCCTCTGATCTCCACCTCTCCTAGATGGCCGCCCCAGCCCAGGAGCTAAGCAATTGTCACTACAGTCAGTTCTGGTTGAGAAAAGGAGAGAGGTCTGTACTGACCGAATCGCGGTTTGGCAGCCACCATTGCAGGTCTTTTCCAGCTCCCTCCAAGATCTGTACCATGTCAGAGAGATGCTGTGCCCACTGGACCTTCAGGTCCCACTACAAAGCTCTCATATGCCAACAGGCATGTGTCACTAAAAAGATGCAGGAGGCCATGAGGCCCAACAGCCTGAGAGTCAGTCTCACCAAAGTCCAGGATAGAGGCTTAAATATCATTACATAGCCTGAATATCCAGAATTTGCCGCTCTGGAGAATAGGCCTGAAACTGCATGGTGTCCAGAATGGCCCGATGAAAGAGAGCATCTGAGAGGGAGTCAATAGTCACTTCGGCATGTTGATAGTGAACCCCAGCGAATGCAGGAGGTTCACTGTAGTCTGGAGGGGGGAGACGACTGTCCAGGGTGAGTCCGCCTTAAACAGCCAATCGTTGAGGTAGAGGAAGCCTGGAACCCTTGACCTCCGCAGATATGTGCAACTACCACCATCACCTTAATGAATACCCGAGGGGCGCTAGTGGAGCCAAAGGAGAGCACAGCAAGCTGAAAGTGCTCTTGGCCCACGGTGACCCGCAGGTAGGGCCTGTGGAAATATGCATCTTCAAGTCCAACACTATCATCAAGTCTCCAAGGTAGACCGGACTTGAGCTAAGGTGAGCATCTTGAACTTCTCTTTCTTCGGGAAGAAGCTAAGAAGCGTAGGTCTAGAATAGGGCGGTAGCCTTCATCCTTTTTGGGCACCAGAAAGTAGCGAGAATAGCGACTAAACCCTACTTCTGCTGCTGGCACCCTTTCAATAGCCCCTTTGGCTAAAGTGGCCGACACGTCCTGGCGGAAAAAGGCAAGATGGTCCTCCGTCAGCCGGTCATAGATGGATAGCATGGGTGGGGGAAGTCTCCAGAAAGGGGATGGAGTAACCCGCCTGGAATATTTTTAAAACCCACTTTCCCAATGTTATGGACTGCCAGAGGGGCAGGTGATGGATACTGCATCCCATTGGCTGCCCTTGTGCGGGGTTTGGACCAGGCACCGAGGAGGACATCTGTGAGGGCTTTGTTGAATGGGAGTATGGGTTCGCTGGGGCGATTCCCGTCTGTCAAGACGTTTGTCTTGACTACTACTGTGGGCAACTGAAGGCCCAAGACCTCAGCTGCCCTCAGCGACACCACTGCAAATGAGGCACCCTCCTATGAGGTCTCTGTAGACAGTACCTGGTGAGGTGTCCAAACCACCAGCGTCCACCAGTTCCTCATACCAATTGTCCTCTGGTTCAAGAGGGTGGTGGTAACCATAAGTGTCCTCAGACCCCTCACAATCGTCAACCTCTCCAGGAGTGTCAATGAAAAAAGGCACTGGCTCAGGTTCAGAGGGCATGGTACCAGTCAACACCGGAGTCGGCCTATGCCCATCCAGCTCTGTGTCTGAGTTGGGTATGATAATGGGGCCTGCGTCGCCATTTGGGGTCAAGGAAGGTCACAGTCTCTTGGGCGGTGCCACTCTGGATCCAGCACCGGATCCATGCAGCCCGCCTGGTGCTGAGGGCAGACATGCCGGCAGAGAACCAATAGGGGCCCCTCCCTAACCCATGGGGCATGAAGGCGTGCCAGAGGAGTTGGGTCGCCCAAATATGAGGAGCAAGGCATCATAAAACTCCTTGAGTTGGACGGGGTTGGAATATCTCTGGGAGGCACTAAGCAGACACTGGCACAGGCTCCACAGAGGGCCTACGCTTAGAATGCCGATGCCGCTGAGCCCCGTCCAATACCTTGGACCGGTGCAGGGAAGTCGAAGACAGCTTCAACGTCTTTCGCTTGTGGGACTTACCAGACGACTTGGATCGTGACGACGATTGTTGGGAACGGCTGCACAAGCAGTCTTGGGATCTTCTGTGTGACCAGGATCAAGAGAGTCATGGGGGTTCGTCCGACGTCGGGTGGCGAGGAGCTCCAGAGATCATTCCCTCAGCGCCTTGGGATTCATGGGGTGGCAGTCCTCGCAGGTCTTGGTGTCATGGTCCTGCTCCAAGCACCATAGGCAAACCAAATGAGGGTCTGTGATAGACATCTGCCTATGACAGGCACCACATGGTTTAAAGCCCGTGGGCTTTTTAGGAGACATCCCTAACACACCAAGACATGAAATGATTCAAAAAGCTTTGACAAAAAGTTCAGAAAAGAAGTCAATCAAAAAATGACTTTGGGTAGCTCTCTCCGGATCAGGGGAATATTGTAAGGTAAGGAAGCTGTGTTAGTAGTCTCTATCAGATTTAATGTGTAATTATTTAGTGCACTTTAGATGTGTAAATAAGTCTTTCATGTATTGCAAATCAATCACTTTATAGGACATGGAAGGACACACCAACCAACCAACAGCACATGTTGAGATATATATACTCATCTGGGCGAAGCCAAAACCCACTTAAAGAATACTTTAAAGCACTGCAGACAAAAGGTCTTGCAAAACGTTGCACTGTCCGTTTTGGTAGTGACATTCTTCTCTTGTAGCAGCTGCAACACCTCTGTGAAGCATCCTGCCTTTAACAGGTGCACGAGTGTTAAGGGCGCTGCCCCCTGAGGAACACCAGCGTCTGGGTTTGAAGCGACCAGGGATGTAATTGAGTGTTCCCTGCTGACCAGTGCCGCTTTAAGGTGGTATGACCAGTGCTGCCACACTGGACACCAGGTTCGGGGGATGCCATTTGTGCTCAGATGGGAGGGCAGGACAAAGCAGACAGATCAGGTGTGTCAAGAAATCTTTTTTTTTCTTTAGTCACAGTTTTGACTCACTATAAAGTAGCACAGTGGGTTAATGTGCCTCCTGCAAAGCACATGTAGTACACAGAATCTTATTTTATCTTGTTAGCTCAGTGGGTTACTACTATTGTCACAAAGATCCTTTTGTTACTTGCAGTTCATAAGTTTCAATCCTTCCAATATAGCGCTGTGAGATATGAACCGGCATCAAAGAGCTGCATGCAAACTACACAGCACAGGGTCCCTTTTGGTAGTAATCTATGTTTATTAGCATAGACAATCCCAACCACTTTTACATTGTAAATACCACTTTTGCGTTTCTCCAGACCAAACACCCTTAACATTTAACGCATACGAGTATAGATGACCTGTTACTCACAAACCTTGTAGCCCTTGTGTTATGTAACATTTCCTAGACATTGATTTACACACTTGTATGATTCACTGTCTCTGTAGAACATGTATGTGTGAGGTAAAGCCCCCTTACACCTAACATTAGGATGAGTAGCGCTATAATAGAATTTAAATAAATGTGCTATAGGGGTTATGGAGAGGTGAGAGCCACCGTTGCAGGGTGGTAGTGAGGGAATCCGTGAAGAAGGAAGTGACGTGGGAGGAGGCGGGGAACGTGCCGCCACCAACGCTAAAGCCGGCACTGCCACTGACACGCTGCTCTGGCTGCATGAACAGCAAGTAAAGCTCTGCTTATAGGCACAGTGGATGGCTGACTCGCTTAGCATGCTCTGGCCACATGAACAGCAAGTAATGCTCTGCTTATAGGCACAGTGGATGGCTGACTCGCTTAGCATGCTCAGGCCACATGAACAACAAGTAAAGCTCTGCTTAAAGGCACAGTGGATGGCTGATTCGCTTAGCATGCTCAGGCCACATGAACAACAAGTAAAGCTCTGCTTTAAGGCACAGTGGATGGCTGACTCGCATAGCATTCTCTGGCTACATGAACAACAAGTAATGCTCTGCTTATAGGCACAGTGGATGGCTGACTCGCTTAGCATGCTCTGGCTACATGAACAGCAAGTAATGCTCTGCTTATAGGCACAGTGGCTGGCTGACTCGCTTAGCATGCTCTGGCTACATGAACAGCAAGTAATGCTCTGCTTATAGGCACAGTGGATGGCTAACTCGCTTAGCATGCTCTGGCCACATGAACAACAAGTAAAGCTCTGCTTATAGGCACAGTGGATGGCTGACTCGCTTAGCATGCTCTGGCCACATGAACAGCAAGTAAAGCTCTGCTTATAGGCACAGTGGATGGCTGACTCGCTTAGCATGCTCAGGCCACATGAACAGCAAGTAATGCTCTGCTTATAGGCACAGCGGATGGCTGACTCGCCTACCACACGTCAACAGGCCGCACACACCCAAGAGCTGCAACCAGCTGAAGGTAGCCACATGCTGCACGGTAAACAGTCACCACACACAGGTCAGTACTACACGAGGGAGCGATAACTTAAGACGCCCCACAAGGGTCCCTTGGAGGCCCCATCCTTGTTCTCGTCAATAGCAGACATCTGTCTTAAAGGGTCACACAGAATGATGGATGGCGGGCCTCCACCTTTGATCTGTTACTGACCTAACCTTGTTTAGTGAGGGCAGGGTAACTGCTAAATTAAAAGGGAGGTCGGGTGAAGGGTATGTGACCTCCGAGGCATTACATAGAAAGGCTGTGTACATTATTCCCAAACCCACCCAAAGGTAAAAATATGTCAGACGCCTGCATACTGCATCGTGTACATACATAAACCACAGTCAAACATGTCTACAATGTTTTCCTTGTTAAACTGACGCCAAGCCCGAGGCCCAGTAAAAAGTGTCAAATACCCAAGAGGCTGCAGTTAGAAGGACAGGCTGGGCTTTATTCAAACATGTCATACAGGATGCAGGAAGCACGCCGAGCTGTGGAACACCCGTCGAGGCTGAGTGGCCCAACCCTACCAGACCTAGCTTGCACGATCCGTGCAACATACGGTCATATTTGTCTTGGCTGATCGATTTTGATTTTAAATGGCGGTGACATAGGGTGACCAACTGGCATGGGTGCAAATTCAGGACGGTAAGTGTAAAAATTCAGGACAAAGGGTCAAAATTCAAAACAAAAATTCAGGACAGAAGGTCAAAATTCAGGACTAAACTTCGGGACAAAAGGTAAGTTTTACAGACACATCAGAGGAAGTTGCGCGAAAGTATATAAGTAAGTAAATATACAACCACTTAAGTACAAGTCAAAATAAGTTTATATTAGTTTGAGACAATCGTGCACTTCACGGTTTTTCAGTATGCGCGCAGCTTTGAGCAACTGTGCAGGTCTTTTTGTGGTATTTCATACGATAATAATCTATTTATATGGTTACTGCACTGTG
Source organism: Calotriton arnoldi (assembly GCA_963921515.1). Classification (NCBI taxonomy): domain Eukaryota; kingdom Metazoa; phylum Chordata; class Amphibia; order Caudata; family Salamandridae; genus Calotriton; species Calotriton arnoldi. Next base: position 3,116,444 of record CAWUFW010000757.1, on the reverse strand, counting down.
TTGTCCAATCTGATATTTTGTTTACAACTCATGGTCCTGAGCAGGCATGTTTGGTGAGAGAAGTGGTCAGGAAGATCTGCTCGGATAGACTTTGTTACTAGCATCTCATATCTGAGTGCCATTGTTAGATGTAAAGCGGCACGCATAGGTGAACTAAAGGGAGGAGTGCTGTGATGAACCCACTATAGGGAGCGCATTATGGGTTTTTCAGCAAGTGGAACTTAAAATATGGAATCTGACTTTGCTTATGGGGGCTTCGCAGAGAGTTGCACTAGCTGACGGAAGTCACAAAGGTGCATTTCCCTGCAGCTTTCTTAAAGAAGGCACTGACGATACACTGTACATAGTTTATTTTTGATGCCTTGCCTATTGCTACAAACACAATATACATCTCAAACACAGTTCATGGCACTATGAGGCTCTCCCTAAAACCTTACACCTAAAACAAAACATGCAAACATTTACAATTACTAGTGTAACATTCAAGTAGCAGTTGGGTGTCACCCAAAATGTCATATGCATGATGTATCGATCTCATACATAAGCACCCAGCAAATACATAATAGTAACACATAGGCAAGGGAGTAGCCAGAAAATTAAATTACCTCCCACTTTGAACTAAAGCTCTTATGGTACAAAGAAAGCAAAGTAAGTTATCACAACCCTCCCCAGAAGACCTCTCTTGTCCAAGGATCTAGCCATTCATCCTTCCATCAAACCCCTGGTATCCACCATTTCTAATTTATATTCGGTCATCTATTAATTCTTTCATCCATCATTCAGTCTTTGACCATTCATTCTGTCCTTCCATTGGTGTGCCCAACCATTTCCAAACCTTTTCAACCATTTGCAAACCTATCCATCATCTATCCTTCCATCCATCATTTCACTCATCCATCCCTCCATCGACCCTTTCACTCATCCATCCATCCTTTCACCCAATCCATCCTTTCACTCATCCATCCATCATCCACTCTTTCACCCAATCCATCCTTTCACTCATCCATCTACTCTTCCACCCATCCATCCATTCACACATCCATCCAACCATTTACCCTTTCACCCAATCCATCCTTTCACTCATCCATCCACTCTTCCACCCATCCATCCATTCACTCATCTATCCAACCATTTACCCTTTCATCCATCCAGCCATCCTTTCACTTACTCATCCATCCACCCATTCACTCATCCATCTACCCATTCACCCTTTCACTCATCCATCCACCCATCCTTTCTTCTAGCTCTCGACCCTCCCCTTTCACTCATGTATGCATTCTTTCAGTCATCCATCTTTACATTCTTCTTTTCACTCATCCATGCACCCATTCGCCCATCCATTCTGCCAATCATTCATCCATGCTTTCACTTATACATCCATCCTTCCTTCCTTTCTCTCTCCATTCCCCTTTCACTTAGCCATCCATCCTTCCATCCACCCTTCACCCATCCCCACCCACCCATTTACTCATCCACTCATGAATCCATCCATTGACCCTATCACTCATCCATCCTTTCACTCAACCAACCATCCTTTCTCTCATCCATTCACCCCTTCACTCATCTATCCATCCATTTGTCCATCTACCCTCCCTTTCACTCACTCGTTCATCCTTACATCCACCCTTTCACTCATCCATCCATTCACCCTTTAACTTATCAATTCATCAATCCATCCATCATTTCTCTCATCCATCAACCCATTCGCTTGGCCATTATCCACCCTTTCACTCATCCATCCATCCTTTCACTCATCCATCCACCCTTTTACCCACCCATCTACCCTTCCACACATGTATCCATCTATTTACCCTCAACCATCCTACCACTCACTCATCCATTCACCCCTTCACTCATCTATCCATCCATTTGTCCATCTACCCTCCCTTTCACTCACTCGTTCATCCTTACATCCACCCTTTCACTCATCCATCCATTCACCCTTTAACTTATCAATTCATCAATCCATCCATCATTTCTCTCATCCATCAACCCATTCGCTTGGCCATTATCCACCCTTTCACTCATCCATCCATCCTTTCACTCATCCATCCACCCTTTTACCCACCCATCTACCCTTCCACACATGTATCCATCTATTTACCCTCAACCATCCTACCACTCACTCATCCATTCACCCTTTCACTCACCTATCCATCCTTTTGTCCATCTACCCTCCCTTTCACTCACTCGTTCATCCTTACATCCACCCTTTCACTCATCCATCCATTCACCCTTTCACTTATCAATTCACCAATCCACACATCCTTTCTTCTAGGTCTCGACCCTCCCTTTCACTCATGTATGCAGTCTTTCAGTCATCCATCTTTACATTCTTCTTTTCACTCATCCATGCACCCATTCGCCCATCCATTCTGCCAATCATTCATCCATGCTTTCACTTATCCATCCATCCTTTCTCTCTCCATTTCCCTTTCACTTAGCCATCCATCCTTCCATCCACCCTTCACCCATCCACCCATCCATTTACTCATCCACTCATGAATCCATCCATTGACCCTATCACTCATCCATCCTTTCACTCATCCAACCATCCTTTCTCTCATCCATTCACCCCTTCACTCATCTATCCATCCTTTTGTCCATCTACCCTCCCTTTCACTCACTCGTTCATCCTTACATCCACCCTTTCACTCATCCATCCATTCACCCTTTAACTTATCAATTCATCAATCCATCCATCATTTCTCTCATCCATCAACCCATTCGCTCGCCCATTATCCACCCTTTCACTCATCCATCCTTTCACTCATCCATCCACCCTTTTACCCACCCATCTACCCATGCATCCAACTATTTACCCTCAACCATCCTACCACTCACTCATCCGTCCATCCTTTCTCTCATTATCCATCCATTCGCCCTTTCACTCATCCCTTCACCCTTTCACTAATCCATCCACCCTTTTACCCACCCATCTACACATGTAGCCATCTATTTACCCTCAACCAACCTACCACTCACTCATCCATCCATCCTCTCATCCATTCACCCTTTCACTCATCTATCCATCCTTTTGTCCAAATACCCTCCCTTTCACTCACTCGTTCATCCTTACATCCACTCTTTCACTCATCTATCCATTCACCCTTTCACTTATCAATTCATCCATCATTTCTCTCATCCATCAACCCATTCGCTCACCCATCATCCACCCTTTCACTCATCCATCCTTTCACTGATCCATCCACCCTTTTACCCACCCATCTACCCATGCATCCAACTATTTACCCTCAACCATCCTACCACTCACTCATCCGTCCATCCTTTCTCTCATTAGCCATCCATTCGCCCTTTCACTCATCCCTTCACCCTTTCACTAATCCATCCATCCTTATACCCATTCCTTTACTTACTCACTCACCCACCTTTTCACATTAATTATGAGCTGAGCCTTTGTCTACGGAGTTGCAGACAGAAGAGGCCCATCAAGACTTCAACCCCACTGTAGTTCCTAAAGCAAGGGGTGGGGTGGGGGTCACTATGCCCCTGCACATAGGCAATCTGAAAACTTGGAAGTCATGAGTCATGCATGATGCACAGTGCCAGGACATGAGGTGACTGACATGGGGGTGGGATGAAAAAACTGGGGGTCTCTCCAAGGAGCGTGTCTGATGTAATTAAGGACGTGGCTTAAAACACTTAAGCTAAAAATATGTGCTGAGCATGATGTGCCGCCCGACTGGTATTTTGCTGTTTCTATCATTGCTTCCAGTAACAGTACATTAGACCTACAACAAGCCATGACTACTGGCTTTGTCAGTGAGTGTTAGTTGCATAAAATAAATAAAAAAGCTGCAACTATGGCTTCGTTGTATATATTAAAAATGCTTCAGTTCTGAAATGATGAGACTGTGAAAGAACTATAACCTCTTCTCTTTAACTTCTTTCCCCAGCTTCTTTTCATGAACTGGCACATAATAGCATAGGCGTTTTTAGGTCTCGCGCCTAGCGTTGCAGTGCGCAGCCCTGCTAGCGCAGCGCGAGACCTCTAGAAAGGGCTTCTGAAAGCTAACCACACGCTCGTGCGTGTGGTTTTGCTTTCCGCGGCTGCCATTGGCTTTCGCATGCTTTTTTTTAAAAAATCCAGCACGCAATTGAGCAAAGGCGGGCGCATGTCCCGCCTTTGCTCCGCCCATTCCCGTCGGTGGCCAGCACGCGCAGCAGCGCGCGTTCGCGGCCGCGCTCCCTAGCCCCCGCTCCTCTGTGGTGTGCGCGCACCACTGGTTGTATGTGCTATGTAAACCTAGCCAAAAATAAAATGACGAGGCTTGTCACACGATCTAATCTCCCCCTCCAAGAATGAATTACAAAGCGTTAACTTTGGATGTCAGAGGGAATTCTTGGAAGGGCAGATGGAAAAGTACGTGACAGAAATCGCCATTTTGCTTTTGCCTGATTTCCAGCAGATCGCGATGCGGTAATAGGGTTTGGAGGCGGAAGATTAGCCTTGAAATCGGTAGTCTCCCGCCTGAATCAGGACTCGGAGGGTTGGCTTGTATGCTATATGCCCATTCCCGTTGAAGGCTCCGTTGCCATGAATAGAACAATGCCCCATACCAACATGGCCGCCGCAAGTCAGTACCTACTGCTTGAACTTGGGCGCAAGTCAGTTACTGTTCTTGTTTCAACAATAAAGTATGTTGAAAAGCTAGCGCTCGACTCCGGAAGCGTTTATCCCGGAAGTGAGAAAGCCGGAGGAGCATCGGCTGTGCCACTGATCCTCTGTGTGTGTCTTGCCTCCCTTTCCCCTGTTTGTCTTCCCTGCTCCTGTGGCCCTTGTTGCCCGGTTCCCTGTGCTGCTACGTTGTCTGCGGCACAATGTTCCTATCATTTGACTTTCTAGATGATGTGCGGCGCATGAACAAGCGGCAGGTGAGGAGGAAAAGGAAGCTAATACAGGGAAAGTTTAGAGCGAATGTTAGTCTGTTCAGCAAATCACACGGACTTAACTCCCAAAGCAACCCAGGGCATGCGAATGCAGATTAGTAGTGTAGTGTCTTAAATTAACCAGATAAGTATTTTTCTCTATTGCAAATAGTTTACATTAGGTGGTTATGGGATATCTTTGACTAAGCTAATGCTTTGAAGGTGTTTAGAGAGAGAGAGAGAGAGAGAGAGAGAGGTGTTCGCATGTTCGGTGTAACTGTTATGCCATAGCAAGCAGAGACCCTGCCATATCCCAGTAAGAGATGTGTGTTCAAGTACCTTTAGAAAATACTTTTTAGGTCTTGTGTCTATCTTTTAGGCTGTGCCCACACCCCGCACATTCTGACGCCCCAATAAAAGAACACGGAGGGATTTATATCACCATTTTGTGGTATTTTACTTGAGTCCATTGCAGTGCCTGCCTCCGGAGATATTTAAGAAATCAGATGAAGGGGCACAGCGCATTCGGACCCCCGCTAAAAAGTAGAGACAATAGTGCGTTCCAGTAAAAAAAAATGCTGATTACCCAATGAAGGGCCACCGCATTCTATGGTTTCAGTGAAGCGGTTATGCTAATAGTTTGCTTTGTGCTTTCAGTTCTCATTACTGGACTGTACCACCTGATTCATTTGAGCACTCTTTTGTGAGGAATCGAATAAGCAATTGTTTGATGCTGCTTATTGTTTTTTTGGTTATCCAAAGTTCTGAAAGGTGCACCAGATAATGTAACATCAGAGGGCCTCAGCCTGTATTCTAGTGTAGAGACGGGCCTTTGTTAAAAACAGTTTGGAACATCCGATCAGACAGGAGTCATAAAGAATTAGATCCTCTGAGCATGTAGGTGCAGGAGTCCCTCGAAAACGAGTTGGCATGTGGCACATACAAGTCTTTGTTCGTGTGCGGTGAACAGAATTTCTGAACCGTAGGCCCGCCTTCGTACTAAGATATAGGCCCTCTGTTGTTACATTTTCTGTTGCACTTTTCAAAACTTCGGGTGGACATGGTATGCATTGTCATTGGAGTCCTGGTGAATTTCCTACTGGGGACACCATGCTTCCCAGCTTATCCTCCTGTTCTGATTAAATTGCCTCAAAATAATTTAGGAATGATGCATGTAGACCATTCGTTACTCATGGTCTGAAACATGTTCTTGTTATCTTAATATGTTCCGAGGGTTTATTATTAAGATATGCTACTCTCTGATACGTTTAACGTCTTTATAGTGAATACTCTCAATCAATGAGGACATGCATCTTGAACAGTTAGACAACCCCAATCAAACACCGTTTTAGACAGGGCTTTGAGTGGGATGAACAAACTGGGGGTGGGAGGGAAGGGGCTGAGGCTCAACGGGGCGTGGTCTAGTTAATTAAGGGCGTGGCTTAAACATGTAAATAAAATAAAATTGTTCTTAGCACAGTGCGCTGCCCTTCTGGTATGTTGCTGCCTCTTTCTGTTAATGCATCAGTTACAAATGAACAACTCGCCTTACACCTAAATATTCACAGGACTATTGGCTTTGTCATTGGTTGTTAGTTGCATAACATAAGTGACAACAATTACTTTGTTGTATATAATATTGAAAATACTTCAAGTATGAAATGATGAGACTGAGCAATAACTATTTGCGTAACACTTTTTGCCATAAGTGGGATGGGTATACCCAAACATGAATCTCTTGCTCACTGTGCCACTGGATTCAAGCTAGCCTGGCTGATGAGGTGTAATACCCCGAAACCGGTCCTAGGATCCTTGTTTCCTGTCCATCGAGGACCTTGCTTGGCAGTTCTGGCTGGACTGTTCCCATGAGGAACAGGGGCAAGACTGATTTGCATATGGCTGGGTCTGAATTGTGGTGACATGGTGAGCAAAAGAATGATGGATTTAACCCAGGTCTCTTGACTGGGGTGAATATATGATTCATTCAGCATTCCGTCCATCATTTGTTCACGTGAGAAATAACTATAACAAGTCTCTTTCAAGTTGCGTCAAACACCAGCGAAGGGTGGTTCTACTGCGGAGTTAAAGTTTTTTTTTTTTTTACACTGAGGGTGAGGGCAAAAATGGAGAGCCCTAAAGGGACCTGTTTCAGCACCTGCTTTTCAGAGCTGCCGGTGCTGAGCACCAACAGGACCCGGCCCACTTAAAGCCCCGGTTCTACAGCAACTCAGTGTGAGAGATCCTTTGTAACAGAGTATCCTGCAGGTGCTACAATGCGTTATTTAGATTCGCCATGTTATGCCTGCCTTGTGGGAGCCGACACCAATGTTTATAAACCCTCCTGGGTGCAGTCATCAAATGTCTGTGTTGTTCACTTGTTGTTTTTAGGTCTCACGCCTAGCGTTGCAGTGCGCAGCCCTGCTCGCGCAGCGCGAGACCTCTTGTACGGGCTTCAGAAAGCTAACCACACGCTCGTGCGTGTGGTTTTGCTTTCGGAAGCCCGCATTGACTGTAGCGTGCGTTTAAAAAAAAAAAAAACGGCACGCAATTGAGCAAAGGTGGGCGCATGTCCCGCCTTTGCTCCGCCCATTCCCGTCCGTGTCTAGGACGCGCATTAGCGCGCGGCACAGACGGCAGGCTCCCCCCCTCCCCTCCTCTGGGGTGCGCGCGCACCACTGGTTTAGGTTTCAATTCCGTGCTTGTTGGAAATTCCGGCTGCGAAGCGCGATCGCACTCCGTTGTCCATGCATTTTTGCACCGTCCGCACTCTGTTGTCCGTGGATTTTATGTAAGTGTGATCACAGCGTTTTCAACAAAACAACGCACACCTGAATAGAACAGTATCTCTGCTCCAGAATTTTCGGTTAGTCCCTAGACCACTTCACCGCCCTTCACACGGTATCCTTTTAAGACACCTATCTTGTATAAAAAATATTCATTCGTGTGAGGAAAAAAGGTTGTTAGGGCGGAGTGATCACGCCCGAACGAGGAGGGGCGGGTGGGGAGCTTCCTGCTCCCGGGACGGGCACTCACGGGACCAGCGACCTCCCTCCCCTGGCCTAGGAGCAGAGATGGCGGGGCCGCTGCTGCCTCGCGCCTGCTCCAGACAGGCCGGGAGGCTCCAGGAACCCTAATTGGATTCCGCTCCACTTGCGCTCGCATGTCTAAGCTGATTGATCATTAGTTTGAGCTGCTTTAAAGTGGAGCTAATTGATTTACAGGACACCAGCAAGCTGGTGTGCCCGCTTACAATGAGGCAGGGAGGGCCCAGCACCCCCTGGCCCTGCCCCCGGCCACGGCCGCTCAGATCCCTCCATCCAGCGCCCACCCTGAGCCCCACTGAAGAGTGAGGGAGAGGGGAGGGCATCGTAACATTACACCCGGCCGTGGATCAGGGAAGGCTTTGTTAGAGGAAATTGCAGCCTGATCTGCCTCCTAGAACTATCACTGCTGTAATTCTACACACTCATTCGCATCACCTCATAGTTTCTGTAAACCAGTCTTATCCCAAAAAAACTAAAGACCACACTGCTCACTCTGTGTGCAGCACCTCCGGTATCAGTTCGTTGTACGACAATAAAAATATCCATGTACAGCTCCGTAGCTGTCTTGAGCGAGGCGGCGCTGCATTGGTAGCCTAAAACACATCCCCAAACTCCAGGCCCTTCAATATAGTCTAAGTTACTGAAGCCCACTTCCGCTCTGTCTGCCCCTTTTAAAGCCTGCAATGCCCGCCGTGCATGGAGTCATGGGGCTATTTTAAGTGAGCACATGAACACTTGATCAAATAAAGGGGATCAAAATAGGAGCCTTGAACGCAGGCAGTATGGGCTGAAGCTGGCCTAGTGCTGCCTGAGTCTAACATCGCCTTAACGTGCCTTGAAGCTCTGTACTATTAAGAAGCACATGCAGGCATTAATACGTGTTTTTCTATAACTGACCTCTGTTCAGGGACACCGCGCTCTCTCTGAGCCATGTGCAAGCTGAGAACTATTTCTCTGTATTTTCATCTAGATTTTTATAGTTTTATATTTGAGCATGGTCGATGTTGGCAGCAGTTTGTGTTTTCTCTTCAGGTTTAACTTTATTTCACTTCAGGGTGACGCTGGGACGTATAATAAAACAGATGCATGTTTAGGAAGTCAGCCATACAGTGAAAGCATGTACAGACGTCTGTTTATTGTTAAGCAGCCCTTAGCCCACACACGTTGGTTACTTTCACAATCTCCTCAGTTGTAGTTAAAACATTTACAAACACAATACTTCAATGATAATCCCCTCCACAAAATTTGAAAACATTCTTTAATTTGAGCATAAGCTGTAGGCTAATGTTTTTCCAGGGTGGGAGGGCGATGGATCAAAATAACAGGTCCATAGAACAGGAAAACTGTTCAATATTAGGGTTTATTCTGTTTTAAATTCAATTACACCTCAATGTACATTTTGCGCAGATTACAAAGAAAAAATGGGGAAACTACAAGCCCCCTTTTAGGCAACACAGTGAAAATCGGCTGATTTAGGTGCATTCTGGAAAACATCCTCACAAGAGGCTTCGAGAAAAATGGCTGTTCTCTCTACAAAGGAAACGGCAAACTTACACATAGCACTTGACGTAAATAAGTATACCATTAAAGTTCATATTTCAGGTCAAAAAGGGTATCCAGAAATACAAAGAGGTACGCCTTTATTAAAACACCAAGTTGTTAAAAATGAATTGTACACAAGGAAAATGACACGACGATAAATACGGCATTTCAGAAACAGGGAAACGCTATAGTACTGTGTCAGCCCAAATGCAAAGAATACAAGTGGAATTCATCTTGGCTCTGTTTAATTCCATATACCTAAAATATATGATTATAACAGAAAATGTAGTTAATAGCAACAAGAATAATATTAAAATAATCATAATAATTCATACATACATTTTTATTGTTCTGGGATTTCAATGGCGCTCTGTTGCAACATAAAAATACGCAAATATTTTCCAAACCCCACATTGTGTAATTTCATCACAAATTGTACACCAGCAGGCCGGTCTGGGGCAGTGAGACAGTAACAGTTTTGTTGGAAGAACCAATAAAAACTCTGCAAAAAGAACTATTATTTCTAACACTGCACAGCTCTACAAGTAAATCTAAAACCGGGAACTTCACTACACACCACATACACTCCGTAACACATGGATAAAAGACATTGTCATTTACAACGCCAATAGCTCTAACTTAAGAAAATGCGAGACCTATTGCATTTCCAATGCTTGTTGTACATTACTTCCATCTAACAGAATGCCCTGCCCTAGACCATGGCAGAAGGAGGCCCACCACATGCAGTAACAGCCCAGACTGGCCCATTGTCATCTTGTTTGTGACAATCAGCCAGCATACAGAATGACAATAGGTGGGGTGGGGCTGCTCATGTGCTCAGAGGATGAGTGCGAGGCGGCCCCATCAGGGACCGGAGGCTTCTCGCAGGGGGAACAGCTCTGCTCCCTGCAAAGCCCAAAATTACAGACAAAAGGCGTCTGTAAAAGAGATCTTCGCGGACAACAGACGTGAGGTCCAAATTACGGACGGTCCGTGAAATTTACGGACGGTTGTTCACCCTAGCTGGGACAGGAGGAGGCAGAGGCCCAGAATATGCTGTCATGCAGTTACAGAACTCAAGCTTCTTGGGGGGGGGGGAGGGGGAGAGAGAGTAGCTCGCTCCACTGTCCAGAATTGCGAACAAAAGGTGTTCATGAACGAGAACATCACGGACAAGAGGCCTAAATAACGGATGGTCCGTGAAATTTACGGGCGGTTGTTCATCCTAAATTCATTAAATCCTGCACACTGCTGTTAAACATGAGTCCTTGTTGTCACGAATAGTTAAAGGTTTCCACAGTGAAATATCGGACTAAAATTGTGATTATCAAGCAAGATTACTAATACTTGGATTGATTAAAGGTAGTTCACATTTTCCAGTAATTGATCCATTGTCTGTATTATTTGGAAAACGATCAAGATGCTTTCAGGGTGAGCATTTCTACCTCTGCAGATCTCTTCTTGGATTATAGTCTCCTGAGGTTTAGCATGGTAAGTTGACAAGGCTGCTTCGTTGGTGTGACTTTGACTTGGTGGTATCCGAATATTCAAGCCTGCAGCGATTCAGTAATGTTCATTTTCAAGCTCACTTCAGATGTCTGATTGCCTGCTGGGGGACGCTCACCTTGAAGTTCAACTGTAATTGTGACTCCTGTTCATGATATTCATTTGCAAGGTGTAATTCATTTAAACTTTCCAAACCCTTCTCACAGCAGGCCCACCCTGAACTTGTTTACGTTTTTGCTAAACTTTATCAAGTCCTTTTATGTGAAGCTCCCGCTCAGGTTAAGAATGAAAAATTTCCTAGCTATCGTAACGGAAAGTTTCAATTCTATTAAGGACTCGGAGGCGAGGATTATGCTACACTTTCTTTACTTCATTTGATAGCAGCCATTTTAAAACAACTTAACAAGACCACATTTCCCAGGAGCCCCTGGAAATTGGTGAGAAAAACAAACAAGGGACCAACATATCCCTACGTCCAATGTCCAATCATATCGCCGGATCCACCATATAGACCCTCTTCAGCCTCTTGCCCATCCTCTTTCGGTGCGCGAGTAACGCCATCTGTCTCATTACGTGTCTTGTTTACCGGAATCCGCTCCTGGAACCAAAACACAAGATCAGGGCTAGAAATGCAAGATGGCAAAACGAATATTTGCATACAAGCTCACAAATCATTATTCAATAATAACTCTGGACTTGAGTCACACAAATTCCGCAGAGCAACTGATTCAAAATCGGGATACAAAACCACTTCAATTTATGTAATTACATCAACAAACTGTAAAAAGCCAGGAGAGAAAAAAGGTACTTACGGGTGGGTACTTCGGAAGATCTTCATGGGTGGGATAATCCTCACCTCCGAGTCCTTAATAGAATTGAAACTTTCCGTTACGATAGCTAGGGAATTTTTCATTCTATGTCAGGACCGGAGGCTTCGGATTACTTACCACCAAATGAGCCATATCAATAATAGGCTTGAAATAGAACCTTTTAAAGGTTGAATCTGAGGACCAATCAGCCGCATTCATTATGTCCTCCAATCTTACCCCAAGCGTAAAAGCCTTGGTGGCCATCGCACCCCTTGTCAAATGAGCTCCGAATTGACACAGGCTAATACCCGGCTCCTGCATGATCCATAGCACCCAACGTGCAATCGTAGGAGATGATACCGCCTTATGCAGCTTTCGGACAGCTATCAGAAGTTGTCTCTCCCCTGGGGGCCTAAGTTCCAAAGACATTTCTTCGTAGGCTTTTAAGCACCGCACCACACATATTTGGGGGAATCCGGGAATTCCGGGTATTCTATCACCTTAGCGTGACATTTGGTCCTTCGCCGAATGGTAAATGACACCCCGGAGGGAGAAAAAACTCTGCCCGTGATGTCCAGGGCCCTCACATCCGAAACTCGCCTAAGCAGACAGCTCCTTTCTTGATAAGAACTCATTGGATTGCCAAGACAGAAACAAATTGAGAACTCTATTGACATCCCATAATTCCGAGTACCTCGGTTCCGGGGGCAGTGACAGCCTGAGACCCCTCAGAAGTCGACAGACAAAAGGGTGCTCCCCAACAGGTGCCCCTTGCACCGGAACATGGCCTGCTGAAATGGCTGAACGAAAAGTGTTCACCGAACGGTAGGCTAAACCCAGTTGGGCCAAACTCGCCAGGAAGTTCAAATCCTGGACTACATCTGCGCCCACGGGATCACAACCCCATGGCACACACCAACGACACCATCGCCACCAGGCTGATCGATATCTCTTGACTGCACTATCAGCCCAGGCCTTGGACAAGAGGCCCTCAGCGAACTCCGAAAGGCCTGGGATTGACCATCTACTCCTGTAATCCTCTACGCCATGAGACGCAGGGATCCGCTGAGCACCATCTGATGTGGAACCTGATCCAGATTGAGAAGCAATTCTGGAAAGTGGGGGAGTCGGATTGGAAAATCCCAGGAAAGTTCCAGAAGAACTGGAAACCAAACTTGCGACCTCCAAATTGGTGTGATGAGAACCACTTGCGCTTGTTGCTGCCTGATCTGGGCCGACGCCAGAGTGATCATCACAAAAGGCGGGAACGCATAAGCTTGCTCCTGCGTCCAGTCTTGCAGGAAAGCATCCGTGGCCACTGCTAGCGGATCTGGCCTCCAGCTGAAAAATCGAGGAACCTGATGGTCCATCCTGGAGGCGAAAAGATCCACTGACTCGATAACCAGGTCTGGGGCCGAGCCGAAAATCGCTCGCCCATTCCACGCTTCCATGTGAGAGAGCCACCAAAGAATCTCCTCCCGTATCTCCTCTGACAGGGAAACTGGATGGGAATAAGGAAGCCTCTTCCGCAGATGCTTTGCTTTCAAACGTTGCAAGGCTCGGTAGTGTAACGGGCCCGGGAATATTGCCTGACGGATGCCGATAGAAGCCCCACTACGCAGGCGATTTGTTGAAGCGGAACCCTCTCCTTGGTCAAAGTACGACGCAACTTGTGACGGATCCTGGACATCTACCGCGAGGGAAGGCTGAGAGTTGCTTCGGTCGAATCTATCATGAAACCCAAGAAAGTGACTTTCTGAGCTGGAGCCAACATTGATTTTTTTGTATTTATCATGAAACCCAGGTTCTCCAGGAGGTCGACTGCTTGTTGTAGCTGATCCCGTAACGCCAGTGGATCTTGTGCCAACAGAAGCATGTCGTCTAGGTACACAATAAGACGAGTTCCCCGTGCCCGGAGGTACTCCACGACTGGTCTTAGCACCTTCGTGAAGCACCAAGGAGCGGCGGAGAGCCCGAAAGGAAGAGTGGTGAACTGGTACACTCGTTGGCGCCAGCGAAATTGAAGGAATTTCCTGTGTGGTGGAAAAATAGGGATTGCCAAGTAGGCATCTTTTAAATCCAAATGGACCATCCAATCCGCCGGGCGCAAAACGTCCCTTAAGAGGTGAATTCCCTCCATTTTGAAATGGCGATGCATGAGCCATTCGTTGAATTAGAGCAGATTTAGAACCGGGCGTTGCCCTCCATCCATCTTGTCCACTAAGAACATGTTGCTTAGAAAACCTTGTCGGTGCAACGAGGTGCGACAGACAGCCTCTTTTTCTAAAAGGGCAGATGTAGGAAAGTAGTATCTGCTTCTTATGGTTACCCCCACTTTTTGCTGATGTCTCACTGTTTTTGGATTAGTCTGATTGGGATCCTGCTATCCAGGACCCCAGTCTATCTGCTTTCTCCCTTAAATTGCTATGTATGTACTTTAGCTACACTCCAGATTGGATACTGGGGTACCCTGATCAGTCCCTAGTATATGGTACACCATGTACTCAGGGCATAGGTACCCCAGAGGCCTCCCATGGGCTGAAGCATGTATTTTGCCACCCATGAGAGGTCATTCAAAATGACACACCAGGTCTGCTACAGCAACCTGGGTAAGCTGGTGCTTGCACCACTTACTTAGATATAGATTCACTATATCTATCTAAATCACTACACTTAAAAACCTATCAGTCACCCCTATGGCAGGCCTTATCAATCCTGAAGGCAGTGTGCTGGGTTTTACGTGAGAGGGTGCCCCTGCATGAGCAGAGCCCCTCTGCAGCCTTCGGAGACCATTCTCCGGGGTTGTCTGTGATGCAGCCAGACATATAGGTTAAGTTGCATTATAACCTCGCGGTAAATGCCAACTTTAAAACGGCTGCTTAGAAACATGTCGTGTTTGGTGTCAAACACCTTGGAATCATACCTCCACACCAGTAACTGGTGTGGGAGGTATGATTCCACCCCTCTGAAACCACTACTGTGGGTCACCGGTCTACCCGGTACCAGCATTCTCGACCTGGGCAGCACAAAATGGACGCTGCCAGCCACAGACACGATTCTGCTCTCCTGCTGCTGAGCCAAGCTCGAGCAGAGGAAGGCATGACAATAGGCATCCTGTCACAGGGAGGTGTGACCCCCTCCCAGACAGAGTTTAGTGTATTGGGGCTGGGTGGGTGCACTCAGAGTGCCAGAAAGTCTGCACTGGGGGCACATTTGGTGTCCCTGTGCATAGTCCAGCTCAAACCAGTTTTGGGAGCCATTGGCTCCTGCTCTGGCGCGAAACTGGACAAAGGACATGGGTGTAGCCACCCCTCTGTCCGGCCTCTCCCCTAGGAGGGTCCCCTGAATCTGTCCAACCCTTTCCCGTGGGTATAAAGTGGGTTACCTGGCTACAGGACTTTAGATTTTACCTGGACAAGATTCTACTAAGAAGAAACCAAGTACTTCGACTGTCTGCACAACGCTGGACGACTGATGAATCTCCCTTGGAGTAAAGGAGTTACTCCCCTGCACTAGCAGGCACCTAAGCGCATCTGACCGGCTTGCATCTCCCGAGCTCCTGAGGACTCAGCAACACAGGAGGTGGGTTTCCGAAAGGACCCTGAGGTCGATCTGCCCTCTCAGTTATTCTGAGACCAGTATCCCTCGTGGGGACTGCGTGACCCGAACCCCTGTGCACCGCGTACATTTGCAAGTGCATATGCTTGTTGGCCACCCCTGAGCTTGTGCATTGGACTCCGAGTAGTCCTGACCCCGAGCAGTATTTGCACCGAAGAAATCCGGCCTCCTCACACTGAGTGCTCCGTGGGCTGGTGCTTTGCAAACTTGCTTGAGGTCCCCTCGCGATCCCTGGTCCGTTGGCCTGTGGGTCCTGGCGAGGGTCACCTTGTTTGGGCTTCCCTGGTTGCTCCAGACGTGCCCTACCTCCCCATTGCTTGGAGAGTCCCCTGGACCTTGCTGGTCCACACCGTAACCTGTTTGTCCTTCCTGCGTGGGTTGCATTTGCCAAGGCTTGTTGGTGCTCCAACTGGACACTCGACATCCTTCGTGGGACAGCTCACCTCCGGATCCTGGTCGTCCTCGACGTCTCCTGGTCCCCGTGGCTGCAGAGTCAAACATCCCTTCTTCGCACCTGAAGCACCCGACAACGGTGGGCATTCGGCTACCGAGCCCCTGGTCACCTGTAGTGACCCAGACTCTGTCCCCTCTGCTTTCAGGTTCCTCTCACCTAGAATCCAGGCTTGGATTTCCCCGGACACTCTTCGCCTTCCCGGCAGCAGTACTTCTTTGCAGCACTCCATTGAAAACGACGAAGGTTTCGACACCACTTGACACCTATGCACCCGGCTCCTCTGGGATAGGTAACATGGGTACCTCGGTACTCACTGGTGGATTGGCTCTAGAACCTCCTATGTTCCAAAGGGTTTGCTTGAAGTCCTCGTAGAAGTGTCCTTAAACGATAACTTTGTAACCGCGACTTTCCCATAGAGTTGTACGGAGCACGCGGTCGTGTTTCCTCACTACACCCGTCCTCCGTGGGCTCCCTGTGTCACTACCTTGGGTGGTTCCTTGGGGTCCCAGCGATTCTACGTGCTCTAGGCACTGTGTCTAGTCAAGTCGTGATTGTTATACCATTTTTTTAGTATATGGTTCTGTCTCCCCCTGGATCCCGCTGTGTATTGTGCTACTTACGAATGTTCTATTGATACAGTATTATGTGCTTTATGTTCTAACCTCGTGTAGAGATTAGTAGAGAGTGTTATATTAATAAATACCTATTTTTATATAACTACTGTGTGGTTCTCCTTTCATTTGGTCATTCAGGAGGTGATATTCTGGTAAAACAAGCTGCTTTACATTCCTTCAAGATTAAGCCTGAAGGCTGCTCTCCACAGCTACCACTAGGATAGCTTTCTAAAGGTTATCTTTGACCTCATACATCATAAAAGTCGTGTGGACTGGTACAGGGTGCCCACTTTAATTAGTGGACAGCATATACCAGGCCACCTTCTCACGGCGGACACTTCCGCATCGATCAACTCCGCCTCTTGGCGGGAGAACTGCATAGGTCTGGGCTGGACTGCTTGACTGGGATTGCCGCAAAACTCTATGTGAAACCCTTGGACTATTTGCAACACCCAAACATCATTCGTGATTGTTTCCCACACACGCACAAATTTGGCCAACCGGCCGCCCACTCGCACCAGAGAAGCGGTAGAAACACTTACCGGCGTTAGAGGCGCTGTCACCACCTCTGAAACCTCAGATCTTCGTCCACGGGTGGGGTAGAAGTTGTTATAACGGGCTTGATTTTGATATTGCCCTTGTCCTTGCCTGGAGCCTTGTCCCCTGGAGTTTTGGAGGGCTTGGCCGGTCGAGCGGCCCCTGCCTCGGCCGGCCCCACGGAAAACCCAGGAAGAGAACACCTTTTTAATGGAGGACTGAGCCTTATCAAGCGATGTGAACGTGTTCACAAACTTGCCGAGCTCCTTAATAAAAGGCTCGCCAAACAAACCTCCCTGGGCCCCCGCCTCTGAGTCGGCCAGATCTCCTTACTTTGGATCCACCTTGATGAGGAAGGATCTTCGCCACTCCGTCGAGAGAGCACAATTGGCGTTTCCTAAGAACACTCCCGCTCGTTGTGCCCAACCCGAAAGGGCTTCTGGGGATATAAGGGCTCCAGAGATCTTGGCATCTTCGGCCATATCTAGAATCATGGTGAGCGGGCCGAGGGCATCAAGAAGCTTGTCCTGGAACGCTCTCCAGGACCTGTCTATGCCTTTCTTGGAGTCTTTAATAAACTTGGCCAAAAAGGTAGCCATTCTAGGGTCCAATTCTGGGGTCTGCGCAACTTTCCCGTCCAGGGAGGGCCGCGGACACTCCGACCGAAGGCGGCTACGGGCCTCTTTCCCCATGGGAGTTTGAATACGACTAGCCATGTAGCCAGCCACCTTCGCGGAGGGTGTCCACTCAGAAGACCGGGCGTGCATAATCAGTTCGGGGTCCAACATATCTGAGCTGCCTCCTGTCCCTTGCGGCTCAGTAGGCCCAGGGTTCGCCGATGGGCGCCATGGTCTAGATGGCCCGGGCTCTTCATCAGTGTCCCCTTGAGTGTCATCCTCAAACCCTTGCGATGACTGACGGGGTTAGGCGGGGAAGGGGTGGGGTCTAAGGGGCCCGCCCAAAGGCGCTCAAAGGCGTCTTGATCCACCCCGTCCACCTTGGGACGCTTGGCCGGAACTGGATCTCCCCCTTGCGCACTCTGAGTTGTTAGTGGCATTGGGAGCCGGTGGGGCCCACCTAGCACACTCACGTGCGATTTTCTGCGCTAAACGCTTTTCCATGGGAGCCATTACTTCCTTGACCGCCCTGAAAATCAACGCATCGCCTGCTTCGTAAAATTCGTCGTCCCACGGAAGCTGGGCTAGGGGATCTTCATCCCACTGCATGTCGGCCTGTTCTGACATGCTAATAGAGTACCAAAGATGGAACACCGGTCCTTGGACTCTGCCAACCGGGCCAATATATGCTTTGCACTAGTGGCTACCTCCGCAGTCCTGATGACTGCCCTATAAATGCTGGGGACCAGCTAATTGAACAAGGGCACAGGCCCAATTAACAATAGTAGAGGAGGTCAGCGCCCCCGGGACACCACCCTGCTTGAAGGAGTCTCTCAACTTGCTCCTTGACAGGCCCAAAAACCCCCCTGGGAGCGTGTCCCCGCAGGCCCGACTTAAGCCTGTCACGCAGTGCACAGTAATACACCCACAGGGCGTCAGAATTCACACACACATCTACTCAGAGCGTGCCCTCCGAGCGGCAAAGAAATTGCAGGCTATCACCTATACAGACTATCACCTATACAGACCCTCTTGTACGAGGGCGTAACTCTCCAGGGGTTTGGCGGAGGCACAGGCAACGGCGGGCGGATTTGGAAGCTGACAGGAATCCAAAATACACGTGCCGTTGCCAACGAGAAGCCAACGAGAGGCGCGCTCCCCACAGCGCCACCTAGCGGTCGGAGGTCCAGACCGCACTCCGCCGCAGGGAAGAGGAAGACGGACGTCGCGTAGGCCCGACCAGTGGACCCGCGAGACCACAACTTGTAAGTAAGTGCGCTTTTGCTTCACAACACAAACGAAAGTCGCGTGGGACCGTCGAGTGGTCCAGCGGCTGACTAAACCAGTCAGTCGTATACCGGCAAGTCTAAAGACACAGTATACATGCAACAAGCAGAAAAGGCAGTTAAACATACCTCGCAGCCGCGGGAGACCGATACGCGGCTCCGCGACTGCGATGTAAAAGCATTACAATACAATCTGACAGAAACTTGTAAGGAAAAACGAGAAAGCAGTAACAAAGAAGTATGCAGTTCCTAAGGAGGCTGACAGTGGCTTTGGAGTAGGTGCAAATAGCTGGCTACCTGATCCTCCCATTTCCCTGTTTTAACTCACTTGGTCTTTTAGAAACCACCTCACCATACGGCAAGGAATAAAAGATCTCCGCCAAAGAGCCCCCACTGAGGGTGCCTGTCGGGTATTGCAGCGCCGACCCGACGAGGAGCATGCCCAATGATGAAGCATGACACCCAGCGGGCTGGGTGTGTGAGGGCCCTAATTCCGAAAGGAAGGATTCCCCATCCTCCCTCTTGGTAGCCAGCTATTTGCACCTACTCCAAAGCCACTGTCAGCCTCCTTAGGAACTGCATACTCCTTTCTTTGTTACTAGTATCAGGGCCCGTATGCTGGACCTTTAAAGCCCTTTTTGTCTCTCCTTGTTGTTAACACAAAACGAGAAAGCACTCATCTGATGGCTGCGAGTAGCAAAGAAAGAGGATGGGCAAGAGGCTGAAGAGGGTCTATATGGTGGATTTGGCGATATGATTGGACATTGGACTTAGGGATATGTTGGTCCCTTGTTTGTTTTTTCTCACCAATTTCCAGGGGCTCCTGGGAAATGTGGTCTTGTTAAGTTGTTTTAAAATGGCTGCTATCAAATGAAGAAAGAAAGAATAGCATAATCCGAAGCCTCCGGTCCTGACATAGAACAATACATCGGAAAAAGAAGAAATCTTTCACTTCAGGCAGCTTAACTCTAGCAATTAACACCCATTTCGCATTCAAGCAGCCTTTACATGCACAGACTAACCAGCCCTACATTTGCATTTCTTTGAAGCAGCCGGCACCCTGGCTGCCCCTCCCGTCTGAATCACTGCCCAGGACACCCCCTCCTGTCTGCTTCAGCTGACTGAGCTGAGCCCTCTCAAGAATCAACTGCTGAACATTTGTCGGTCAGCACCAAGGCTAAAATTATGGACAAATGCCGTCTGTGGAAACTTCCTTGACTGACAACTGACATGGCAGTAAATTCACGGACAGACCGTGAAAATTACGGATGGTTGGTAACCCTACGGTGACAGAAAGATTCTGCTGGTCACGGTGGCCACTGTGAGGCTCTGACTGAGGACAGCAGGCCCCAGGGCAGAGTGCATCAGTGGGAACGTGTACACACTGGGGTTCTCGCAGGGCGGCCCTGCAGCTCGTGCTGCACGTGTTCAATGCAGGGCGCTTCAATAATGGCGTTAAAAGAGCGACTCCTAAATTTCACCAACGTTTAGGCAGTGAATGTGCTTGGAAAGAGGGGGTGACGGGTAATTATTTTACTTTCACTGTCTTTAGGGACTGTTAATGTTAACACGTGAGCCGTGAGATGCTGGCATTTGCATCTGAATGGCTTCCTCTGCCTTCTCACCCACTAGGCCAGTGGTTCCCAATCTGTGCGCCGTGGCACCCTGGTGCGCCATCAAAACTAGCCAGGTGCGCCATGAACACAGTTTGGGAACCACTGTCAAGGCCTTTGACCTCTTCTTCAGAACTGTACAGCTCTGCTACCAAAGCTGCGAGATAATGACTTCGAGAGAAACATCAGAAACACCCAATAAATAACTTTTCATGCACTGCCAAAAGGCACACCACGGGCTGCAAAGCGTTATTGCTAATAGGGGAAAACAATCGGAGCTGCGCACAGAGCAGCAGATGATGTGTCCTAACCCTGCCACCTTCACCCCTGTATCAGAACTGAGCAGGCAGGAATATTTGGAAACCCTCTGTTCATCTTTCTGCATTCTTTTTCTCTCTCCACAAACAAGAGGCTGAATAGCTCCGACTGCCTGAGACGTGCATCTTGCAGCAAAAAAAGTCTTACCATCCAGACTTTTTCCCCCCCCAATTCTTTTAATAACTTCCTGGCTGCATCAATTGTTTTGAACCAATATTTGCACTATCTAGTCCCAAAAGTTACATTGTTTTTTCCCTCACAGTACAGGCCTGTCATAAACACGTTTAAAAAAAAAAAAACAATACCAGTTTGTAGATATGTTTTTGGCAGAGCGCTCGCTTTCTGTCACAGCCCTGAAGACCAGGTATATCAAGTTGCTGCTGCAGCCAAGCAAATAAGCGAGTTAAAAACCCAACCTTGCAGGCCAATTCAGAAATGTTCCATGTCAGCCTCAAAAACTACTTTATTATAACTTAAAATCATTCTAAACCCTCTCAATTAAACACATTTACATGGAGCGATTTGAAGATAGGATATCAAAGGAAGCAGTAATGCTATTGCACTTATAATGGCAAGATATGAATCTGTTTGAAAGCAATCACAATTCTGATATTTAGGCAATTATTCCTATTTTCGTGCAAATTCTGATTCAGGCGTAAACTTCCCAGCGCCCGAATCTGGTGTAAAAGTGGTGTGGTATAAGTGCACGCGGGGATACTTCTCTGCACAGTTTTCATCAGTTAACCTGTCCCATTCCAAAATGGTGCAGAGAGAAGCTTTCCATGGCACCTTCTGATTCCTGGAGGCACTTAGGGAAGCCCTGTATTTTCAATTACAATCCTGTGCATATTTGAACATAGCTCTTAAACGCAGAAATCATGGTCACTCTGAACAGGAGGTCTGCATTTTTACAACATAAAAAGATGACAGAAATCTGATGTAATTGATGTGAGCGATCTGAGCTGATTAGGATAAAAAAACTCAAGACTCCAATACTGAACATATTTCTTAAATAATTGCTGAAATGTGAATATCTTAACATAACTGGAAACTCATCCCACCATATTCAGAGCATGCAAGAGATGACTGCGCTTTTTTCCCTCTCTAGAGCAATGTCGAGAAAAGATCAACAACATTTGTGCTGAATGTAAAATATCCCATTCTTAACAGAAATCTGTAGGAAATTTTGAGTTGAACAAAAAATGCAGTTTATTCCAAAAATGTAATATTTCTAGTAAACCAACTCAAAATGGGGGGCTCCAACTGTTCCAAGTGGTGGAAAATTAAATCTAAGAGTTGCAAGTGGGATCCAGAAGTGGTGTGGAAGATTTTCAGATCTTTTCTCTTTTTACCGTCAATGTTTTGGCAATTTTGAGGAATGGCATGTATAGCGGATAATGTAGTATTTGACACTAGAATGCAGTACAATTTTAAGAGGTCATTGACGACTTTCCTCAACATCTTTTGTATTTAGGTATCCTCAGTCTTGAACTTTACCAGTTAAATACAAATATTTAATATGATTAAATAACAAAGAGTTCAGGATAATTGCCTGCTACCCATGAACAGTCAGGGTCGTACACTGTCTATTATTGAGCCACCTGTTGCGGCATTCATCACAATACATTGCCTACACTGGCCTGTAAGGTTAACTTTGTTTTGAATGCACTGTGACTAAACCAATAAAAGTATTTTATTAAACAACTATTATATATTTTTTTTAGTTGCATCTATGATTATAATACCTTCATCAGCTCATGGCAATTATTTTCACTGAGAAAAATGGAAGTTCTCCCGAGACAGGGCTTACATCCCCCTCACCCACTAAAAAAAGTAACATAATGGGGAGCCGCGGCTTATGGCCAATAGGTCAAGGGAGACGTGGGCCGAAAAAGTTTGGGAACCACTGCACTAGGCTATTAAACCATGATTGCCTACCAGAAAAACGGCAGAAACCCAGGACCTACATTTTACTTTACTTTTCACAACTCTGCATTTTGGCATCATGAGAAAAGGATGCAATCATCTTTTCAGGTTTTGTCCAACCAACAGAATGTTGCATTGTGGGGCTTGTAGTTTCACGTTTAACAGTTTCATCATGAACTCAAAACCCCAGTATACAAGGTATTGGCTAAAATCAGGGTCACTGGAATTATACGAATATGCGGCCACAGCGTTTTTTTGCTCAATTATTGATTTGCCACATTTGCCTCAATAGTCCATCATCTGGTGCAATATCTGCAAATTATAACAAAAAATGTTTCTCAGTCAAACGGATCAAAAGTTACTACAAAGGTTGACTGGTCATCTTTCACTTTTCTTATTACTGTATTTGGGTGAAATGTTTCCCAGACAGCGTTACCATGTGTAAAAATTACAAAATAATGAAGTAACACTATCAAAAAATGTGCCGCATTATGCCACACAATTTGCCTTTTTTTTTGCTGCACAATTTAGTCAACCCTGCGGCATAATTTGGTCCTCCTGAGGAGCATAATTCCAGTGGCCCTGGTTAAAATGCCAGAATTGTCTGGAGGTGTTATACATGACTTGGAGCCACTTGTTAGATACGTTTTAAAATTTTACAAATTCATCTAATCCATTTCAAAAACTGCTTGTTTCATGTGCAACACCAAACGTAAACTCACATATTTTGTAAGGGTTCACACGCTTACTCATTTCATGCATTAAAACAAGCATTGGCAATTTGAATCCTTTTTTCTTATGTGTGGTAGAGAGATTTATATCGAGCGTCACAATAAAGGCATTAGTAGAAGGAACATCACACTATTTTCTCACACATGCAGAACAGGTGCAACACAGATAAGTAACACACTAAAGAGTGAGTGAGTGAGAAGTGTTAAAGGACTGTTGTACGATATCCATAAGCAGACATAAACATACAAAAAGTACACAATTCCTGAAAGAAACAGCCAAACCTCTTACGGAATTACCCTACATTCATGTACTCATATAGGACGATGAAGACTTATGTATTATGCTTCATTGTGCCATAATTTGCACTGGGAAGCATTCTAGAGTACTACTCAAGACACACTCCTTGAAGAGGCCTCACAAAGTACTATCGGCGAGGCTGTCAACACTTGCAACATGTTTCACAGGGTGAGTTACTGTAATCATAGTCTGCACAATTAAACAGGCTATGGCCACGCTGCCAAGCCACAAATGCAGCTGACTGAGTGAGGTAAGCGGGAGTGCAAAGGCCTTGAGCCCACGAACCACACACCCAATACCAAAGCATCTCCTTGCTCGCTATGATCACCAACAGGGCAGTGGCAGCGAGGCAGTGATGGTTGGGTCCAATAGTTCTCCGTGGTCCCATCTATGCTGCAGCCTGTTTGGAAAAGCAACGCTGTTGGGGCTGAAGAGAACAGTTCTTAGCTCAATCTGGATCTCCTGTCCTGATGCCAGTGTTTCTGACCGCCACTTTACTTCTAGCTGAAGAATGGACTTTTACATGAAAATATTTATTTTGAGTTGTTTCACTTTGGCACCTTAGATTATATCACTGCACTGAGTGGTGTTTATTAGAATTAGTGAACAACACAATTTTTGCTTTTTATTAATGACTCAAGAGGTAAGTCAGTTGTTTTGTTTCTCCGATGCAAGCCTTTATTATTTTTTTATAGCTGGAGCAACAATTTGGTATATTAAACCATGCATAAGAGAGATTTTTGTGCAGTGCACACCCCAAACTGAATTATTTGTAGGTGCTGTCAGATATGATGAACATGGAAAAAGAGACACAGTGAAGAAAAGTAATTGCTTAGGGTCACACTTTTAGGTCATGCTTGGAAGTCAGAATTCAAACAAGGTTCCCCGATTAAACATTGTACAACTCAGATCCTGGATGGGTATGGCATTCATTCCCCCTCCTGCCCTGATCGCAATTGTGTTAGTGACCAAAGAGACAAGCCAGATGTCTTGTGCCCCCTCTACAAGGCCTTTATTGTTGTTATAGATGGTGCAACATTATGGTCTATTAAACAATATAAAAGAAAGGTTATTATACAGTGCACATTCTAAACTGAATTATTTCAAGATGCTCTCAAATAAAATGATCACAGAAAAGGAGGCAGAAGGAAGAAAAGTATTTGCCCAGGGCCACACCTTTTGGTCAATCTGGGAAGCTTTGATTAAATCAAGGGCCTAGGTGTCAGACCCTGGGTCCAACAAAAACTTGTGCACGCTTCCCAACTTCAGAGGGCAGATACTGCTAGGTCAGCATCAGGACAAGTTGTTCTCATCACGGGGCACATACAATTTGGACCGGGACAAGTTGTTCTCATCACAGGACAGGTATACAAATTGGGTAGCAGCAGTGTAAGCTTTACTTCCTTAAAGAAGAGGGACAGCAGTAGCAAACCAAGCTTCCCTCTCTCACAAAAGGCAATCCGTGCAATCTTCCATTTCCAGCAGAACGGATCCATAAGGATAGACTAGCACTAGCTTTCATCTCTCACAGAACATTAACAGTGAAGGCATGAGTGATATATAGGTTACAAAGAGTGCTCTGGAGTGGGTGCTTAAATCACTATGATAAATGTAGAGGTGGATGAGTTGGTGAATAAGCAAATATTGACACCATGCTTAGGTGATATTCCAAGTCAGCATCTGGAAAATCCTGCTGCTGTCACTTGGAGATCTGCTGTTTGTGTTGATTCCTTGGTGTTTCATGCATGGAGAAGTAGCCATCATCTAGTAAGTCATTGTTATTTGCAGTAGTCTCACCATAGCATAACTAACGATGCTTTAGCAAGTCAGACAGTTGCCAACCTCTTCAAAAAGGTTTTGAAAGCACACGCACCAGGTGCTGTGCGATCCCAGGCTCGGTGCTGCACCTGTTCAAAATGTTGTGACTGTGGAATGCTGTGCCATCCTGCTTTACTATGCTTTTCCCCCAATAGACATTCTGGAAGTCCTACTGGTGCTTGATGATTTTGTTCTGCCATTCAGCAATAGAACTGAGGTTCAACTGTCTAGGTAGAGTACGTAAAGCGTAACCCCAACCAAGGTTGAGGGTGGCTACTGCCAGCCAGGGCCGGACTGGCCATAGCGGGCACCGGGCGTTTCCCCGGTGGGCCGGTTTTGGGCCCCTGGGGGGCCATTTTTGTTACCGGGGGCCGGCAATATCGGCCTCCTGTAACAAAACTGGCTGAATCCGTCCCTAGAAAACAGTTCGGCTTCATACCCCTCACCTCCCCCATGGGGGCCAGCCGAGCAGTTTGCTAGGGCCAGTTTCGGATGCCAGTCCGGCCCTGCTGCCAGCCTCAGACCAAGCTAGTAGGAGACTGGCAACTGACTGAATTACAAAGGCAGGAGTTTGCTATTAGTATCAGAGGAGAGGAGAAGACCAGTGGACTCGGCAAGACCTATCCAGATCCCATTAACAGGGATCTTTGCTTTGTCTCCAGCTATTGGGGGGCAAAGGGCTATGTTATATGCGTGCTTGAAGGGTTCAACCAAGAGACTGAGTGCAGGGCAAATGGTGCCCATGTAGAACACAGACTCATTGTCAGTGAAATTGCTCTCCCACCCTCGCAGCTCCACCATTAAGGGAGGCCTGCCCCTGCACTCTTGAGTGTTGGTGATCGAGGCCCTCCTCCACCCGCAGGTTTCCCTGCGCCTCATCCCTGGTGGTCCATTGGACCTCTGTCTCCTTCCTCTCACTCTGCTCTTTCACTCGTTTTTCTACCCTTTTTATCTTTCTGCACTTTTCTGCATCTCTGCTCTTTTGTGCCTTATTTCTGCTCATTTTCCCTTTCTCTCGCTCTGCTCTTTCACTCGTTTTCACTCGTTTTTCTACCCTCTTTTATCTTTCACCTTTCTGCACTTTTCTGCATCTCTGCTCTTTTGTGCCTTATTTCTGCTTATTTTCCCTTTTTCTTTATCCCTTATTTCCTCCCTTTACCTTTCCCCGCCGCTGCTGCCCACGCGGCCCCTCCCCCAGCGCGACCGTCCCAATCCAGCTCCCTCCTCGCTCCCGCCTCCCAGCTGTCCAGCCCTCCCGACCCCTACTTAATGGCGGCCACTGCGGGGACAGGCGAGCAAGACCACTGACTCATTGTCAGTGAAATTGCTCTCCCACCCTCGCAGCTCCACCATTAAGTGAGGCCTGCCCCTGCACTCTTAAGTGTTGGTGATCGAGGCCCTCCTCCACCCGCAGGTTTCCCTGCGCCTCATCCCTGGTGGTCCAGTGGACCTGTCTCCTTCCTCTCACTCTGCTCTTTCACTCGTTTTTCTACCCTTTTTATCTTTCACCTTTCTGCACTTTTCTGCATCTCTGCTCTTTTGTGCCTTATTTCTGCTCATTTTCCCTTTCTCTCGCTCTGCTCTTTCACTCGTTTTCACTCGTTTTTCTACCCTCTTTTATCTTTCACCTTTCTGCACTTTTCTGCATCTCTGCTCTTTTGTGCCTTATTTCTGCTTATTTTCCCTTTTTCTTTATCCCTTATTTCCTCCCTTTACCTTTCCCCGCCGCTGCTGCCCCGCGGCCCCCCCAGCGCGACCGGCCCAATCCAGCTCCCCTCCCCGCTCCTGCCTCCCAGCTGTCCAGCCCTCCCCGACCCCTACTTAATGGCGGCCGCGGGCAGCAGGCGCGCCGCTGGTGCACCGAAGGCGCGTCAAAGGCAAGCCCGTCTGCGACCCGTCCGCGACCAGCGCCAGGAACCCTGGACCTCCGCCCCGCCAACGCTACGACCCAGCAGCACTCCACGCACTCAACCCAGGCCGCAACAACAACTGCAAGCTAGCATCACCAGCCGACACCCACGGACCCTTCAGCTGTCACCGCTACCGGCACACCTGCAGCACCGCCAAGAACACGGATCCAGCACAACCCGCCCACAAGAACACAACCGAACCGAAGACCCTGCAACGCATCCTCCTCAATGTCCGATCCCTCCACAAACACGCCACAGAAATCTGGGACCTCCTCGACAGCACCACCCCGGACGTAGCGTTCTTCACAGAAACCTGGACCAACACCACCTCAGGAACGGACATCGCCATCGCCATCCCGCAAGGATACAAGATCTCCAGGAAGGACCGCCCCACCCGCCCAGGAGGAGGAATCGCCATCGTCCACAAATCCAGCCTCCGCCTGAGCACACTCCCCGACGAGCCCACAGAACTGATGGAACACCTTCACTTCAAGATACTGGCCAGCCCCACTGCCACCCTCCGAGGAACCCTCATCTACCGACCCCCTGGACCCCGCGGACCCTTCGCCAACTCCATCACGGACATTATCTCCCCGCAGGCCATCGCATCCACCAACTACACCCTGCTGGGAGACCTCAACTTCCACCTCGACAACCAACTGGACCCCAACACCACATCCCTCCTGGACAACCTCCACAACATTGGACTCCGCCAGATCGTGACCGAGCCCACGCACTCAGCAGGACACACCCTCGACCCCCTCTTCACTACAGGAAACTCCATCACCTTCAGCCACACCACCGAACTCCCATGGACTGACCATCGTTGCGTCCACTTCACCTTCAGAACACCCACCATCTACACAACCCAGCACCTGCTTCCACGAAGAAACTGGACCAAAATCACCGACGAACCAGCTCACCTCCTCACTCAACAACTCCACCCCAACCATAGCGGAAAACGACGACCCCAACACCGCAGCCCGAACCCTGCACAGATGGATCTCGGACAGCACCAACACCATAGCCCCCCTCAAGAAAAACAACAATACCCGCGCCAAGAAAGCCAGATGGTTTACCACCGAACTTCGAGAGTCCAGACGCACATGCCGCCGCCTCGAAAAGGCCTGGAGGAACGCCAAATCCACAGAAGCCCACAACAACTTCAGAGCCGCCACCAACGCCCACCATCAACTCATCAGAGAAACGAGGAAAAAAGCGATTGAAGACAGAATCTCCACCCACGCGCACAACAGCAAGGAACTCTTCAGCATCATCAAGGAGTTCGCCCAACCCACCAGCGAGTCTACCGACATCCCTTCCTCACAAGACCTCTGCGACAAACTCAGCACCTTTTTCCACCACAAAATCAAGAGCATCTACGACAACTTCGACGAAGACAACCAACACACTGAACCCTCACCAACCACCCCCGACACCCGGAAACCAGCGATTGACGACTGGACAGCCCTCACCACCGAAGACACACTGAAGACAATGAAGTCAATCCACTCAGGGGCCCCCACGGACCCCGGCCCCCACCACATCTTCAACAGAGACGCCGACACCATCGCACCCATGCTCCGCCACACCATCAACCGCTCCCTGGCGACCGCCTCGTTCCCCGACGACTGGAAACACGCCGAGGTCAACCCCCTCCTGAAGAAACCCTCAGCGGACCCCACCGACCTCAGAAACTACAGCCCCATCTCCCTGCTCCCGTTCCCAGCGAAAGTCATCGAGAAAGCCATCAACAGCCAACTCGCCACATTCATTGAAGAACACAACATCCTCGACTCCTCCCAATCCGGCTTCAGAAAAAACCACAGTACGGAAACCGCCCTCCTCGCCGCAACAGACGACATCCGCCCCCAACTGGACAAAGGAGAAACAGTAGCCCTCATCCTCCTCGAGCTATCAGCGGCGTTCGACACAGACTCCCACCGCACCCTAATACGCAGACTCTACGACGCAGGAATCCAGGACAAGGCCCTCGACTGGATCCGCTCCTTCCTCTCCGGCAGGATGCAGCGGGTCAGACTCCCCCCTTTCCTCTTGGATCCCACACCTACCACCTGCGGAGTCCCCCAGGGCTCCTCCCTCAGCCCGACGCTCTTCAACGTCTACATGGCTCCACTTGCCCCCATCGTCAGAACCTACGGACTCAACATCGTGTCATACGCAGACAACACCCAGCTCATCCTCTCCCTATCCAACGAGCCCAACACCGCCAGACGCAACTTTCGAGAAGGCATGGAAGCCGTCGCCAAATGGATGAAAAACAGCTGCCTACAACTAAACACCAACAAAACAGAAGTACTCATCATGGGCCCAAACCCCGACGCCTGGAGCGACACCTGGTGGCCCCCCGCCCTCGGAAACCCGCCAACCCCCACAGACCATGCACGCAACCTGGGAATCATCCTGGACTCCGAGCTCAAAATGGACCGCCAGATCAACTCTGTCTCGTCTTCCTGCTTCCACACCCTCCGCCTCCTTCGTAAGACCTTCAAATGGATCCCCCTCGAACACCGAAAGACCCCACACCATCGCCCTGGTCACCAGCAGACTCGACTACGGCAACGCACTCTACGCCGGAATAAACAAAAACCTCACCCGCAAGCTACAGAACATCCAGAACGCCGCCGCAAGACTGGTCCTCAACCTGCCAAAACACTGCCACATCTCCCAGCACCTGCGCACGCTCCACTGGCTCCCCGTCGAGGCGAGAATCACCTTCAAGATGCTCACCCACGCACACAAGGCCCTCCACGGCACCGGACCAGCATACCTGAACAGCCTACTCAAATTCCACGCACCCCAAAGGACCCTACGATCAGCCCAGCTCTCCTACGCCGTGGTCCCCCGCACCAGAAAGACCAGATCGGGAGGCCGCTCCTTCACCTTCCTCACGGCCAAAGCATGGAACGCCCTTCCGCTCCACCTCAGACAGACATCGCTCCCCATCTTCGCAAGAAACCTCAAAACCTGGCTCTTCGAAGAGACCCCCTCCTTGATGGAATGGAACCTGCACCCCCCCCCCACCCCTTGCGCCTAGAGACCCTTACGGGTGAGTGGTCGCGCTTTAACAAACCCCTGATTGATTGATTGATTGAGTGGGCCTGCACAAAATGGTGGTTCTCCCTCGGATACCATGGCCTACATGTGTTGAACTAGCTTGCTTTATGTTGTATATGAAATTCTCTTTGCAATCCTTCATGTGCTGAGTCAGGAGTTGCCAGCCAGCGAGAAAGTCTTGGTGGACAATATCTGGGGATCAACAAAAAATCACAAGACAGGAACTGGATAATGATTAGAGGAGCTTGAGTTGTTTAATTAAAGTTGACTTTTTGGATGAGCCTGGTTGCCTGCCAGTGGCCCCATCTTTAAATAATTACAAAGCCCATGGCACCAGTCTTTTGAATTTACTCTAGACTTCAAGGAAATGCTTTGCCCAAGCCCAACAGTTCAAAACCTTGGTGCTAGCTGTTCTGCCTTCAGGCCAGGACCAGATCTAGAACTGAAAGAAGCCATGCTGCTGTGCCCTACATAGAAGAAGGATAAGCAGGACTGGCAGGGAGAAGAGAAGTCCCCTGAACAGAAAAGCGAACAGCATGGAGCAGCTGACTGAAGCCTGCAGGGAGAAGGTCTGGAAGGAGTGAGCTGCCCCTATAGGATACAAGTACGTTGCAGCCCAGCTAGCCAAAATTGTTCAAGAAATAACTGCTACACTAAAAGTCAAGAACCTGCAAAAAAGGTCCAGGGGCTGTGCCCGCACCAAGAGGCTGATGTGCTGCCACGCAAAAAATACAGTCGAGGGCTTTGATTAGCGCTGCTGCATAACGAGTGGACGCCCTGCACTGATTCACAAAATGGCACCCTTCCCGTTGTTGCCCTGGGCTGGGCTTTGGCGGCATACCATCCCTGGGTCGGAGTGCTCACAGTTTGTCTAGGGCAGCCCCATTGCAGAGCGAGGACAGGCTTAGCTGGGACGAGCCGAGGGCCCTGACCGCTGAGGCCCCAGAGGACGGTGAGTGCTCTTCCGCAGGGGCGCTCAAAACAAGTAAAAGCCCGCAAAGGAGGAGTGATAACGGGGGCCTGCAGGGCTGGCGGAAAGAAAGGGCGGTGCATACAGTGGCCATACTCTGGCTTTTGGTGCGGTTGCTGCAACAGTCAGGGCTGGCGGCAGAGTAACATTGGTCCCCGTAGTGGGGGGGGGGGGGGCGAGCTCCAGGGCAGCCTCTCAGTACAGTGCCCTTGTCAGAGAGTTCCTGGTTGAGCCCGGAGGAGGACCCTCCATGTACCCTGCAAGGGGGGCCCACTGGCCCAGGTCTACGTGGGGCAGTGAGGATGCCATACATCTTGCAAGGTATCTGGAATAAGACAACCAGAAGATCGCGGGCGGAGTGACTGTGGGGCCCATAAAGGTGAGAGAGGGGTTGGCCCACGCCGAGGTAGAGGCCGCAACAGGACTGTAAGCGTGTGTCAATCATCCTGGGAGGTGCCTGCCCCAGGTTAAACGGGGTATAGAGGATACCAAGCATGCAGAAAGATGACTTACTCAGCTGATGTATGTCCTTGGGGGATTATGGCGCCCGCCACATCAAAAGACTACTAAAATGGGCTGACAGTTCTGCATTGCACAGGCCTAGTGAAGAACGCGGAGATTACCTCGTCTTACAATTGAGGCACAATCAGTGCTTAATTTGAGCCTGTGGTTTCCGGTGCTCGGCACCGGCACTTAATTCTCAACACCAGCACTTGTGATAGTCTGCCACATGGTGAGATGAGCACAACAACAGTTGTTTATTCATTCAAAATAGATTGAAAATGACTATTACCTGCTGCTCAAGACATTCTTATAGCTTTGGGGACCTAGAACAGTCTGAATTGTCTCATTTGTAGGAGTGCGATGGTTAGTAGTTGTGCTGGTACTATCATTGGCAGGGACTATGTGTGCTGCAAGCTGTAGTGGCCTCCTGCCGAGAGCCTTTGCACTTTTTTTTTTTTAACAAATTAAGCATTGGGCACAATCCATACAACATGTTGATGAAAGGATCCACTGGACTGTGAGTATTACAGCAGCAGCTCTATACGATATTCAGTCATAAACCACGGGAGGGGATAGGCATTTTTTCTCTGTCGCACACTCCCAACCATTGTGCGCCCAAAGACAAGGAGAGGTGGCACATACCAGACATCATCAGCTCCAGTAGAGCAGTTTCCTGAAAAAAACAGATCCCTCGCAGGCATCATATTTGGCACCAGAAGGTATAACAACCCTTGACATTATTTTAAGCTGTTATGGACACCAAAACGGCCTTTAAAGCCAAAATTGACTCTGTACCACTGGGTCTCTCGCTGATACGGGCTCATCAACATAAACTGGAGGACAGGGTCACCAGGATGGAATCTAACCTAGCTGAGCTGTACCCAGCTCTGGCCAGAGTGAAAGCAATGACCAACGACCTGCTGGAGAGGATCCAGTTCCTCCAATACAGGGATGAAGACGCGGAAGGCAGGTCACGTCACATCAATCTGCGCTTTGTAGACAATGCAGAAGGTAGTGAGGGCAGGGGCCCCACGGCCTTCTTAGAGGACCTGATCAAACTGGCCCAGGCTACGAAGGGCTATCAGCCTACTTTGCCATTGAAAGAGCTCACAAACAGGCAGTCTAGACCAGGCGAGCCACCCAGAAACCCTTAGTGCCAACCTGCTTCACTTTCGCGTTTGAGACACCAGTTTGCAGAAGGCCAGAGAAAACATGCACAGCCAACAGATCTCAAACACAAAATGGCAATAACTGAACGTGAGGTGTCAAACCAACCCAACCTCTAGCTAAAGCTAACACACCAGCAGTACACCCACAAAGAGTTGCGGGAGGGGACAAAACTGGCCATTTGCTAGCACGTCTGGTCCAGGCCACATTCCCACATGTGACCATATCGACTGTGCGTGATGATGATGGGCAGATTGCGTGAGCCATGGACGACATAAATGAAGCTTTTGCTTCCTATTATTGGGGTCTATTCACAATGCGTACGCCAGGGAGCAACACATGGATGTATCAATATATATATATATAAGGCAGCCCTGACTAGGTTGTCCAGCGAGCAATGAGCTGAGCTGAATTTGCCATCCAGACTGATGAGATCGTATTAGCTTTAACACAGCTACACATGGGCAGACCTACAGGCAGTGATGGACTGCCCCTGGAGCTCTACAAAATGTTTCAGTGGCAGTTCATTGCACAGCTTCTGAATCTTTACTGCAAGGCATTCACAAGAGAACAGCAGTGGCCGAATGCCAGGGAGACGGTGATAGTGGTAGTGCCAAAGGCGGGCTGCACCCACTCCAAGTTGGCGCCTATTGCCACCTCTCCCTTCTTAACCTGGACCGTAAAATTCTAGGGAAGATTCTAGCCAACAGGTTGATAATGGTTATAAACAAAATCCAGAGCACTACTAGTAGTTTTGTGTATCCGCCATAAATTGTTAGTGGATGTGCTAGCAACCTGTTATTATCACTGCCATCTTCTATCTGTAATTCAGGTTGATAGCGGTGCTGCCCTACCTGTTACATTAGGATCAATCAGGGTTCATCTCAGGCCGCTGTACTGTCTCCAGTGTTAGAAGGCTATTCAACATCCTCGGCAGTGTGAATGCTGGTTCCACCAGGGCGCTGTGGCCTCCATAGGCGTGGAAAAAGTTTAAGATTCCCTAGAGTGGAACTTCCTTTGGGTAGTTCTGTGTCGTATGGGATTTGGGCGCAGTATCATTAAATGGGTGTGGCCTCTCTACGTAGCGCTGGGGCCTCCATAGCCGTGGAAAAAGCTCAAGATTCCCTAGAGTGGAACTTCCTTTGGGTAGTAGGCCGCTGCAGAAATCGCCAGCATACACGGAGCGGCAAACTCAGGGGCTGCCACGGGTCTAGCTACGCCACTGGGCATGATCTCTGAGGCCTGGCCTGTGCAGTGCAGTATGCAGCAGGGGTGCCCCCTCTCTCCTCTGATGTTCACCCTGGCATTGGACCTTAGCGTATCATATTTGTCGCATTGGTGGGAGATTGGGGTCCTTATCCATGGCCACATAGACACCATCTTCAGTGGCGGTGCGTCCAATGGGGGCGCTGCCCCACTAATGCCATGGCCCCATTCAAATTCTTCGTTCTACTTCTCCGACGCTAATTTCAATCAGGACTCCTGATTGGAATTAGCGTCGGAGAAGTAGAACGAGGGACGCTGAAAGGGGTGGGAGGGGGCGGGGCTGCGGCAGCACTCAGGGAGTTGAGTGACAGCAGCGAGACAGTCACAGCAATAGTGCGCATGTTCGTTTTTGGGCTGGTCATATTTACGATCAGCCCGAACATGCGCACTAGCCTTCCCCTTAAGAGACCGAGGGTTGCTTCATGCCGCAGCCCCGGTCTCCTAATGGGCAGGGAGTATCCCTGCCCTCAACCAATGCTGGCGCTGCTGGAGCAGCGTCAGTAAAGGGGTTGGCAGTGACGTCCCGGCTGTTCCTGTTTGTTGAAGAGCGCGGGACCCCGACCCAAGAGCAGTCGAGCAGAGGCGGCGCGGACCCGTTAAGTTTTCTTTTATTATATTCTAATTTTAAACTTCCCCGGCCCCCACCCCCTCCCCCGCGAGTATTGCGAGCCGCGACTTTTAAATCTTTCTGTCAGGGGAACCTATGCGAGAGGAATTCCGTATTTATCCCTGATTATTTGTGCGTGCGTGCGAGCCAGCACATGTTACCAGCAGAGTAAGCGAACTTAACTTTGTCGTAGTGAATGTGTGATACGGGTGACTTTGGGGCAATCAGATTTGTACCTGTTAAAAGCGTGTAAGCTTTAATTAATGTAGTCTCTCACTTCTAGGTTAGGATAGCTCGGTCCAGTGTCTTGAACTCACCTGCTAGTGCTAGGTACCCCCTTCTTTCTTTTTCACTGGTACCATTTTACCTCTGCTCTGGGCCTTGAGGGTTTTGAAAAGTGACAGATACAGAACTTTACTCCTCTGGGGTTGGATTACCCGTGGACTTGACACAAGTGATATATTTTCGCCTCGGCTTATATGTCTCAGTTACTTGGCAGACGGAAACAGAACCTTTCCCTGCTTGGGCTAATGTGTGCAAACGATTAACGTAGAGATACCAGTCCTTTGTCTATAGGAGGTGGGTTGTGGAGACTGGCACGGGGATTGCAGAACAGCAGTCATCTCCATAACTGTATTGCACACGTGTTTGACAGAGGAACACACAACTCTCAACCACTGATACCCGTACAAGTGATTCGCACAGGTATACCGAGCCACATGGTATTGGTGCAGCAAGGGCATGTGTAGACAAAATGAAGCGCAGAACTTTAGTCAGTCCTTTGTGTTTTAGACAATATTTAGTTTCCGTTCAAGGACTTGTAGTCTTGCTTTTATCTCCATGAGTAGCAGTTTAAAAATCCCATCATGCAAAGCCCTCGCTGTTAAACAACTAGGTTTGCCTGCAGGAAGCCACTCCAGTTTTCTGAAAATTGAGGTGCGTTGGCTAAGAGTGACCCCCTAAGCTGGAAAAAAGGAGGTGCGGCAGCAGGGGCTCGAGAACCCCGCCTACCCTTTACACAGCGCACAGTTTTCAGCGTGACTTGTTAAAAGAAAACAACACAAAGAAGGTGACGTGCTACTTTATTTTTACCCCCCCGGCCCCCACCCCCGCGCGATCCCCGATTGTTGGAGTACAGTTTTACAGTGTTTAATATCAAACGGATTCAGTTGCTCCAATAGGGTGTGCTTAGCATTGTTCATGCATGAGTTCAGTTAAGCAAAAAGAA
This sequence comes from Calotriton arnoldi, assembly GCA_963921515.1. Classification (NCBI taxonomy): domain Eukaryota; kingdom Metazoa; phylum Chordata; class Amphibia; order Caudata; family Salamandridae; genus Calotriton; species Calotriton arnoldi. The sequence goes on along the minus strand of CAWUFW010000757.1, from coordinate 3,080,093 downwards.
CACCCGCACATCCAACAATTGTCTTGCGCTATCTGTGCGAGCACCGTACAATGAATGAATGAATTAATGGTCCTTGTAGGACATTCGTCTTATCTCTTTCTGATGCATGCAGCTCATGCGCCCTGGTATTTGCTGAAGAGGTGGGCGTGGGCGCCGTTTTGAACTTTTGTGGTTAAGATGATGGCTCTGCTTTCACACGTGAGTTTTGTTGGAAGGTGGCGGGGAGCTCTGGTATGCTGTGTAAGACACAACCACATCTGTTATTTGTTCTGTCAATGGTTGCAGAATTGTGGGGGCAGTGACTGGCAGTTGACAGGCCAGTGTGATCGGCTACAAATATCCTGAGTAAGCTTGACTGGCTCCAGACATGCATGTGGTGAAATACTTGCTGCGGGCATGTTTGAAAGGTCAGTGGGTGCAGACAAGCCAAGGGAGTAACTCACTGGATGCAGATAGGGAAAGAGGGGGTGGGGGTGTACTGGCTCCAGACACATGTGGGGATGATTTCTGGGTACAGGCCTGCATGTTGGGGGTCACTGGCTGAAACCAGGCTGCAGCTGATGTGGAGTACCTGGGCTGTTATATATATTGAAAGGCCAGAGGCTGAAAACACGCAGCACTTCCGGGATAGTGTCACACTCTCAAATTTGCTTGAAAATGCACCATTTGCCTACTCTTTTTTCAAAAATTTCTCGAGGGGGACAACCCCCCCGAAGGTGGTTCAGGCTCGCTCGCCACAGTCAAGTACGACAATTGTTTTACGCCTCACCAGTTTCAAATGTCACCAGCCGCCACTGACCATCTTATTATATGCGGATGATATTTAATTGTTCATGCAAGATTACACCGCGGTCTTGCCGATGCTCTTCAAAGAGCTTTGCAGATTCGGGACACACTCTGGAATCCTCGTGACCGCAGCTAAATCCTGTCGCTTCCCGCTGACTGAAATGGGTGCTGTATCATTGACCTCAAAGTGGGCCAGAGCCCCCACCTTCCAAGGGCCCCTCTGGGAAAATGAACCTTCTCTCTTTTTGACCTCTGTGTATTTTATTTTTTCATCTAAACCTTTCTCCCTCTCTGTCTGGCTGTACCTCGGTCTGTCTAAGCAGTGTCATCTTAAAGATTTTTGGGGTCCCGGATATGAAATGAAATGAATGAAATGAAATTTGTACTTGTAAAGCGCACCCATACCCCCAAAGGGGTGTCTAGGCGCTGTACGCATACAGCTGTGGAACCCTTCCTGGCTTTTCCCTGTGAAATGTCCACTCCTGGGCACCCCCAGGGTGAAGCCAGGCATCCCAGCGCTGTTGGGGCCGTTGTGGAGATTAAGCAAGCTATTGCCCAGAGTTGCAGAGTGGGACCCATGATTAGTATAGGCACCGAGGCGAGAATTATCAGGTCCGAGGAAATTGAGCCCAAGACCCGCCGAGGCGGGAATTGAACCCTGGTCCCGGGCCAGATCTCTGCATCAGGGTCTGCCGCTCTAACCATTGAGCCACACTTCTCCACTACTTAAGACATATTTATACTGTTGAGGTGTGACCTGCTAAAGAAAAACATAATTTAGTATTATTTGGCCTCCTGCGGGCTTGAAGTAGCACGAAATGGGTAATATAATTGAAAGTTGTTGCATATACGGGCACCAACAATGTGTTTCTCCGGGGCTCGGTGTCTGGGCTCGGTCTCTCGGTCTCTCTCTCTCTCGTGCCCACACAGCTCTGTCTGCACTCTCTCTCTCTCTCCCCTGAGTGCCCACACAGCTTCGTCTGCACTGAAAGTTTAATAAGTGAGCCATACCGACTATGTTAGCTGGAGGCTGTTGTGAGGGGGGAGGAGGGCGGTTTGATAAGTTATGCGCTAATGGAGTTCAGGATGCCTGCTGATGAACATTGGTGCCACCTTACTGGCTAGTCACAGCTGGTAGAGCTTGTCCAACATCCTGATCACATGCTTTTTAAAACGTAGACAGTACTAAGAAAATATTCATAAAGAACAATTATCTGCAAAAAGGCACTCAAGGACTGCACATTGTCCACTACTTGCTTGTTAAGGTCCCTGACCACAGGGGGATTGTATCAACCCAAGTCCAGCCCTGGTGGGGTACAAAGGTCGGTACCGCTTTCCCCCATATCTTTAGTAGACTTTTGAAAACATTTCATCACACCACTGAAATTAGTAAAATGTAAGATTTTTGGTATACTTCACAGCTCCCTTTGTCAGAGTCTTGAACGACATTTGTATGTGAGATACACCCTTGCTTCCAAATTTCATGGAATATCACTCAACAAAAAATGTGTGAAATGTCACCAACTTACGCTGCAGTTTTGCACAACCCTAGACTTGATATCGGTTTGTATCGGCTGCAGCTGGTTGCCCTGACTTTGGGTTAGTTTGAATGGTCCTTCAATCCAGTTGTAGAGATTTGGTTAGGCACTGCCTACAAATCTCAGTTTTAAGTCTCTATTGGACTCGACCTGCTTCTCCAGTGTGTGCTACAGGTCCTCAGAGACACCACCAGCTAAAAGTCTTGAATCGTCCCGCCAGTTCCTAGACATAGGCCTCTACAGTTTGGTGTCAGAAGAGGACACTCTTGCGTACATTCTCTTGATCTATCATTCAGTCCCTCGCGAAGATTGAGAACTGTTGAGCTCCTAAAGGGTCCCTCCACAATGTTATTTGTTCTCTTCTCCATATATCTGTGCGAAGTTTGCACCCTAGCGAGCTCATCACTAACCTGTCCATCACCAAACAAAATGTCCACCCGATCAGATGGAAAACACTCACTGGAGAAGAAACAATGACTATCATGCGGATCATCTACTCAGAGACCCCTTCAGACCAATGTTCCCACCATGTCTACAACATTGGTGCATCACCTATCAGCATTGCCCTCATCCACATCATCAATGCATCCATCACCTCAGCTGCCTTCCTGGAAGACTGGAAGCAATCAGCGGTTAACACCCTCCTCAAGAAACCATCGGCTGTCCCAAGCCAATTGAGCAACGTTCGCCCCATCTGCCTGCTCTCCTACTCAGCCAAAGTGATAGAAAAGGATAAGCAACTCACTAGCCACCTCGAGCTACACCACCTATTGGACAACACCCAATCAGGATTCAGAAAGAACCAGAGTATGGAAACAACACTCATCGCAGCCACCAATGACATCAGGAACATTCTGGACCAAGGAGAAAGAGTGACCCTCATCCTGTGGTTTGGAACGGCTTTGACTGCGGCGACACATTCCATAACCGTTCTTAGCTTTGGAGCTGTGGTGTTGCCAGCACCTTGTCTCCATTAAAATAAAATAAAAAATCTTCAATAAACATGGCATCCTTTGATGATGATAGAGATGGCCAAGGACCTTTTTTGTACCTCCTCTAATGTATGTGAGAAGGAACAGGCATCTAAAGGTACATATAAAGAGGGTTTAAAGAGTAAATGTATTAGATTAGAGAAATTGGAAAAGCAGGAGCTTTCAAAATGGTGGGACCGTATGACAGTTGGAAAATACTTGGAGAACAAAAAGTCCCTAGAGAACTTCGTATTTTGACTCTTCCTAACTTTGATGATTTAGATATAGACTTGTGTAAAAAAAAAAAAGGGAGGACAATTTATTTAATTAGACAAAAATCGAGTATATCAAAGAAAACCTGCCTTTAGGGAATTAGATAGGATACAGCAAGAATTCGTTGTAATCCCTTGTCTAGAAAAAATACTTTTTTTCTAGAGACCCCTCACCCACCAGAGTTGCCCCTAGGTGGCATGCTTCATCATTGGGGTTCCTCTCAATCCTCTATGGATTGAGGCGTGCTGCGACTTGCGAATTACGTAGGGACACTTTTTATTGTAGACTATGTGTAGTGCAGTGATGTGGAGTGGAAAGGGAAAGAAAATCTAAAAATACCTAACTAGTTGGCCACTCTTTTATTCCCGCCCCTAGTTGGTATGGTTAAAAATCAGGGGTCGTTTACTGAGAAGAAACCTGACCTTAATGAGTCTGGTTGTCTCAGTAATTTATTTATTTAACAGCTCAGATGTTATAATGAATATTTTGATTTAACCTGCCAATAGAAAATCGGTTAAACGTAGAGAAGAAATATGGAAGTTGGAAAAGAAAATAGAAAAATTTAATCTAAAAGAGGCCACAGAGAAAATCTACTATTTCCAGAATCAAGAAACATCAAGTATCCAAAAGAAAGATCCGAACAACCTGTCTATGGTCCTGACGAAAGCCAATGACCCAAGAGGGCGCAAGTATGGCTGAAACATGTTGAACAGATGTTTTTTATGAATGAGATGTGTGGGATTCCCAACACTTCCCTGACACATTGTAATCTGTTTTTAACCTTGCCACTGTCTCTAGTATATCTCTAAATACATTTAAGAAATGTGGAGGTACTGAAGGCAATTTTAATGATATTTTTATGGAAAGGAACCAGTGAATGCCTCTCACACAATAGACATCTCCTCCTGGTGGAGGACAGACCCAATGATGTCACTATCAGCCACTAGTACGTGAGTGGAAAACATACGACTGACTGAACATTTCTGTTGAGGGTCCTACTAAGAAACCAGTTTGAGATTCTCACCATTGTTTTCTTCCACTCCTCATGATTTTGTGTAAATAAATGAGTACCATTATCTGATATGACTATTTCTGACATCAAGGATATACACTGTCTTTTATCTTTAGATTAGAAGTATGGTGGCAGTGTAGAGGAATTATTGGGAGAACTTAATATTTTACCAAATCTCCACTGTGGCTGTGCTTTAACGCCACAGTCAAAGTTTATTCTGCAGAGCTATCACTTTCAAGGAACTGAATTGTTTGCTAATCGGGTAATGTACAATCTTTATAGATTAGAAGACAAAGAAACCTCTTCAGTTTATCATAGATCACAGGTGAATGATCTCACCAAAGATGAGTAAAGGGCTCTTCTAAAGTTGAAAACAGAGGAATCAATAGTAATTTGGGAAGCTGACAAGGGAGGGAATGTTGTAGTTATGAATCGCACAGATTATCACAATGAGGTTCTGCAACAACTAATGCAAACAGACTGTTATAAAAAGTTGAATTATAACCTCATGACTCAGATTTCTTTAAATATTAATATTCGTTTAGACCACTGGCATGAAATTGGTCTTATTCAAGATTTAGAACACAAGTATCTTAAGGTGGAATCTCAAAGATACCCTTGTCTGTATATGCTCCCTAAAATCCATAAAGTGGCTGCGTTTCCACCTGGTCGCCCGATAATTTTGGGGATAAGGTCACATACAGAATATCTGTCTGAATTTGTAGATGTAATTTTAAAATCGTTTTGTAACCAATCTACCTTCTTATATTCAAGACTCAATGGATGTCTTGTGTACATTTGAAGATGTTGTTTGGGATCCCGATCATATGAGCTTTGTGACACTTGATGTCGAAAGCCTATATACATGTATCAAAAAAGAATATGGTTTGATGGCTCTAGATCACTTTTGTCACCTAGACGTGCCAATCTCTATGAACATACGAATATGCTTTTGGAAATGGCAGAGATTATTTTGAGTAACTTTTTTTTTATTTTTTATAATTGAGAATGGTTTCACCAAATGCAAGGAACTGCAATGGGTTTGAGGTTTGCTCCCTTTTATGCCAACCTTTTTATGGCTGGGGTTGAGAGGGGGCATGCTTGGTTATGTAAAGCCTCGGAATGGACCCAAAACATACATTTTTGAGGTAGATATATTGATGATATCATTGTGATTTGAACTGGTTCAATTTACAACGTACTATAACTGTCAAACAATGCAATCTTATTACTCTCCCTGTACCTGAGCCCTTCAATGGGAGCCGGATCTTAGCATCATGATCACATGTCAAATGGGCGCCATATTGAGAGGATGTGGCCTAATGGCTAGAGCTTTGGACTTCGAAGCTGGGGAACCGGGTTTGAGTCTCGGTAGGGACACTCAACATCCTGTTATCCTGGGCAAATCACTTAATCTCCCAGCGCCTAACAAAATAAATGTGTCCATCTGTAACGCAACTGGTGCTCATGTAAAGCGCTCTGATACCTTCGGGTCAAGTTTACGCTATATAAAACAAAAAAATATATATTGCAACTCTATAAAATGTATATGGTATTGTTTAGCAAAAGCAGGGGTACGGTTTAAGGGGTTACGTGACCTGGACAGGACCCCTATTCAGTGTTCCAGAGGTAGGACTGCTTGTCAAGTGGCAACACCCCTTATGCCACCAGGTAATTGTAGAAGTAGTTTGATAGAGACAGGAAATACCTGGGGTTTTTTTAAGGAATAAATGCCCAAAACGTTTGTGCCTTTGACTGATTTTTATTAAGAGAATCAGGGTTAAATTAAAGCCTGATGTGACAGAAAGTGCAGCCAACACGTGTTTCACCCAAAGTGGCGGAACAACACAGAGACCTTTTCTTTGGATTCTTTCATGAGATGTGTACTACAAAAACAAGACTGAACATTGCTTCTCTGATTTTCTGCCTTGAGAAAGCCCTAGGCGTGCCAGCCACTTTATTTCAATATATGATTGATCATTATTTATCAATTTACAATTTCAACATTGATCTGAGGAAAATTGTCAAATGGAGATTTACTATTGTCTTAATGTCCTTGCCATTTTTTTGCATTATGACTGCTCACTATTGTGGTACATGCTGGGGTTATATGTTGGATGAACTAAGAAATTAAAGATGATTGATGAATACACATTCTCATTATACTGTAAAGGAAGGATGCCTATGAGAACTATTGGTCAATTCTGTATCAGGAGATCAACCTTTCATGCATCAATTTGCACATCGGGCATGTCGTACTCTCAATTAGGACCACAACTTGGTATGGTTATTGATCCTATAATGGTTTGATTCCTTATCAGACCCTCCAGGATTTGGCGATTTGCAAAAAAAAAAATCGCAAAATCGGTAGTTTTGTAAAAATGCAGCGATTTTTACAAAACTGCCCGCGAAATTTGCTTCTCGTCCTCGCGATTATTACATTTCAGCCCAACATGGCAGAATTTTGCACTTCCCCGGTCGCTATTTTTCTCTTCACACCACACCCTCCTGTTAAATTCCATGCAATTAGAGCAACTAGGCCCGAGCCCGCACTGCCCTCCCCCACCCGTCCCCTTTCTCTCTCTATAGACCCCCTTTCACTCCTCCACTTGCATTTATTTAGTGTATTTCCATCATCGTTAGTTTAAGCCCGTTTGCCAGACTACCCATCCTCCCTCCACCCCACCCCTTAAATTGTGCTCCTTCTGCCACGGATAGGCCATCTGCAGCTTCAAAGACACTGTGTGCAGGACACGAGTCTCTCCCTGCTACAGGCTCCAACTGATGTTCAGACGTCCGTTTGTGTATCATGACACGCTGCACACTGTGGTACATTTTTAATTTCTTATCTATTATCTGTCACAGATCAACATTCAGGAGTCACGTGTCTGCCCATGCTCGCTTTGCCTCATGTTAGTAGGGAAGTATTCTCTTCCCTCTTCCACTTACGGATCACGGTCCAGAAATATTCTCCGTCTTCCATGTTCCTGGATACTTTAGATAAGGGCACAGTAGTCAGATCGAGCACTTCTTCAAGACTTCCAGGGACAATACAGATTTGCATATGCATAAGGGAGTGCAGCACTTCGTCTCCACTTATGTATCACGGTTTACGATATTCGAGTTACCTTTAGTATCACCTGTCCCAGACTTCCATGGATATTACAACATCTACAGTCTGAGCAATGCCACAAGCATTACACACCAGAAAAACTTTAATTTGGTGTCTTAAAAAGCACGAATACTGCCCACACGAGTCAAAGCAGCTGCTTCTCATAGACTCCTAGTCATACAACTCAATATTGCAAAGCTGACATATCAATGCAGGTTGTTGTAAGGGAGATTTCTCACTCCATCATCCAAGAAATATCTCTGAAAAGGGTATTAATGACTTCTTATCCCCAACTCAAGATGTGATACAGCCCACAACATGGGCAATAACGGCAACTTGTCCAAGAAATATTTCACATTAAGATGCATAAATAATCTCAGCCCCTTCTCTCAGAATCCTGGGATGTTACAGATTTGGGCACAGGAGACAACTTAAACCATCATCCAGGCAGGGTCGAACTGGGGCAGTAAGTAGGCCCGGACACCAAAATGAAAGTGGCCCCCATTAGCGAAGCAGATAGCTGAAAAAGTGGTAACATCAGAGAAATCAACAGTGAAAACGGACGCCCACTTGGTCATGAAATCGGCCCACAACTAAAAAAGGACCACACACTGATCTGTCAGATCATCCTGTCTGGCACTGCCCGATTGCCCTAGAGGACAGTTCGATCCTGCACCCAGGCATGCCTTTGAGGTGTCAGATCAGACCCTCCAGCATTTCGCAATTTCGCTATTCACAATAAAATCACGAAATCAGCTGACTAGCAAGATGGCCGCGATATTTACAATTTTGGCCGCAATATTTACAAAAAAGTGTCTACCGGGAGACAGCAAAACAAACAATGCCCTTTTATTGGCTGTGCGCACACGTCACAACCCGTCCAATATCTGCTTCCTCTTGGCCAAGCTGTGAGAGGCGCAGGGTTGGGTTAGACATGCACAGACCCACCAGCAACACAGGAGGTGGCGGTGGGGGCTGGCTCTTTAAAACTCAGTGGTCCCTCCAAGCTCGTGGGGGTTCAGCAGCAAGGACCCTGCAGCCTGCCCATTAAATCTCAGTTTTTGGCAACTATGAACCTGCAAAACAGTGCAGTTCAGCTGAGGGCTCACGTAAGAGCGTCACAGCAGTGCGCAGGCTCCGCTCCCGTAATTTCCAGTACCCCGCGATTACCAGTTAAATCCCAAGGAATGGGGAATAACAATAGCGTGGACACAGGTTTACCGAGCACACATCTGCATGTAATCCCTAATTCCGCAGGGTTTGATGCCTTCCAGGTAAATGGAAAGGGGGGGTTGTGGGTATGTGGTGAGGAGGGTGTCTGGGGCAGCTCAGGCTTTGCTGGAGGGGGTAATCCACACTCCCTGCGTGCCGTAGGAGATTCGACAGGGGCTAAATTGCACTTGCGTTCGTATCCCCTACCCGACTCTTAAGCAATATTACCGGTCGTTTTTTCTGGCCATTAAATTCAGTTCTGATTTTCCCGGTTGACACTCAATACAGGTATGCAAACAGTAGTGTAGAAAAGATGCCGTGAGCCTTGGTGGAAGCAGGGAAAAGGGCCCCTTTAACTGCTGTAGAGGTGGTAAAATACAGCACTGTAGGGGTTCAATGGGCCCTCAGGTCTCTGGGCCCCAGAGCCACTGCACCTGCTGCACCAATGGTAACTACATCCGTGTGGGAACACTAATACAGTCATGATCAGGCAGAGCGGTATACCATCCGGGGATACCACCGTCCCTGACTCCTAATTGGAGCCATGAGGCAGACAACAGCTCATATTAGTGTTTCAGAATCAGGCAGCGTGCTTCAAGGCGCGCTGGCACTTTATGTGGCACAGCAGCTAGCCTCCCAAAGCATTCTGGTACTTGTAGTGCTTAATGTCCTCAGCCAAACAAGACAGCCGCCCAATCCCACTGCCCTAATACCGGTCACCACATACCCCAGCTATACTCAACACAAAGGCGTATAACTGGGTCTCAAGGGGGGTGGGGGTGATGGTGCCTGGACTTGGGTAAACAGGGCATGTGCTGCATCGCCATTTAGTCGCTGGGTTGCACCTTAACTACACCGTGTTCATATGATGCACTAATAGCACTCTGAAGTATGTCCCTTTTAGCTTTTGCAGCACCCCAGGTGTTTTGCTGCATCGGGAACAACACAGATGGGGGCAGTCTCACTGCGCAGACACTTTAAACATGCCTATTTCACAGTGGAATACTCTGCTAAATCAGTTTACATTGATTTAAGGCTGTAAAAGGAATGATTACAAGTACAATAAAGTGGGGCAATAATGCCGCAAAATTTCCATTTTTGTGCCGCTAAATTTCCATTTTTGTGCCGCTAAATTTGCAAATCTATGCCGCAATATCCTGGGGGGTCTGCCTTATGAATCAATATACCACGATGGTATCATGATTTTAAGAAGGTATATTTTTAATATTTGCATATTATATGTTTTTCTTTTCCTATGAATAAGATTTTAATTTTTTTTGTTTTGTTTTAAATGTTTTTATCAACCCTGAAGAAGTCCAGATATCTTTGGGACGAAATGCATTGGATACGTTCACTGCATGACCATGGTAGCAGAATGGATGAGAACCAACTGCTTAAAGCTCAACTCTGAAAAGACAGAAGTACTAATCTTTGGAAAGAAGATCTCTCCATGGGATGCCACCTGGTGGCAGACAGAACTAGGACCAACACCAATACCCATTATTTACACCAGAAATATGTGTCTCACCCGGACAACAAGCTCAATATGAAGGCACAAGTCAACGCAGTGAGCTCCACCTTCTTCTAAATCCTACGTATGCTCCAAAAAATCTTCAAATGAACGCCACAGAACACCAGATGAACTGTCACACAAGCCGTCATCACAAGCAGTCTTGACTACGGCAATGCGCTCTACGCTGGAATATCCAAGCAGCTCCTGCACAGACTTCACACCATTCAATACGCCGCTGCAAGACTCATACTCGATCTTCCACACCGCATCCACATTTCACCTCAGAGAGCTCAATTGGCTCCCCATTCACAAATTAAGCCAATTCAAACTCCTCGTGCACACCTACAAGGCCTTGCATAACACTGGACCAAATTTTCTGAACAACAACCGTATACACCATCACCAACCTGCCACACCTACGCTCTGCCTCACTCTCAGTCGCACAACCCCCATATTCACAAAAGAGGAGCAGGAGGGCGCTTATTCTACTACAACACACTCAAAACATGGAACGAACTCCCACAATACAACGAAGCCTCCTCCTTCCTTCTTGAGTTCCGCAAGAAGTTGAAGACATGGCTCTTTGAATAACTACGGGGAGCACATGCTGACACATCAGCTCAAGCATCTGGATACCCTCATGGGTATCCAGATACTCTACAAATCAACATAACATAACATAACATGAACCCCAGAATCCCTGATGCACCAGTAACTACAATGGCTGGTGGGCAAACCTTCTGGGAGAACTCAGCTTCAGTATGTTGAACTAACTTTTGAAATAGGGTTAACAGCTTTTCCAGTTAGGTAGTTTTTTTTTAAGGGGTACAGAAGAAATATTCACACTGGCTCAAACACGTGCTTATCTCACCATGCAACAAGACTACCAAGAAACTCGGGCAGAGGGCTAACATAACATATCCGACGAGAAATTAAGTAGTTCTCTGTCGTATACCTCTGGCCGATTGACTGGCAGTTGATGAAAACGAACCATAATGAACTAGATAGAGACATTATGAAGGCAGTCGACAACGGTTAAAGATACTCGAATGACTTGTAAAGAAACTTTACTGCATGTGCTTTTAGAATGACCTTTATTTAAAAATTAGCAGGAGACATTACCATTTAGTGATCGCTCCAGGTTTTACCGTCGCGAAAGCTGGTAATGGGAATAGTTCACATCAAATCCAACAGAAGGGGACTGCCTCAAAGAGGCACACCATATAAGGGAAATAACGAGGCAGCATTGGAGACTGCGCTGCTGAGAATTACTTGGTATCAATTGTTACAAAGAAAGGTTTCATGTCTACCTGATGATTGGATCTTTTTTGTATTGTACGGAATTGTGATCCTAGGGTCTATGGTTGGCTTGTGAAATCTTTCATGCAGATTTTATATTGTCTGACTTAATTAATTTTGTAGCGCTATATATGTGTGACCTTTCCTCGTCTTCACAAGAAATAATTTTCAGACTGTACGAATAATACTGGCCACAGGTCCCGATGTAATACAAAAAACGACAAGGTTACAAAAGTGTTTGGGTCATATTTTTGCCCGATGTAATGCATGCATTTTGTGGTATTTTGCGTACATCTTCGTTTTAACTTACGCATTTTACTAAACTGTAAATATATACTTATTTACATTAGATAAAATAGTGATCAGTGAATTTATTAACTGTTCGATTAATTAAAATCATTACAGTAAAAAAAAGAAAAAGAGAAAAAAAAAATTAATAAAATAAATAACATCTATTAAAATACAACAATTGTTAAGAACAATTTCGCCTGAGACCCCTGCCCGCACCCCAGTCCTTTGGTGCCATCGTCCTTAAGAGGGCTTGGGTTCCTCGATTCATTTGTACACGCTCTCTGGGATTTATTTAAGAATAGTTTAGGAACTGGGGCGATTCTAAAATTATGAAAAAACGAGCTTTGAGTAAAAATATTGACCCTAGATAAAAAAGATGTAGCTGGATATTGGGTTTATTTTGTGTTATTTGAGACCCGCCCACGCCATATTACCGTCAAGGCCCCTAACCTGCCCCCGCTCTATGATAGCTGGTGGCAATTACAGGAGCAGCTAGGCTGTGGCAGAAGAGCTGTAGGCTAGTGACAGACATCATAATAGTGATGTAGGCATAGCCATGCTCTGTCCCTGGTTTACCTAGTCCTCCTACAGCACCACCTCGCCAAAGACAGAGTTGGTGTACACCACTTTGGAGCACCATGCATCCCCAGAACCTGTGGAATCCTTCAGAATGCCACTGCAATCTCACCTCCCATTAAAACCACCAAAAAGTTATGCATCAAAGCAGTGCACTGGGGAATGCAGGTGCTTCCCCCAACTGGAGACTAGGAGAATCTGAAGCATTCCCTTCCCCGGGATGCACCGGTGCACCCTGGTGAAGGAGAAGCCTGAGTATTCCCTCACTGGTACAGGTGACTCCCCTTAAACAAGGGGTCCTTGCACAGCGCATGCATGGTAATCCCAGGGATTGCCATCCTGCACCAGTTCATCCTGGTGAGGGAGCTGCCTGAGCATTTTGTCACTGGTACAGGTGACTCCGGGTAATTGCACAGCGCATGGATGGTAATCCCAGAGATTGCCTTTGCCGGGATGCACCAGTGCACCCCGGTAAAGCAGAACCCTGAGCATGCCCTCACTGGTACAGGTTACTCCCCTTACACCAAGGGATGCTTCCATAGCGCATGGATTGTAATCTCGGGGATTGCCTTCCCTGGCATACAGCGGTGCATCCTGTGAAGGAGACGCCTGAGCATTCCCTCACTGGTACAGGTGACTCCCCTTACACCAAGGGGTGCTTGCACAGTGCATGGATGGTAATCCCGGGGATTGCCTTCACCGGGATACACCAGTGCACCCGGTAAAGCAGAAGCCTGAGTATTCCCTCACTGGTACAGGTTACTACCATTACACCAAGGGGTGATTGCACAGCGCATGGATGGAAATCCCGGGGATTGCCTTCCCTGGCATACACCAGTGCATCCTGGTAAAGCAGAAGCCTGAGCATTCCCTCACTGGTAGAGGTGACTCCCCTTACACCAAGGAGTGACTGCACAGCGCACGGATGGTAATCCCAGGTATTGCCATCCTGCACCGGTGCATGCTGGTAAAGCAGAAGCCTGGCATTCCCTCACTGGTACAGGTTACTCCCCTTACACCAAGGGCTGCCTGCACAGCGCATGGATTGTAATCCCGGGGATTGCCTTCCCTGGCATGCACTGGTGCATTCTGGTAAAGCAGAAGCCTGAGCATTCCCTCACTGGTACAGGTGACGCCCCTTACACCAAGGGGTGACTGCACAGCGCAAGGATGGTAATCCCAGGGATTGCCATCCTGCACCGGTGCATCCTGGTAAAGCAGAAGCCAGAGCTTTCCCTCACTGGTACTGGTGACTCCCCTTACACCAAGGGCTGCTTGCACAGCGCATAGATAGCAATCCCAGGGATTGCCTTCCCTGGCATGCACCGATGCATCCTCTGAAGGAGACGCCTGAGCATTCATTCACTGGTACAGGTGACTCCCCTTACACCGAGAGGTGCTTGCACAGCGCACGGATGGTAATCCCGGGGATTGCCTGCCTGCACCCATGCATCCTAGTAAAGCAGAAGCATGAGCATTCCCTCACTGGTAGAGGTGACTCCCCTTACACCAAGGGGTGCTTGCACAGCACACAGATGGTAATCCCGGGGATTGCCTTCCCTGGCATACACCGGTGCATCCTAGTAAAGCAGATGCCTGAGCATTCCCTCACTGGTAGAGGTGACTCCCCTTACACCAAGGGGTGAATGCACCGCGCCTGGATGGTAATCCCAGGGATTGCCATCCTACACCGGTGCATCCTGTGAAGGAGACACCGGAGCATTCCCTCATTGGTACAGGTGACTCCCATTACACAAGGGGTGATTGCACAGCGCCTGGATGGTAATCCCAGAGATTGCCTTCGCTGGGATGCACCAGCGCACCCCGGTAAAGCAGAAGCCTGCGCATTCCCTCACTGGTACAGGTGACTCCACTTACACCAAGGGGTGCTCGCACAGCGCATGGATTGTAATCCTGGGGATTGCCTTCCCTGGCATGCACCGATGCAACCTAGTAAAGTAGATGCCTGAACATTCCCTCACTGGTACAGGTGACGCCCCTTACACCAAGGGATGCTTGCACACCGCATGGATTGTAATCCCGGGGATTGCCTTCCCTGGCATGCACCAATGCAACCTAGTAAAGCAGTTGCCTGAGCATTCCCTCACTGGTAAAGGTGACTACACCAAGGGGTGATTGCACAGCGCCTGGATTGTAATCCCAGGGATTGCCATCCTACACCGGTGCATCCTGGTAAAGCAGAAGCCTGAGCATTCCCTCACTGGTAGAGGTGACTCCCCTTACAGCAAGGGGTGATTGCACAGCGCCTGGATGGTAATACCGGGGATTGCCTTCCCTGGCATACACCGGTGCATCCTGTGAAGGAGACGCCGGAGCATTCCCTCATTGGTACAGGTGACTCCCATTACACAAGGGGTGATTGCACAGCGCACGCATGGTAATCCCAGGGTTTGCCATCCTGCACCGGTGCACCCTGGTAAAGGGGAAGCCTGGCATTCCCTCACTGGTACTAGTGACTCCCATTACACCAAGGGATCATTGCACAGCGCCTGGATGGTAATCCCAGGGATTGCCAGCCTGCACCGGTGCAACCTGGTAAAGCAGAAGCCTGAACATTCCCTCGCTGGTACACGTGACTCCCCTTACACAAGGGGTGATTGCACAGCACCTGGATAGTAATCCCGGGGATTGCCTTCCCTGGGATACACCGGTGCATCCTGGTAAAGCAGAAGCCTGAGCATTCACTCACTGGTGCTGGTGAAGCCACTTACACCAAGGGGTGCTTGCACAGCGCCTGGATGGTAATCCTGGGGATTGCCTTCCCTGGCATGCACTGATGCATCCTGTGAAGGAGACGCCTGAGTATTCCCTCACTAGTACAGGTGACTCCCCTTACACCAAGAGGTGATTGCACAGGGCATGGATGGTAATCCCAGAGATTACCTTCGCTGGGATGCACCAGTGCACCCCGGTAAAGCAGAAGCCTGAGCATTCCCTCACTGGTACAGGTTACTCACCTTACACCAAGGGATGCTTGCATAGCGCATGGATTGTAATCTCAGGGATTGCCTTCCCTGGCATGCACCGATGCATCCTGTGAAGGAGATGCCTGAGCATTCCCTCACTGGTACAGATGACTACCCTTACACAAAGGGGTGCTTGCACAGCACACAGATGGTAATCCCGGGGATTGCCTTCCCTGGCATGCACTGGTGCATCCTAGTAAAGCAGAAGCCTGAGCATTCCCTCACTGGTAGAGGTGACTCCCCTTACACCAAGGGGTGAATGCACCGCGCCTGGATGGTAATCCCAGGCATTGCCATCCTACACCAGTGCACCCTATTAAAGCAGAAGCCTGCGAATTTCCTCACTCGTACAGGTGACTCCACTTACACCAAGGGGTGATTGCACAGCGCCTGGATGGTAATCCCAGAGATTGCCTTCACTGGGATGCACCAGTGCACCGAGGTAAAGCAGAAGCCTGAGCATTTCCTCACTGGTACAGGTGACTCCACTTACACCAAGGGATGCTTGCACAGCGCATGCATTGTAATCCCGGGGATTGCCTTCCCTGGCATGCACCGATGCACCCTAGTAAAGTAGAAGCCTGAACATTCCCTCACTGGTACAGGTGACGCCCCTTACACCAAGGGATGCTTGCACAGCGCATGGATGGTAATCCCGGGGATTGCCTTCCCTGGCATACACCGGTGCATCCTGGTAAAGCAGAAGCCTGAGCATTCACTCACTGGTAGAGGTGACTCCCCTTACACCAAGGGGTTGAATGCACCTTGCCTGGATGGTAATCCCAGGGATTGCCATCCTACACCGGTGCATCCTGTGAAGGAGACGCCGGAGCATTCCCTCATTGGTACAGGTGACCCATTACACAAGGGGTGATTGCACAGCGCCTGGATGGTAATCCCAGAGATTGCCTTCGCTGGGATGCACCAGTGCACCCCGGTAAAGCAGAAGCCTGAGCATTCCCTCACTGGTACAGGTGACTCCACTTACACCAAGGGGTGCTTACACAGCGCATGGATTGTAATCCTGGGGATTGCCTTCCCTGGCATGCACCGATGCAACCTAGTAAAGTAGAAGCCTGAACATTCCCTCACTGGTAAAGGTGACTACACCAAGGGGTGATTGCACAGCGCCTGGATTGTAATCCCAGGGATTGCCATCCTACACCGGAGCATCCTGGTAAAGCAGAAGCCTGAGCATTCCCTCACTGGTAGAGGTGACTCCCCTTACACCAAGGGGTGATTGCACAGCGCCTGGATGGTAATCCCGGGGATTGCCTTCCCTGGCATACACCGGTGCATCCAGTGAAGGAGACGCCGGAGCATTCCCTCATTGGTACAGGTGACTCCCATTACACAAGGGGTGATTGCACAGCGCACGCATGGTAATCCCAGGGTTTGCCATCCTGCACCGGTGCACCCTGGTAAAGGGGAAGCCTGGTATTCCCCCACTGGTACTAGTGACTCCCATTACACCAAGGGATCATTGCACAGCGCCTGGATGGTAATCCCAGGGATTGCCAGCCTGCACCGGTGCAACCTGGTAAAGCAGAAGCCTGAACATTCCCTCACTGGTACAGGTGACTCCCCTTACACAAGGGGTGATTGCACAGCACCTGGATAGTAATCCCGGGGATTGCCTTCTCTGGGATACACCGGTGCATCCTGGTAAAGCAGAAGCCTGAGCATTCACTCACTGGTGCCGGTGAAGCCACTTACACCAAGGGGTGCTTGCACAGCGCCTGGATGGTAATCCTGGGGATTGCCTTCCCTGGCATGCACTGATGCATCCTGTGAAGGAGACGCCGGAGTATTCCCTCACTGGTCCAGGTGACTCCACTTACACCAAGGGGTGATTGCACAGGGCATGGATGGTAATCCCAGAGATTGCCTTCGCTGGGATGCACCAGAGCACCCAGGTAAAGCAGAAGCCTGAGCATTTCCTCACTGGTACAGGTGACTCCACTTACACCAAGGGGTGCTTGCACAGCACATGGATTGTAATCCTGGGGAATGCCTTCCCTGGCATGCACCGATGCACCCTAGTAAAGTAGAAGCCTGAACATTCCCTCACTGGTAAAGGTGACTACACCAAGGGGTGATTGCACAGCGCCTGGATTGTAATCCCAGGGATTGCCATCCTACACCGGTGCATCCTGGTAAAGCAGAAGCCTGAGCATTCCCTCACTGGTAGAGGTGACTCCCCTTACACCAAGGGGTGATTGCACAGCGCCTGGATGGTAATCCCGGGGATTGCCTTCCCTGGCATACACCGGTGCATCCAGTGAAGGAGACGCCGGAGCATTCCCTCATTGGTACAGGTGACTCCCATTACACAAGGGGTGATTGCACAGCGCACACATGGTAATCCCAGGGTTTGCCATCCTGCACCGGTGCACCCTGGTAAAGGGGAAGCCTGGCATTCCCTCACTGGTACTAGTGACTCCCATTACACCAAGGGATCATTGCACAGCGCCTGGATGGTAATCCCAGGGATTGCCAGCCTGCACCGGTGCAACCTGGTAAAGCAGAAGCCTGAACATTCCCTCACTGGTACAGGTGACTCCCCTTACACAAGGGGTGATTGCACAGCACCTGGATAGTAATCCCGGGGATTGCCTTCCCTGGGATACACCGGTGCATCCTGGTAAAGCAGAAGCCTGAGCATTCACTCACTGGTGCCGGTGAAGCCACTTACACCAAGGGGTGCTTGCACAGCGCCTGGATGGTAATCCTGGGGATTGCCTTCCCTGGCATGCACTGATGCATCCTGTGAAGGAGACGCCGGAGTATTCCCTCACTAGTACAGGTGACTCCCCTTACACCAAGAGGTGATTGCACAGTGCATGGATGGTAATCCCAGAGATTGCCTTCGCTGGGATGCACCAGTGCACCCCGGTAAAGCAGAAGCCTGAGCATTCCCTCACTGGTACAGGTTACTCACCTTACACCAAGGGATGCTTGCATAGCGCATGGATTGTAATCTCGGGGATTGCCTTCCCTGGCATGCACTGATGCATCCTGTGAAGGAGACGCCTGAGCATTCCCTCACTGGTACAGATGACTACCCTTACACAAAGGGGTGCTTGCACAGCACACAGATGGTAATCCCGGGGATTGCCTTCCCTGGCATGCACTGGTGCATCCTAGTAAAGCAGATGCCTGAGCATTCCCTCACTGGTAGAGGTGACTCCCCTTACACCAAGGGGTGAAGGCACAGCGCCTGGATGGTAATCCCAGGGATTGCCATCCTACACCGGTGCACCCTAGTAAAGCAGAAGCCTGCGAATTTCCTCACTCGTACAGGTGACTCCACTTACACCAAGGGGTGGATTGCACAGCGCCTGGATGGTAATCCCAGAGATTGCCTTCGCTGGGATGCACCAGTGCACCCAGGTAAAGCAGAAGCCTGAGCATTTCCTCACTGGTACAGGTGACTCCACTTACACCAAGGGATGCTTGCACAGCGCATGCATTGTAATCCCGGGGATTGCCTTCCCTGGCATGCACCGGTGCATCCTAGTAAAGCAGATGCCTGAGCATTCCCTCACTGGTAGAAGTGACTCCCCTTACACCAAGGGGTGAATGCACCGCGCCTGGATGGTAATCCCAGAGATTGCCTTCGCTGGGATGCACCAGTGCACCCCGGTAAAGCAGAAGCCTGAGCATTCCCTCACTGGTACAGGTTACTCACCTTACACCAAGGGGTGCTTGCACAGCGCATGGATTGTAATCCTGGGGATTGCCTTCCCTGGCATGCACCGATGCAACCTTGTAAAGCAGTTGCCTGAGCATTCCCTCACTGGTACAGGTGACGCCCCTTACACCAAGGGATGCTTGCACAGCACATGGATTGTAATCCTGGGGATTGCCTTCCCTGGCATGCACCGATACACCCTAGTAAATTAGAAGCCTGAACATTCCCTCACTGGTAAAGGTGACTACACCAAGGGGTGATTGCACAGCGCCTGGATTGTAATCCCAGGGATTGCCATCCTACACCGGTGCATCCTGGTAAAGCAGAAGCCTGAGCATTCCCTCACTGGTAGAGGTGACTCCCCTTACACCAAGGGGTGATTGCACAGCGCCTGGATGGTAATCCCAGGGATTGCCTTCCCTGGCATACACCGGTGCATCCAGTGAAGGAGACGCCGGAGCATTCCCTCATTGGTACAGGTGACTCCCATTACACAAGGGGTGATTGCACAGCGCACGCATGGTAATCCCAGGGATTGCCATCCTGCACCGATGCACCCTGGTAAAGGGGAAGCCTGGCATTCCCTCACTGGTACTGGTGACTCCCATTACACCAAGGGATCATTGCATAGCGCCTGGATGGTAATCCCAGGGATTGCCTGCCTGCACCGGTGCATCCTGGTAAAGCAGAAGCCTGAGCATTCCCTCACTGGTACAGGTGGCGCCCCTTACACCAAGGGGTGCTTGCACAGAGCATGGATAGTAATCCCAGGGATTGCCATCCTGCACCGACGCACCCTGGTGAAGGAGAAGCCTGAGCATTCCCTCACTGGTACAGGTGACTCCCCTTACACAAGGAGTGATTGCACAGCGCCTGGATGGTAATCCTGAGGATTGCCTTCCCTGGCATGCACTGGTGCATTCTGGTAAAGCAGAAGCCTGAGCATTCCCTCACTGGTACAGATGACTCCCATTACACAAGGGGTCCTTGCACAGCGCCTGGATGGTAATCCCAGGGATTGCCTTTTCTGGCATGCACCGATGCATCCTGTGAAGGAGATGCCTGAGTATTCCCTCACTAGTACAGGTGACTCCCCTTACACCAAGAGGTGATTGCACAGGGCATGGATGGTAATCCCAGAGATTGCCTTCGCTGGGATGCACCAGTGCACCCCGGTAAAGCAGAAGCCTGAGCATTCCCTCACTGGTAGAGGCGACGCCCCTTAAACCAAGGGATGCTTGCACCGCGCCTGGATGGTAATCCTGGGGGATGCCTTCCCTGGCATACACTGGTGCATCCTGTGAAGGAGACGCCTGAGTATTCCCTCACTGGTACAGATGACTCCCATTACACAAGGGGTCCTTGCACAGCGCATAGATGGTAATCCCAGGGATTGCCTTTTCTGGCATACACCGGTGCATCCTGTGAAGGAGACGCCTGAGTATTCCCTCACTGGTACAGGTTACTCCCATTACACAAGGGGTCCTTGCACAGCGCCTGGATGGTAATCCCAGAGATTGCCTTCGCTGGGATGCACCAGTGCATCCTAGTAAAGCAGAAGCCTGAACATTCCCTCACTGGTACAGGTGATGCCCCTTACACCAAGGGATGACTGCACAGCCCGTGGATGGTAATCCCAGGGATTGCCATCCTGCACCGGTTCATCCTGGTAAAGTAGAAGCCTGGCATTCCCTCACTGGTACTGGTTACTCCCATTACACCAAGGGGTGCTTGCACAGCGCACGGATTGTAATCCGGGGATTGCCTTCCCTGGCATACAGTGGTGCATCCTGTGAAGGAGACGCCGGAGTATTCCCTCACTGGTACAGGTTACTCCCCTTACACCAAGGGATGCTTGCACAGTGCATGGATTGTAATCCTGGGGATTGCATTCCGTGGCAAGCACTGATGCATCCTGGTAAAGCAGAAGCCTGAGCATTCCCTCACTGGTACAGGTGACTCCCCTTGCACCAAGGGATCCTTGCGTAGCGCCTGGATGGTAATCCCAGGGATTGCCATCCTACACCGGTGCATCCTGGTAAAGCAGAAGCCTGGCATTCCCTCACTGGTACAGGTGACTCCCCTTACACCAAGGGGTGATTGCACAGCGCACGGATGGTAATCCCAGGGATTGCCATCCTGCACCGGTGCATCCTGTGAAGGAGACGCCTCAGCATTCCCACACTGGTACAGGTGACTCCCCTTGCACCAAGGGGTGATTGCACAGCGCACGGATGGTAATCCCAGGGATTGCCATCCTGCACCGGTGCATCCTGTGAAGGAGACGCCTCAGCATTCCCTCACTGGTACTGGTGACTCCCCTTACACCAAGGGATGCTTGCACAGCGCACGGATGGTAATCCCAGGGATTGCCATCCTGCACCGGTGCATCCTGTGAAGGAGACGCCTCAGCATTCCCACACTGGTACTGGTGACTCCCCTTGCACCAAGGGGTGATTGCACAGCGCACGGATGGTAATCCCAGGGATTGCCATCCTGCACCGGTGCATCCTGTGAAGGAGACGCCTCAGCATTCCCACACTGGTACAGGTGACTCCCCTTGCACCAAGGGGTGATTGCACAGCGCACGGATGGTAATCCCAGGGATTGCCATCCTGCACCGGTGCATCCTGTGAAGGAGACGCCTCAGCATTCCCACACTGGTACTGGTGACTCCCCTTGCACCAAGGGGTGATTGCACAGCGCACGGATGGTAATCCCAGGGATTGCCATCCTGCACCGGTGCATCCTGTGAAGGAGACGCCTCAGCATTCCCACACTGGTACAGGTGACTCCCCTTGCACCAAGGGGTGATTGCACAGCGCACGGATGGTAATCCCAGGGATTGCCATCCTGCACCGGTGCATCCTGTGAAGGAGACGCCTCAGCATTCCCACACTGGTACAGGTGACTCCCCTTGCACCAAGGGGTGATTGCACAGCGCACGGATGGTAATCCCAGGGATTGCCATCCTACACCGGTGCATCCTGGTAAAGCAGAAGCCTGGCATTCCCTCACTGGTACTGGTGACTCCCCTTACACCAAGGGATGCTTGCGCAGTGCGTGGATTGTAATCCCGGGTATTGCCTTCCCTGGTATGCACCGGTGCACCCCGGTAAAGAAGAAGGCTGAGCATCCCCTCGATTCACAAAAGCATTTATGAGTACGTTAAGTAGCACTACAGGGAACTTGTATTACTTTTACATGGCTTTGTGCTTCAGCCTAGGCAGGTTATATTTGTAAAAGCGTAAAGAGGGCACAGGGCTTTTTATCTGACTTAAGTGTATATGAATGCTCCCTGAATATTCCCATTCAAGATGTTTTGGGGCCAGTTTACACAGGCATGTAAGAGTGCACAAAAGAGTCCTACCAAGTACTGCTTTACGTACTCCAAATGCCACGTGCGTCATACCTTTAAAGTCGTGTGACGGAAAATGCAAGGAAATGCCTGCGCTGTGCCTCGGAGTTGGAGCCTCAAGTCCTTGTATCCCCAGAGCCCCCGATAACATATTCACGGCTGCCTCCTGTAAATGTTCAGGTTTGCTCCCGTGCGGCCTCCAGGGGCTGTGAAAACAGCTGAGGCAGAGTATGAAAATAGAGATTTGATGCATCTTTTCATAATACTGTCAGACATGCACGTGGGGGGTGGGGGGAGGGGGGAGGGGGGCAAGTGCCTGCACTTTAGCCCTGCACCAGGGAGCGCTCTTGATGCATCAGTATAGGCCACGCCACACGTGCCAAGGCCTCGACCCGAGGCTTCCCAGCAGCACTTGGGCCCTGGCCCATGGGAGGGGCCTCCTTAGCTCACGGGAAGCAGTCAGAGACGCTTCATCCGGCACTGGGACAAAACACAATAAACAGCTAACTAGGGTTGGACAAAATTAAGGTTACCCGCAGAACCCTAATGTCCTTTCTGGGGCTTCCTCTTGCAAGAGCGCACCTGCCGAATGTTTGAAATGTACGTAAGGATGCGCGGCAGCAACAGGGGTTGGTGCAGCAGGTGCAGAGGAACCGAGGCCCATTCAACCCTGATAAATGCTGTTTTTTGCTGCCCCAAAACTAGTCAATGGGGCTATTTTCTTTGCTTGCACTAGAACCCATGGCATCCAGGCTATGCTACTGGACGTCAAGCGCCCACCTGCCTAGCAGCCCTGTCTGAAGTGGTAGTTTAAGGGTCGGGAGAGAAGAAGAGTGCCAACAACTGAGTGCTTCCTTGAGGGCAGCGGGTCTACAACGATTTTAGGTGGAAGTCCTGCACCAGCCCATAGCAAGCTGCACTGCAGTGCAAGAAATGCTCAGCAGTGAAGATTGGGCAGTCATGACTCCAGGTCTCACAACTGAACAAATGGGCCTCAACCATCTGATTGTTAGAAGACGATTCTGTGGCCAATGACATATTGCCTTGCTGTCCCAAGGTTCCTCCATCATTTGCAGTGACACCATACCCCCTTCTCCTGAGCGAACCATCCCTTGTGTTGAGTTCATCAGATCCTCTTTTGGAAACACTGAGATTGAAGGCCTTTTTGGAGCAACAACAGCAGCTACCAACATCATCCTACCTTTCGGAGAGCCATCTACCCTACTACAAAACTGCCAGCATCTCCCAGGAGATAATCAAGACTAAACTAAAGACACCCACACGAGGCGAACATCCCCCACTTCTCAAACCCTCAGCATACATTTTCCCAGTTCTTCACAAGTAAATAATATCATATAAATTCAGCCACTCCTATTGAAACGAACTACACCCACAATTGAAGGATCAGCCTTGCTTTGCTGTCTATGCAACTGCAGGTCAGCTATGACCCGTTACACTGAACTGAAGGACCCAATACAGACATACTATCTGAACTTCCATATTCTTATGAAAAGATGGGTTGCCCCTGTGTTTCAAACTAATATGGATTTTCTTCTTGCCCAAGGCTTCTCCATAATTGAACTTGACGGTGAAATTAAGAAAGGAGTTTGCATAGTTTGATCCAAGGAAACTCACCAGCAGAGAAATCCACACCCTGAGGATCTCCAAATTTCAATGGTGGGTAGTTGAAGAATAAATTATCTTCCATCTAAGTGAAGACAATCTACTCACAAATCACTTGTAAATGAAGGCATAGAGTAGGCTAAATCAGCACTCAGGCACTGGAGAACACAAATCACATGGGGGCCGATTCCGATCTCGGTCGGAGGCGCACCCAATACCATTCGGTCGGGAAAAAAGCCATGCGAAAGCCTGTTTCCCGACCGAACCGTACGCGGGTCCGGCCGAGCGAGTACGATGCGAATTCGCCGACCGACTCGTCCGGGCGTCCCGACAGCTCCGACCGACTCGCTCGGACCCGATTCGCACCGCGCAATGGAGACGTTTTCCGGCCGGGTAAGTACGATGCGCACCTCGACCGCTCCGACCGACTCGCGCCGTCCGACTCGAACTCGCTGTCGGAGCCGTACTTTGGGGGTCCGTGTCGGACCCCCTGTACGCGTACCCGTGCGAGGCGCACACAGGGGGACCCATGGGTCCCCCTACCTGTGCGTGTACGCCGCGAAGCGCGCTCGCGGCGTACTCGCTGTAGAGGGCGCCCTTGTCCGCCTCGCACCCATTGAGGCAATGGGAGCCCGCGTACGCGTTGTACGACCGGCTCCCATTGAGTTCAATGGGAGTCCGACCGACTCGTGTCCGATAACATACGGATGCATCGGACTCGTTCGGTCGGACTGCACGGAGTCCGAGTCGGTCGGAAATCTCTCCGGGTCCGGCTCGGTCGGAGAGATTTCCGGCCCGAATCGGAATCGACCCCATAGTCATTAGGATCTACTTCCTCATTGGGGAGAGAGCTCATGCAATTTATTGTCCAAAATGACACCCCTTCTCTGAGCTAATGCCCTAGTCCAGGGTCGGACTGGCCTGTAGGGCAATAAGGCACTGCCTAGTGGGCTGGTCTGACAGATCAGTGTGTGGTCTGGTTTTTTAGCAGTTTGTGGACCTGTTTTATGGACAGGTTGGCCGGTTTTCACTGTTGAGTTCCCTGATTTTACTACAAATATTGGCTACAGTAAACACAAATGGATGCAGTCTCCCATACCTTACAAAAACCCATGCAGTGTGGCTCTACAAGTTCAAAACTGGCCTAATTTGCAAATTTGGGCCACTTTTTAGCTATTTGTTTTGCTAATGGGAGCCACTTTTATTTTAGTGACCAGGCCAACTTTTTGTCCCAGTCCGACCCTGCCCTAATCCAACACTGCACAAGCCCCACTCATGACAAAGGGTCCATTTTATACCTCATTATGTCGAATATTGGAAGTCACTGATCACAAAACCAAATTTTATTGTATTGTACTGTAGCATTTGTAGGGAGATTTCCTGCCCCTTTCAAGGCTATAAATTTCTTTCTGAATGTTTGACTAAGTAGCACCTCAATTTGTTATGCATGGTCAGGACAGCGTCGGTTGAGGAGTGACCTATAAGTGATTTGTTTTGGGTTCGCGGATGAAACTTGGAGGTGTGCTGTAATGTTGCTGTGGAGACATGTAGCAGCATCTCAAGTGTTAGCTGGAATGCACAAAGAATGTAGGGGATAGATTTGCAGATTTCATATACAAACCCATATACATTTTATTCTGAATTCAGTTGAAAAAATGATATGGGGAACAGTCAGATCTTTACTGCTTTCCTGAATTCTAGATGACAGCTAATGATCCTTATTCTCGTTGTGAGAAAGAGCTTGTACAGTGCTTTTTTGACCAAGGGAATGATGGAAAGTAGCGCCTTTCTTGGTTTGAGGGTCTTCCTTTGACTGTCCAGTCTGAGTTTGGATGTAAGAAAATTGGTCCTGTTCTGTTACTCGCCTGGCGAGAAACGAAGAGGGGTTTGCAGGGGATTCTTCTAACTAGTATCATTTGTTGAGCCTTGAGGGTAGGAATAATGAGATCGTGTCCGTTGAGGTTTTAGACTTGTCTAGCTGAGGCCTTCTGGAATGGAGCTAGCTTGCTGATTAGATGTTTAGGGAGTTCAATGTATGGTCCGTTGGCATTGAAAGAGCAAGGGATCCCCTCTGAAGAACAAATAAGGTCTGGGAGTAAGAGGGGGACGAATAGACCAACGGAAACCAAAAAACACTCCCCTGAGACCTATATTTCTTTTACAAAAGATTCAATCTAGTATGGGTACACAAAATTGACAAACATCAGATATTTATAACACTACATCAGAATCATTTTTCTTATAAAACCTTATTTATTATTGTCATAAGTTTCTTATTTCATTTTTCTTAATGCATAAATCTCATTTTTGTGAATAGATCTAAAGCTTTTTTTTGTCTTTTTCATAAGAAAATCTTTTTTTATAAATACATGTAGTCTTGTATGAATGTGGACGTATGTGAAGTATGTATGAGTAGTAAGAAGATTTGTTATTCAGGGAACCTTTCATATTGTATATAACTTTGCATTATTGACTACATGTATTTATAAAAAAAGATTTTACTAGATTGAATCTTTTGTAAAAGAAATATAGGTCTCAGGGGAGTGTTTTTTGGTTTCCGTTGGTCCGTTGGCATTATCAACATGTGACAGCACTAGGGCTATTGAGTCCTGTATCCTGCCAGAAAGTTTAAAGTCAATTTGTGAGACAATACACCACGTACGGCCTCATTGTGTAGAAAGCCCCTTTGGTCACTTGGTTCACTTGTATTTGGAGTGAGGGGTCGGATACATTACCATACGAGGTTCTTCACTTCTGTCAAGGTGGTTGAGGTAATCCAAAAGCTGGGGCCATGAGAAGGGAGGGTTATCATTTTGTCACGACCCACAAGTGATGGTATTAATTTTGGAGGAGTTAGTTTAAGGTGAATTTCTAGTATCCGATGGTCCAGAAGTGCTAAATTCTGAGTCTGTATCCAGTTTTAAAATTATCTGGGTATCCTCGGCATAGCTGTGACAGGTAAAATTCAAAGAGTTGATGAGATCCTCAAAAAGGACACGTATACATTGAAGTAAATAGGTGCATCTGTTAAGCCCTGGGGAACACCTGCCTGAGAGGTGAAATTAAATGAGCTGAATTGATTTATATTAACTGTGATCTTAAAGTCATCACAGATGGCCATCAATGCAGATTTAGTGATTCTTCCAGGGTGGAAACCTATTTGTCTGGTGGGAGTTTGTTTTGTTCTAGAAATGCTTATGAGACCTATGGACATGAGAGAAACAATTGGTCTGTCATCTGCAGGGTCGGACTGCTCAAGTCCTTACTTCTTTAGATTAGTCTTGATGGCAGATGTTTTCAGGTTACTGAGGAACCCTCTGGATGACATAGAGGAATCAATTCTCACTTTGGCTGGTACTGCAGCAGAGGATGATATGGGAATGCTTCTGAATATGTTTGGGTATAGGGGTCAGTTGCTGAGCCCGCTATGTTGACAGTATTGATTACTTATTCTGTTTCTTTTATTAATAGTAAATAAAAAAAGCTGAATTTAGATTGTGTGGTTTAGATATCTTAATTAGACAAGAATAGCAAAAGGCGGTTGTCCAGCCTCTATTCAATATACAGCACGACTCAAGATTATTCTTTTACGACTCAAGATTATTATTTTATTAATAAAATCCTCTGCCAAGGAGGTGCAGAGTTCCTGAGTTGGTTGTTGGAGGGTGAGGAGCATTCTGGGATGCAGAATCCAGAAACGATTTTAAAGAGTTCTTTGGTTTAGCGAATTATATCTTAGATGCTATGAAAGTAGTGAGATCTTTTGTATTTTTACCTTAAATTCCATGGCAACTGTTACACTACATAAGTACACTCCACTATATGAGTAACTATTGTTTATTCTTGATCAAAGTACATGGGTGCTTTAAATCCGAATCTTGTCACCACCAAACAAATTTCATGAACCAAAAATCAGTTTGATATTCAAGAGCTACTTGATGAAACACCCAAAGTAAGTTTTGTTCTTCTGCACAAACTATGGTACCATTGAAAAAAATTGCGTGAAAGAAAGAAACAAGTGTTTTTGGAAATTATCAAGCTGTTTTTGGAATCATTGCGTGAAAGAAGCAAATAGAGAAAGCCACTGGAATTATGCAATTTTGTGGCAGTGTGTTTTCCACAGAAATATGAATTTGCGGCATTTGCCAAATATTCCATCATTTGCTGCATTATCTGTAGATTGTAAGAAAAAATTGTTTCTAGCTCAAAAGGATTAAAGGTTACTGAAAATGTAGGGACATGTTACCGCAAAGTGGAAGGCTCTTCTCAGAGTATGAATGGTCACCTTTCTGTTGCTTATTGTTGTATTTGGGTGTTAAACTGGAACTAATGAGGCGTAAGCTGCCCACACAGTATTAGTATAGGTAAAAATAACAAAATAATAAAGTAATACTCTGACAAAATGTGGCGCAATATGCCACATAATTTGCATTTTCTTTCTGCATAATTCAATCATCCCAGTCCTAAAATTTGATCACCCCTGCTACATAATTCCAGGAGCACTGCACATAGAGTATAGCAGCACATTAGAGCTATATGTCGTGTACGGACTTAACCAATGCATGCGATAATAATGTTTTTTGTATTCTATTGTTATCGAGTTCCTTGTTCCCTCTGTACTGGGTGGCTGAACAAGAAGGTATTCTTTACATGCATAGTTCATTATGTACAACTCTATTTGCCATTATGTGTGCAAATTGAATCTATTCACAGAAACCCAAAAAAGACTGAAAAAATATATACGTAAAATAACAAAGAATACTTTTTTTAACAAGCTGTATCAGGTGAAAAATTCACATTACTTTTGAGGTGCTACTCTGTTTTATCATAGAATATTGAGATCTCTTGGCATTGTCCTCGGCCACTTTGTATATTCTGTATTCTTGTTGGAGTCAGCTTTTTGCATTGTTTTGCATTCTATACCCGCTTAAAGATCTGGCATCAATTAGAATGCAACACACACAGTTGTTGGGGTCACTGGTGGGCGGGGTGTTCCCAAGTTGATTAGATAGGCTTGATAGTCACTCTTGCTAGACAGGCATCTGATGGTGAGATGATGTTGAGGCTTTCACAAGATCTAAGGTCTAAGGTAACCAGGGTCATTTGCCTGCTCAGCTGGTTAAGCAGGAGATAGCTCTGATTGCTCTCGCTTATTTGGAAGCAGAGTTGACAGTGAGACAAAAGATAATGTAGAGGGGTTACCATGGACTAATACTTTGGATGAGCATGCATCAATTGATCGCCTCTGTGATTGCTCTGGCTGATGTGGTCGCAAAGGTTGGGAGCAAGGTTTAAGAGTGGGTGAATCACACAGTTATACGAGGCAAAGTAGTGATTTAAAAGGGTCTGTATTGAGAGATAGAAGTGATGACTGAACTAGAGCAGAGTTGAGTGATGGAGAGAGTAGGTCGAGTGATGGGGAGAGTAGGTCAGGTGGTGTGGGTGAGCACAGTAAAGTAAGGGTGTGTATTAAAGTGTAGAGGCCCAATAGAAATTATTGGTGGATGAACAAGAGATGGTGGTAGTCAAGAGGTTTAATTGGTGGGGTAAAGAGAGAATATGCGTGGACATGGGCATGTTATGTTAAGTATACTTGTATAGTGCACATCTCACGCAGGAGGGTATCCTGCTGCTGAAATGAGGGGGGTTGCCGGCCTGGCTGGATCCTATGTGAAGAATCACACTTTCAGTTTCTTCCTGAATGCTAGGGTTGAGCTGGTAGCCCAAATGTGAAAGTGGGGTTCGTTCCATGCTTTAGGAGCCAGTTATGAGAAGAAACGGCTGCGGCCCAGGCTCTAGGGATGCGTGTGACAATGGTGAGCAGAAGGTAAGCTGAGCAGAGGTGTGTGGTGGGTGTGTGAAAGCTGATGCGTCTGTTCAAGTAAGTAGGGCCTAAGTTGTGTAGTGCTGTGTATGTCTGAGAGTAGTTTGAACAGAGCACAATTGTGTATGGGGAGACAGCGGAGGTCTCTGAGATGGGGGTGATATGGGTACATGGAGGGAGGTTGAGTGCGAGTCTGGTTGCTGAATTCTGGAGGATCTGCATCTGCTTGGTGAGTTGGGCAGAGATTCTAATGAATAGTGACTTCCCGTAGTTAATGTTGCTGGTGATGAGTGCTTGTGTGATTGTTTGGTGGGTGTCAAGGGGAAGCTATCTGAAGATTTTCCTGAAGGTGTGGAATCAGGACAAGGTGACAGAGTTGACACTGCTTGCCATCCATACTTTGCTGTCGTCCATGATTTCCAGGTCTCTGGCTTGTCTGGAGGGCTGGGGGGAGGGTCCGAGCTCGATTGGCCACCAAGCTGAGGACCAGAGAGCTGAGTCCTTCCTAAAGACAAATACTTCTTCCATCTTGTTCAAGTTGAGTTAGGGGTAGTTTGATTTAATTTAGAGGGCGACTTCTAAAATGCACTCAACAATCTTTGCTTGAGTGTTGGCAGAGTCCTTGGAGAGTGTGAGGATGAATTATGTATCATTGGCATAGGAGATGAAGCTTGTTGTGAAAGTTCGAACAATTCTGGTGAGTGGGGCCATGTAGATATTGAAGAGCATTGGGCTGAATGAAGATTCATGGGGGACTCTGCTGATCGGTTTTCCTAGTTCAGAGGTGTAGGGGGATAGACTGACTTTCTGCATGTGTCCTATGAGGCCACAAATGAGATGACCCATTGAAATGCTGTTGTACAAATTCCTGACTTGTGGAGGAATTGAATGAGGATAAGGTGGGAGACGGTGTTGAAAGCCGTGAAGAGGTCAATGAGGACTAGGGCTGTGATGTCGCTTGCGTCCAAGATCCAGCTGTTGTGAGCAGCAGCAATGAGGGTGGTTTCGGTACTGTGGTTAGGTCTGAATTCTTATTGGGATGGGTCTAGGAGGTGATTTTCGTCCAGGTGACTTGTTAGTCTCTTGTTTATTTTTCCAAGACTTTCACAGGGTAGGATTACAGGCCCATCTCGTTGCTACGAGATGGGCCTGTAGTTGGCTGGTGAGCTCGGGTCTGCTGTGTGTTTCTTTAGAAGTGGTAGGATGGTGCAATGTTTCCAGGGGTCTGGGAAAGTGACTGTGTTTAGAGAGTCATTGAGGACTGGGCTGAAGGCGGTGCAGATGGGCTGCACAGAAGGGTTTGTGATGTTCTTCAAGACTAGGTGCATTGAATGTAAGAAATAAGGAGTAAGGTGAAGATATAGGACCAAGTATGTTAAGGGGAGTGGAGGGTCATAGGGTATAACAGGCATGGGACAGGAGATAGGTGAGGTGTAGGTGTAGTGCTGTTGCAAAAATAGTGAAAGGAGGAGGGTAGGAAAAGTCAGATTGGGATGTCAAGACAGTGAAACATGAGGAAGGGTTATAAAAGGGGTGTGGTACCACAAGAAGGTATGGAAAAGAGAAGGTGGGAAGGAAGGGGAGAAGAGAGGTGAGGTTGATGGACAAGGTGACACGATACAGCTAGAGAAAGGAGGGAGGAGCCTGGCCGGAAAGTGTCAGCATTGGTGAGATTTCAGATGGTTCTTCAAATGCTGAGACTGTTGCTACTATATATAATATGGGCATAACACAGCAGCAGATAGTGCGCTTATTGCAAGGACACGGAGGGCCTCTACGGATTCCAACTAGGACTAGTTGGACTCCTATCCACACAGGGTCGAACAAAGCTTCTTAGCGCAGAGGGAACTCACAGATTGACATGATTTTAGCTTCCCTTTACACTTACTTTGACAAGACTTGTTTGATTTGTCATGCCAACATATTATTTTTGCATTGTATTATACTGTAAAGTGAGGCTCTCTTGTTAATTTGCCGCCACCTCTCTTGTCATAAGGACTAATATGCCTCCTTGCGTTTGCCCCAGAAACCCTTGTAGCGAAACGGGCAGGGTTCTGTGTATGGCATCCTCTTTGTTTCCCGATAGTGTTCCAATCATGAAATAATTTCCACTTAAGACCTGCCTACTATCTTCGGTGCAGTCTGATTCAGACTCAAATCCAATATATTTTTCTAATTTAATTTCTATTTGAGGTCTAGAGTTTTATTGTGCACATCAATCAGAAGCCCTCTGAGGGCTGCTCCGATCTCTACAAACAGTGTGTTAATGGTGTAATCTGGTATGCCTCATAGGAACTGCAACTCTGTGAGGGATGTAAAGCTTAGCTCCTCAGGTACTAGCCATATCGTATTAAATCTCTTGATGGAGCTGCAATATAAGCATCTTTCCACTGATGTCATACCACTAATAATAACTTGTTTATTTAGCACTCACCACCTTATTGCTTAGCACTCGTGCTATTCACTAAGTCAATGGTAGCTAGCTATATGAGCAACTCTGAACACGTAAACAGTCGCGTAAGCCCTGCTGGGATTGTGATCTGTGAACTTCATGTCATTCATGAATCGTCATAGCAGCTACAGCAGCCATACACTGAGGCCCTCATTACAAGTGGGGCACACAGGTGCAGGACCATCAGACTCAATTTGACTGGCGGGTAAACCGGCTGGTAAAATCTCTTAATGCTTCAGCTGCAACAGTAGCCCGACCTCGTCCCATTGGCCCTGGCTGGACTGCTTCTGCGGCAAGGCATGCCCACTTGCCAGGACGCTTCCTCCCCTTTCCTCCCTATCCTCGTCATCCTATCCATCCCGTCTGCTCCTATTCACAACCTGGTCAGAGCCAGTGTTTAATTTGAACCGGTGGTTTCCAGTGCTTGGCATGGTACTTATTTGCCAACACCGGAGCTTGACAGTCTACCACAGGGTGGTGCTGTTTGACTAATTTAGAGTTAATTATTAATTCAATAAACATTAACAATGACTTTTACGTGCTGCCCAAGTGTTGTAGTGTGATTAGGTTTACTTTGTTACCGTTCTCGTGCTTAGCTTGCGGTACGCGCAAGAGCGGTGTCCTATGTTCTTTTCTCCGCACTCGTGCCTCTGCTCCCTGCAGGTGCAAGAACGGCTTGTGCATTCTGTATTCTATTATTGTTCAAACATATATGTGCGCGCAGATGCTTGTCTCCTGCGCGCAGATGCATGTTTGAATTCAAACGGTGACAACTTTATTTATACAGAAGCTCTAATACAGTTGGTCAGTTTGCCTTTCTTCTGAGACCTGCTGACATGCTGTTGGGGGCTCAATTATATCTGAATTTACTGGATTAAATCTTTGGATTATTTACCTGGTGCCTCAGCTCATGTTTTCATTCTACAAGCGGTACTTTTTCCTGTGACAATCAGTACCACATTTTGGCGACGGTTGAAAGTGAAAACACGCACGGCGGAGTCCACAGCTATTCAATATTATTCTCACTGCCTTTTCTCTTCTTCAAACAACTGGCTGCACCTTCTCTTACCCTTCAGCTGCTTTGAGGCATCCTTCACGTTGTGTTTTACCGCGCTCTTGCCTAGGGTGCTCTTGATCTCCTTCTGGATCCCTTGCTGGCGCTACGTCTTCCTAGCATTTCAACTTTACTATTGCTGCTCAGTTGTTCCTGAGTTGTGGATCATTTACTGGAGGCATTTTATCTGGCTTACTTTGGCACTCACGGATTATTTATGACACCTTTTAGAATCAAACAGCTGTGACAGGCACACCTTGTGAGTATCCTTGCCTGTCTACTGTTGTGTATCAGGCTTGTGCTTGGCTCTTCTGCGGTGACAGGCACACCTTGTGAGTATCCTTGCCTGTCTACTGTTGTGTATCAGGCTTGTGCTTGGCTCTTCTGCGGTGACAGGCACACCTTGTTTGAAAAAAAAAACTATTGCTGATCTCCTTAGAACTCAACTCTCCACCTCATTTGCCTTGGTTTTCTTTTCTTGCTTTTCCTCCCCACTTTGTACTTGGCTCTACTTCATTACCATGGCTTCTTCTACCGCTACTCCAAATGCTTTGGCTCATTTAGCTTTATTCTTGGACCGTCCTGGCAAACCTCCGTTAAAGTGGGCGCTTTGCGCAGATCTTTTGAGAATCATCTAATTGCTGTGGGTGCGGATGAGTAGGTTCTCAAACGCAAAGCAAAACCAAAGGGGATGATGGACGGAGTGTTGAACATTGCAAGCACTCACCCCCAGTCAACTGATCTGGGTTTAATCCATCATCATTCTTTAGCTCACTCCGCCACCCCAGTTCAGACATGGCCATATGCAAATCAGTCTGACCCTGTGCCTCATGGGAACAGTCCAGCCCGAACTGCCAAGCCATGCCTTCCCTGGACCGGAAACAAGCATCCTGGGACCGGTTTCTGGCTTACAGCCGTCATCAGCCAGGCTATCTTGAATCCAGTGGCAAAGTGAGCAAGGGACCCACGTCTGGGCATACACTGCCAACTTAGGGCGAACATAGCAAAACCAAAGGGGCTGATGGACGGAGTGTTGAACATTGCAAGCACACACCCCCAGTCAACTGATCTGGGTTTAATCCATCATCATTCTTTAGCTCACTCCGCCACCCCAGTTCAGACATGGCCATATGCAAATCAGTCTGCCCCTGTGCCTCATGGGAACAGTCCAGCCCGAACTGCCAAGCCATGCCTTCCCTGGACCGGAAACAAGCATCCTGGGACCGGTTTCTGGCTTACAGCCGTCATCAGCCAGGCTATCTTGAATCCAGTGGCAAAGTGAGAAAGGGACCCATGTCTTGGCATACCCTGCCAACTTAGGGCGAACATAGCAAAACCAAAGGGGATGATGGACGGAGTGTTGAACATTGCAAGCACTCACCCCCAGTCAACTGATCTGGGTTTAATCCATCATCATTCTTTAGCTCACTCCGCCACCCCAGTTCAGACATGGCCATATGCAAATCAGTCTGACCCTGTGCCTCATGGGAACAGTCCAGCCCGAACTGCCAAGCCATGCCTTCCCTGGACCGGAAACAAGCATCCTGGGACCGGTTTCTGGCTTACAGCCGTCATCAGCCAGGCTATCTTGAATCCAGTGGCAAAGTGAGCAAGGGACCCACGTCTGGGCATACCCTGCCAACTTAGGGCGAACATAGCAAAACCAAAGGGGATGATGGACGGAGTGTTGAACATTGCAAGCCAGAAACCGGTCCCAGGATGCTTGTTTCCGGTCCAGGGAAGACATGGCTTGGCAGTTCGGGCTGGACTGTTCCCATGAGGCACAGGGTCAGACTGATTTGCATATGGCCATGTCTGAACTGGGGTGGCGGAGTGAGCTAAAGAATGATGATGGATTAAACCCAGATCAGTTGACTGGGGGTGAGTGCTGGCAATGTTCAACACTCCGTCCATCATCCCCTTTGGTTTTGCTCAAACGCAAAGCAGCCATTCTCTTCAGTCATTTAGGACGTGAGGGTCAACAAGTATTTGATAACTTACCCAGAACCTGCACCCACTGATGAGGAGGACGAATGGGATGTTTTTCTTGAAGCCAAAGCACGCCTACAGAAGAAGTTTAGCGATGAACCAAGTATTCTTCTGGAACGCTTTAATTTTGTGAAGAGAAGACAAGTGATTGATGAATCTATGGAAGATTATATGTCTGCTCTAAGATATTTAGCTACTAACTGCACTTTTGGACCTGCATTAGATATTTACTTACGTGACCAGTTTGTTTATGTTTGTTGCTCAAAGAAAATTCTGGAAAAATTGTTATGTTATAGGGACCCGTCTCTTAATGAAGTACTAACAGTAGCAAAGAGTATTGAACGCTCCATGGAATCTTCTTGTGTCATGGGTCAGGAAGCAGTGTCTTCTACTTCTCCGGTTGCTGTGCATACTGTAGAAGATTCCATTCAGGTTAATGTTGTGAAATCCAAGGACAAGTTTGCTAAATCTGGAAACAAATCAGTTGCTTACTGTTTCAGATGTGGGTCTGAATCCCACATGGGTAATTTCCCTCAGTGTCCAGCAGTTGGCAAACGTTGTATGAAGTGCAAAAGGTGGTTCATTTTCATGGTGTGTGCAGGATGGGCAAAAGTCAGAATAGAACTAATAGCCTGTGGATATTGAAACCTTGGATTTCTCCATTTTATTGCTCAGTCTCGATGAATTACAAGTCTCTGAACCAGAGATTAAGGATCCTATTTGTCAAGTGACCATAGGTGGGAAACTTATATTAGACATAATGTGTGATTCAGGTGCTCCTATCATGATTATATCTGATATTTTGTTTTACTCCAACTGGGTTAGTGGTGCACAGTTGCAAATTTCTGATGTGCGGTCAAAGAACAAGAGATTGACATGTTGGGATTTTTCAATGACTCCATAACTTGTTTGGGTAGATCTGTTATTACAAAATTACGAAAATATATGGTGCGAGAAAAGGAAGATCTATTGTGGGATGTTAGGATCTAGCCAAGCAGGGAATTTATTTAGTTCCTGGTGGGGATCCTCCAGTTAGGGTTTCTGACTTTCCTATAGCATCTGTCCATTCTATTGCCCTTCCAGGCATTGCATTGTGGAAAGAGAGATTTCCTGCAGTCTTTAGCAGTTCTTTAGGTTGTGTAAAAAATTATTCTCATACCATTGTGTTAAAGAAAAACTCCATTCTTGTGTCTCACAAAGCCCGCCCTGTTCTTTTGAACATCAGGGATGAACTCAAATCCCTTCTTGATCAGATGATTTCTGAAGGTGTTATCGAAAAGGCTGAAGCATCTGAATGGGTCAGTCCCATAGTCATCGTGCGCAAAAAGGACAAAAGCATTAGGCTGTGTGCTGACTTGCGCAGTCTTCACAAATGTATTGTAGTTGAGAGTCATCCATTACCCAGGATTCATGATTTATTGGCCAACCTTGGTGGTGCACAGTACTTTTCTCTGCTTGATTTGAAATCAGTGTATCACCAAATTCCTTTGCAGACTGACTCCCAACTTTGTACTACCTTTGTTACCCCTTTTGGGGCATACAAGTTTACCAGATTGCCGTTTGGTCTTGCTTCTGCCGCCAGTATTTTTCAAAGGCTGATGGACACTATTTTGGAAGGCATTGTTGGAGTACAGGCCTTCTAGAATGATGTCCTCATCTTTGCTAAGACACTGGCTGAGCATGATGCGATTCTCAGTGAGGTGCTTTGAAAATTTGCTTAGTACGGCATAAATTTAAGATCAGACAAATGTCATTTCAATGCTCAAAAGTTTGACTACTTGGGTCATTATTTACGTTTTGAGGGTATTTCACCCAAACTCTCACTTATCAAGGCTCACTATTCAGGATGCTCCCATCCCCAGGGATAAAGATCCTCTTCGCTCATTTCTAGGACTGAGTGAATATTACTCCAGATTCATGGATGCTTATGCTTTTATGGTGCAACCCCTGAGGGATCTGTTGAAGGCGTAAAATTCATA
Source organism: Calotriton arnoldi (assembly GCA_963921515.1). Taxonomy (NCBI): domain Eukaryota; kingdom Metazoa; phylum Chordata; class Amphibia; order Caudata; family Salamandridae; genus Calotriton; species Calotriton arnoldi. Next base: position 3,042,550 of record CAWUFW010000757.1, on the reverse strand, counting down.
TGGAGTGATGACGTACATTCCGCTTTTGAGACTATGAAAAACGTAATCATATCGGTACCGGCCCCTGCTCCCTTTCAGGCTGACAAAGAGTGCATTGTGACTGTGAATGCCAGTCAGATTGGTTTAGGTGCTGTACTTTCTCAGGTTATTCAGGGCAAGGAAAGCACTGTTGCTTTTGCCTCATGCTCACTCTCCGTAGCTGAATCTCGCTACAGCACCATAGAGCGTGAGGCATTGGCATGTTCCTGGGCAGTGGAAAAGTTTAAAATGTTTTTATGGGGAGAACATTTCACCATGTTTACTGATCACAGACCCTTGCTACATTTATTGAATGGCAATGGTACTGGTAAAGCCTCTTCCCACTTAGTAAGGTTGTTATCCAAATTGCAGGAACACAATTTCACTTTGAAGTACATTCCAGGCGGGAAAAATGTTAGAGCAGATGGTCTTTCTAGATTGCCCTTGAGGATGATCCCACAGAGAGTGTGAAGAATGAAGAATGTGTTGTTGCACTAGTAGACAAAGTTGTTTCTAATACTGGTCTCATTTCGCATGAAAAATGGTTAGAGGCTGCTGCTTTGGACGCTGTTTTGGTTAAAGTTGCAAATTTCATGGAAAATGGTTGGCCTAAGGAGAGGTGCGTTGAATCTTCTTTACGGCCGTTCATTCAAGTAGCTGATGAGTTGGCATTTGTTGAAGGAGTGCTTGTCAGGGGTATTCGCTGTGTGCCACCTTCTTCTCTCAGATTGTCTCTTATTAAGGAGGCACATGGAGGGCATTTAGGGGTCTCCAGTACATGTAAGGCATTGAAGCAATTCTTTTGGTGGCCATCTTTAAAAGCACATTTGTTGAAGGATGTTCAACTTGCTTAGTTTCTGATAAGCATTGGAAGAGACATGAAACTCCTCTCATGCCTTTTCCTTTGCCTGAAGAGGCTAGCAGGAAGATTGCGTTGGACTTTGCAGGCCCAATTGAACTATTACATTCCAGACAACGTTTTTTGATGGTGGTAATAGATTATTTTAGTAAATGGGTGTATTTTAAATTCACTCCTCATCCTGACACTGAGTCTGTTATTTGTTTTCTCAGAAGTATTTTTCTTATTGAGGGGGTACCAAAGGAGTTGGTTTCTGACAATGGGACACATTTCGTTTCAAAAAGAATGTGTACAATTTTGGAAGAACAGCACATCAATCACATCACCACTACGTTTTATTCTCCATCTGTCAATGGACTGGTAGAGCGCATGAATCGCTTTCTCAAAGAAGGCATTCAAACTGCTTTAACCATGGGGTGGGATGCTAAGGAATTTCTTAATAAAAAACTTTGGTCGTATTTGCTCACCCCGCATAGCACCACGGGAGTCTTGCCTTTTCTTCTTTTGAGAAAAAGGTTACCCAGATGTTCCTTTTGTCCGGATTGGGTCAGGAGTATGAATAAGCAAAAAACCAATAGGTTGTTGGAAGGGGTGACTGTTCGTGTTGCCAAGAAGCAAGTGCAGTCTAAGCTAGCTTTTGACTGCAGACAAAGTGGGTACTTGTGAATTAGCGGTTGGTGACTTTGGTTTGGTAAAAATCCCTAACAAATTAAAGAAGGGTGAGTCTAGGTGGTCTGTTCCAGTGGTGGTTGAGAGAGTTTCGAAGGGTTCAGCTTTCTTGAAAGGCAAAGGTTGGTGGAGCAAAAGGGATTTGGTGAAAGTGTCTAAAGAGCAAGCTAAAAAAATAACGCGTATAAAAAGGAGGGAGGACTCTTGATTATTTGGATTTCTCTGGAGCTGATGCTGTTTGTTCAGCCTCCAGCAGCACTTTTTCTGATCTCCAAGTCAGTTGTAATAGTATGGAAAAGTCAGGCTTCTTGCTTCCCACTGGTAGTGATTTTGAGGCAGGATTACCTTCTGGTCTACAACAGAGGGGTGTTCGCAATGTGGGCATGCCTTCTAAGTTCAAAGATTTCTTTGTGGACTAATTTCTTTTTACTTCCAGCCTCCCTACTACTGGTGTTTTTATCTTTTGTTTTTTGTGTGAAGGGGAAGGTGTTGTACTGTGATTATGTTTACTTTGTTACCGTTCTTGCGCTTAGCTTGCGGCACGCGTGAGAGCGGTGTCCTTTGTTCTTTACTCTTTTCACCGCCCTCGCCCCTCTGCGGGTGCCAGAACGGCTTGTGCATTCTGTATTCTATTATTGTTCAAACATGTATCTGCGCACAGATGCATGTTTGAATTCAAACGGTGACAACTTTATTTATTCAGCAGCTCTAATACAGCTGGTCAGTTTGCCTTTCTTCTGTGACCTACTGACATTCTGTTGGGGGCTCTGTTGTATCTGAATTTACTGGATTAAATCTTTGGATTATTTACCTGCTGCCTCAGCTCATGTTTTCATTCTACAAGTGGTACTTTTTCCTGTGACAATCAGTACCACACCAAGCCACTTTTATACCTTTGGGGGCCTGAAATAGTCCGAACCATCAAACTTGCAAGAGTGTGGTGGTTAGTAGTTGTGTTGTTACTATCATTGGCACCATAGCTGGGCAATGTGAGGTGCAAGCTGCAGTGGCCTTCCTGACGAGGGCCCTGGCACTTGTTTTTTTATAAATTAATTACTGGTCAGAGCAGGTGGTAAATGTGAGCATTAATCCTGATAGAACTGGGAATTCAGTGTGGTTTTACACCCTGTAAATCTGGCTCAGCACAGTTACTCCCCAGTCCAAGTAGCTTAACTTGTAGTTACACAGTACTGATGGGGGTTACCACATGGTACTGGAGTTTGCAACCCATCTGTACCATGCAATTCTTAATTTGGGTCTTAGTGTCTTTATCTTTAACTGACTTATTTGCTAATTCAGGGTGAAAGGCAGTGCCTGCCTAAGAATATTCTTCAGATGTAATGTATTAAAAGAAATGAAGAAACACATTTCTTTAACTATAGTTATGGCTTTTAAAGTGCCACATGCTTCTTCCCACACTGACTGCAGTGATCTTGAAATTAGATAACACAGCAGCGGCCCTAGGACCTAGTTAACATAAGAAAAGCATTTTTTGATTTGCTAATAACTTTGGCGCTGTTTGATGAATCTTCACAAAACTTTCAAAAGTTCATCCAAATGTTTTGGGGTTATCCATCAAGCAGGGGTTGGGGAAAAAAGGGGTGGGGGGCTGGAATTTCTTAAGGAAAATTGAACAGCGATACCACAAAAACGGCTGAAAGGAATTACACCAAATTTGGCAAACAGCTAGATCTTGGTCCAGAAAGTGTGCTTTTTGTGATTTGGTGTAAATCCGTTCAGTAGTTTTTTTTAAATTAAGGTTAAAAAACTTTGTATATCTGGACAGTTTGGTTCACCAGACTCTCGTAAGAGTGTCGCAATCACGCAACTTCAAAAAGAACTTAAGAAGAATTCTTTATTGTGTGATTATTTAAAATCATTACCATAAAACCAGTAGTTCATTTGTGCATGTCAGCAACGTAACGGACCTTTCAGAGCCCATGAAAACCATGAGCCCTGAACTGGGGCTGGAAACTATTAAAATTCAGACAGAGGAAGTGTGATTAAAGTCGGTCACTATGCCTTTTGAAGAGTACATTAATCTAAGGTTCAAGCATTAAAGTGATAAAATGCAATTAAAGTACAATTTTTGACTCTTGATTGATTGTGGGCATACCCCCAAAGCCACCCATAATGTGGCTTCATAAAGCCCCAATAAAAATATAATTACTTTAAAAGTTTTTTAGGAGCGAGTCCTTAAACTAGAACAAACGTCTTCCAAAGGTGTTGCCTCGTGGGATTAAGATGGGGTCAGAAACTGTTGTTAAGAGCCATCACAAAGAACACGGGGCACTTTTTATCACACTTAGACTTTAATTGAAGCTGGGGTTAAACCAGAAGAAGGTCGTTGGGCTACTTGGAAAAGTGAGACAGTCTATTGAGGGGTGCTGTGAGTTTCCTCTAATGGCAATGTTAGAACAGCTCTCATGGACTTCAGGAATTGAGCTGCCAGCTGTGAAGACTCACCTTTCGGGTATGATTCGACCGCGGCACAACAGGTTCTAACATTTAAGGCACGCCATATTGGATGCAGCCAGAAAATCCTGAGATGGAGCAGCTTTTCGCATATACAGAGGATGTGGGTTAGTGGTTCTTCCTGCTTTCTATCATGGTCCTCCCGGATTCTTCGGCCATACCAGTATGATTTTAACGGAATTAAACCCAGTCTCAGTAGCTCCTATTTTAGGGCGAGGTTTAGAGGCAGGAAGCGGTAAGTCAGCAGCACTCCTGGATAGTATAGGGCGGACGCCCAGCAACCATGGGCCAGGTAATTGATTGTTCAAATATCCTGATCCCTGGAGATGACTTTTGTTAGTTTGGTTATTAGTCTGGAGGCTGTTGCTATTGGAAAGCCCCTAGACCAAATCTCTCTAATAAATCCAGTGCTGGGCTAAAATATTTATGCCAATTGGTACGGGGATTCTTTATCGTTTCCCAGATTATCCTTTTTAGTGTGTTTTCTTAAGCTTGCTTAGCTTTTATGCAATATGTTAAAATTTTGGCTTTAAGTGCCCAGTGCTATGAGATCAAGCAAAACTCCTCTCTTATTTGAGAAAGTGCCCTGCAATTCGGAAGAAGAAAAACTGTTCAATAGCACATTAATTTGACTCTATTGAGCCAGTTTGCCATTCTTTCTCTGAAGGTGAATGCACCATGTGTTATTGTTGGAATCAATTTACTGCCTATCACCCTTAGCAGTGGTCTTAGGTCTGGGTTCACTAGTGACTTCCGTAATTTCCTTAAGGCCTATTCGAGCAAGTTGGCTACTGCCTGTTGTGCATAGATATGTGCTGAAATGCAGTTCCTGTGGTACAGCCACACTACCAGGTATTTATACGCTTCTATGACTTTCACAGGACTCTCCCTAATAGACCAGGACCCTCTGTTTCATTTTTGATTACATTATAAGGACTTTTGTTTTTGCAGTTTTTATCTTCAGGCTATTGCTTTGGCAGTAGACTGCTAGTGCGCTAAAGAGGTGTTGTAACCCAATACGTGTCTAGTCGAGGAGCACAGTATCATCTGCATATTGTAGCAGTTGTTTTCTGGAGCCTGCCATTTTTGGTGGAAAGGACCTTGTCATCTGTAAGTAGGTTGGCAGGCCAGGCAGATACTAATTGAACAGAAGTGATGCCAATATGCATCCTTCAAAAAGAGCTATCTGATGGTTCGAGGGGACTTTTTTCCCCATCAGCCACCTCGCTCCGACGGGTGCTCACCCTCTCGCTGACTGGCCACAAAATGAAAAGAAATGTTTTGTTGGCCATTACAGGTCTCAGGGTCTTGGTCCCCTATACTGAAATTGTTTTTTAAAATGATATAAGAGGGCAAGGTGGGTATACCATGACCCCTAGCTCTTGTGAGGAGGGGAGTGGGGGGTCCCAGAGCGACCTGCCCCCACCACCGTGGCTCGAAATGAAAAAAAAAACAAATTGCCACGATTCTGCAGCTCTCCAGAGGGACTGCGGATAAGAAATAAAAATGTTTTCAACAAATGGCCCCCCTGGGAAGGCCAGGGCATGAGTGTCAGTGCTTTGTTATTTTAGGGGTGGGGGTGCATGCAGCCCCCCTTCCTGAACCTATCTTAGGCCCCGGGGAACCCATCCACCGGGGCCGCTTTTATTTATATTAGGATGGGGGCGCATGGCTCCCCTTTCTGCGCCTTATTAGGCTTCGTCCCCTGGGGCCACTTTTCAAAAAATGGGAGGGGGCGCACAGCCCCCCTCTCTAAGTCTTATTAGGTCACAGGACCTACCCCCCGGGTCTGATTCTTATTTTTTGGGGGGAGGAGGTGTACGTCCCCCCTACCTATGCCTCATAGAGGCCCCAAGACCCCATCTCCAGGGCCAAAAGATTAACTGAGGGGAAGGGGGCGTGCGGCCCTCCTCCCCGAGCATGCATGAGGCCCCAAATACCCCATCCCCCGAGGCCAGTGTACCTTTGCGGGGACGGTGGCGTGAGTGGGGCCGCCCTCCCCGAAGATCGGCTCCAGGGGCCCCATCTACCCGAGCTTGATTGTAGTGTCCCAGGTACCCCATCTCCCGGGACACTACAGTTCCCTGCCCAGGAGAGTGCAGGCAGAGAACACAACTTTGATTTGCCTGGGCGGAAGCCGTGAAAGATGCTGCTCATGCCAAGGCTGAAGCATAGAAACTAAGCCAGCTCCCGCCAGCACCACAATGGGTGCTGGCTGGGGAGCCTTCTGGGGCCACGGAGCTGTCTCCGTGGCCCCCAACAAGGGACGCATTCAGTGTGGCCCAGGTGAGCACTAGGGAACTTACCAATAATTAACAAATATCAAATTCTGGGTACCCCTTGGCACCACTGCTAAAAAAAAAAAAAATCAATGCTGGCTCCCGCCGGCACCCACAAAGGGTGCTCAGGCCTAGAAAAATCTGCTCACCCACTCGCAATGGCGAGTCAGAATTTATCAGGTCGAGCTATTTTTAGCACCTTCTGGTCCATACTGGCAAGAGAATTTAAGCCTAACAGAACGGGTGTTCTGTTCTTTCAGAAAGTGAATGAGCAATAAATATGCATTTAAATCTTGTTTTTATCTTGACACATTTGCTGTCTGTTCAAGGAAAGAGGTCGTTTGTGTTTCTTACCAGTTGCTGCTTGGAAAATGAAGTTTATTTTTCTTTCTTTTACTAGGCTTTTGTCAAGTAAGCTGTCTGACAATCATGAAACAAAAAGCTGTAAGGTGTCAGATTATTTTCTAATTTAAGTAGCTTGTAAATGAATAGTACACATATTTCAAAATAAACCAGGAATTAAAGTCCATTTTTTTGTAATTAAGAAGTGTGATGCAAACAAATATTTAAATTGGAGCATTACAAATCAGAACACTTTACTTGGTCATGTGCAAATGACAAATATTTGCAGAAACTCAATTTCCAAACATTATTGTTTGTACACTATATAGTTTTATCAATAAAACTGCACGTCAGTGGGAAATTGTGTGGCCATTTCAATGTAAAATCTGCCGACTGCAAATGCCAGTGTGCTGCCACTTCATGCTTTAGTTAAGTATTTATTAAAAGTGATCTCAGAAACATTCCTGCCCCGGTCCTGATGGCAATGCTGTTAATGGACTAAGAGGCAAGTCAGGGGTTATTTGTATCCTATATGTGGCTACATTTGTATTATATAAGGAGCAAAAGTTTAGTCTATTAAATCAAACAAAAGAGTTTTCTGACCAGCAGACATGCAGAACTGGCATATTTGAAGCTGCTCTCATATATGATGATGAAGAAAATGGCGGCTCAGTGGATTAAAATATTTTCCCAGGATCACATAATTTGAAACCAGTTCATGGGTCAAGAGCATTACAATTAGGTCAAGTAGATTATTTAAGCCACTAGACCTGCAGGTCTAGTAACCTTTTTATGATTTTTCGAGGCCTGGGCTGGCTGGGGAGCAGGCAGGGTTCGTGGGGGCCTTGTGGCTTCTGCAGCAGCACCCTCTTAAAAATTAGCTGTGGGTGCTGCATGTGCACTGGGGCAGATATATATATATATATATATATATATATATATATATATATATATATATATATATATAAAAAGTAAAATGAATAATAAATGAGCTGCAGGAGTCACTAATTGATTATTCACTGTTCTAGAGAAGGAGTGCCTCATAATGCCCTGCGAGGGCTTTTTACTTTTTTCAGTCTGGTGGTGCCCCTAGAAGGGGCAGGGACACCACCAACTATTTGTTTTAATGTTTTGGGGGGCTGCAGGGAATGCAGCAGCCCCCAGAAATATAAAAACAGTTAGTCTCCTGGTTTACTGATTTCATGACTTCTGGAGAGCTTACCATAATTTGTTAAAGCACTTCTAGCCGGAGCTCTATGCTCTTCAGCTTGAGTGCAAGGCCTTCTTGTGGTGGGTTCTATGGCTGCACTTTGTGGCCTGAAAAATGTTTTAAAAAAAGACTTAAAGACACCTAGATTTTTTTATTTTTTTTATTGAATTGAATTTTTATCCCTTTTTTATCCAAGGCAGAATATACAGAAAAGAGAAAAACAACACAAGGTTATGAAATAATTTCAGACACATTGTTACATATTGAAGGAAAAAACGACATCTAAAGAAAAAGATAAATAACATACAAAAAAGCAAAATTGCCGCACGTACTATGGACAGGGTTTTCTAGACAATATATTATATATCAACATATTTATACCCCCACCTCTAAATTAAACATACCATCAAACATAAAAATTGCCTATAAAAAGAAAAAAAAGAAAAAAAAAAAAACCTTTTCCCAATCCAAGTTTATAGGATCCACTCTGATATTGGAGACCAAATTTTGGCGCCAATAGTTCGTTTCCTTCTCCCTTTGGTCTTATAGATGGATAGTTCAAAATTATACATGGCTAAGAGTCTGGAGCGCCAATTATTAAAAGTGGGTGGATCAGGGCTAATCCACTCATTGGTAATACAGGCCCGTACCACCGCCATTAGAATGAATAGAAGAGCAGTTGTGGCTTCCGATCTTAAATTTGCCGCCCTATCAGACCCTACACCAATAATTACTAATTCTCCCGTAATTATCATGGGGGAACCAAATATTATACCTAAGAAATTCTCAATTCCTTGAAAGAACTCACCCAATCTAGGACAAGAGAAAAACATATGAGATGAATCCGCCGCAAATAATCCACACCGATTACATTTGTCCCCCACCATTACACCCCATCGAGCCACCTTACTAGGAGTATAATATAAATCATAGAGGGCCATATAATGCTGTCTACGTATTCTTCCAGTCATTAAAACTTGGTTAGCAAGCTCAAGGGATTTAATTATATTGATATCCTCAACTCCCAATTTGTTTTCCCATTTAGTTTTACGTATATCCAAATCATCCGGAAATATTTCCACTAACTGTTGATAATATTGACCTATTGGTGTTTTCTTCATCATTTTTTTAATTAAAGGGATTTTCACAAATTGTTGTCCTGTTCCTGACCCCTGCCTAGCCAAAAAGCTACGTATTTGAAGGTATTTAAAAAAGTCTTGCTTACCTAAACCATATTTCTCCTGTAGGTCTAAAAATGCTAAAAGATGACCTTTGTCAAACAGATCCCCTAAACATCGTATTCCTTTTAGGCCCCATCTAATTGTTACTTGATCCCGAAAAATTATAGGCAATATCCCGGGGGCCGAGAAAGGGGTGTAGGCATTCAAATTTAAGACCAGTAGCTTCCGTTTAATTTGCTTCCAAACTGCATAAGCCGCCTTGAGTATCTTAATTTTTTTTTTTTTTTTAAATAACTGGGCTCAATTACCTTAACTAAGCAACCATTCATTTCTTCTCCCAGCCCAAATTCGTAGATTGATGGTCTATAAAAAAAGGGGATCTCAGCTTTAGTCCCGACTACTAAGGGCCCCATAGCTGCCCAATAATACATTGTAAAATGTGGAATGCCCCATCCCCCCCGATGTCTAGGTAAAACCATTTTCTTATATGCCCTTCTCTGTCTTCGATACCCCCACAAAAACCTAGAACTTATCCTCTCTAATTTAATAAAACACGACGAAGAAAACTCTAAAGGGATTGTTCTAAACATATATAAAAATTTTGGAAGGACCAGCATTTTTAGTACATTACATCAACCATGAAGGGACAGATGAAGGTGGTCTAACCTTTCCAGGGTTGCATTCACCTTCTCCATCACAGGGAGAATATTCAGTTCGGGGATCTTATCAACCACAGATGTGATTTTTATTCCTAGATATGTTGCTTCAGGAACTATTGACATATTTGCCGGGGGATCCTTGCCTGAGTATAATACCTGAGTTTTTCTATGTTCAATTTATAACCAGAAAAACAACCAAACTGAACAGCCAATGACTTAATTAAAGGAAGGGCTGTAACAAAATCACTAGAGACTACAACTATATCATCGGCATAAGCCAATGCTCTATACTCAATATTACGAAAACTAACTGGTTTAATACCTGTGTGCTGATTTAGTTTATTCAAAAATAAATCAATATATAATCCAAATAAAAGAGGGGAGCACGGGCACCTTTGCCTTGTGCCCCTACTGATATTAAATAAATCTGACTCTTGCCCAGATATACGTATCGAGGCTACCTCACATATATATAGGGCCTTAACTGCTTGTATAAAATGAGAACAAAAACCTTTCCATCGCAAAACCTCCCACATATATTGCCAGGAGACCCTGTCGAACGCCTTCTCGGCGTCCTACAGGATCACCCCCAATACAGATTCAGTTGCCTGAGCCCAGTCCAAAAAAGCTATGACTCGTCTCACGTGATCGGCAGTATCCCTACCTGGATGAACCCATGCTGAAAATTGGATACTAGGGGGGTAATGACCGATCCCAGGTGCTGAGCGATGATTTTAGAGAAGATCTTACTAGCTGAGTTAATCAATGAGATTGGTCTATACGAGGATGGGTACAATTCAGGTTTGTCTTTTTTTAGAAAAACAATAATAATAGTTTTACGCCATGAATCTGGTGCAATTCCATGTTGAGCAGCGAGAAACAATGTCATCAGTTCTGGTCTTAGAGCTTGACGAAATGTCTTATAAAATTCCAGAGGGTTGCCATCCGGACCTACAGCTTTTCCTATAGCTAACGACAATATTGCTCCCTCCACTTCCTCCCATGTTATATTTGCTGCTAAAGCCTCATTTTGATCTTGTGTAACTTTATTAGTTTCAATATCAGAACTGAATTCCATCATTTTCTCATCTGTATCAACTATTTCCTCCTCTGTATATAAGTTGTCATAAAATTTACAAAAAACGTTCAAAATTTCGCCTGGGGAATCCTGGATCTGATTACGATGATCCTGTATCCTATAAATTCTGTTAAGCATTCTTTTCTGCTGTAACCTCTTCGCTAATATCCTGCCAGAGTTTTCCCCCGCTTCATAAATTTGAGCCCTATATATAGCCAGTTTCGTTGCAATTTTCGTTGCAAAATACTGATGAATTTTCATTTTTAAAATTGCAACAGCCTTTAAAGTTTTTTCCATATTTTGTTGCCGGATTACTTCCCCCATAAGCTCAATTTCTAATAGCCTTAACTGATTCATCCCATCCTTAATTTCTGCCAAAATTTTACGTTGTTTAGCTATAGAATAGCTGAGTGTTTCCCCGAACCCCGGCCTTAAATGTATCCCAGACAATAGAATCAGAAGCAGTTCCCCGATTATTTAAAAAAATTCTGTAATCCAATCACACGTGTCTACAGTATTCGGGATCTAATAGAAGTTTGCGTTCAAAAGTCCACACCTTTGGCTGGGCCCTAGAACTAATGTCAAGTTCTAATACAACCGGATTATGATCTGATATTATCCTCGGCATAATTTCTACCTTAGCACTTGCTGCTTTTTCAGCTGAAATAAAAAAATAATCTAGGCGCACGTTTTCTATGGGGAGCCGAGTAAAAAGTATCTCCCGGGACACCTTTCTTATGAGCATACCATATATCAACCAACCCAAATTCTTTAACTAGGCCTTGGGTAGCTTTAAAAACTTTGGGTTTTTTACCCATATATGGGCAATCACTAGTAATGTCAAATCCGCCCTCTAAATGTAAATTAAAATCCCCACAAAGGATTAAAGGGGCTGGCCATGCCACTAATTCAACACTTAAATAATACAACACCTCCGGGTCGTCCAGATTAGAACCATAAATAGAGCATATCGTCAATGATGAACCATTAACAGTTATTTCCACAATAACCCACCGCCCCAAAACATCCTCCTTGACCCGATTACAAACACCCAGGCCGTGTCTCATCAAAATCACAACCCCTCTTGTGGTGGAATTCTGTCTGGTACACCCGAGTATATCCATACCCAAGTCATTCAACCACTTTCGATTATTCCACGCGATATGAGTTTCTTGCACACAAAGCAGATCAATACGCATCACCTGCAAAATTTGAGCCATCACCCCTCTTTTCTTTTATCATTTAAACCACATATATTCCACGAACAAATGGATAATCTACCCATCATTGTTATGCAATTAAGTTAATCATACCTTGTCTACCTGCCCATAACCTGAACTACAGTTCAAAAAACATAAAAAAGACAATCTCTCTCAAAAACATAAGCATCATAACCTTGATACCATATAAACACCAAATACCAAATGTGCCTTCTCCCACCCCCTCCCACCTCCTCCTACCCTTGCCACCCCACAACTACCCCACCCACCTCCCCTCCCCCTCCCAAATGAGCATAAGGACCATGTCCTCTGTGATGGGTAGTGGATTAATAACACTCCCCCCTCCCCCCCAAAAAAGAAGAAAAAAGCCGTGAGGAAGATTCCCCTAGTAACCAAAGAACACATTTATACAGTTATCACTAGATTTGCTTCACATTGTACTCAGAAATTCTTTCGCTAATATATCTGATACAAAAAATTGTGTTTTTTCCCTATATATGATTTTTAGCTTGGTTGGATTGAGCAGATAGGCCTGTGCCCCTTTAGCCTGAAAAAGTGAGATCAGTTGTCGCAGCTGCCATCTCTTTTGAACAGTGGCCTGGCAGAAATCCGGACGAACAAAAAATTCGCAACCCTTACCACCTCTCTTCCTGTCAGGCCTTGCCAAATCATATAATGATTCCCGCAACAGAAAATTATTCAAGCAAATCAATATTGCCCTTGGTTTTTCATTTGATCCCCCTGCTCTACCTCGTTGATTAAATGGGAACCTGTGTGCTCTCTGAAGTTCTACTTCCCAATTCCAGTGCTTAAGTTCAGGGAAGGCTTCTGAGAACAGTTCGATGACAAACTGCCTAGGATCATTTATAATAAAGTTTTATTAGAAAAAATCAAGACAATCACTTTTGGTAAATATTTATAAAATATACATTTGATTAAAACTGGATTGGTTGGTTTCCTATCTAACAGATAGATTCCAAGCCATATCACTTCCTCCCTGTCGCTCAGAGTTTAAGAAAATTGAGCATGGGGTACCACAGGGATCTGCGGTGAGCCAAATACTGTTCAACATATATCTGCGATCACTGTTGAAGCTTATTAGATCAAATGGGTTCTCATTTGTAAATTACGCAGTTGACACGCAGCTAATTGTAGTCTTGGACAAAGACAGCCCTACATTGGTAGAAGGACTACATAGCTGCCTTGAGGAGATGACAAACTGATTGAAACTGAATTCATTAAAATGTAATGGAAGTAAAATGGAATTTCTGTGCTGCTTTCCCTCCAAAGTGCTGCAATGTCTCCAACAAGATTTTTGGCCTTGGACAGAGACTGAGAAGTTGATAGCAGCCCATGTTGTGCGTAATCTGGGGGTCTACGTGGATAAGCTTACAATGGAAGCACATATTAACAGAACGGCAGGTACCTATTTTGGTCTTCTCTGGAGTCTACGGAAGATTGTTCCGTTACTACCCCAACCAGCTAAGAAAGTAGTGGTCCACTGTTCCATTTAAAGTAGGATCAACTTCTGTAATGTGCTTGTTACCCCAGAGTATTTGTTGCAAAGGCTATACTGGGTACAAAAAATAGCTGCAAAATTTACGCTAAATAAATCTAGCATTGACTCTTCCTCTGGAGCACTGAAGGAACTACATTGGCTCCCAGTTAAGGAGAGGATAATGTTTAAATCCATGGTCATAGTCTACAAGACTTTAAATAGGACAGGTCCCCTTGCACTGCAAAAACACTTTAAACATTACAGACCGCAGGAACACTTTAAACATTACAGACCGCAGGGGGACCTACGATCTGCATCTGCCAACCCGATTTGCATTCCAAAATTCAGGAGAGTAAGGTCGGGAGGGAGAACTTTCCAAGTAAAGGCAGTGCAACTGTGGAACTCGCTACCAGGGTCCCTAAGAACCAGCTCGAGTCTTGGGAGATTTAAGAAAAGCCTGAAAACGTGGCTTTTCCGGAGATAGGTGGTAGGCTCTGTTTTTTTAACTGTTCCGTCCCCCGTGTGAAGGAATGCAGAAGTGATTACCTTTCGGCATTGTCAGTAACTGGCCAGGGTTCTATAGCGCCAAGATAGCTGTTTAGGTGAACATTTGCGCTCTAACAAGTAAAGAAATAATAATAATAATTATTGGTGTCTTTTTGACAAAAACAATAGGTCTGCTTTATAAATGTTGATGTGCTGACCCCTTGATAAAGCCAATAGGCCCGCAGATTCATTGGTAAATCCAATAGGTCTGCCTTACTTAAAATGACAACCTTATTGTTACATGTCACAGTCAACAGTGCACATCTGCAGGCCCTGCGCCCAACCTCACCACGCGCCCGGCCAGAGGTCGTGCACTGCAGGGGTTAGGGCATCCAACCCCACGCACAGTGATGGACATCTTACTTTACATGAAAAATCCATAGAAATTAACTGTGAAAACCAAAGGTTAAAGGGGCGTTAAAGGCAGGCTAAAATGTAAAAACCACTGTAATTATTCAGTTATAGTTATCTCAAGTAACAATAACTTGTGCTCCTAAAGTAACTATAACTTGCACTCTTGCCCTGCCCTGCTCATAACCTTACATATCACAGTTCCCATAACATGTTCTGTGACATTACTGATAACATCACTGATGCAACTGAACTGACATCATTGACAACAATACTGTGCATGGCAGGGTTGAGAGTTATAGTTACTTGAGATAACTATAACTGGTTAATTTCAGTGGTTTTGTTAGTTTAAACCAGTATGTTTTAACTGACATTTTAACCTATTATTTTTTTCAGTGAATTTCTAAGTTTTTTTAAAATTTAAAGTAAGCTATAATTCCTAACTATAACAGCACTTTAACCTTTGTTTTTTTCAGTATATTATATATATTTCTGGATTGCTTTGACAAAGACCTTGGTGGTCGAAACGCGTCAGCTTGCATTAAATCATGTTTGAAGATTACCTCTGGAGTGCGGGCTCTCTTTGCTGCTGTGTCGGCATCATTGATATATATATATATATAGTAGAATGTATTTTTAAAAATCTGATTTTTTTTTCTGTAATCACTGAAAGTGTGAAAAAAATAAACATGTTGCCATGTATATCTTCTTTCTACTGACAATGATTCATCTAGCAAAATAGAGCTGAGAAGGATATCCACATTTAGTTTTTTTGAATGCAGTTTTAATTAGTCTCTGTGACCTGCTTTTCACATCGTCTGCTGGCTCTGGCACCAGGCACTGTGACGTCATTGCAGATGAGTGGCTACATCATTTCTTTAATATAGGAGACTAGGGACGGCGTAAGTACTTGTATGGGATTAAATATCCCCTCCTGTACATTATAAGGATACTGCAAGTCATGGCAAAACCAAAGGGGATGATGGACGGAGTGTTGAACATTGCAAGCACTCACCCCCAGTCAACTGATCTGGGTTTAATCCATCATCATTCTTTAGCTCACTCCGCCACCCCAGTTCAGACATGGCCATATGCAAATCAGTCTGACCCTGTGCCTCATGGGAACAGTCCAGCCCGAACTGCCAAGCCATGTCTTCCCTGGACCGGAAACAAGCATCCTGGGACCGGTTTCTGGCTTACAGCCATCATCAGCCAGGCTATCTTGAATCCAGTGGCAAAGTGAGCAAGGGACCCACGTCTGGGCATACCCTGCCAACTTAGGGCAAACATAGCAAAACCAAAGGGGATGATGGACGGAGTGTTGAACATTGCAAGCACTCACCCCCAGTCAACTGATCTGGGTTTAATCCATCATCATTCTTTAGCTCACTCCGCCACCCCAGTTCAGACATGGCCATATGCAAATCAGTCTGACCCTGTGCCTCATGGGAACAGTCCAGCCCGAACTGCCAAGCCATGTCTTCCCTGGACCGGAAACAAGCATCCTGGGACCGGTTTCTGGCATACAGCCATCATCAGCCAGGCTATCTTGAATCCAGTGGCAAAGTGAGCAAGGGACCCACGTCTGGGCATACCCTGCCAACTTAGGGCGAACATAGCAAAACCAAAGGGGATGATGGACGGAGTGTTGAACATTGCAAGCACTCACCCCCAGTCAACTGATCTGGGTTTAATCCATCATCATTCTTTAGCTCACTCCGCCACCCCAGTTCAGACATGGCCATATGCAAATCAGTCTGACCCTGTGCCTCATGGGAACAGTCCAGCCCGAACTGCCAAGCCATGTCTTCCCTGGACCGGAAACAAGCATCCTGGGACCGGTTTCTGGCTTACAGCCGTCATCAGCCAGGCTATCTTGAATCCAGTGGCAAAGTGAGCAAGGGACCCACGTCTGGGCATACCCTGCCAACTTAGGGCGAACATAGCAAAACCAAAGGGGATGATGGACGGAGTGTTGAACATTGCAAGCACTCACCCCCAGTCAACTGATCTGGGTTTAATCCATCATCATTCTTTAGCTCACTCCGCCACCCCAGTTCAGACATGGCCATATGCAAATCAGTCTGACCCTGTGCCTCATGGGAACAGTCCAGCCCGAACTGCCAAGCCATGTCTTCCCTGGACCGGAAACAAGCATCCTGGGACCGGTTTCTGGCTTGCAATGTTCAACACTCCGTCCATCATCCCCTTTGGTTTTGCTATGTTCGCCCTAAGTTGGCAGGGTATGCCCAGACGTGGGTCCCTTGCTCACTTTGCCACTGGATTCAAGATAGCCTGGCTGATGACGGCTGTAAGCCAGAAACCGGTCCCAGGATGCTTGTTTCCGGTCCAGGGAAGACATGGCTTGGCAGTTCGGGCTGGACTGTTCCCATGAGGCACAGGGTCAGACTGATTTGCATATGGCCATGTCTGAACTGGGGTGGCGGAGTGAGCTAAAGAATGATGATGGATTAAACCCAGATCAGTTGACTGGGGGTGAGTGCTTGCAATGTTCAACACTCCGTCCATCATCCCCTTTGGTTTTACTGCAAGTCATGGCCATATGGAGGAATGAGGACGGGGTTATGCACTCCACAGCGACTTGCAATATCCTTATCATGTATGGCCCGGGATACTTTATCCCATATAATACATGGTTACATCATCACCTTCGCCCCAAACCACTTAACCCTTAAGCGCGTAGCTCTTTGATATGAAAGAGAGAGCATGTTTGCAAATATTAAGAATTAATTCTAGAGCAAAATTAAACACATTAAAAAAGTGGTTAGTGTTTGTTGAAAAAAGATATTAGAATCATTTTAATACAAGTCAGTTAAAAAAAAAAAG
This sequence comes from Calotriton arnoldi, assembly GCA_963921515.1. Lineage (NCBI taxonomy): Eukaryota > Metazoa > Chordata > Amphibia > Caudata > Salamandridae > Calotriton > Calotriton arnoldi. The sequence goes on along the minus strand of CAWUFW010000757.1, from coordinate 3,025,318 downwards.
TAGCAGTAGCTCGGAATGTGTAGAAATATTCTAACTTTTCTTCAATTACCTAAGACGTGCAATGAACATGATGACATTAATATATCCCTTTTGCTTGTCACTGTAAGATAGAAAAACGGAGCAGAAGCAAGAAAAGCAATGTTTAGTTTTCTTTAAACATCTGCTTTAATTATGCTCAGTCACCTGACTTGCCTATCCCCTCAGCTGCTTGCAGCAAGCATTTGACTGTAATATGCTATTAAAGTTGAGTTCTGACATCATTTCTTTATAATACACGGAATTCTGCAATCCCTGTATATACTCCTTTCTCGAAATTCTGTATAATCGTGGACTTATAACGCACCCAGTCGCCAATTATAAAGAAAAGACGTCAGAACTAAACTATTATACGTCATTATAGTCGAGTTGTGACATCACAATGCCTGCTGCCAGCGCCAGCAGCTGAGGCGAAAGGCAGGTCAGGTCACAGAGCAGCCGATTAATGCAACAAACATGAAATGTTGCTTTACTTTCTTCTGCTCTATTTTCCTACCTTACAGTAACTAGCAGACAGAACGTTTATTTTTTGCATTCCTTAGATAATTATCGAAAAGGTTCAATCTTTCTGAATGTTTCTACACATTCCAAACTACTGCAGTTTTTTTTAACTGACTTGTATTGAACTGTTTTTTTTCAACAAATATCTAGCAGGTTTTTGACGTGTTTACGTTTTCGCTATAGGTTCTATTTTTATTCTTTATGTTTGCAAACAAGCAACCTACCCCCTGCCATATCTAATAAGGATATTGCAAGTCATCTCAGAGCTCCATAACCTTATAAAGGCTCTCAGCCTTTGACCTCGTTCCTCTATATGATTATGGAACTCCTTGATGGCTTGCAATGTACAGCTGGGGGTGCTTTATCCCTTATATAATCAGTGACTGTATGCATCACAATTTGAGGATAATAAAGAAATCAGAGACGTGTTTTAATACAGGGTTTGCAGAATGCCATATAGTATAAGGAAATTAGAAAGGCTTTAAAGAGGGATTGCAGGCTCTCACGTGTTACAATGATGTATAACTTATTATGTTATTCTTCTATAAATCACGTGTAAGAATGTTCATAATAATAATGAATATATCAACGAATACAAATGAGATCAGAGTGAGAACTAAATGTACTCCAAACACTGATCATCATATGCCCCTAATGTATTAGTCTAAAGTCCCTAATTGCCTTTTGACAATTCCAAATAATTTCATGATATTTGCCGAGTCATTAAAAACCACCACCCACCCACCTACCTGTGCAACAGACCCCTCAAATCAAATGCCCATTTGAACAGCATCTCACCTTTGCAATCAGTCGATCTGCTTCCCCATCCCAATTACCAAGATCTTTTATGCCTTTTCTACCTTAAGCAGCCTGTTGAACAATGGGGGATAGTGTGCTCAGATTCTGCAATACATGACTGAAGAGAATGCTCGTATTAGCTTATTAGGAAGCATGTGGAAGCCACAGTTCTTGTACCTTTCAAATTCCGCCAACATGGAACCCTACAAGATCAGGCTGCTAACAGACTACAGCCACCACAAACACTGCAGACAATGAAAAAATAAATTCCAATGTGAGCAAAACAAATATGTGACAATTAGCGCATACAACATTCCACTTAAAAGAAGCTGGTAAAACTCATTCATTTAGGCCCCAAAAAGCCTTGGTCGTGCACACTTTGCCAAATAAATGAAGCACCCATATCCATTCATTGCACAAACATGGACTATATGAGCATGCCTCAAGGCCTGTTATACATGTAAAATGATCATACATATTCATAATTCACAACTTGCCCACCTTTGGTGGGTGACACCCACCCTGGTGTATCTTACACTTACTCAACCCCCAGCGTTCTTCACCCGCCTTGGTGCAACAGGCTCTGGGCTGTACTGGCAGATAACAAACAGAGCAACTCTTCACAAGATGCATATAATAACAACTTGTCTTTAATATTGCAGTTCATGCGCTGTAAATAGCAGATGTTACAGCGCCCTTATTAATGGTACTCAATATACCGGCCTTTGGGGATGGAAAGCAGAGAAGCCTAGGCCAGGATTCCAAATCTTGACCTCGTGATCTAAACTTTCGTTCACTCACACACGTTCATCTCATTGAGTTTGAGTTATTTCTCCAGCATGCTATGCTGTTCACAGTTTCACAGCTGGGAGAAGAAGAGTGAAGCACGATAGAGCCCATGTACACAGGGCCGGCTTTAGTGCGGTGCGACCGGTGCAGCTGCACCTGGCAGTGACTTTGGTGGGGGGGCGCTGTGTTTAGAAAATAACTTATGGGTTTAAAAAGAAATGTGAACTTTAATTGTGCATCCAGTAGTTTTCAGGCAACAATAAAAATGTCAAGATAACGCTGGTGACTAATGTTTCTGCTGGTGGCAGATCGGAATTCTGTCTAGTGGCAGTTTTTACTCATCATAAAGTAGCGCAGAGGGTTAATGTGCCTTCTGCAAAGAAGGTGTACCATGCAGATCACAAAACTGAGTGTGAGTAAACTATGATTAGCGCTTTAAAAAAAATGAAATGTATGTCAGAGGGGGCAATGGAGAGGTGAGGGGCACTGTTGGAGAGTGGTAGTGAGGGATTTTGTGCAGAAGGAGGGAAGGGGGGTGCCACAAAAGAATGTCGCACCAGGCGCCACTAGTGCTAAGCCGGCCCTCAATGTGTAAAAATACCGCTGCTTAGTTAAATATGGCAAGCCTTTGAATCAATGTTATTCCAGTGTGCTTTAAACATGCAGATGACAAGTAAAATAATGTCATACTTTCGTTAAAAAAAATGTAAGCTCCAACTAAAACGGATAGTTTTACCTGCCAAGTAGCTACAAACGGTTGAGAGGTGAACATATTTAAAAGCGTGATCGGGCATGATAAAGTCACTTCTGCCAGGGTGTCCTGTCAGTATGTTTCCCCCATTTACCTCACTGAGGGAAGTAGTATCTCACATACTTCTAATACATTAAAAGGTGGTTTTTTCTGAACCATTTTGCAATTTGCTTTCGATTTACTTCTAAAAGTCATTGCAGGTCTCAGATGACCTTGCTTTTCTTGTTTGTATAAAGTTATGTTATTAGGCACTTGTAAATGCCAACTTCAATGATGTTGGTACAGAAAAAATGACTAATAGTCAAACTAAAACAATCTGAAAGTCTTGCACAAGAGTAAAGGGAAAAAGTATTTTCTAAACTCATGTACTGAAGATTCTGAACATAGGATAAAGGAAGAATATTCCACACCCTTGCTGCAGTTGCAGAAAGAACAAGTTACTTACCTTCGGTAACACTCTTTCTAGATATCTAATCACAGATTCCTCAGCTTTAGAATATCCCCAGCCCCAGACTTGATCAAGAAGATTTAAATAGCATTGCTCCTGTTTGCTGGTAGGTGGCACCATGCACATCGACATTGACTTAGTTCTGCCCCAGAAGTGACATTAGCACTACTCATTCGCGTCAACATCAGCTTCCTTCTTGACTCTGTCCTTGCCCTCGGACACAGAGTCCCACGATGATCATGTGCCAGCATAGTGATAGCAGCCTTGACCCTGGTGGAATGGGCCTTCCATCCTTCTGGTGGCTGCTTCTTGGCAGTGCGTAGCAGATCTTAATACAGAGGACTATCCACCTTGACACAATTTCTGCACTGCCACACCTTTCTTCACCCCAGAGAACTCCACAAAGAGCTGTTCGTCCTCTTGATGGTCTTAGGTACAAGCTCCTTTTGGGTCCAGCTGACAGAGCCTTTCCTCCTCTTTCGAGGGATGAGGCGAAGCAAAAAGCATTGGGAGAGTGATAGATTGCAGTCATGACCGCGGCAAAAAGACTACCTTGGTCCTCATAGTCACTTTATCTGCAAAAAAGGTGGTGCAAGGTGGCTGCACTGAGAGAGCTTGGACCTCACTCACACGATGAGCCAAGGTTACCGCGACCAAGAATACAGTCTTCAGAGTCAGGAGATGTAAAGGACAGCAATGCATTGGTTCAGAGGGGAATGCAAATGAGGAAGGTGAGTACCTGATTGAGATTACACTGTGGCATCACAAAGAGGTTGGGAGGGGAAAATGTGTCAAACCTTTTAGAAACATCATCACAGCAGGTGAATTGAAAAAGGGCAGTTGGTCTGGCACAAGTAAAAAGGCTGACAGCCTTTCACGATGCTGTCAGTTCTTGCCGAGCCAGAGATAAAACCAATGACAATGCATCAGACAGTTTGGCCTGTTTGAAGAGGAGCGCCTAGAATCAAGGATGACATCCACAACATTGGAAGATCGAATGCACAGCAGATTGCGCAGGTTCTTGTACAGGACTCTGCCCCACTGCTGCGACAGGAGATATACCTGAAATGGTAGCCTGATTGGAGGACAGATGCACATGCCCAGAAGTACCAAGTACCACACTCAATCTAGAGCCACTAGGATTACTTGGGCACTGTCGTTGTTGATCTTCTTCAGAACTCTGGACAGAGGAGACTCTGGACAGGAGTCCCAGGCCCTACTCTATCTGGAATGCGTTACCAGGAGAAAGCCTACTTGGGAACTCCAGCGTGCAAAAGTATTGACACTGGGATTTATCGGCGGTAGCAAAAATCACTGCATTACGTTTAATTTAGTTTATTAATCAGAATGAGCATCATTTTACACTGTCTCAAAAATTACAAAATGTGATGTAATTGCTTTGTGAAGTATGCTCAATATGGCTCGATAGTGTTCTATTTTGTTTTATTTTAATCCAATTTAATTCTGTTTAATTTTGTCACATTATTAATTAGGTCAAGCACAATTGTTTAGACTCTCAAATGAATGTATTGAATGCAATGCAATTGCCTTATGCATTACCGTTTTAAGCACGATCACTGTGTCGCTAACTCTGTTGAAAGTCTTTCCACAGCGACCATGATGAGGTCGCATGGCATGCTGTCTAAATATAGTCGTAAAATGGGTCCTCACTATCGTGTAGCAAAGCTGAAGGACAGTCGAAACTGGTCTGATGGCTTTTCGGTAGCTGGCAAATAATTCTGAATCAACACTGAAGTGATCGCATTATTGTAGCTTCTTTCACGCAGCGTCAGCTCCTTTACCACACCGAGGGGATGGCAGGTTTGTGCGTGTGCGTGTGTATATATATGGTTTATTTAACTAATTCTTGGCTTCTGGCATCAACGTGTTTTGGCTGTAACATATAGCCATGTTCACGACAGCGAGTCTCCATTCTCACCTGTATTTACATATAGTTCACCAGTCACCACCCCTTCCGTGCTCTGAACAGCAACAAAGGACAATGTTTTCTGGTACAGCCACCATTTTACATAACATAACGTGTTTTTGTAAAGCGCAAGTTCACCCAAGGGTGTCTTGGCGCTGAATAACAGATGTTTATTGTTGCCCAACTCAATGGTACTCATTATCGACCTCAGAAGGATGAAAGGCTGAACTGGCCCCCAGGGTTTGAACCTGTGACCATGAGGTCGCACACAGGCCCCTACAGTGGGCGCATTAGTCCACTAAGCCACCAGACCCGGCTTTATAGCTTTTTATAGTGGGTTAATACCTCCGTAGCCATCAAATAATTGGTATATTTACATATAATAATGCACATTATTTAATACAACTTGATTTCATTCATGTTTGAAATCAAGCAAACCATAATTACATTATGGCTCCCCTTTCATGTTCTCAATGGCAACGAAAAATTCCTTTCATTAGCAGACGGCTGCCATCTTAAAATGGATTAATATACTATATAACCACCAATATGCTAATCCTCTTACAACATTTATGTTGAAAAATTATCACAATCCACATTGTACCATATAATCCAATCACATTGAGGTTTTAGGTTAAAAAGGAAGAATCCAAACTCAGCAAGGTTCTTCTCGTGTTGACGATAGAAAATGGAGATTAATCACATTTGAAGAACAGCCGCCATCAGTAAGGTGTTTAGTATGATTTCACTCTTTTTCCTTATCCTAGTGGCTATCAGCCTCATTCTCATTTCAAGCCCAAGTGGGCACATTTACATTCACCTTTGTTTCTGTGTTGCTCCATAAAATAAGTCATGGTACTGCGTCGGCCAAGATAGTGAGGCTATCCATGAGGTTTCCCAGGATTTTGTGTTCCAAGTGGTGCATGTTCTAGGGAAGGATAACATTGTGGCAGATTTCTAGGATCTCCAAACAAAGGTAGGAATGCATGGATGAAGAGTGTGAGCGCTTTCACGTTGCTCATGTACAAGATAATGGCTTACCAGCATTAAAAAAAGGAGATGTGGTCTATGCAGTATCAGAAGGATAGTATTTTGCAGAAGGTAAGATTGCAGATTGGCTATGAGTGGCAGGAAAAGGAGTAGGTGGATATGAATTTGAAAACGTATGTGGGAATCAGGAATTAACTCACAATTGTGAATGGGATAGTCGTGCGTGAGGAGAAACTGATTCTGAAACACTCAAATTGTGAAGTTAGGTCATGAGGGATACTTTAGGATTGTTCAAATTAAAATGGCTAAGAAAAGAGGCATTTACGGCTAGGATTGATATCAACACTGGGGGAGTTGTGAGTGGATGTGTGCAATGTCTTGTAGAAGACAAATCTTTGAGTTGCTGCCTGAGAATCTGTGGAAATGTTTCGCTATTGATATTAAGGGGCCTATAGAAAGCCCTCAAAAATACATCCTAGCCTTAATGGATACCTTTTTACACTGGCCAAGTGGTGGACAATGAAGGCATCATTTTGTTTTGGGCTCTTTGGACAAGGTGTTCATGGGTGAAGTATTACCAGATGTGTCAATTAATGACAATGGTATTAAGTTTGCTTCTTCTAAGACAAGTTTACAAAGCTAAAAACGTGTGGAAATGGCATGATTGAAACATTTAACTGGGTCTTGAAAAAAGACTTACAACTTGCCATCAAAGGTCATGCGGCTGAATAAAGATTCCCATTTGGACTGGGTGTACTATCATCCTTTAGTGAACAACACAAACACCTTCTTCTCTTAGTTTGACGAGTCAGGCCTAACACAGGACCAGGCCCGGGCAAAGGATAAAGTTCACATCTACGGTTCTGGGAATTACCCATGGTCTCTGCTAGCCCTTTAAATGCCTTCACATATGTCCTGATCATCTTGCTATTCCCAGCTTTGCAGAGAGCCGGTGGAGGCACATCTGCTTTCTGCCTTAGATCTGACACTATGTTGTTATTCTATATCATTCACTTCCTGCCGCTGTCAGAATTAATTGCATCATATCTGCCGACAGCTCCGAGGAAACTAAAGAGGTTCTGGCAGAAAGATTTGGTTGTGGAATTAACTTACAAGACTCCAAATGTACAGTGACAAGGCTGCTACATATTCAGGACCTGGAGACGCATTTATGCAGTAAGTGGCAGCCTGCTGTGACTCGGAGATAAAAACCCACATTCCAACCAATATATGTCAGGATAAATGGGAACATGGCCAGAGAGATGATGGACAGCTGCCCAGAGAAGGGAGTGAGATTGTGACTGGGAATCCGACTGACAAACTTCCAACCCCGGACCCACTTTCTGATCTTGGTCAAGTCAAATACACTGCTTATTCTCTTATCCAGCATTATATTTCTTCTTTCACTTTGTTTTCAGTCTCATAACAACTTCTCGTGTATGCCCTTAAGCTCCATCCCAATTTAAGCGCTTTGTGTTTCTCCCTCCTATGCTGCGGAAGTCTCTTCCTGTCCATAAACACATTCTCTAAATCTTTTTCTGTCGCCACTTAGATCATACCTGCATCATGCAGCATTTCCTGGTAACTGTTTAAATTCTTTGTATAGCCTGATTTTCAGGTCTCACCTGCCGACAGTGCATGTGCTGTCGCTTTGCGAGAGGTATTGTTCACTATAAGGGGCTTGTGAGCCCGCTCATTACTTACAATTCGTTGTCACTTTTATTTGCTGCCTCCTAATTGGCCAGCACTTTCCGATGCCATTTCCTATTCTTTCATTCGGAGAATGGACCAAGTAGTAATTTGTTTGGTTAGTGTCCTTCCATTGTTCATCCACTGCTTGCTGTGACTCACAGACTATTTTTTTATTCTTCCTGTCTGTTTTTCTTCTTTCCATATCCCCCCACACCCCTGTTTCTTCCCCGCATCAGATGTTTGTATTGTACTGTATTATAAATAAGGTTCCCAGTTTTCCATTTTTTAAATTGATTTTTACAGATAAATACAGACAGAAAACAATGTGTTTCCTGTCTGCAATGAATTTTAAATGCCGAAAAATACTGAACATTTTGCTTTTTGAGACAGACTCTCCATGCTGTCTTTCATGAATTCCAGGCAAAAACTGAGCAGAAAGACAGCTTGGGGAGTTTTCCCTAAATACAGGCATATGTTAACATACATTTGCAGTATAACATTAATATGCCCCTGTGCGTGTAGTGTTTTTTTATATGTGGCGGCTTAATTGGCTAAAACGCAACAGGCATCCACGCATGAGTAAAACTCTAAGAGTTAAACAAATATGGCAATATACCAATTTACGACTCCATTTATTCTTTAAATAAATATGGATAAATACCAATAAGATGGCCTAAAAATGAATATATGGATAAATATAGATGGAAATGTTAAAAAAATAAATACCATAAAACTGGGAGCCCTAATTATAAATGCCTCTATACAGCCTCCCCTCCCTCCCCTTTGCTTCTTCCCCACATCAGATCTGTACACAGATCATAGTCCAAATAATTGTTAACATATTGTATTGTATTAGAACCAGAGCCACTGGAATTATGTGGCTCTGCGCCACATAATACATCATTTTCTGCATAATTTGCAGATTATAACAAAACAAATAGTTTCTAGCTTAAATGGGTCAAATGTTATTAAAAATGCAGCGATGCATGCATGCTGCTGGGCAGCAGATGGCACTTCCAAAAGTTTACTGTTCACCTTTAGTTGAATATTGCTGTATTTGGGTGTCAAACTAACAGTAATAAGTTGAAATCTTTATCCAGACAGTGTTAATGTAGAAAAATGACAAAATAATGAACTGATACCATCACAAAATGGTCCTCAAAATCTGCATTTTCTTGCTTCACAATTCAGTAAACCCTGCTGCATAATTTGGTCATCCCTTGCCATATAACTCCAGTGGCCCTGATTATAATTCTGTTTATATAACACTTACCAGCCCTGTTGAGGCTTTGAAGCATCATAGGGCAATTCAGTAGCAACTCCGGCTACTTTCTGTACCACACGATACCACACAATACCACTCACCTTCACTTCACAAAACAAAATGCCACTCTACTCCACACAATGCAACTCCACTCTACACAATGCCATTTCATGCCAGACAATGCCACTCCACAAAACTTCATTTCACACAATGCCACTCCACACCACACAATGCCACTCCACGCCACACATTGCCAGTCTGCATAATGGCACTCCATGCCACATAATGCTACTCCTTTCAGTGCCACTCCACACAATGCCAGTTCAATTCTCCCCACACAATGCAAATCTACGCCACAAAAAGCCACTGCACTCAGTCACTCCATGACAATGTCACTCCATGCCACTTCATACCACAAAATGACACTTTACGCCACTCAATGCCGCTATACATGATGCCACTCCACACAATACCACTCCACTCCACACAAAGCTACTCCACTCAATGCCACTCCACTCCATACAATGCCACTCCATTCAATAGCACTCAACTCCACACAATGCCACTCCAAACCACGCAATCCTACTCCACACCACATAATGCCACTCCATGCCACGGACGGCTGTGAATCATTGATGATAAGATGTCCACTCCAACTATTACTTATACCTTCCTCTTAATATATAGACCATCACGTAACAATGCCAACTTTAAAGATGTCCTATTTGATACAGTAACTAACACCCATCTGGACCACCCAAACCTAACATTCTAGGAGACCTCAGCATATGGTTTGACAAGAAGAGTCTAACAACAACAACAGCTATCACAGCCAACCTTGAAGCCTTCAACCTACAAAAAATCGTTTCTGGCCCAACTCACTGAGCAGGACACACATTAGATGTCATGTTTGCACCCTTAGTATAGGCCACAGTTACAGACAATTCCCCCGTAAGCTGAAGTGACCACAATTAAAGTATAAAAAAGGGACGAACACATTATCACCTTCAAGATCCACACACCTATCAATAACAACACTTCTGAAAAAACTAGACTTCCAGCACCTCAACACCCACCTTGATAACACCCCAATAAACATGCGGCTGAAAGACATACACACTTTCTACAACTGGATGTCTACTGCACTGGACAAACAGATACCAGCAAAGGTCACATCCATAGTTGACCACAAAATGAATACAACATGGGTTAATGATAACATCAAAACAATGAAAATACAACTCAACATACTACAATGCAAATGTAGAAAATCAGAAGTTGAAACAGACGAAAACATGCCACAGCACTATAACAGAGCCTACAAAAGAGCCATCAGAACCACAAAAAGATACCACTACTCCACGTGCATAACTGAAGCAGACTACCCTCCATACAATTCTAACAGTATTCCACAATCCACAGTGCCTAAACACAGAAACACCATGATCACAAGACTTCTATGACAAAATCTCCAATGAATCGATCACAAAATTTACAAAGATTGAAAATTACCTGAAGGAAAACGTGGATAACACCACAACACATCACCCAACCACCACAGTAAAATACATTAAATACCATCAAATCACTGCATACCTTCAATGTCCTGTCACAAGAAGATTACCTCGATATTATAATTGCAGCCAGACCGTCAGCATCACTATCAGACTCAGTACAGCCACAAATCTTTAAAGATATCCTTAGTTCAACCTATGCCGGAGAGGTAGCCAGATGCCTACTCAACTAGTCCCTGGAACTAGATTAATTTCCACCTGAGCTCAAAACTTCCCACTTCGGACCTCTCCTCAAAAAGAAAAAAACTCAACCTATCTGATCTATCAAACTGCAGTACATGCCATTTTTAGGAAAACATTTTGAGAAAGCAGTGCTTACTTAAACATCTAACTTTAGAGAACATTACCAGGCAGAGCACAGAGTCAGCCATCGTATCCATCTGGGATGATTTAAAACTCACAGTGGACAAAAACAGAGTAGCAGTCTTATTACTTCTGAATTTATTAGCTGCATTTGACAATGTCCACCATCACATACTACTGCAAAGGCTTTACAATATTGGAGTCCATGACTTTGTCTGACTTATCTCAAAGTCATAGCAAAACCAAAGGGGATGATGGACGGAGTGTTGAACATTGCAAGCACTCACCCCCAGTCAACTGATCTGGGTTTAATCCATCATCATTCTTTAGCTTACTCCGCCACCCCAGTTCAGACATGGCCATATGCAAAACAGTCTGACCCTGTGCCTCATGGGAACAGTCCAGCCCGAACTGCCAAGCCATGTCTTCCCTGGACCAGAAACAAGCATCCTGGGACCGCAAACTCACCTTTTACAACTATGCAGATGGCAGCCAAATAATTTTATAAATGGATAGCCGAAAGATGTCCACAATTTAAAACTCGATGAATGCTTTTGTGCCGTAAACACACGGATGATGAATAACATCAATACCGCAAAGACCGAGATTATGACATGCAGCCAATGGCAAAACTACCAGCCTCCCACCACATGACCTAAGGAACTTGAAGCCCCTCTGAAAACATCAAGAGAAGTTAGAAATCTATGAGCAACCATGGATTCAGACTTATCCTTGATACCGTATGCTAACAACGTCATAAAGAATACCTTCTAAGCAATGGAAACACTATATTGGATCTTCCCATACCTTGCATACCAACAAACTGTAAGCCATCCTCTCGCTCATAATCTCCAAGCTTGACTGTGCCAACAGCCTATACCTTGGCGCACCCGTATTAATTATATGCAAAATACAATTAATCCAAAATGCATCCGCAAGGCGGCTGCTCCGCTTTCACCCAAGAGAATGGGGACACATGGGACACATGTTTTGGTGTGCAAGATGGTCATTCATAGTCTTTCTTCAACTCCAGGTGCGTCCTTTCCTCTCAACAAGACATACTATGATTGCCCACTTACTTTTCAAACACGAGGTCTGATACCATATATTTTGATACACATGTTGTTCCATACCCAGTAGTGATGAAGACCCGTTTTGATGTTTAGAAAGCACACTCTGCATAAGAGGGTCGAAACATCCACAATGTATATATGCTGCCTGTACAGAATCTCAGTTTTTTTGGGCCCATCTATGAGAGACTCTAAACTGAGTTTGGACAAGCCCACTGAAGAATTTGAATTTGCTTTCTGTTTATATGTAGTCACTTTTTTCCCTGAGAAACTGCATGAGCTCCTTTTCACTTGGCACATATGGAGCACCTTTTTGAATTATATGAATTACTGTAATTGAATTTTCATTGAATATATGCACAAGCCCACAACTAACTTCTCCAAAGGCAACGGCCAAGTCCTAATACAGCGCCATGAAACCAATCGGTGTACGTGCGCTATACAAATCATTTTTTACATTAACATTTAACATTAACATTAACATATGTGATGTATTGAGTTATACAGACCCATGTGTTTTTAGATTTATTTACTCAGAAATTAAATAGACAAGTGTACGTGTAACAAGCTCTTTCCAACAGAAACATTTGTGTTTATGTACCATACCCAAGAGAAAGCATGACTCCAGTCCTGCAATTGCTCCATTGGCTACATATTGCTAGAAGGGCAATGTTCAAGGCACTCTACATTGTCCATAGAGCCACTTAAGGAAAAGGAAAACTATACCTACAAGTTAAATTCAAGCAACACAAACCAAACAGAGCACTGTGCTCCAAGGCTTGCACCATTATTATCATACCACCTTACCATAAGAGATCCGTAGGAGGCACTGCTTTCTAAGTACAAGCCACTAAGCTCTGGAACTCACTACCAGCCAGCATTAGAAGCATCCAAGAGCATATACACTTCCAAAGTCAGCGAACAACTTGACTTGTTTTGTAGATAACCTCACCACTCACATCATGGCAACAAAGCCCAGAAAACAGTTGCACCCTCAAGCGCAATCCATAGCTTACAACCCACAATTCGCAAACAACTCCACCAGCAAACTGTTTTCATCATGCAGGTAAGTAAAACAAGGATTTGGAATGCAATCGATCTCACCTTTGGGACCTTATATGTATTTAGCTATTCAGCACATTAGCCTGGGTGCTGAAACATCTACTGTTCTTTAACATGGAGAGAAAGTAAGCACCAAACTGCGTGACACGCCAGGTATGGGAACACTTGGAGAGAAATATTGCCTTTCAGCGGGAAATGGTATAGTCCAAAGCTCTGTTTTTAATATAAAATCAGGGCCTTCGGTGGTCATATCTCTGAAAATACAAGGTTTGAAAAACAATATTATTGTCATGGAAGACAATTTCTATGGACTGGAATCTAGAGAATGCTAAAGTGATTCTGGTATTTTACTGACCTCTGCTGGTCATTTTTTATCAAGTTAAATAGAGGCAGTTGCCAGAAAAATTAAAAAAGAAAGTCCCTCAGCAGAAAGCAATTCTGGTATTTTACTGACCTCTACTGGTCGTTTTCTATCAAGACAGTTAAATAGAGGCAGTTGAACAAGCAGAAAGCAATTCTGGTATTTTACTGACCTCTACTGGTCGTTTTAAATAGAGGCAGTTGAACAGAAAAAAAAAGTCCCTACGGCCTACGCGGAAGCAGACAAGTCCTAGGGCTGATCTCCAGAGCCCACAAAGTACTTACACATATAAGTATATACTAAAGTATATACAAGAGGTCTTGAATGCTAGTTATGGATCACAATAATACAAAAACCATAATACACAGTGGTCAGGAACTTCCACTCCACTCAACTCCACATAATGCCGTTCCACTCCACGATGCAGCTTATGGTTCTGACTTTCAGTTCTAAACACATCTACAATAAACTAAATAAGTACCAAGTCCTGGAATGCTGAATTTACTCTGAAGGAGAATGGATAGGGTGGAGTTTCGTCAAGCTCCGCACCTCAATTTGGGTGCGCTTGAACTTCAAACAGAACACAGCACCTCTTACTCTAATTAAACAGGTCTTTCTAGAACAGACTGTCCCCCCCAGCCACGAAGCTCAAACGTCTAGCAGCATTTTCACTTCATGAAGCTCAGTGCTTACTTAATACAATATAGTGCGGGAGCCCAATGGTTTTCATCAGAGCAGCAGATTACCTAGTATGCCTAGTGTTAATTCTATCCTGTGCCTTTCTTTTAGCACCCGAAACGTTATTACTTTTTTCTCACTATTGTAGGTTCTTTTTTCATTCCTTCTTTTCCCTTTGTCAATATTTTCTCATATTTCTCTTCCTCCTTTCTTCTTTTTTAGCCTTTCTTCCCTTCTCGCTCTGGGCCGAAGTCTGATGATGAAAAATAAGTAGTGGTCTCCACAAATTAGTGCTGGAGCCCACCAACTGCAACCACTGGCACAGATAAGCACTGCTGACAGCAGGAGGATGTATGACTCTGCCTGAGGAAAGGAGGACCCCAGGCTCAAGGGCCACTTCTGCCAGCAGACACAGCATCTTCTGCCACTCTTGAGTTCACAGGCACTTACTACACGTTAGGGAATGCATGCCCTCTTCACTGCTGTCTGCTACAGCTTGTACTATGAAAAGATCCCTTAAAGCTGGTGGTTGTCACATTGGCCTTCCTCAGATTTTACCAGACCAGGAGAGAGCAGGAGGCGTGTGTCTCCACCCTATGCAGCCGTAGTCCTACCCCTTTGTGTTACTCCCTTGGCTCTTTTCTGCCAATCAGAACTTGCACAGAGGCATCTGATTTCGCAAACCCTTTCCTCGATAATCCAGGAGGGTTGTACCTTGTTGATTCAATAATTTGAAATAACACCAGTTAGTTTCTAAAACTTCTAATTGCATCATCTCAAAATTAAATTGTGCTACATTGTCATGAATGAAATGCAGTGTTACTGTGAAAGGTAACACTTCGTATTTTCATTTCGCCTACATATAAGGCAATAACTGCAACACACCTTAAATTAAACACATTAGCAACTGTGACCCTAAACAAATATAATCACAGGGGTTAACCCTATACCCAAACCATTAGCCCCTATACCCCAAACGCTTAATCCTATAAACCAAACCCTTAATACTAAAGCCCAAACCATTAATCACACACCCATAACCTCTAACCTGAAAGCCTTAACCCTATACTACATACCGTTAATCCTTAACCTCCTGACCCCAAACCTGTATTGCTTAGCCCTATACCCCAAACTATATCCTGTCTACTTAACCCTTTACCCTATATCCCAAACCCTTAGCCATAAACCACAACCCTTTAATCCTGTATCCCTAGCTTCTAAACCTTCTAACAGTTATACTCCAAACCCTTGATACTTAACCCTATCCCCTATCCCCCAATCCCTTAACCCTATTCCCCAAACCTGTAGCTTCTAACCACTATAACATTAACCATACAACTTTAATCCCCTACCCTTAACCTTTAACACCGTCAGCCATTGTTCCAAGCGATAACTCCTAACTTTAACCCCTTAATCAGTCACCCCATCACTCAAGTCATAACTCTATCCCCTTAACCACTAACCTTGTACCTTCAAACCATATCCATTCCCCTAGCCCTTAACCCCTTTAACACTATCCTTATGTCAGTATATTTTGGGAACAAATACTTTGGGAGGCGGTCTTTTTAGTAGGGTTATTTTTTTATAATTATTACTTTTGAAGTTTTGAGGGAATACCTCCAAGAGCTGCTCCTTTCAGGCAATCACTTGTCAGTATCCAGTGCGTTACATTAAAAATAAAAAAAAATAAAAAGTGGGTTTGTACAGGCTAAGGCAGCTTGCTATGAATACGTGAAGAGTGTTCTATTGTCTTCTTTTAATTTCAAAATCTTTTATTTAAATGATTTGGCATAAGCTGAATAACAAAAGCGAGAAGTGGCACAGAGTTAGACAACACAAAGGTTCCGATAGAAGTAAGGTACAGTTAGAATGCATTATGTTATGTTATATGCATTTATATCGCGCACGGCTACTCAAGAGTGTCCCGGCGCGGTACCTTGCAAGTGAGCTGAGGGTCAACTAAGGAGATTATACGAAAAGCAGAGTTTTCAGCCGTTTCCTGAAAAGCTTTGCGTCTTGTGTGCAGCGAAGTTCAAGAGGGAGTGCGTTCCAGGCCACTGCTGCCTTATAGGTCAGGGAGCTACCGCCAATTCTCACGAGGCGAAAGCGCGGAATCACCGCCAGAAACTGTGCCGCAGAGCGCAGTTGTCTAGGGGGCACATAGAACTTAAACCGATTCCTGAGATATACTGGGCCGGAATGGTACAAGGCTGCGTGCGCCACGCTAAGGGCCTTGAACCTAACCCTTTCAGCCACCGGTAGCCAGTGAAGATCATGCAGATGTTGCTTTATGCTTGATTTTCCTGGGATGTTCAGTAGAGACCTTGCTGCAGTGTTCTGTATTACCTGCAGTTTCCTCAACTGATACCCAGGTAGGCCAACATAAAGGGCGTTCGCGTAATCAATCCGCGACAATATCAGGGCGCGGGTGACCATTTCCTTGGCCGCCCTAGGCAGAAAAGGAAGAAATTTCCTAAGTGCTATTAGGGTACCGAAGCATTGTCCTGCTAGCTTTTTGATCTGGGTGGTGAACCTAAGATCTTCATTAAACCAGATCCCTAAATTTTTCACTGGCTGGCCTTCAGAATTGGGTAGCGGATATTCGGCCGGCCAGAGTGATTCCTTAAACTGAGAGGGAAATGTCCCGTACAAGAGGATTTCGGACTTATCCTCATTGCACTTGAGCTGCGCAGCATGGAGCCATTGAAAAACGGCCGAAAGACAGGCTCTAGCTTGAGCGGAGGAGGAGTCATTTTTACTCCAAGTGAAGAGGAGCTGGGTATCATCGGCGTAGGCGATGATCTTGGCGCCCAGCTTCTCCGCCAAATAAATCAGTGGGGTCATATATATATTAAAAAGGAGGGGACTCAGGGTAGAGCCCTGCGGTACTCCAGTGGACACAGATTGAGGAGCAGAGGAAGCCGGGGGCATCCAAACCTGCTGCGTTCTTTCTTCCAGAAAATATCTAAACCAGTTCCAGACAGATCCTGTCACACCGATGACTGAAAGACGGGCCAAGAGCAAAGAGTGAGGAACGGTATCAAAGGCCGCAGCGAGGTCTAATAAAATCAGGGCCGCTCTGCCGCCAGCGTCCAAACACTCTCTGGTTGCCTCCGTGATTTCGACCAGGGCCGTCTCAGTACTATGGCTGGCTCTGAACCCTGATTGAGCTGGATGAAGCAAGCCAAAATCTTCCACAAAGTGAGTAAGTTGCTTATTTACCGCCTTCTCACAAACTTTCGCCACGGCCGGAAGCAGAGAGATCGGCCGGTAGCTAGCTGGGATCAAAGGATCCAGGGAAGGTTTTTTAGCAAAGGCAAAAGTTTGGCCTGCTTCCACCTCGGAGGAACAATGGCTGTCTGCAAGGACATATTAATCAGAGTAATGACCTCTGGATTAACTGCCTCCGCAACTGAAGCTAGCAGCCTGGCCAAACAGGGATCTGACGGGGAGCCAGATTTGAGTGATTTTAAAATTGCCAGGGAATCTTGCGAGGCAATAGGTGAGAATGCTGACATGACAGGTTGTCAGTGTGAGCCCGATAACAGAGCGGCAAGGGCAGAACTCCCAGCTG